>CM062850.1:25499400-26751834 GCA_031772225.1 Eubasilissa splendida | reverse complement strand
TGAAATATTAATTATAATTTAAAAAACTGCCATTGTAACAATTTTCATTTCATGCCGTTTCTCCGCGGGGGTAGGCAGAGAGGACAGAGCGTCAAATTTTTTTGTCCTGATACACAACTCTCACCTCCACTTTCGTTGATTGTTGAGGCTGTTTATAAGACCATCTTCCAATTTCTGGTTTACCTGGTCTTGCCAAGTCCTCCGCGGACATCGTCTATGATGATCCCATCAACACTCGTGTATCGTTATTACTATTCTCATCTAATTTGTTCCACATGAACAAACCATATTACCATATTACACTCATTCCTAATTGTTCATTTCACTCTTTCATGAATAATCTTATTTCCACGTTACTTTTTTACCTATTCTATTATTCAATTATTAATGATTAAAATTCACCTCATTGTTTACAACCGATTTTTTTAATACATTCTCTCATATTTCACCCCACTGTAACAATTTTTATGTTTACCCACACATGTAGGTGGGTCGTATGTGGATAGACATGAATGAATAGACAGTGTACACATAAGAGTGAGGTTTGGAACATTAGTTGTGAAATCATAAATCCGATAGCTTATGATACATTAATGCATATTATATAGTCAACGTTAAAATTTTCGTTCCAATATACTCATATATTTTAAAAAAATCGCGGAGCTGTTTGATTGCGTAAGTCATACCAAAATTAAAATATTGAAACAAGAAATTTACGTTAGTTCATGTCTATATATTTGGTAATCTGTGGATATGCATAAAAATTCATCTGAAAATATATCGTGCCATCACTTTCGCCTTTATGCTTATATTTAAAATTTTCCCAGTAAATAATATGTCTGTTGTCCAGTTATCGCTGCTTAACACATCGCTTAATATTCTAAGTATTTTTCAAATCGTACTAAGCTTTGTTCGAATCCCCGACTATTCAGTCGCTATGCTAAGGAACAAGGACGTCTATTATATTCAAAATAATATCTTTCTTATCGAGATCGAATCTTAAATGTCTAATATATATTTCCTAGGTAACTTAAACACGTACTCGCCGATCAGAGAACGGGCGTTTTCTATGGTGGGCCATTAGAGATTTTAATTTAAAAAAAACAACTTATCCGTATGTTCAATTGACATTTTTAAAATTTTAAATACTTGTGTAGGACTAATTAGTTTACCAAGAAGTGTTTTTTTTTTTTTTTACATAAATGGCGATATATAAATTATTATTCAATCTCATTATTATTATCATTATAAATTTTTTTTTCAATGTTCTTTTGTGGTTTGTCGTCAATAAAAATGTCACTATTTACTAGTCAATACCAAACTATAAACATTTTTATAGAAACTATCGATCAACGAAAATTCTGCACCAATTCTTTTATAATACAAACTAATGTATCAATAAGAAATATGTACAGATAAAATCAATTTATTCCTGCACATATGGAAATTCATTGTATTGAATGTGCTGATAAACTGGCCAAGAAGGCCACTCTTTCCGGAGTTTTCCCTCATCAATTCTATATCCCAATGTATGACAGACTAAATATGGTAATAAAACGTACAAATTCTATTTGGACAGCACAATGGATGGATCAAAATAATCATAAGGGTAATCGGCTTAAAACAATTCAAAGACCTATTCCCCGCACTACCCGGTTCTACAAAAGGAAAGTCTCCAAAATAACAATATCAAATATCTATAGAATGAGAATTGGGCATTGCCAGGTAGCCTCACATTTATTTTATTCAGATTGAACTTAACAGATTCCCCAATGTGCCGAGGAGGAAACCTTTGACCATATCTTTTTTGCCTGTCCATTGCGGATCACAAGCTTTTTTTTACAGTAATCTCGTCAATGGTAATTTTCAACTCCCGGTTATCTTGTGTCATCTTCTTTCCCTTAACTCGCCACATTTAATCTATATAATAGCAATGGTATTGACTAGTAATATAATATTTCCAATTCTATAATATTATTATACCTTTTTCTATATAAACGAAGTTTTCACTTGATTAATGGCACAAATCACTCTTGAGGGTGGATTGCCTATTTGAATGAAAAAGAAGAAGAAAATCAATTTATTGATTGATTTATTCTATTGATACATTTAATTTGTATTAAAATATCACATATCTATGTTCTGAAAAACTGCAACTTCACAATAATAATGTGTTCTCCTTTATAATTGTTTTATCGTTTATCTATCATTTAGAGTTACCGTTGTTTAACTATTATTTAATTCTGAAATTATCAAAATCAACTTTGTGGTTAAAATTCATATTTTTAAAACAAAGTTAACAAATAAAAAAATATTATTTATATGAGGTGTACTGGAAAAAAATGTAGTTTAGTAAAATGTATCGCTCTTGAATGATCAGTTGTGCTTCGGGTCAGTTGTTGTTTTGGGTCGTTTCGTTGACAATACATACCTAAGGTGTTTTGAGACTTTTATATATAAAATTTAACAACCATATTTACAATGGATAGCTTTTCGCCGAATGAGGAATTCAATCGAAATATTATGCTTTACCATTTCTTGAAGAAAGAGACCGCAACAAGTGGTACAATAAATATTTTTGATATACTGGTTGATATTTTAGATGTTCGTAAATGTCAGAGATGGTTTAAACAGTTTCGATCAGGAAATTTTAGTTTAAAAAATAATCCTGGAAGTGAAAGACCAGTCAAAGTGGATGAAGACATTTTAACTGATCTGATCAAACAAAATCCATCATCAACGATTCAAGAACTCGCGGACAAACTCGCATGTTCACGGTCAAGTATACAGGAGCACATTAAGAAAATCGGCAAGATGTGGAGACAAGGAAAATAGATATCCCAAGAAAATCTAGGTGAGCGAATAAGCGCGCGCACAGAGCTATTGGAATTAAATTCAAAAACCTAATTTCTACAACATTATACGTCACCCACCATATTCACCGGACATTGCTCATTTGTTCCGGTCAATGTAACACTTTTTGAATGTAATATAGAAGTTATGTGGATGTAATGATGGGCATACCTGAGTATTTTTCCTCAAAACCAGTTGAATTTTACAAAAAAGGGATTAAAAAGTTGATTAAGGGATTAAAAAATTAACAGGACATATCAAATGACTGGACAATATTTTGGATAAATAAATATTTTAATCATATCAAATTGTTTCATTTAACAAACGACATTCTTTTCCGGTCCACCTATTATGTACAAATCAATGGCACATAATATATATATATATGTGTACATTTAATTTACTTTGTTTATTCCTGGCGTGCGATGCGTTCAGTTTTACGCTCTTAGAAAAATAAATAATGTGAATTATTTGCCGAGTAGACTTGCAGCAAGAATGAGAAATTGCAATGATGACGTTGTAGGTCGTGTGAAATTGTCGTGGCTACATTGTCTTTTTTGCCCGAGCGTGGCTTCGCATTAAATATTAGAAACTAGAGTGGCAGTTGTAGCTGTAACGTGTAATTTAATAATTTTATCTGCAAAGATAATTTTCATGTTGCGGAAACCTTGCACTGAACAATAATTATTTATGATAGCAATTGCGCTGCGCCGCTATAAATCAGTAACATTTGAAATGCATATATGTATTTGAATTATATTATCGTTGTAACTAGAAACAAGTCGTTCGCATGACGGGAAATGAATATTTTTTATAACCTTAATTTACTTTTAAAATCGATAAAAATAGAATAACAAAATAATGTATTTTGTTTGATACGATTACCGCACACTGTCACGTGATAGAATTTACAGAAAGGTATGTTTATTCTATGTTGCTAAGACGAAAAAAATGAAAAAATTTTCTACATGAATTTAATAAAAAATGTTAAAATTTTTGATTTTTCTTATTATTACAAAACTTCGTTTCTGAGATTTTTTAAATAATTTTTTATTTTAAATTAATATTTAATAATAAAGTGTTCAAGATTATTATTATATTCTTAGTTGTTTAATGATTTCTTAGACCCTGTTTCAAGACATCAACAATTATTAAATAAATCATTACCCGTAGCATTTTTTTCGTAAATTGTATAAAACTATCATGTATTTTGTTACAATATATACATTATACAAATTACTAAATTTACCTAATTCATCATAATTAAAAGTTAAATCAGAAATTGGTAAATGACGCAGGCCTTACTAACATGAACGTTAAATTTGATAAGTAATTAGTTATCTAGATCGTAATTTTCTGAAACAGACCGTCGTATCGCGTGTTCACGGCTCGATTTTATTTGATTTTAAAGAGGTATGTTGATTATATTGAGATTTCTTTACGATGGGACCCTTGGGACTAGTTATCAGGCGATGTAGGGAGCTTGTTAGTCTCTCCATTTATGCACACAGAATCTGTATAGAATTAGATAATTGATTCATTCATCTTTAATATTAAAACAAAATAACGTTTATTTAACAAAACTGCATATCTTTCGAATTGATACATTTCATTTATATTAAAATACCACACACCTATGTTATAAAAAAAACTGCAACTTCACAATAATAATTCGTTCTCTTTAATTTAATAGTAGTGTTTAGTGTGTGACATGCGCACATCTCCGTTTTGTTTATGTCTATGGAGAAAATCGTGTACTGGCTGGATCTGCTGCTGATGTTATTTATTGGAACACTTCACTCAATGCGGTTGTCTGTTTGCATTGGAGGAGTCGCTCTCCAGCTCCAGCCTCCAGTACCGCTTCGATCAGATACCACGACACTTGACTCTCCCAGGCAGCCCGGTGCGCCCACGTCATTTGTTTCGTGTTCGAACTGAACGGCATTTGTTAATACATCTGTTTCCAGTTTGTTTTGTTTTTTTGTAAACACGGATTCGAAACCACTTAAAATCTCCTTGCATAATAATATATTAATCATGTATATTCTTGTACACTCGGATATAACCTGTGCACCTCTTGTACACCTGGGTGTACCGATTACTCTCGGATCAATATATCGGCTTTTGAACTAA
This sequence comes from Eubasilissa splendida, assembly GCA_031772225.1. NCBI lineage: Eukaryota > Metazoa > Arthropoda > Insecta > Trichoptera > Phryganeidae > Eubasilissa > Eubasilissa splendida. The sequence continues at coordinate 26,746,848 of CM062850.1, read as the reverse complement.
CTAACCATCACGCCGTTTCCATAGAACTCCACACTCTTCTGTCCTCACACATAATTCTCACCTCATTCACATTCATACAAGTTTGTCGATTATTGAGGCTTTTAACAGGACCATCTTCCAGTATCTGGTTTACCCGGTCGTATCAAGTCTTCCGCGGACGTCCTGTATTTCTGGTGCCATCAACGCTTGCGTCATATATCTTTCTTACTATTCTTTCTTCATTCATCCGAAACCACATAAGCGATCCTTTTTTAGTCTCATTCACTACGCTAAGATCAGCTTTACATTTTCTCCAAATTTCTTCATAGGCGGAAAATGGTCTTAAATACTCGCGAAAAAATTTCATTATGATGATGCCTGACTTTATGAGTACTTCAAAGGAATTTGTCAGTAAACAATTCGCTGACGACGTAGTCGTTAGGTAATCCGGGTAATGTTTAAAACGGTAAGGGTATTGTACGGCAAGTGGTATATTTTATTGTTGTTTATAGCGTTAACTTTGTGGTTAGACATATTTAAAATTGTAACTATATTAAAAGTTTGTTTAAACCGCTGTGAGCTATTTTTACGTCAACCGGTTTTGATACTAACGTATCTTCGTCAGGACTGGCCATACATTCCATATAAATAAAATATTAAAACGTAATCAATTACGAGCGGGGGAGGGGGGAGTCTGGATAGGAGGGGGGGAGGTGATTGACAGGGAGACATTAAAATAGGGAACATGTCAAATAAGCGGGTTGTTTGTTCAATTGGTTATTAATTATATTAGACTTAGTGTTGAGGAATTTTTTATTTACTAGAATTTCTAAATTATCCAATCTAAGGCCTTTATTTTTAATATGTAAAATTTGAATGCCGGTATCTTTTACAAACTTGTGTCTTAAAATGGTACAATAATAATAATTTCTCAGAATTTTCCAACCATCTTTTAGAATACAGTAAACACACCACACATCAGAGATCTCGTGACATTTCTCGCCCGCTGGACCGGGAGCGCTTCGGGGCACCCCGCGCACGGCGAACCGATCTCGGCCCGTTCGAGCGCAGCCATTGTGCGGACAGGTAGAGTCGAATTAACTGGACGCAAATGACGTCGTACGTGATAATTAATTACGATACCGGTGGACCCTCCATCCCCCGGGGTGACGAATTGCCGATGGACCGGTCCGCCGGGGTAGCTCCGTGTTTAATTGATTACCGCCCTAAGTGGTCGATATTATCACAAAGCTCGGGTTTAATTGTAACTAGCTCCGGGGTAGAGAGGCTGAGTGATTCTCCGAAGAGAACCAGATCTCGACCCGCTTCAGGTTGTAATGTTTTTAATTGAGCGAAATGAAAAGACAATCGTTAAAATAATTATTATTCTCAGTGTCGCTGGGGTATTTATTTTATTTTGTGTGGCAAAATTAGATAGGCAAAGTAAATAGACAGTCATAACACACCAAGACATGTTACTTCTTTCAAGTCTAAACAACTTACGTGTACAATAGTTGTTTTTTAAATTTCTTTTCGATAGAAATACTACCTATTGCAGAAGGTCTCATGATTCATCTTCGTAAAATTTTAATGTACTTTCTACACGAGACCCTGAAACCACCATATGTTAAAAGTTTCACCTATATAATTGTGTAAGTAAATTTTATCTATTATTTATATATCTAGAGAATTGTGACAGCTGACAACTGACGCACATACATCGATTGTGGACGGAGAAGAAACCATGAGCCTAATATTATCATAAACCTGATATTATCTAGTTATTACATTTTGTAACTTGTATTTTAATTGAGGTTAATTGTTTAATATTGTTTTGATTTCATTCATAGATATAACGGATGAACTTATCTTCTTTAACATAGACTTCGGTCTAGTTAAGGAGACACTGAACATCTCTTATATTATGTACATATTTTTGTATCAAAAATGCAAAATTAATTAAAAAAAAATCTATTTAAAGATATTCTATGATAAGACGGTCGAACCCACAAAATACGTTATATATTCACAGACCACCAAATAAATAGACATGAACAAGCAAAGCAAATTCCTTGTCCCAAAAATTTCATTTTTGTGGCACCCGCGTGATCACTTTGGTGCCACTCACGCAATCAAAGAGCTCCACGACTTTTTCTATAAATATGACTCGTTTGGAACGAAAATTTTAACACTGACAATATAATATGCATTAATGTAAAAAATACGTCTTGTTTATACAAAGATTTTATTTTAGAATAGTAAATACTTTTTGTGTTGCATAAATGTGTCATAATCTATCGGATTTATGTTTCCACTGAAGAATGTGTGTAGAATGCCCCTCGCCCCGCGAATAATGTTACATCTAAATTGTTAAAAAAGTTATGTATGTTTTAATAAAAACACATATTATTGTCAAGTTGCCGTTTTAGAACATATAATTTTCTATATGATATTACAAACAAATTAAGTGAGTCACTTTTATAATTGTTCATCTAATTTGTTGTAAAAATATGTTCGTAAATTCCAAGTTTGTTAATTTAACGCTATCGGCAAATAAAAAATGCACACTGTTTTTATATTTAAAATACCGGAACAAATAGAATGACAATGTGATTTAAACCGCACCGCGGAAGTTCAGCGGATGCCGTCAGTGCGGAGAACGTGAACTGGTTCTGGCTATTTACTACGATATGCTAACCGTACACTATCATGAGGTTCGACTATTTCACGCGAGAGTCCACATATTTTTTCGGTGGATGGTGAAAGCTCGGCCTTAACATCCGTTTCGCAGAATATATTTAATGTGAAGGAAAATTTATACTCACATATGTAACCATACCTTCACACGCATTCGGATAATGTATTATATAATAAGACGTGTAGGCATATATTATTTGGATTAGTTAGGTGCGTTATGAAATAGTATTGATTTCGAAAATATAGATTTTATTTTTTTGACTAATCAAGTACCTACGTACCTACGCTAATTTTTATTTAATTTTAAGTACTAGCAGCGGTTCTTTGATTCAGATTTAGTTATAATTTTAAATAAATGGTTAGGAGGTGGGGGGTAGGGGGTTTCCTTAATTTTACGTATACCGTAAAGAGTAATGATGTATGCAACATGTGGTCCAGACAGGGGTAGGGTGAAGTGTCCGTGACTGTATTTTCCTTAGGTTCTTGAAATGCATTTAAAAAAAAGTGAAATGGATGGTATTCTATATAATTCGCATTTATATCGGTGGGGGCAGCGCCGGCGTTACGCACAGGCGGAGCAGGCGCCTGCCTGTGGCGGCCAAATCAAGGGGGCGGCAATATACGAAAATTAAAATACAAAATCCCATCTTGCAAAAATATAATAGTGTTTAATAAAAATAAACCAAGAAAGCAAATGCGATAAATAACAGTATAGTTATTTCCTAATAAAGCAGTAATTTGTAATCAACACTAGTGTCCAGAACGTCTTTTGGTAAAAAGCCGCCCTTGGGCAAATTTCAAAATGCCGGCTTAACAAAATACTGCCCGTAACGTGTATGGCATGCGGGCAGTCGGTTTAGGGGGATGGTTTTACAAAAATTTAAAACATATTCTTCACTTAAGTTACTAGGGCGGAAAAAACAGTCTTGCCTGTGACGGCAAAAAGTCTAATGCCGGCGCTAACATAACATACCGGTATACATTTTGCTCAGTTGCACCTTAAGACCTCGAGGAAAATATAGTCACCCTACCCCATCCTCGGACATCTCACCTTACTCCTGCTTGTACCGAATTACTATTTTTTAATCTTCTTTTCAACAACAGTGGGTGTTGCAATCACCGACTTCGTATGCAAAATTAATTCAAGTTTGAATGGCAAATAAAGGTTAGGATGAAAGAATGAAGGTTGTGCAGTAGTCGGCCGAGTGCAGAGGTGACGCCGACTCCGCGAGGCTCTCCATTGTCTGACATTTGCGCCGGACCCGCGCTGATTCAGGATTAATGTCGATAGCTCGGGTCGTCGTCAGGCGGAGCCCGGCACGAGGCGTCGGACGGGGGTGATGAAACGTGATCACTAGTAGGGTTTTCGTAACTGATAAACTCACTATGTTTATGTTTGAATTATCTGAACATTACTTTAGTCGCAATTAGCTGAAGAGCAGTTCTGCACTAAAAACATAATATATTGCAAAATCTCGAAAATCTAAAATCAGATATAATCGCCCCAAAAGCGCAATATTTTCGAAAGTTCTGATTTCTAATAATAACAGATAGTGTATTATTTTACATATTAATTTAGATAGTTTTGATTTCATATAACAGCAGAGTGCATTAATTTTCACTCTTGTAAATAATTATTTTATAACATAACAATTGTACAAAAGTTCAGAAGTATTATAAAAAATACTAAGAAACTGTTAAACAATAAACAAAAAAAAATGGTTTAAATTTTCATTTCTAAACTGAAGCAAAACAAATAATATTTAATATATTGTTGATAGAATCGACGTTAAGTTTGTCGAGTTTCATCATAATGGATGGATATAAATGAAACAATGTTATAACTCTACTTGAGTTTATTAGCACTACTCGAGTTTCGAGAGAAACGGTAACTCTCATCGACAGGTGAAGTATTAAAGTAACTCGAGTAGTGCAAATAAACTCAAGTTAGAGTTATACCATTATTAGGAGAACACATTCTTATTGTGAAGTTGTAATTATTCAGAACATAGGTGTGTGATGTTTTAAAGTCTGGCGTCTGCTAACAGATTACTCAAAGGTATTTGAGATTCCGTAAAAATAAGGTAGATGGCTCTTTCAGATAATGGAACGATTAAATGTATTAATATCAAAAACGTAACATATAGGTTCGAAAATTTGTCGCTAAAAATATCGTCACCGTAGCATAGTTGGATAATGAACCTTTCCCGGTTTGAAAAGAGATCCAGGTTCGAATCCCAGTGGCGCAACAACAATATTTTTCGATAAAATTGATTTTATATGTTTATCTTTCTAATTAATATATTTAATTCATATTTAGTTATAACATTGTTTTCATTTATATCTATTCAAAATAATATCAGTATTCAAGCACCGTAACGTTATAAATTGTTCTTCTAAAACAGATCTAAAACGATGTAATAATTTAACAAATAAGTTGTGTTCAAATTTTATGGGTTAGTTAGTTTTTAACGCTACGTTATGGCCTTAATATTTATAAAATACTGTATCAAGCCGTTTACGAAAAGGTGATGTAACACTTATAGCATTCAAAAATACTTATTTTTGTTAATTGTATCCTTTATACAAATATTACTAAGTAGGTACCGTAGACCATAAAACAGCACAGTGACAAAATAAGAATTACAGAGGCTAGTGAGTAGAATGTACGATGTATGCAAGAAAAGCGACCTTATTATGAATGTCAACAAGCCGAAAGTGTTGGTATTCGAGAAGGAGGAAGGTGAGATACCGTGCTAAATACTTGTAGGTAATGAACGCTTCGAACGAGTAGATGAGTTTGTGTATTTGGGAAGTATGGTCGATAGAAACGGAAAGACAGAGAAAGGAGGGGACTGCAGGAAATAAAGTGAACAGCGCTTTGAATGGAATTATAGCTAATGGGAACTTGTCAACTGAGGCAAGACTAGCGGTTCACAATGGAGTCTTGGTACCGATACTGATGTATGGAAGTGAGGCCTGGAGCTGGAAGAAGAGGTACGATAGGAGAATGAATGCAGTGGAAATGAGATCACATTGGCGTATATGTGGCAGATCCATTTATGACAGAAAGAAGAATGAAGAAATAAGGAAATAATGTAAAGTTGATCTTAGTATAGTGAATAAGGTTAAGAAAGGATCGCTTAGGTGATTTGGTCATATGAAACGGATGAATGAGAGAATGGTAAAAAAGATATATGACGCTAATGTTGATGACATCAGAAGTAGAGGACGTTCACGGAAGACTTGACGCAAGGTAAACCAGATACTGGAGGATGGTCCTGTTAGAATCCTCAATAATCGTCTAGCTTGTATGAGAAATTGTATGAATGTTGATGTGGCGAGAATTGTGTGTCAGGGCAGAAGAGTGTGGCGCTCTATCCTGTCTGCCTACCAATAAAATAACTAAAAATGACTGAAGATTGAACGGAATTATTTTTTGGTCCCCATATAATACGCGTAATATTGTATCGTTCTTGTTGGTATCCTTCAGTCAAATAGCCATTCGCGTTTACCTTCTACGCACAAAATTATTGTGAAGATTTTTTATTTCATTTGTCGGTTAGTTGGGTTGTGGCGGTGAGCGGGTTTGCGCCAGCCCTGCCACGTGACGCGGCGACGGCAAGAAAGGGCGGAAGGTCTCCCGGCACGTGGCCTGACTCCCGGTCCGGCGGGTCGTGACTGCCCCCGCCCCCGCCCCCGCCCCCGCCGCTGCCCACCGGTAAGCGTGCCGCGAGAGATCACGACTGCCGGCGTGCCAGCATCGCTAACAACAGACTGCGCCATGCACCAGTCACTGCAGCCACCGGGAGATGTATGTGTTAAACGTTGGTGCAGTGGTCACGTATTCTGATCTGACGTCAGTGTTCTGGGTTCCGCTCGTATCAAATATCAAGTTACATGAATATGGAAATAAAGGTGTTTTGTAATATTTTCGAAAAAATATTTTTCTTCATTAGTTTAATGAAAGTATCATGCCCTTATCTTCCTTTTTCTGAAGACAACGAGGACAAGTCAAAAATTATCTACATTTTTCGTCCTACAATTTATTTTATTATTCTTTACACAATGGATGATTTGATGCCTTATCTTCCTTTTTCTGAATACATACGAGGACAAGTCAAAAATTATCTACATTTTTCGTCCTACAATTTATTTTATTATTCTTTACACAATGGATGATTTGATGGACAGAACCATGACTGATGTTCAAAGAAGACGATACCTCACTGGTGGTAACTCGCATATTCTATACTCATATCTCTTATCTTATACGTTCCATTTTTCAAATATTCATTATTAATTATATCTTCATACATATCTACGTTCACCCATAATTATTTTTTATGTAGATATTCCACACGTACGCTCGAGCAATTTCTTCACATTTTTTTTATTTTTAAGTAGAGATGTCACATCAATATTCTTACTATTTTCAAACTAAGCTATACGCTTGTACTATGAAAATAGGACTAACTTGCTGGTGTCCTGGAACGAGGCGCGAACCACTACACCATCAAGTCTGCTTTAGTTATAGTTTTGGTAAATCCATGCTTCAATTCTATACATCAGTGTTGGCACTAGAACTCCGATATGCACAGTTAGTAAATACGATAAAAACTTAATTTATATGAATTAATATGAAATAACACTGAATGCATTTATGGTAACAGTACCTTCATTCAGTGATGCATTCAATTGATTTCGCTCGTGTTTATTTATGACTGTACATATTCAAGCATACGTAATAAGAAGGAAAGGTTCACTTAAACTGAGTCGATTGACTCACAAACACAGTGGCAATTGTTGATGTACGAGACAGACAAATAACTTCGTAAAAAAAATAATATTACAATTACTAAACATATTTATTCATTATCGGTACATGATCGCCCTCAAATTAGTCGTCTTCTAAAAAAACATTTAGTCCATTGCAGGAAACAATATTCAAAGTCATTCTCCGTGAGGCTGTTTAGAGCACGCGTCGTAATCCGTTCCACCTTCGCTCATCATCCCCCCAATGATGGTGCTTCATATCTTTTTTGATTTTGGGGAATAAAAAAAAGTTAGACAGGGCCAGATGCGCGTTCCAACGCGGTGATTCGATTTTTGGTGAAAAAACATTTACAGCAATGTCTATGTGCGGTGGAGTATTGTCCTGATGCATGTTTTTATTGGCAAACAATTCAAGCCTCACATGTGCTCCATTGCGTAACCGTATAAAATGCTGGATTAACGGTTTGGCCTTCGGGAACAAATTCAACGGCCAGCTCATTGTCGATGTCGCGGTGTTGCCACAAAAAAGTATTCTACGAACTTAATTATCAGCACTCGTGTGTACCACGGACCGTAAGATCAAATACTGACTGTTAATAATGTCAAAAGTCTCAAGGACTGAAAAACTTTATATGAACCTAACCTAACCTAACCTAACCTAACCCAACCTTATTTGCTTTCTTCTAGGCGTTGTGGTACGTGTTTATTTATTATTAATATCTTACGATGCTTGAAAAATTGATCCCAGTTTTTCTACCTGTCCTATCGCTCTTCTTTATTCATCGCCTCGGAAAATGAACGATGAATCGTATAAATTATTTTGAAAGGTTATGAGTGACACACCTTGTCTTTTGAGAATGTTTTCACAGACGTGAGACTACTTCTCCTAAAATATTCAGTATGATTCTGTGGGATCACATGTATTATTCGATAATGTCAAAAAACGTACAAGTAAATTACTGTCTCGTTTGTTGATCGTGTACTATCTAAAAATAGCCATTCAATAATTTATTTTATAATATAACACAAAATCCAATCTCCGTCATGTTCCACTGCTTCTGGGCGCATTCTTTCCAAAATATAACAATTTAACTGATTTAAAAAAAATTAACAATAGAAGTCGTTGAAGAATTCTTATTTATACATGGGAATTCGTATAATTTATAAATTAAATGTTCTCATATTTTCACGACCGTTCAGAATCTTCTGTCTATTCTACAAAGAAAATTATTTATTTTATTCTTAACATAGTGCATACATAAGCACTCATATATGTGTATGCTCTATCTTTTACTAAAACTTATCTTTTACATATCTGGTTAGTTTCATTTTAATTCTATTCAAATATGAATTAAATATATTAATTAGGAAGATATACATATAAAATCAATTTTATCGAAAAATATTGTTGTTGCGCCACCGGGATTCGAACCTGGATCTCTTTCCTAACCGGGGAAGGTGCTTTATCCAACTAAGCCACAGCGACAATTTTCGACCCTATATGTTACCTTTTTGATATTAATACATTTAATCGTTCCATAATTTGACAGAGCCATCTACCTTATTTTTACCCGGTTAGGAAAGAGATCCAGGTTCGAATCCCGGTGGCGCAACAACAATATTTTTCGATAAAATTGATTTTATATGTATATCTTTCTAATTAATATATTTAATTCATATTTAAAATATCACAGACCTATGTTCTGAATAATTACAACTTCACAATAAGAATGTGTTCTCCTAAATATTATAACTTAATTTAAATAAAATTGTATAGCTGTCCTATTTCATATATTACCTTTCATTAAAATATCATTAGTGTTTGAACAGAATTGTGCCAAAATATAAACACCCTAAAATTCCCATTATTACAATAAGTACTTAAAATTGTACAGCTGCCCCCTTTTCAATAGATTTCATATAAATACGAGTTGTTTGAATTTAAAATGATTAGATTGATAAGGTGAAACGCTTCTCATGGAAATTAAGCGAGTAGAACTAATAAACAAGTGTAGTATTTTCATATGTGTGATTATAGAATTCTACAAAGTTACATCCGGAACAATAAATTTACCAATAGATGATAATAATAATAAAAATTTAAGAGATATTATTTAAAGGCTACATTCGAATTAAATTTTATTTTTCTTTGAAATGTTCGAATTCGGTGGATATTTGATATTTTAGTTCTGAAATTACATTTTTCGAATAGGAAACAAATGAGTCCATTTCTAGTTAGAAAACTGTAATGCCGCCGTATTGTAGGTAGGTAAGTATTTAACATAAGTCCTATGCGCGTAGATAGACCCTTTCGAACACGTCCTAGGTCATGTTTTGAACTAGTTAAAAAATATTAATACAAAATACTCAGGCGCAGGTTTCTTGGCAATTATATTAAAATTTATTTCTATCAATCAACTTCAGCATCTCACTCATTTATTTTTAGCCCGTATGTTATGTCTTCACGTTTCATAAGGTATCCCCGTCCAGTGCCATTTTATTTAAAATGTTTCAATTACGTTTTTGGGTGAAGATTTAAGATTTGGCTGTGAAGATTTTTCTAAAATATACGACTACCAGTGCTATTTTCTCGATCACTGCATTAAAATTAATTTATCTGCGCATCTTTTAATTACGTGTCAGTGTATAAATAAATCACAAACAACAATAAAGATTAAAATTAATATTCATATTTATTTTCAGTTGTTTTTGAAATATAAATCGAATCTCATATTTCTCGGATTATTTTGGTCCTCGGTTTCTGACAATTTCGCAGCAGACGACAATGTTTTGATTAATTATCATTATACTGAGACTCTTCCGCCATCATTTGGGATTACTCGCTCGATTATGGCGGGATCTCTGGCTCGGCCGCGCCATCTTGGGCCGAAGTCACAAGACGGCGCTCGGCCTATTTCGTGACACGAAAACAATTATTTATTCCAGTTTGGATATTAAAATATATACAAGGTAATAATGATTGCAATGTGTAACATGTATACAATTAAACCTCGGAAAAATAAAATTCATTCTTCAGAGTGTGCCACATTATTATAAAAATAGAGAGCAACCTGATGAGGATTTTGACGGTAAAGTAAAAACACTTAATTCGGTGTCCTGCCTGCTACACTATTATTTTATTATTATATCAGAAATACATTAATACTTCGAGCATCTTCATACATTGTTTGCTGCCGTTTATCTCAGCTTAAGACGTATCTAATCCACCTTAATTAAGATTTTTCTATATGTAAAAATAGTGGCTCCATGCCGAAAATCCCTCTTATAATTTATATCGGTAATTCTCACTGGGCCCAATAATAATACTCCTGCAACTCCCATAAGATAACTCATTTCGGCAGCCCGTAATCTTAATCCTGCCTCTCTGTAAGGATTCATATTTAACAGCTTTAAAAACATTCAGTTTAATCTTGATATTTTATATTTTTAACAAAATTTATATATGTGCCAATTATTATGAAAGTGGTCAAGTCAAGAAAATTAGTTTATTAATTATTTCGCGTCACATTGTTTTAAATTAATATATAATATGATGCAAATTGTAACAATTGTGAAAAATTTGAAGCGTTATATTCAGTGTATTGTTACGACGTTCAACGGTATTCCGCTAGTATAATAGGGTAATTCCGTTAGTATAGTATAATAGGGTAAGTCATTTTAACATAAATTTTTTTTATTTCCTTATATGTCGAAATAAATTATAAATCTAGTAGACTAAATAAATGTTGTAACATTGTGTTGTGTAATATAAAAATATTATTTAATCCATTCAAACGCAAACCGTTGAATATCTCGAAGCGAAAGAAACATGACCACTTTCATAATAATGGGCACATATATATATATATATATACACACACGAGATAGGTACCTACTAATACAGTAAACAGTATTTCCTACGAAAACAATGAATATAATATTTTTCGCTTCAAAATTTTATACTTATTATTTATATTATGTTAATCTTATTATTACTACTATTTTTATATTTTTTTGAGAAGAAAATATTCAGAATATTTTCAAATAAGTATATAAACCCAATCGAGAAGATTACAGCTGTTAATTGGAACATATAAAATTTAATTTAGATCTACAAATTAAAGTTAAAAATTGGGTTAGTTTATTTTTTGTTATTCGATAATATTCTAATATTGGTTAAATCTTTGTATTATACATATGATGATGCAAAATAATTATTCAGCACTGGGTGGTCGATTGTCGTTGTCCCTTTATTGTACTGTACTTCATATTTCAGCCGATTTCACGGAAAGCACTTTCAAGTACTGTAATTTGGCTTTGCAAAATGGCTTCAAGTAATGACCTACCTCAGCGGTTTACGTCTGCAATCATTTCTTTCCGATACCAAGATGTGGTGTGACGCTGGTGTTTTATTTATAATTCACCCGACTGTCCTTTCTTCAGTTTGCCGTTACTGAATACCTGGAAATATAAAGGTAACCCCACAAGCGTGGAAATCTCCCGAAAACAGTTTAATTAGCCAATGACGTCATCATAGCGTTTCTACAAAGGGGTCCTTGTGGGTTCTTCTGGCTTGCATTCGAAAAAATATTTAGTCGCTACCGGGATCAACTAAATATTTTTTCGATAGATAGATTTTGTCTGGTATATCTTTCAAGTTGATTAATGTAATTAGTATTAAAATAGCACAGAACTATATTCTATAAATGCAACTTCTCAGCAAAATGGTGTTCTCCTTAATTTATTATTATTTTAAACTTAAAAATTATTGAACCTTTCATTAAGTTCTTCGCTGCATGACTGAGGATCAGACCGTATGTACTAACATACATACCTAGTGACATAAACGACCATCACGCTTACAATTAGTCGTATTTATTGTTAATTAAAAGTTATTAAACTGTTAAATACAAATTAAATGTATTAATTTGAATGATATACATATAAAATAAATTTTATCGAAAAGGGATATTTATAAAATTAATCCCGGTATCAACAACAATATTTTTCGATAATATTGATTTTATACGTATGTCTTTCTAATTAATACATTTAATTAGTATTTAAAATATCACAGATCTATGTTCACTTCACAATAAGTAATGTGTTCTCCTTATATAATAATATTAAACTGTCACCATAAAATGCATTATTTTTTATAATTGCTAATAAACGGCAAATTATTTAATTGAATTGAATATCTGGCTATCTTTAGTGGACGTCACAACACTTGCGTCATGCACTCTCGTTATCATTTTATCTAATATCAATGTTTTCTATTCGTTCATTATTTGTTATTATTCACAATCCTGCAATTTTTGGTTTAATTAATTTCTTTTCTTGCTCTCTAATACTAACCTACCATAATCTAATCAAATCTAACAACCTAACCTGCCTGAAAGGGCCGCGCCCAAACGTTGTAAATACTTACTTTATTTTCCTTTTTAGTACACTTTAACGCGCAGAATTATTGTGTAGTTAATAATGTAAATAAGGAGAAGAAGGCTCAAGTATAACCCAGAAGGACTCAAAAAAGTTTGTATTTATGTGGTCCATGGGGATCGGGTGGTTAACAGCCACTTTGTACCCTCAGTCTTAGTCTCAAAAAGTTTACAGGCTTGCGGTGGTCCACCGGGATAGTTATCTTCTTTTTATCCGGATTCGAAAACTGATTTTCGAAAAACAATTTGCTAGAGACATTTATTTTTATAATATGGCTTTTAATTTGTAATTCAAAGAAAATAAATGAGGTTCAAGTAACATAAAAATTTTAGAATCCAAACAAATAACTACATCCTTAGGGAATCACAAACTCACCTTGGTTTGTCAGAAACACAATAATTCACAGAGACTCAAACATACCCTCACTCAAACGACACATACACGATTGATCATCTAAATTTTATTCTAAATTAATTTCCATCCCAAACCCTTCCATAAACTCCCTCGGCCTATATGATCCCTCATTCGATCCACATCATCTTCGTCCCATTTCACTTCTTTACCCTGTTCTTGACCCTATAGAATAAAATTCATAAAAAAGATTTTATAAAAACTTTCTCTAGGAATATAAAAAATTCAACAAAATAAAATGTATTATATAAAAATATGTTACTCATTTTTGCTACTACTTTATACAATTATATACAATGTTAGAAGATATTTTACATTGAACATTACAATTTTACATTTTTACATTACTGAATTTTTTTCACTCATTTGAGTGCATGCAACGTTCAATATATAGGTACTGTTGTAGCAGTTTTAAACTAAAGTTTGGACTTTTAAAAGTTCTTGGGCATAATTTCTCCCCAGGAAGAAGAGTGGAGTGTATTGTTCTCGAAAAATATGCAAGACAGTCAGGCCTATTCTCAAAATTGCAATATTGAAATGAAGGTGATTGTTACACCAACCCTCAAAAATAGTGTTATATTCGAATGAGAGAGAGGGAGAGAGAGTGAGGGAGTGAGGGAGATAAACGTACCATAATCTGTCAAAACTATCTGTCTATTTTTGAGGGTTGGTGTAACAATCACACTCATTTCAATATTGCAATTTTGAGAATAGGCCTGATTATGAATATATAAATAAATATAAAATATTGATCTCTTGTTTATTTAACTTGGAAACGAATATGTTGGCGACTTTTCAAACCATTGAAACAGCAGGGATTGAATATATCATTAATTTAATGTGGAATTAATTATCAGTGAAATCTTGTATAAGACCACACCTACCAATGTGGCCGGCCAGACCGCGAGGATTGAAGTATGCCGGCGATCACGTGGTCGGAATTATTTCAACATCCGAAATAATGATTTACGAAATGTTTTTTTGAACCATTTTTGCACAATTCATTACGACGACTTACGGTACTCGTAAAACTAAAAGTGTATGACGGCACCAGAAATGGCTTGACTTGGCACGACCAGGTAAACCAGATACTATTTTATATACCACGGTCCTGTTGGAAGCCTCAATAATCGACGAGCTCGTATGAGAAAATGTATGAATGTGGACGAGGCGAGAATTGTATGTCATGACAGAAGAGAGTGGCGCTCTATCCTCTCTGCCTACCCCCGAGAGGAAACAGCGTGATTGTGAGTAAATTAGTTTCTTTCAAACAGTGTCTATGATTCTATTTTATATTTCAGCTCAGGGAGTACGTGGCATCGTATCATTCTCATTCGTAAATTAAAATTTAGATAATTGATGCGCAATACTTCCCTGTTTTGGAAATAGAGATCCAGGTTCGAATCAAAAACAATATTTTTCGACAAAATTGATTTTATATGTATATATTTATAATTAATACATTAAATTAGTATTTAAAACATCACAGACCGTCTGTTCTGAATAATTACAACTTCACAATAAGAATGTGTTCTCCTTAACATAATTATTTTAGTCTTTGAAACGTTAATTTTCAATCCTACACTGATTTCTGATAGTACATGCATTTTATTCTGAAGGCTATCCGGATCATTTGAGAGGGTCACACTATCACCTACAAAACGTCTGTTAAAATTAAATAAAATAAAATTTATTATACATTATTTAGTATGTCGCGACACGAGTTGATTGCGTGTTATAAAAGCGATCATATTATAGAATTGTTAACGATTTCATGTTGAGTTACTATCAAATTTATGTTTCCTTTGTAAAATTATTTGCAATCGATTAATTTATACTTCACGTCGGGAAATATATATACACTCGTACTTTCATCTCAATTCTCCCCGCTCGGCGATGCTGTTGCTTTTCAATACATCGATCAACTTTCATTGCTTCGTGATTTTTATATTTTAATAATTAATTATATCTAAATTAATACGATCATAAAAAGAGAAAGGCTCCTAGCCACGGCCGCTGATTTATGTGCCCGCTGTGATACAGAAACGATGTAAAGCAGGGCGTTGCCCGATTAAATAAAAATCGTTAATCAATATGTTGAAAATGAAATGATGCAAGCGAAATGGATTTTTAGAATGAGCGGATAATAATAATAAAGTGCGCGGAGGTGAAACCCAATAATGAGAATATTTTACGTGTTTAATCTTTCAATTTAATTTACACGGCCATCGGTAATTGGATTATTCATTAATTAATTATTGTTTTATTATTAATTAACTAATAGTTTTAATGAAATCACATTATTTTTGTGGAGTTGTAATATTTTTAAATTTATTTGTAGAATCTCTTTGAAAAAATTCTCTTAATCGGAAAAAAATATTTAATTCCACCGGCATTCGAACACTGAAATTTCTATTACCGGGAATGCGTTACTATTGCGCCACGTCGACCATTTAATCTTACGACAAATTCAAGGCGTTATTGGTAAATCCTCAAGTATATATTAATTTATTGTTAATAATTGAAATACAAATTAAATGTGTCAATTAGAAAGATATATAGGAAAATTCAATTTAACGAAAATATATGTTTGTCGCTACCGAGAATCGAATCTGGATCCTTTCCTATCCGGGGAATTGCGTTAACCGATTACACCACACCAACAGAGTAAGCTGACGATAAATTTGCGAACTATGTAGTTCATTTAAATTGATACATCTATTATAAGTATTTATATTATATTTTTTCGATAAATTGAATTTTTCCTGTTTATCTTTCTAATTGATACATTTAATTTGTGTTAAAACACCACAGAACTATGTTCTGGAAAATTTTCACAATAATAATGTGCTCTCTTTAACTAACAAATTAAATTAATCAACTAGAAAGATATAGGTGCAGATATATCTATCGACAAAATATTTAGTCGCTACCGGGATTTGAACATGGGCCTCTTCCTATCCGGGGAGGCGCGTTCACCATTTCGCTATAGCAATCGAATACGATTCTCGATTCTTTTAATTTGTATTGAAACACACTCCCGTCGGATACTTTCCGCGCAAACTGGTGACCTGATGCGAATAAGCAATCATTACTTCAATATATTAATTGGATATCTTATCTATACGATGCAATATGATATCCAAAGGAAATGATCGAAATCTTTTAAATTAAAAAAAAGCTTTCACGTAAATGGTATTAATACCCTTCTCGCAGTTAGTGTGTTAAGATACCACAGATCTATATTCTGAAAATGTGTTCCCTTAAAAAAATAAAATAATTTATAGCTATCCCATTTGAGGATTTAAGCACATATAAAGCCTAAAATTGTGGTGACGTGGTGCAATGGTTAATTCATTCTCCCTGCATGATAAATATCCGGGTTCGAGTTCCGGTGGCAACTAAATATTTTTTTGGATAGGTAGATTTTTTCTGTTTACATCTCTCTGAGAGATTCGTCTAAATTTGTTTTCAAATTGATTAATTAATCATTCATTCATCACCTCACGACAGGATTGATCTGGACAAAAAAAATATATCTTAATCACAATTTGACATACCATTGGATATTGGATGCTATATTTCTGTCCATACAAATAAAATATTTATTAATTATAACGTAACACGATGAGTAGATAGGTAGGTACTAAACTATTATACATGAAAAGAAAAAATGTTTTTTAGTTTGTGCGTTTTCAGCATACGTTTCTTACAAAATGGAAAAGTTAAAATAGAAAATATATTCAACTTACTTATACCGTATATTTTTTCCTGCTGTGGTAGGCAAAGAGGATACAACGCCACAATTTTATATCCTTACAAACGTCTCGTCTCGTCCGCATTCGTATATCTTTCAATGCATGCACATCGATTATTGAGGCTCCAAGTCGTGTCATATCTTTTGCAGTTTTTTTTTTGTTTTCCGGTTATGTATGTATGATTTATTTATAATAACCAACACAAGAGGTTCGACCCGTGTTAGGGTGCTGTGTGGAAGAATGGCGAGGGGTCTTAAAAGTGTGAATTATGACGAATTAACACAGACATAAATATTTCCATAAACAACCCAATCGTGCGTCGATAAGAAACAATTAAAAATGAATCATTTTCATCTGACTAATTTCAATATGTTTTGGATTACCAAGCATACGATCGACGCATAAGAATAGGTCAATTATATTAAATGTATTTTAATAATTATGGCTAATAAATGATAAATAAAAAATATTGACAATATTGTCGTAAGAAATGGATTTCAAAGATCACCGTAACACAATCATTTGTCTCCCGCTCATTAATACATCACCTTGTTTGGTTTAGCGATAAGACGCTCGCCGAATGATAAGGGGTTCAATCCTTGTCCCGGGAGACTACCAAGTTATTCTAATATTTCATAGCACAAACGCTCGGCTATATTTGGAAAATAGGAAGTATGTTGATGTAATATATTCTTTATTTAAGATATTAAATATTCGGCTCCGCTTCCTTTTGACTACACTGGACTCTCTTTATACACGGTGGATGTGTTCCACGCAATACCGTGTAAAAAAGTACACTAAAATAAAAAATAATGGTGGATAGGTTTCCTTGTATAAAAATCAATTCATTATTAATAAGATTATCCACTATCAGACAATAGAGACGAACCCGTTTACACACATTTGGTACAACATCGTTTTCATCACTTGAGATATCCAGAACCTGTGGAATATTTCTTTCAATTTTTGGGTTTACTGGGTTTAAACAAAAATTCTGTTATCGATCGCGTTCCTTGTATAACTCTTGGTAACGAGTCATGCAAGCGGTTAAATCACGTTGAAATTGTGGAGCTCGTTCTGCATTGTGATTATTTGTTATAAAATGATTTCCAAGTTTATTAGCCAGTTGCAAGCCTTCAAGGATTGAATACGCTGTCATTGGACCTCCTTCGTCATCGTCACTACTTTCCTTGGGGCTGGTGTGCTCATCCAAAACAGTTTCGAGTATTTCTTCCTCGTTGAGAACTTCATCGTCAGTCAATTCAGCGATTTGTTCAATCGTAAACTATTCAAAGCCTTATCGACCAATCGCATGTGCCACAGTTATGATATCTGAATGCAGTTCAGTTGTGTTCGGGCTAATATGGTTGGTTAGTTTTAACACATTCTGGTCAAGTTGTCCTATATATCTCCGCTTTATCCTAGCCCCCTTCCGCACACCTCTCTCGCAATAGTACTAAGTATTATGCAAGGGATGTAGCACCGTGTTATTTCGAAACCGTGTAAAAAGAGAGTTCAGTGTATTTTACTTCATGGCAAAAAATATATAGGGTACGTTAAAGTACAAAAAATGTTTTTAATGGATAAAAATTAATTAAGATTAAAATAAGTGCTTGTCAAATTTCAGTACTAATATCCAAAGTTTGTCTCCAATAGTGCTCCGATAATTTCATACGCAGGGGCAATTAAACTGTCACTTTTAATTAGAGCATAGCTTACGTTCGTTAAACTTTCGGATCTTTTAGCCTTTTCTAAGAAGCCCGTCGCCATTATACCCACTTTCCTCTATATTCGTAGTCATTAATGAACGTCGTCTTGTGTGCGTCTATTTATTATATATAAGCTTGCACTCATAATAGATAGATATACTAGACGGAGTTACTATTTCTCATTAGTTTCTGAGTACGTTCTCGTGTTCAGTTTTTGGTACTGCACTCGTTTCGAACGTTTCGCCAGAATGTCATCTGGAATCTTCTGGCGCCTTCATACTTCAAACTGTTTCAAAACATTTTTAAAACTTTAGTTCGTTCTTGAGATCGGGCCGCACATATTGGTTGTGTAAACGCCTCAAAGTAACAAGCCATTTGTACAAAAAAAAACCGCAAAAAATGTAAAAATAGATTAAAATCGAACTATATTATTTCTCATTATACAAATGCCTGCTTATCCGGATGAAACGAGACCAAATAATAAAAATAGAATGTTCCAGAAGAGGAAAATATTAATATTTTGGAAGGAAATAATTAATTAACAGACAACTCTTCACTTACCAACTGGTGATTATGAACCCAATAATTAAGAAAAACCTTAACCTTCGCATCTTAATTGTGCTTTATTATATTCGTAATAATACACATTAAAATGTTTTTACTGATTTCTCACAACTTTTGTGTATATTGCGCGTTTTAATAATCTTCAACTCAGTTATGTTTCGCGTATATCGTCTGGTGTATTACATGGATTTGTGTTTTCCTTTAAGTACCAATTTTAATGCGAATTTTTTTTTGTGGATAGTTTTTACGTACGGTCGTCAGCTTGACTTTGAAATAGTAACAAGATTATATTGTGGAGGTCTAACGCCTCCACAATCTGCACGCATCCTGCGTGTGCCTGGGTGCAAAATGGCGCTCTCATCAACCTCAAAAACACGCCTGGTACCGGCTCCTACAAACAACAATATAACTCGCCGCAGCCGCCCAGGGAGCCGGTCTTAGCGAGTCACTTCTCTCGTAGCCGCCTCCCTGACAAACTCGCTAACAAACCGTAAGCGTGTTTCAAGCATCGATCTATTATAAGTAATATTGTATTATTCATCCTGTTTTGGTCACACGCACTCGCACACACCCGCACGCACTTTCCGCATTACAATTCGAACGAACATGTGAGTGGATGGATGAAATATAACGGGGCAATCATCTTCTGACGCTAAATCGCATCATTCTGTTTCACATCATTTCCAAAATCTCAACAAGGAACTGGTTGAGGTAATCTTGTTACTATGTGACCATAAAGTGGTAGTAAATTATTATTTAATATACCTTAAATAGCCGTTTATTTAAAAATTAAAATTTGATATACCTTAAATAGCCGTGTATTTGTTTATTTAAAAAATAAACTCATTCGCTTTATCTATTAGTTTAATCCAGAAACAATGCGATTCTTTAACAATAATTATTCAATCAAGGGATGCGAACAAAGATGTTAGTGCGTTAGTAATTAAAATAATTTTGTTAATTACAAAAAAAAAACATTTTATTACAACATTAAGATTGTAATAATGACGCAGACCTTTAATGTTTCACATACCGATCTGAAAATGAAACACGCGTTACGATGTGGGAACGTGAGGTTCCCGCTCCCGTGTTTATACATCTATTGCATTCTATAAAAAAAATCTTGGAGGGTGTTGGCGTCCTCAAGAATTTTCCTCCATTAGTCTCTATTTCACGCAGTTTCTCTCCAGATTCCTCTTAGATTTTTAAGACAGACGTGTCTTTGAAAACATTTTAATATGAAAATTGAACTAACTTGCTGGTCTCCTGGAACGAGGCACATACCGCATCTTAACCACTAGACCAACAAGCTACTCTACATTATTGAAATAAAATACATTCACAAAATATGCTAATCAAATTTTGTATATTAATTGAAATTTTAATAGAACTTTCCACAGCGGCGACACAGGAGGGTTAAGCGACCTCCGCGGACTGACGCCTCGGGCAGCTGCCGCACGATCCACCGCTCGCACTCCGGTCCGGCACTGTATATATGCTTAATTGCGTCCTGCGCGCACTTCTGCGCATAGTCGGCGTGTTACAGTTCGCTACGTTTAACCCCGGCGCAACCGTCTCCTCGACCAATGACTCCTACCGGATGGTTAAGCTGAGCTTATATTAACTTTAATACGCAAACTCGTTTTGAAACCAGATTTATCAACACCTGCTTGTTATCTTCAGTGCGTACTTTAATGGCGGCTTTGAAAAGGCAATTTAGGGTTCTAATATTGATTATTAGGTATTATTTTTTGTTATTAATTTAAATTCTATCTGTTTCAGTGCGGACATCGTATGAACGTTTTAGCTAGAGAAAATAAAAAAGAAATAGGTACATGCATATAATATATTAATGGATGAGATTTTCGACTCGAGTGAGGAATGCACCCATGTGTTTCTATGTACGTCAAATGACAGTCTATTAACAATTAATGTTCCTAAACAAATATCAGATAGAGGCGAAGCTATCTTTTATTATATTTATAAATAATAATACTTTTAAAAACTAATTAAATGTATCGATTGGAAAGATATACATATAAAATCAATTTTATCGAAAAAATATTATTATTGCTCTACCGGGATTCGAACCTGGATCTTTTCCAATCCGGGGAACGTGCATTCACCGATTATGCTACGGCGCACAGTACATTGACGACAAATTTTCGAACCTGTATGTTACACTTTTCAAATTGATACATCTATCGTTCTGTTATTTTAAAGCCATCTACTTTATTTTTACGGAATCTCAAATACCTTTGAGTAATCCGACAGAAGACGCCAGAATTAATAATTCATTTTTATTAAATTTTGCATACATTAATACAACTTATAGCGTCTCCTATCGGATTACTCAAAGGTATTTGATATTCCTTAAATATAAAGTATATGGCTTAATGATACATTTAATTAGTATTTAAAACATCACAGACCGTTTGTTCTGAATAATTATAACTTCACAATAAGAATGTGTTCTCCTTAATAAAATTATTATTGTTTCCGCGGTTATGATTTGCGTGTTTATTTGTGTCTAATAATTATATTTCTCCAACTTTCGTACCATTTTCGACACGCCTAACGCGTCAGGGATTGTTTCTTATTAATATATTTTATCTCATCGATCTCACGGGGGAGTCCGCTGTGTTGTTCAGATTCGAGGGTCTAATAACTTATGTGCGAAAAGTCGGAGATGATATTTTTCAAATGGAAGATCAGCTGTGTTATACGAAATCGGCCGGATAAGTTTGCACCAGCGGGAGAGGGAAGCCAATAAACCCCGCAAGTCGGTTCTCCGTCAGACGAAAGCGGAATATTGAAGCTGAAGTTTCCAAATTAAAAGAATATAAAGCCCCGAGCTTCTATCCACCGGGTGGCAGCTGCAGGGTGTAGCGGAATTAATGCCGCGGTAGTTAATTGCATTAGCTCTGCTGCAAAAATTACATAACCTATGGAATACCCGCTTATTGGACGGAAATTAACTTTTAAAGGGCTAATTTACCGCTGTGCGGCGTTACGGTAAACGTCTAATAACAAACTTTAATCCTTTCGATCTCACGGACCGGCTATGGAAAAGTAATTAATACGTACACCGGAGTTCAAAAGTGTGGCGTTCTATCGTTTGTGGTTTAATATATTGACTCTTGTAATTTTTTTATATAGAGATGTGTGTGTACACGGAATACATCACATCAATATCCTTACTATTTTCAAACTAAGCTAAACGCTTGTCTATGAAAATAGGACTAACTTGATGGTCTCTTGGAACAAGGCGCGAACCCCTGACTACTAGATCACTAGGCCAGCGTCTTAACCACTACTATTGTAACCAAATTGATAATGAATGTATAAGAAGGGCAATGTCAGTAGCTATCAAAACCAATTGGGATATGACGTTAAATTTATGTCATATGTGAAAATAAAACACTTGTTTTTTTATTCTACTCGTTTAAATGACTTGTGACGCGTTTCGCCTTGCGAGGGCATTATCAATCTAACGATGGTAGGCGATCATCCGCGATGGTAGGCAGAGATGATAGAACGCCACACTCTTATATCCTGACACAATTCTCGCGTTATCCACATTCATATATCTTCTCATACTAGTTCGTTGATTATTGAGGCTTCTAACAGGACCACCCTCCAGTATCTGGTTTACCTGGTCGTGCCACGTCTTCCACAGACGTTCTCTATTTCTGATGCCATCAACACTTGCGTCATATTTCTTTCTTACCATTCTCTCCTTATTCATCCGTTATATATTACTAAACCACCTAAGTTCCTGTCCTTATCTGTCTCTTTTTCCTCACTATTTGGAGTCATTAATGGATTTGCCGTATATACGCCTAGTGATCTCATTTTCACTGCATTCAGTCAACTTTCGTACCTCTTCTGTCAGCTCCAGACCTCACTTACATACACCAGTGTCGGTACCAGGACTCCATTGTATACCGCTAGTCTTGCCTCGGTTTACAAGTTCCCATTAGATATCATTCCATTCAAAGTGCCATTCACTTTGTTCCCTGCAGTCACCCTCCTTTCGATATCTTTATCTCAACGTTTCCATTTCTATATTAATTTATTTGAAAAACAAAGAAAATACAATAGTTAAATAATTTTAGTATTTGAATTGATTATGTATTCTTCGTTCTATGAATGTTAATAGTATGCAATGATGCAAGTACCTTTTCATTTATTATGTTGATTAATAATGTTCCTCATTCAAAATTATTATGACAGATTCGAAGTCTGTTTTTCTTGAAATGTTGTTAAGGACGTTACCAAAGAGCAGTCGTACTCAATCTTCAAGATGATTCCCCCGTATGTAAATTACTATGAACTACTATGAATAGAATAAAAAACAGTTGAGGTACAGTGTACTTTTTCGCTTCCGCTCACATGCGCAGAAGTTCAAAAATCTCTCACTATTCAAATTATAAAAGAAAACGCCCAAACCATTCAAAAGTAGCCCAGTTTTAACATTTTTATAACAAAACGAATACTGCTTGTTTTAGTTATTTTTACAGAAAGATATTTGTTAAATTTTCAATTAATGATTTTCAGTTTTCCAAAACAATCGTAAGAAAATTACTATTGCTATTCAATTAAACGTGCGCTACAACATCGATCGGGTTATGGTTCGTATGTTAAATATAGTAATTTTAATAGTCAATATTTACAAATTTACTACCGCAAGGACTATTGAAAAAAAATTCTACGTATAAAAAACATTCATAAGTATGTGTATTCAAAGTTTCAAAAGGATTGAAAGAAAAGTGATTTTTTTTGAGAACGTCCTTAAACGCAGTTTTTATTAATCCACTGTTGCGTGCGACATTGAGCTTGGCCACAGTTTATATTTTGTGTTTCGGCCGTAGTCCATTAGTTTCAATAAAAAACGTCAAAAAGTCTTGCGCGTCTTTTCGGATGATAATTGCGGGCGCTACCGTCATCATGATAATAATATGAAGAGTGGTTTTTCTTCAATACAACCGGTTTTTTCACGTGCAACGCTAAATGCAGAGTATAAATTAACTCTGAAGCCCGGGAGAATAACCCCATTCTGAATATTAATATGCGACAATTTATTCGGCCGAAACTTTACATGCCGAATCTGTTGATCATTTGCCTACAAATGACGATGCAAAACAGACTAAATGATGAAATAATGATTCGTTATCCTTATCACAATAATAATAATCCTTAACACGAGTACGATGATGTACATACCAAGGACGTGCATAGCGTAATTGTGAAAGTAATTCGTAAAGCTAATTATTTAAATATTAGTTTCTGACCACTGTCTTAAATTACTGCAAGGACATATTGACATAATATACTTCCACATTTAATTCGGATCGACCTGTACTATTTCACATTTCTAGAAGTAGAACATCTTATACACAAAATTCATTCATTCACGGTTCGTGCTAATATCATAATAAGAAATTTACTTTTTCAATATTGGTCTTACTGCGCTTATGACATTTTCAATTTGAACCAATCATTATGCCTACAAACATATATTGCTCTCAGATAGAAGAGTCCAATTTATTATCAGAAACATTATAATGGCCTTACATTTTATTATTATTACACAGAATTTAATTTTGTTCTTTCTTTTCTTTCTCTTAATTTCTATTATATTTTTTTTACTCCTTTAATAGAAGATGTAGTTGTCACTCTTAACATTAATCTTTGTTACAAAACTCACACTGTATCGTGTAAGTGTATTTAATAATTCAGAGAAAACACGTGGATTGGTTGAATTTACTATTTTTTTTGTTACTATCTTAATCATTGTTGTTCATCATATCCAAAATACATTTTTAAAAAAACTACGAACTTACACTATTAAAAATAAATATTCCTAAATGCATTATAATATATGTTCCAATAAGCCATTTTTTCTCTGAACATAATATACTTAACCCCGTTTCTTCACACGGCGACGGAAAACATTAAAAAAATATTTTTAAGTATATATTATTAAATATTATTATTGTGAAGGTGCAGTTAGAAATTTGTATTAAAATATATATATATATCGCAAAAAAACGTTGTACATGAAATTTTGAGTTCTGTATTTGTTGTGTGTTCTATTTCCTGCGAGTTTTCCGGTACCATCTATTTATTTAATATTTAAAAACTAAAAAGTATTACACGTTTTTGAAATGGGCTGTTTACGCACCTAAGATAATTGTTCCTTTTAAATGAAAACTGGCTTACGAGTATATAATAAGACTGTCACAACTGTCTTCAAAACGGTTTAACCATTTTACTCATTAACTTGTTACCCGATCACCAGCTTTGACATAAGTACGTGCGATCTTGCAGTACGTCCATTATGCACCAGGGGCGGAGCGGAGATTTTAATTGGTTCGGTGGTCAATCGCCCTCCGGCAGCTAGCGCTCACCTGGCGGTGACGCTTGTCGTGTGAGCTGATGGTGGACTGCCTCTGCTTGGTGTATTAATCACCAGTCCGACTTATGGGAAGCAGCTCGTAAATTCTCGCGTAATTGCCTTTGAACGTATGGTAATCTCGTTACATTTATTTTCATTCTTCTTCGTCTTCTGCGCCATTCAAGAAGAGAATGTTATTGGTAATTGCTATGAATCAAGGTACTGTTTATTGAAGAGAGTTGTGCTCGTTAGTAGGTACAGCCGGACGTTACAAAAAACGCTAATAATATTGGACGGCATTGCGAGCAATACAATAAACACTTGCAATTAAATATGTTTAATGAAAACGCATATTTGTTATGAAATTGCAATTTCAGAACATAGTTCTGTGAGTACTTTTTCGATAGATGTTTTTTTTTTCTGTATACCTACCCAATTGATTAATTTGATTTGTATTTAAAAAATAGTTCAATATACCTAGTAAGTAATAGTTACAATTAATGATGTTAATTAATCATGCTCCTAATTGACCGTGCCTCAAAACACGCTCGAAAAATTATTCGCCCACGTGATCAAATTATTAACATCTAACATCATCAGCATCATTGGTTTTTTTTACTACTAAATTCAAACATTACGCGAATTAAAAGCGCACGATTACATTAATCATACAAAAGATTATGTATAACATACACAGAACAAATTTTGGTATTTGCACTATATAAATAGTTCATCCTTCAATATTAAGTCCGTCCGCGTCCGGGCGTATCGCGTAACAACGAAATTATTTATATAACAACAATATTTCAAAAAGTCATTTTTGACAAGGGCGGAATTCGTATGGCACAATAGTTTTGAACGTGGAACATCGTTGTTCGACATCACACCTAGGTAAGTAATCAAAATTCGTTCATGAAAGAACAAATGTGCAATTTAAAAAAAAATTTAAAACAATTAATTTTTTTTTCTATTTTCTTTGATTTTTAAATATATTATACTTATAAAAACGACGATTTTTCCCGTCAATATTGATGTGTTATATCTAGTGCTTTCATAAAACGTTTGGTAAAAAAATTACAATTACGCCTTACTTCTAAAATTTTAATTATGTATACTTTTATTATTATTTAAATGCTTTTGTTAAAAAAAATTAGAAAATGCAGTGTTTGCAGTTGGTAAATACTAGAAATGGCAAGATTCCAATTGGAGGTCAGTTCAGATCCGCCAATTTAAAAACGTGCTCTACTCCACTATCCGTATCCGTATCTCACAGAATACTCAATTAAATTAACATCTTAGTTCGCCATCTTATTCCATCCGTGGCATCTCGCTCGAACATCGGTACAAATTGGTGGCGCAGTATTATATTCTATACACTTATATACCTCGTATTTGCTCCGAAGCGACAGATGACAATAAGCTGCTAACGAAGGGCGGCCTTTGTGCAAATAGCAACACAGCAATTACGACTATTTTCCACAGAGCAGTTGCTGCGAAGGAAAATTTACTTTGTATTGTGATCAAAGGTTTTTTCTTGCGTTTTAACTAAAAGCCGCAGTCAACTGAAGTTAGCGCTGTTATGAATTTAGATTTTCAATTTTAGACTGTGCGGTTTTTTCCGCTAACCCAGCGAGGATGAATACATTTTATGGTCGACGTGAAAATTTATATATAATGAAAACCTGCTTTAATTCAGTGGCGTAACAAAAAAAAAATTGAGCCCAATTGCAAAATGGAAAAACTAACAACACACCTAGGACATTATATTTTAGGGATATATACATATTAAAAATATGAATCAAAAATGTTCACAGTGCATTTGCCTAATCTCAACTCAATATCAATAGAAAGTTGCTATTATTTCGGTTACTTGAAATATTATTGATCTCAAATTATATGTTGAATAAAGAATAAGAGGTCGTCGAATTTAAGATCAGTGATATAGTATAATAATGGGACAATTTCGCAAATATTAATTTCAACGAACGTTTAATATTTTTGATTTTCCGTAACGGTAGGTACAGAATTTGAATATACTCCTTGAACGTTTTCGACTCGCAATTGCAAGTGTCGACCCATAAAATACTGTGGATACGTGACTAAATTACGAAGTCGAAAATGTTCTAGGAATATTAGTCTAATCTCAGTCCATGCCGGAGATATGAACATTTTAAATAAATCGAAAAAATTATGCAATTATTTCGATAAATTGAAATATTTTGTTAATTCAAATTATATTTTGAATCATCGAATTTTGAGAACTATTTTTTGTTAGATGATTAAGCGCCTGAAACAAAGGCAGATAATGGATAAATTACACAAATATTTTTTTCGAAGTACGTATCTACTCTCAAAGCTTAACATGATTGCTTGACAATAATATTTTTCGTAACGGTGTAGAATATTCACACATTCCTTGAATATTTTCAACTAGTAATTTAGTCAGGTCCACCCATGAAATATTGTGGACACTCTGTATATGGATTGGCCCCCTACAAAATACGACAAGATTACAGTAGCAAGTTAGTACACTGTTTATTTACTAATTATCCAAATAATTTTACTTTTTTAGTTTTTCAGTTTGAATGTGCTAGCGTGACTTAGTAAATGCGAGCGCAAATGTGCTTTTTAGTCGTTTATAAGCACTCGCAACTGAAATACACCTTCGCTTTAAGGCGATTTTAACTTTATGAAGATGGTCTGGTCCTAACCGAGCGGTGTTCTACTGTATACTTGATTATGTTTTTGTATTTCTTCGTAATACATTTAAGAAATCATTTTTAAAATTTTATCACTCCGTTTCTTGCTGTGGTAGATTAAAAAAAATGGTGATCTATATTAAAATATACTCGCAACAATGTCGACACTAACGTTTTGTATTGCACTTTTGGACCTCTATTTTACGTGGTCCTTAATGCGTTGGCGTAGTTACGCCGCTGCTTAATTATAAAATAAATATCCATAGATACAATGTATAATTAATTTACAGTGATCGAGTCTCTCGCTGTTGCTGCTGCTGTTGGAGCAATTTTCATAAGAGTAATGTTCCCTCCGCGGTGTGCGGGCGTGTGGATTTGGCACCATAGCGTACACAATTTAACAAAACTTATTCTTCGTGTTGGCGACCATGTTGCAGTATGTTGATTTATCCTGTATAAGATCACCAACATTTTAAACATTCAACCACTGCCTGCTCTGCTACCTCCTATGTTGCCCTGTGTAATGAGTAAAATATTTTATTTTTCATTACTTTATTTGTTATTGTATTATTAGTTCTCTTAACTTATTTATACATCTTCTTTAGTAATACGGTCAACCCGGGCCGTAACAGTAGTCTTGTCCCTACTGGTATTGTAATGTTTTTTTTATTTCATCCCCTGCCTACAAATAATAGCATTGCTCCTTAAGATTGCGCAAAATATTTTTTATGCGCACATCCAAACATTGCATAGAAATATGATTAATTTATCAGACTGAAGGCTGCAATGTATATTTAAATTTTTACACGAAAGCATTTATCAAGTACTCACCCCGATTATTTATCTCCGCTTGACTCCAATACCTGGCATGCCTAATTGGCCAGCTCTGGTCTTGGCCGTGTTCAGGTTTAATGCGGCTGACGAGGCTGTACTGGTATAATTACCAGGAGCGAAGACTGTCCGAGGAGGTAACGTTGGATGGTTTTTATCTTCTTAATGGCGGATCTCGCGCCGATTGCATCTCCCGCCAATTTGTACATGAATGTTGAAGCGCTCAAGCAGTTGAACTTATCTCGAAAGTGTTTTAATTTAATAAAATTGAACGAGACAATAAGACTGATGCACCGCGTTACCGTGCTTCAGGCCGCGTCATAACTATCTACATCATCATGCTGTTGATTGATATTTATAAGTACATACTAAATATGAATATAAACCTATTTCAATGATTGTATTAAAAATTTTAATAGGTTTAAATATCTAAAGGTGGTGCTTAGGTCAAATTTCAGTCAAATTTTATTTACCGTCGTTTTATTTGAGTACATTGGCCCTTCGGACCGCACAGTGCAGGGTCAAATTAAGGAAAATGAACAAGAAGAACGTCAGGGCGTTTCATGTGGGGTCACGATTTGCAAATAGTCAAATATTTGATGCCGAACTGGCTTAACATGTGAGAGGTACAGGTATTGATCCCAGTACTGGTAAAGATGAAAATAAAATACAAAGTAAAATTATATAAAAAATTAATTTTTCTTACAGTTGCAGTTTTCGTGACGATTTTTACTGGCGATCATAATCTATGTTTAAAAAGATAGTATTAATAATCGATGTAAAATTTAACGCTTTCGTTCAGTAATAACCCAAATGAGGGGTACAGTTATTCAGCTGCATAACATTAATATGTAATGGAGCTTTGAAGAATTTCGCATTAAAAACCCGTAAGCACATTTCTACCCTCGCTAATGCAGACATCAAGGTGATTTGATGTGCCTGTATTTATATGAAGAGCCGTTAAATCGAGCAGAACTCAGGTGCATTAAACATTCCCGGGTAAAGTTGAGACGACATCTTGGCTGCCGGGCGTCGTGGAAAATCATAAACATGGCACCATATTGCGTAGTAAAATACCCATCAAATACATCGGTTTACTGCAAATTGAATGTTTTATAAACGCCAATCAGAAATATTGAAATGTAATAAAGTACCTACTTATTTCTTTACACAGAGTTCTACTTTCTCGTTCTGATCTCTTTAGAGCAGTGCAGCTTGGCCATTAGTCACTTTGCAGGCGAACTGCCGACAGAGCTGTGGAAATTATTTTGCTTGACCCATCGCATTTATGGTGCATTTTTGCGCACTATGCAACATATGGATATCCTACCGTTTTTGTACTACACCTTGAAGCACCAATATTTGTACTATACCTTGAACCACCGATCTTTGTACTATACCTTGAACCAACAATTTTTCCGTGTTAGTCTCGCGCTTTGAGGCCAATGTATAGTCGGATGTGCTACAACAAACGGGTTTATAACGAACGGTTGTCAAAAAAGTTAGAATACTACAAAGAATACAGATACTACAACGAATCTTTTTGTCTTTGTTCTATTGGCAAACAGGGTACCGGGTCCGCTGGACCCTTTGCTCCTTCATCATGAAGTTTGCCTTAATGGCCATGGTTTTATTGAATTTTATTATTAGTAAAGAAAAGAAAAGAAAGTTTTTTAATGCTTTGGAAAGGTTTATAGCCTATCCTAACAGGGCGCACGAATACCTGCAGAGTGACGCAGTGATTTAATGCCTCTTGCGCGAGGATCGTCTTGGGACGTTTAATTTTCGAGGGGATGGTTATATCGTAATTTGAAAGTGAATTTATCGTAGGGTTGTGGTGCTTGGGTAATCCCGCATAAAAAGGCTTGGAGATCTGTTTGATGTGCTCCATGACGGGGAGTATGCCGGCATCGTGGTGGAGTTGGGTGACCCTGATCCAGCTGATGACCTTATTTTGGAAGGTCTGAAGTCTTGTCATGTGTGTTTTGACCGCGTGACCCCAGATGGGGGCTGCGTACAAGAGTTGAGGCCTTAGGATGGCCTTGTAGATGAGGAGCTTGTTTTCGGGGCTAAGTTTGCTAGTCTTGCCCATCAATGGATACAGTGCGCAGAGTGCACGTGAAGCAGCGCCTATTTTGTCTTGGATATGTTTGCTCCATGTGAGTTTGGAGTCCAGCGTCACACCAAGGTATTTGATGTGGCTGGTCCAGGGGATGTTCTCTCCAAACATCTTTATGTGGGGTTTATGGCGTTTGGATCGGGGACGCCTTCGTGAGAATAGAGTCGCGGCACTCTTTGACGGGTTTATTTCGACTACTACAACGAATCGTTCGGGAAAATACCATTGGCCAATTTAATTGTTTACGTGTCAACGTGTCGGAAACTTCTCGCTTTTATTATCTTTTGTAAAGTATAGTGTTGCGTTATCAGCTTCGTTTCAGTTATGTGCTTATTTGCGCTTTCAGCAGTTAATACAGTATTTTTTAATTATCTCTGTATAATTTTGTATTACATATTCATTTTAAATATGGTTGTGTTGAATAACTTTGCTCTAGAACGTGAGCCTGAAATGGATTACCCTTAAACGCATATATACACCCAGCGGAACAAATCCACATTCCCTAATTAGGTACAAAAATTCACATGAAACCTCAATAAAACTCAAAGTAGGTAACGAGAGAAAGCGGTCCGCTTCCAGGAAGGGCAATTCACTTATCAGGTACCTGAAAAACCCTACATTTCTTTACTGTAGCACCAGTGTTTGCAGTATGTGATCGTTTTATCGGTGTGTTATTAGTTTTACCGAATCGCAATGTCTACGAGACTTTAACTAAGTGAGCAATAAAAAGAAATGACAGTTGAGTTATCAAAACAAAACATTTATAATTATGCTATAGCAAGGGAAATTCAGTGTAATGAGTCATCGGTAAGAAGATCTCTCCAAAAATTCCAGGAAAATGGGAACTGGTTTAAGCGTAGTACTTCGAATCGAGATGATCACATTTTGAAACGGCTTTCTTTGAAAAATCGTTTTGCTTCTGCTTCGGTGGAACTCCAAGACACCACCAGTGCTAGTATTAGTGTCGGAACTATTCAAAATAGGCTCAACGACATGGGTTTACGAGCAAGAAGACCCGCAAAAAAACCTCTATTGACCAAGGATATAAAGAAAAAATAACTACAATGGGTCAAAGGAAAAGAAAATTGGCCTGTGAGCTAAATTCGTTTTAATCTTTTCACAAGTATCACAGTTCAAAGAATTGTTGGGATTGAAATCACTTCCGTGGCCAAAAAACAGTCCCGATTTAAATATCATTGAAAATTTGTAGTAATGAGTAAAAATATCTTCAAAAAATCGCCCAAAACTATTAAAGAATTAAAAAAACATTGTAGAATGCGTGTGGTATGAAGAAATTACAGTAGAATGCATACACAATCTTTATAAATCAATGCCGAGACGTATTCAGAATATAATCAGTTTCAAAGTGTGTCAAACTAAATATTGATTTGATGTTTAAAATAAAATTAAAAAAATAAATTTTAAATAAAATTTAAAATCCTAATTTAGTTTAATTCAAAATATTAGTGTCAAAATTAAATAACACATCGATATAGAAACGACATAGAAATCATTTTGAATTAAGAATGACTGATTTAGTTGGAAGAGATATTTATGGAAGTTTTTCTTAATTTGGCAAAGTAAATACAATATATCAGTTAGAAAGTAAGACATATGTTTGGGTACCATGCCTGCTACACTAGTAATTTACCGTATTATAGCAGACAGTGTTCCTCCGGTATAACAGTAAGCAAAGTGCAATTATTAATGTACAAAAAAATATATATATAAACAGTTAATCAGGAGATGCAATTAAGTAATTCAATATACTGTTGTAGCAGTTTTATTCTCAGGTAAAAGTTCTTGGGCGTAATTTCTCCCCATTTCGTGGAGCCAGAACTGCACTTTTCGTGAAAAATATGCAAGTTGCAATCTTTCACTTTTGCATTTAGACCGTTGTATATAATAAATGTAGTCTTCAATAATTAAACCCTTGATGCTGTTATTATGCTATAAAATGTATATTTATTAAAACTAAAGTATTTACATATGTTACCTTATTTACATAAAATATATAGGTTAGCATAACACAGCTAATAAAGTGAACAGCCGACATTATATTATATTTTCAATAGGTGCGACTATTTTTATTGCGCTTGCGTTAAATGTCTCTAAGATCTACTCCCTTCATCTCGTCCATCGACTATTTTATCATTTTCGTTTAATCTTTGCAAATACAAAAATAAATCAACAAAATCTACGCGACTATCTTATGTATATTTTAGAATATCCGTACATGCGAAAAAAAGATTTGTTATTTGCATTTTTTATTGACAAATTTACTTTGGTTTATTGTCAACGTACGATATCTTCTGAAGACTCGCAATGACATCAATAAAATATCACTTACCTTTCAACAATAATTCAAATTTTTACGATAATGTTGGTTTTTATTATTCATTTATATCGGAAGTTATAGATTAAATTTGACTTTTTATAAAACTATTATTTAGATGTGACCTTTACATTAATATAAAACTAATAAACTGAATGTTATTTGTCATAATTAAGAAAATACAAACATTACAAGAAAAACCGCGACCATTAAATTCATTTCCGCGTGCCATAAAATTGTCTTAATATAGAAAATTCTTGCATATACCAAATATATTTTGTTATAATCTTGAAACCAAGATTACGAGACTAATCTGCATTGAATAAATTTAAAAAATGTTAAAAATTAATAATTAATAATCCATTCAATTTGAAGGACATAATATTATCAATTTTTGACGTTTTTAAAACACTTTGTGTTAGTGAAAATAAATTATTATAAATCATATATTGTATTTACTTACATGCTTTGAGGCTTTAGATACTATTTAAAATGAAGTTTCATTTAAAAAAATTATAAGTTTTAATATTTATATCGACCCTATTAATGTGTATTTTTTTTCTTCAATGAATGGTTTTGAAAACTGCCGGTTTTGTTCAAAGAAAATGCGTTAAAATTTTCCGGAATTTGCGTCATGAAACTCTGTAAATGGTAGTGTTTCTGTCGACATCTACCTGAAAAAGAATTTATTATCATTAATTGTAATAACATTTATTTATTTTTTGTTCTTTTTGTATCAGCTAGATTTTCCGTTCGATAATTTTGTCGTTTAAACTTGAAACGAGTGCATGCAAAACGCTTATTATATTCCACCATAAAGTTGCCATACTTATTTTTCTTTATCATTCGCGCATGAACATAAAATAGTTTTACTGATCCGGCAGATGGCACCACTGTACCGCCACCTACACACGGTCTGTAATAATGGCCGGAATAAGGGCTTTCACTGCACATTACTCGAGAAGTAACCATTGTGATATTATATAAATTTGATCTACATTTTGTGTTATTACACTTTACAACCTCTGTACCGTAATTTAAATTTAAATTTGATTACGCGATAGTCATCTGGAGTTACGGTTTTAATAAGGTCCCCCCTTAACACAATCAATTACATCGGGCCAATATACTGTTCTAGTAGGTATATTCGGTCAATAAATTTATCATAACAAATTTGAAGATTTACAGATGTTTCTGCACACGCACGTAGTGTGTTAAAAATACACGAACTAATCCCGTGGACGCTACGTGTCTATACATTTAATTGTTTTTTTCATATACACAAATATTTAACTAATGTACGCACATATCTGATTAATTTTGAATGTATCATGCTTAGATTTAGATATTTAGATTTGTTTAAAAGTGAACATTATTATTATTATTGTGATTGGACTCGAATTCTGAAAAAACACCCGTACAGTCCATATTTCCATTAATAACCGAAAGCACTTCCCCCTTCCAATTTCAATCCCTATACTCGAATAACTCGATACGAAACTATATTTAGTATCATCCGATGTTGAGAATGACTACACCTCTCGAAACTGCAGTAGTGACAATAAAACGTGTGGCAAATAATGATATTGTGGTTCCGGGAAATGAAAGAACTAGCGCAGTATAGAAATTAATGACAAGGATGTCAATAATAGTGTAATCTTCTTCGTAGGTAAACTTAAAACACTAATAACAGGGTAGGTTTGATTTAACATAATTTAAAACGTGTTATTTGTAATGTTAATTGTGAATATTCACGATATTTTATTAGGAGAACAAATTCTTATTGTGAAGTTGTAATTATTCAGAACAGACGGTCTGTGATATTTTAAATATGAATTAAATATATTAATTAAAAATATAAACATATAAAAATCATTTAGGAGAACACATTCTTATTGTGAAGTTGTAATTATTCAGAACATAGGTCTTTTTTTATATGTTTTTATATCTTTCCAATTAATATATTTAATTCATATTTAAAATATAAAAATCAATTTTATCGAAATATATTGTTGTTGCGCCACCGGGATTCGAACCTGGATCTTTTTCCTAACCGGGGAAGGTGCATTATCCAACCATGCTACAGCGACAATATTTTTAGCGACAAATTTTCAAACTTATATATGACCTTTTTGACATTAATACATTTAATCGTTCCATTATTTGAAAGAGCCATCTACCTCATTTTTACAGAATCTTAAATACCTTTGAATAATCTGATAGCAGACGCCAGAATTATCAATTCATTTTTATTTAATTTTGGACACATGGCTCTTTCAAATAATGGAACGATTAAATGTATTAATATCAAAAATGTAACATATAGGTTCGAAAATTTGTCGCTAAAAATATTGTCGCTGTAGCATAGTTGAATAATGCACCTTCCCCGGTTAGGAAAGAGATCCAGGTTCGAATCCCGGTGGCGCAACAACAATATTTTTCGATAAAATTGATTTTATATGTATATCTTTCTAATTAATATATTTAATTCATATTTACGATATTTTATTATGAAGTTGTAAAAATATGTTTAATTATTTTTATGGTAAATCAAATCTAAAAAAAAAAAACACCACATCATTCGTCGACATGAAGCGCATTTTGTAAATCATCAGTTTTCATGTTTGGAGTCCTCGAGAACCTTTTGCACTAAGTGGTAATCGTGTTTTGTAAAACAAATTAGCTTACTGAATTAACCCGCTTCAGAATCGACAATGTTCTTCAAATGAGTACCTACTTATTTAACCTTGTTTATTATCAAAATTCCTAACAAAATACAGAAGTCTCGCGAATAATTAATACAAAATCTCTGCGCAAAATTGTTATTCTTTAAGTGAGAAACAAATAATCGTTTAATGTGTTTTTTCTTCTTCTTAAGTCAATTAGTATCTAATTTATTAAAAATAAATTACTAATCTGATCACGGTGTTAGCGTTTTAATTCATTATTATTAAAGCGCTAATTCTAACTATATTCTGAGTTATTCTGACAAATTATGTTCATAATCGACACTTGGCGAAATAGTCCAGAAAGTTAATTATTAGTCTAGAATGAACAAATTAGGAGTGAATGTTGATATGCTTGTAACATAATTGAAAAGAGTCACTGAGAGGGTTTTGAATCATACTCCGTCACTTTGGACCATACGAACTACAGAAGTATGAAAAATAAGATATATGACCTTGTTAAAAATTATTTAGTTAAAACTTAACTATTTTAATACTAAATAAACTTTTCTTAACTAAATAAACTCCACTCTATGGTCTCCCAACTATGGCTCACATATAATAAAAATTGAAAGAGTGCAACATAAATTTCAAATAACATATAAAATAAAAAATATAAATTACGATTATTTAATGAGTCTTCTACATTTAAAAAAAATTGCCTTGAGAAGGTATGTGAGCGATATAGTATATCTATATAAAATGATCAATAGCATCGGTTTCGTATAAAGTACCTACTCAAACGAGACTTTGTAGGTACACGTAGAAATAATGATGCTGTTTACTCGCCAATATCGCGGATGCATCGGCTTGGTAACAAGTTGAGTTTCGTTGTCATTTTTCGTTGCAGGAGCATACTTGAGCTGAAAAAATATTTGTATGTAAATTATACTTAGTTTTTAGTTATTATTTTTGTATGTTATATATAAACTGTTATAATGAAATGTCAATTAAAAATGTACTGTTATATTTTAAATGAAATAAAAATGTATTTTTATGTAAAAGCCTACAAGGGCGTTGAAGAAACAAATTAATAAATAAATTTTACTGCCTAATGAAAGAGCGAATCACTTTGAAACCGGTCGGCATTACAATAAATAATACGAATAAAATGAATCTATAACTATACAATATACACGAAATTCTAGATTTTTTTCTTATCCGAGTAAACGAGTTGACGATTTTTTCTGTATATCTTTCTAGTTGATTAATTTAATTAGTCTAAAAATATCACAGAAGTATGTTCTAAAATTGCAACTTCACAACAAAAATATAATTTCATTAAAAAAAATAATGATGTAAAATATTTTTTATTCTAATAATTCATTATCTGTAAAATACTAATGAAGTGTTTTACTTTGCTGCCAAAACCCTTAGCAATGAGCAAAGCTCCTAATGTCGGTATGTAATCTCTGTCTAGGAATATGCAAACTAAAAAATAAATTATTATTATTACCTATTGGTTAAACGACACAAACTGCTTCAAAAAAAAATATTTTTAATGTTTATAATTTTATTAATTTAAGTATACATGGTGACAAATCGATTCCTTATAATAACAAGGTTCCAACTAACATTTTGGGGTAATTTGAGTTATTGCGTGAAATGGGTTCCAAATGCATTAATATTTATTTCTTCCATACTCTATTTAACGGATATTAAAAGAAATAGCAAGAACTGAAAGTTCCAACTGCATCAGTTATTTATTTCAATTAATTTATCCAGTTAATTTACAATATTTTTAATTTCCCTCATCTCACAGTGATCATTGATCACTGAAACTAAGTTAAACCGATCATTTTTGCATACTCCATACAAAATATACATGAATATATGTTGAAATTCAATTAAAACTTTTGAGCTCATTATCTCAAAACAGTGTCAGGTGGAACCTTGTTATTCTGAGGGGTCAAGATGACGACAGAGAGTTGTTGTCTCTGTCAGAATCAGCATAAATTATTTACAAAAATGGTGTGAAAGATCATTTCGTACCATTGAACCAGTGTAATTATTATGTCCTTGCACCGTCAAGTGGAGTATGAAATGCCTCTGAACGTTCTCGCCGGAGCAAGTTCGCGTTTAATTTAACTCTCCAATTATTCGCGGTAATCGCTCTACGTCTCTCGATCCACGGAGGCCCGACTCGGCTGTGATATTAATACGAGCCACGAGAAGCCGAACACTTTGTAATTAGAACATAGACATATACAGACCGTGCAAACAACAGAGTTAATTCAATGTCTCTGGCTGTTTTCATATTTAATCATATTACTCTACCCGTTGTATACGTGTTCCACTCCATTCCGTTAGCGTATAACCGTACAGTGATATTTGATTTCGAGAATGTGGAAAATATATTCCACTTACAGTTCTTTTTGTGGTTTCATAGATGTGAACAAAATTTCCTCGCCACTGCTTTTTTGTTCGTCACTAAAACGTATTATTATTTACAACCCTCTTGTGGGTTTTGCCCTCAACATTTTTCATCTATTGATCTCTATCGCGCCCTATTGGACTTGTGTTCAGCAATGACTTATTTCAAATGATTTCACCAAATAATGTGGTTTGTGTCTTGGGTGTTTTTTTTTTTTTTTTTAAATTTGGCTATCGCGAGGATTTCAAGCCGCGCATTTCGATCAAATTCTGAATCGGACATCTTAGCACACTCGGCTGCCACCGATAATATGAAACGTGTCGATATTATCGTATTTATAATACATATTCAAATTTACAACACCATGTAGTGGCACATTTCTTGCGTTAGTGTAGCGCAGTATAGTTAAGTATTTATATTCTATTGTTTTAGGTATATTTTTTATTATTTAGGTACTGAAATGCACTGTAATTTTTAACATAGGTATAATCTATTTTTTAGAGGCTCTTTCAAAAAGATTTTGGAGCAGCCGAGTATCGATCCCGGTCCTCTCACATGCTAAGGGAACGCTTTGCTTTTTTTACCCCCTATTTGACTTCCGAGACAATTTTCCGTACGATAATATTTATAAAAAGCTTAGAATAGGTGAATAAAATAATTTTGATTACAAAAAAAAAAAAAAACAATGTGATAAAAATGTGTTTCTACTATATTTTATCATAGACTCACTTGGAACATTATAAATAGTGCGTTTGAAATAAGAGTTCCGGAACATTTTATAGATGGTTCGCGGATGAACTATAATATACTCGTACCTACAATTTATGGGTATTTTTGTGTCTTTATAGACATCAAAAAGGAAAAAATATTTAAAAAAATATATATATTATATGCAGCGGTGGTATGACACATGTATCTGAGATATGTAACGTGTTTTTTTTGTTTAATTGTAGAATTGGTTAATGATCTATTTTTTTAAAGGAATTTGTGACTACTTACTTTATTATTATTTTGTTTTTTTTTTTGTATTACAAATACCTAATCAATGCAATTATCTTTGTATTTTATCTTGGATCATCAATCATCCATCACATTAAATCACGACACCGTCGATATACAGGGTGAATATCATGTTCCAGGCCGATGTTGTTTTTGAATAACTAGTAACTGAAACACAATTTTTTAATTTGATTTTTATTTATCTATTATTTGGTTTATTACAATTATATGTTGAACATCGGCCAAGTGGCCGCCTCTGGCAGCGGCTTAAATGCGTGCTGTTTTAATCATATTTTTCATAACATTCTCGCACACTTTGTGTGTTATTTCAGCTATTTCATTTCGAATATTATCCTGTAGCAGCGGAATTGTTAGCTTATTGGTGTAGACCTTTCCTTTCGAGTACCCCCACAGAAAATAGTCGGGAAAAATTTCTCGCAAAATTTCAAGCGTAGCTTGGGCTGTGTGTGCGGTGGCACCGTGACGATAGCGATCACCATTAATGGTTACAACATTGCCAATTAAATGTTTTAATGACTTCCAACACGTTGTGGAGGTGTTAGATGCTCCATAATAAATTGTATTCAACTACTCTTTATATGTTTGCTAAACCAAAATGGCGGCCAAACAAAGTCGGTCTGAAACATGATATTCACCCTGTAGCACCGTTCCCCTCATTAATCACCTTTGGTAGAGATTCAACCTTTTAACTGCTAATTGCGAGGTGTTTGTCGGTACTATCTTCCTTTCATAACGCGACGTCTGCGATGTGATCAAAGCTTACGAGATGAGTTTTAAGTCCCGGGGGACTTTCACACTTGATTGGCCGTCCGTACGGGATGTAATTCCGTACCAGAACGGGCTGACTTGGAGATCTGTGAGATTCCTCGCCGGCAGGATGCAGCTGCCCTCGCATCCTTGACGCGGTCGGCCAATCGACTGTGGAGATTGTTTCATCAGGTTCATCGCAAACGGGTTAAAAAGTTTAATTAAACCTTCATAGAAGCTTCGGAAACTCGAAAATCGATTTTCACGCTATGAAATACTAGGAGGCCGTAATAACTTGTATTTTTTTATTCTCCGGGTGCTGCAAAATATCTAAAATTAATCTCCATACAAAAAGCGATCACGGGGAGAGAAACCTGTATACGTTGAGTTACGTCGGCTGAAATGTATATTTTAACATAGAATATATTTATTCTTATATTATTATAAAATATATTTGTATCGAAAGCCGAAATTTCACAAAATTTTTATATACTACCACTATTTATATGTACTTTACCGGCACCGGAACCTTTTTGAAATTAAAAAGATTATCGTATCGCAAGTATCGATTCCGGTATCTCTCAGATACCAAGCAACTGCTCTAGCATCTTGATAGTCCCCTAATACACAGTGTCGTCAATTTGTCGTCTAGGCTGGTACCTATATGATGCTGTTTTTTTTTGTTAAAATTGAATTACTTAATTTATATATATTTTTATATACTTATACACTTTATTGTTTATGCAATCTTAACGTTAAAATATAATATTGAAAAATTGTTAACCCTGGTGGACTTTATAACGAGACCTTATTAATTTTTAAACATTTATTTTCACGTCTCATTCGTATCCGTTGGCGGTGTAGTGGTTATTATTCACGCCTGTCACATGGAAGACAGAGGTTCGGTTCTCGGTCAGGAAGATTTTAATTTTATTTATTTAGCAGAATTTATGATTATTTATCAACCAGAAAATATATTCTGTGCATGGTATGATACACGCGTCTGAGAAACTACTCTTGATTTTTATTTCAAAGGCTTCCCCCTGAAACTGGCGAATTACAAAATTAGCAAATGGGCGGGCTTTCGTCCTATGTTGCATTCTTATTGTGAAGTTTGAAGCTAATATTGAACATTTTAATTTCAGATGGTTCTGTCACTTTGACGATGACAACTATGTGAATGTTCCTCGCCTGGTGAGACTGCTGCAGGACTACAGTCCCAAGAGGGACTGGTACCTCGGGAAGCCTTCCATCCAGGCTCCTCTTCAGATCCTCAACAGGGATAACATCAAGGTATATATATCTGGAATCAATACAATTGAGTATGACATGTATTTTTAATTTTATCTTATTTATACAGGGTGTAACAGACCTAGTCCA
This sequence comes from Eubasilissa splendida, assembly GCA_031772225.1. Lineage (NCBI taxonomy): Eukaryota > Metazoa > Arthropoda > Insecta > Trichoptera > Phryganeidae > Eubasilissa > Eubasilissa splendida. The sequence continues at coordinate 26,704,881 of CM062850.1, read as the reverse complement.
CAATATTTTACGGGTGAATACCTGACTAAATTATTTTGTCAAAATTGCTCAAGGAATATGTGCCTTAACTCAACCATATCCAGACTATTTTTTGTTAGATAATTTAGAGTCTGAAGTAAAGATACATATTAATAATGGTTACATTTCGCAATATTTTAGAATACGTAGACTTAAAGCTTAACACGATTTTGTTAAAATTCCAAACAATAATATTTCTCATAACAGTGTATTCCTTGAACATTTTCAACTCTCAATTTAGTCAGGTATCCACCCATAAAATATTGTGGACTAGATCTGTTACACCTGTGTATGTGAGACCCTATCTGCAACAACACTGTATGTCCGTTTATATAAATGTTGACAAATAGACGGAGCGTCAGCCATCTTGTATGATTCATAATGTTGTTGCTGGGAAGCTCACTTAGAAATTGTATTATATATTGTTTAATTGTATTTTTATTTATTTTATATGACTATTTCATCTGTGGGCATCGAAAAGTATATTTCAAATATACTTTTCGATGCCCAAGATGATATACAACGTTGTAGCATTCATAACTCACATCTACTTAAAAGAAATATACAGTGTTATTGCAGGGGTGGTGTCATGTGTACTTCTACTGTATTGTATTTCTACTGTATTTCACTTCTACTGTTTTGTACTTCTTATATATGTATATATTTTTTCTCTCCAACCACAAGAGCTAGTTTCTTTTTTGAAGAGGTACAGCGATATATAAAAAAATATGTAACTTTAGATTGTAATAGAATCAAGTAAATCATATATAAAATTGTAACAAATTTAAAAAAAAAATGTTTATACATACTGTATTGTGCTTAATATCTTCTTTTTTTATTGTACAAGTTGTCTGTGTGGTTATTCTTGTTGTAAAGGTTCGTAAGGGCATAGATATAAATAAATAAATACAGTATGTAAATCGGTCATATTCCGGAGTGACGGTTGTGTACTATTGTAAGAGTTTATTTTTTAAATTATATTATGGAAATTAAACTTTATTGAGGAGAGCACCGCAGAGAATAATGCGAACGGTGCTTTTGTACGCTGTTAATGGTAATGGAAAATTATCACCGATGTAAAATTAGCGGTTTGTCTCAAATGGAGTTCTATTCCCACTGATATATCGAAAGCCTGAAGTTGGAAAATATAAATGAAAGAAATAAATATTTATTTTATTGACGTCACTTCGGCGACCTCTCAATCCTGTGCGATATAGCCCTCTACAGGCTTGTGAGAGGATTGTTTGGTCATATGGAATAAATGAGAATGTAAATTTGACGTAAATGAAATGATGGAACCAGAAATACAGAATGTCCACGAATACAGTAATATTAAAAGACGAGTCTTGGATAAAAACAAACATGGTGTTTTATCCATTCTGCCTTCTTTCCGAGATGAAACGGCACAACGATGATGAGAAACATGTGAAACGTTTTAAAATTTGTCTGAAGTTGACTGAAATTTGAGAGTTTAGCATAGTGATGCTACGAACCATGAATACATATACCGCACACTATCTGCAAGATGCCATCTGACATGCCCACTACTTCAGCACGTTATTTGGAGCACCACAATTCTCGATATCGCTAAATTCGCATCACGAACATGCCTGTTGTTTTATTTATATTTTTACTTGACGTGTGTACCTTGTGTACAACGAGGGCGGACCCACCGCTTACCCAGTACCGATGCAATAAGCTCAAGGCTCCTATCTCGGTCCTACTCATTCGCCGCCTGGTTGGCATTTTTTAATGCTACTAGGCAGCTGTTCGATAGCGCCCCGCATATATGACAGGGCGATACCGCACAGTTGCCAAAGTAAAATTCTCCCTCATTGTCTCTAGTTGACTCACTTTATTAGTAAATAAGAATATATACAACACGTTACATTATGATTAAAATATATATATATAAAAGTGATAATATAAAACAATACAAGTAAAATTGAAAAGATTAACATGGATAGAATAGTATTGCTCAAAGGGTACAAAATAGACGAGGTGTTACAAGTAAAACGAGATGGCATAAAAGAAAACCATATAGGAGACTCACTCTCCACGCACCACTGCCGACAGATTTAACCCACAAGAACAGTACATCGCGGATCATATTTGAACAGAAGGTAGAAAATAAAAATAACAAAGTGAACAAGACGTATGTAACAACGATATTGCACAATAGAAGATTATCAAACAGAAACAAAAGCAGTACCTTATGTACAGTATTGCACCGCTACGGCGGAGCAGAAGTCCATCGATTAGCATTGCACACGGAGAGCATTAATATGAGTACCCTCCGCGAATAATAATATCCACCGTCGTCCTGCCGGTGCGGCCTGCGGGGTCCATCTCGATAGTCCGACCGGCGGTCACGACCGACCCCATCCGATAGGGCAGCGATGACCGGGAGGGCGAAACGGGCTCGATGCAACGGGCCGATTGCGGCATGAATATGCCGAGGATGAGGGATGACCGAAAAGGTGGCTCGATGTACCTATTCTCGAGTGCCCGGTATATTTTCTTTATCATTTATATCAATAAGGGTAATGTTCTTCCGGCCACCTGAAATAAATTTTCGCACCTAAAATAAATTCTTATCAGATAAAGTATGCAGTCGGAGACGGGTTTTTTTTTTATTGATGCGCAGAGGCGTATCGTAAAATCTTAATTATTATAATATCATAATTTAGATAATGAACCCTATATTTTTTTTATAAATAACTTTATTTTAAGCACTTATTGTTATTGTTATTGGAACGATTAAATGTATTAATATCAAAAAGGTAACATATATGGTCGAAAATTGTCGCTAAAAATAATGTCGCTGTAGCTTAGTTGGATAAAGCACCTTCCCCGGTTAGGAAAGAGATCCAGGTTCGAATCCCGGTGGCGCAACAACAATATTTTTCGATAAAATTGATTTTATATGTATATCTTTATAATTAATATATTTAATTCATATTTAAAATATCACAGACCTATGTTCTGAATAATTACAACTTCACAATAAGAATGTGTTCTCCTAAATAAAAAAAACTTATTGTTTAATTGAAACCAACCAGTTTAGGAACAACGTCATGTTGCTTTGTTAGGCATTATATTGTCAATTAATCGTAAAACTAATTTAAACATAATTTTGACATTACTGTAGCATGATTATTTTAACTTTCACAAATAAACTTTGTACTACACACACGTTGAGTTATTGTCACTACTATAGTTTAGGGAGGTGCAGTCTCTCTCATCAGCAGGCTATGTATAGGTATTTATATAGAATGACAATAACCCAACGTGTATGTAGTACAGTAGTTTAGTTGTGAAAATTAAAATAAACATAACTTTGTTTAGATTATATCGATATTCATTGTTCTAAATCAGATTTTTTTTAGTTCCTAGTTTCCATTAAAAATAAAAATATATAATATTAAAAAATTGAGTAGGTTCATTCATACGCGTCATATGTTTTCTTTACTGTCCTCTTCTCTTCTTATGTGCGTACTCTGTCTGGTCATCTATATATTATATTATTTATTATTCGCCTAGCCTATCACTGTCATACAAATTGAGAAAATCGAACTAGATAAATATTTCGTCTATTTTGGTTAGAATTTTTCATGAATTTATGGTAGTAAATAATAAGTAGATTAGATAGCTAATATAACACGAATGAATATGATCGGTGATTCAGTATGTTTGAATTTATCATATCAAATGACAAAAAGGCCATTTAGAGAAACGCCGTTAAGAATATGCTTTACAAGTGTTTCGGGACATATATTTATTGTCATATTAGATAGATTAATTACTTTGAACGAAATAATGCTCTGTGCCCCCCCCCCCTTTCCATCCTTTCCCATCTCAGCAATGCATTGGTACAGTTTGGCGGTAGTTGTTATCAATTTCGGAGACTTCAGAGTCTATATTGGTGTTTTGGAACCTGTGATAAAATATTGTGTGTGATAATTCTATACAGTCCACTTTTCGGAGGTACTTGAAGATCCACGAACGGGCGGTGTACGGTAACGGGCCCTTTTTCCTCCCCCCCGTATAGTACCCACAAATAAGGATGTATGAGTATAATTTCTGTCGAGCTGAAAAATCGAGCATACTGTTTTCTCGAACCATCGATACGTTATGTTTTATCTTACGGTAAAAATGTTGAAAACAAAAACCCCACCCCATGTAACCTTTTCATACGTTATAGGGATTCCAGGGGCGTTGCCATGGCAAACAAGCTTTTAAAATAACGATGTTCATTACGCGGCGCTGGGTACATATTAAATTTAATCGTTTCGGTCGTTGGACGTGTGTTGTGGCATGCAAACTGGAGCTAATTTTGCATTTTTGCTGAAATATTTATCCCGTTTTTAGTGGATTGTCCATCCGAAGCACCCCTTTAACATCAACATTTTCAATGTGAATTATTAATTTTATTTTTTGTTGAAAATTATACCAAGATTATTAAACATTTTATCTTTATATTACATTAATTTATTTTTATTAGAATATAAAACAAACCAGAAATTATTCCCGCTTTAGGGAGGGGATTTATATTAATTGAATGTAATTAATAACGCATTCCAAAAATAAAGAAATAAATTCTATGAGAATCATTCCATATGCGAGTAAGTCGCACACATTTAATGAATTAAACAATAATATCAACTTTATTTAGGAGAACACATTCTTATTGTGAAGTTGTAATTATTCAGAACATAGGTCTGTGATATTTTAAATATGAATTAAATATATTAATTATAAAGATATTTATATAAAATCAATTTTATCGAAAAACATTGTTGTTGCGCCACCGGGATTCGAACCTGGATCTTTTTCCTAACCGGGGAAGGTGCTTTATCCAACTAAGCTACATAAGCTAAAATAAGGTAGATGGCTCTGAAAAATGATGGAACGATTAAATGTATTAATATCAAAAAGGTAACATATAGGGTCGAAAATTGTCGCTAAGAATATTGTCGCTGTAGCTTAGTTGGATAAAGCACCTTCCCCGGTTAGGAAAGAGATCCAGGTTCGAATCCCGGTGGCGCAACAACAATGTTTTTCGATAAAATTGATTTTATATGTATATCTTCATAATTATTATATTTAATTCATATTTAAAATATCAACTTTGTATTATATATAAATAAAATGAATAATTATAAAATTTTTAAAAAACGGCTCGTTACTATATCATCAATATTACTATTTACGATTGTGTATTACAAACTACTCGGCAATAAGCGAATGAACCACTTTCGCGAATGGTCATTGTCGGGAAGATTTTCTGAGAATATTCTGGAAGTCATGCGTGGCGTTGTCGAGTACCTACCTCCCTGACGGTGATTTACTTTATCCCGTGTCACGGGGGATGAGAGAGAATGTCCCGGAATATTTTCTAACACGAATCACATCAAAGAATCGCGCGCAATAAATTGTATGTCGGTTTTATTAAAGTGACACCCCCATGTCGAGTAGAAATAAAATCGAACTGCTGTCAACAAGTACAGTAGCGAAACATTAAAATAATTTACTTTTATTAGGTGTGCCTGACATTTAAAAAAATAGATGGCACCGGGAGACATTTACAAACGTAATTCTATGTATACAAATTCACATCTGAAATATTATCAATATTTTTTTTATCAAAATCCAGATAACATTGTTGCAAGCTGGTCAGAAAAATGCATAAATTTCTAAAAATAAACATATTGTTAAGGAGTACATTGCACTTTTTATTATATATTGTGATATTTTAATATAAATTAATCGCATCAATTAGAAAGATATACCTACAGATAAAATATTTTTGTTTCCCTTTCTATCCGGGGAAGTGTGCTGACCTATTACACCACGTCAACATTGTAAGTTAACAACAAATTTTCGAACTTGTGTGTTGCACTTTCAAATTGATACATCTGTTATTCCATTATTTGAAATTGAAAAAGGCAATTTACTTTATATTTACGAAAAATCTCGAACACCTTTGAGTAAAATCTGATAGGAGACGCCAGAATTAAATGAATTAATTCATTTTTGAAAGCATGACACCGTGCAAAATACTTGTGCGTAATGAATGTTTGGAACAAGTAGATGAGTTTGTGTATTCGGGAAGTATGTTCGATAGAACGGAAAGACAGAGAAAGATATCGATAGGAGGGTGACTGCAGAGAATAAAGTGAACGGCGCATTGAATGGAATTATAGCTAATGAGAACTTGTCAACTGAGGCAAAACTAGCGGTTCACAATAGAGTCTTGGTACCGACACTGGTGTATGAAAGTGAGGTCTGAAGCTGGCAGAAGAGGAACGAAAGTAGACTGAATGCAGTGGAAATGAGGTCACTTAGGCGTATAGGTGGCAGATCCATTTATGACAAAGTAAAGAATGAAGAAATAAGGAAAGAATGTAATGCTGCTCTTGGTTTAGTGAGTAAGATTAAGAAAGGATCACTTAGGTAGTTTGGTCATATGGAACGGATGAATGAGGAGAGAATGGTAAGAAAGATATATGACGCAAGTGTTGATTGCAGCAGAAGTAGAGGACGTCCGCGGAAGACTTGGCACGACCAAATAAACCAGATACTGAAGGATGGCTCTGTTAGAAGCCTCAATAATCGTCGAGCTTTTATGAGAAGATGTATGAATGTGGATGAGGCGAGAATCGTATGTCAGGACAGAAAAGTATGGCGCTCTATTGTTTCTGCCTACCCCTGCGGGGAAACGGCGTAATGGTAAGTAAGTAAGTTATTACATTTTGGATACATTAATATAACTAATATGTATATACATATATAAATATATATATATATATGATTAAGTAAAACACGTTATTATTGTGAAGTTGCAGTTTTTCAGAACGTTCTAGTAGTTCTGTGATATAAAGATATACAGATAAAATCAATTTATCGAAAAAATATTTTTGTTGCCACCAGGACCCGAACTAGGAATCCCTACTAGCGCACTTTCCCGTACAGGAAGGGTACCTGGCTCGAGTCCAGGTGGCATCAAAATATTTTTTCGATAAATTGATTTTATCTGTATATCTTTCTTATTGATACATTTAATTTGTATGAACAAATCAGTTTGTCAGTACTAATGTTTAATGTTGTAATATATTTATTATGTAATATATGTAATATATTGCGCGGTCGGGATGTGATTCAATATCCGAGAGGTGCGGGTTCGTAAATAATATTTTGAGATGAGAAGATTTTTTTTCATATCTTCGATTATTTTCGTCTTTTAAAATAGTACTTCGGATTTTAAATTTTATGTTGGTACTAATAGATATTATATATATAGGTACCTAAGATTTAACAGATTTATTCTTATAACACAGTAGTATTTTCCAATTTCAGTTTCTTTCATATATACATATTGCGTTCAGCATTTATTTCTTCAAAGCACCACTTTATTTGACAAATGGAAAACAATTTATGTCATCAGTTTTTCATAATTTGATTTATCTTTTTTTTAGTTTTTCTTACTGAATTGTACTTGGAAAAATGGATTGTTACAATCTTGTTTGATCAATAAATAATTATGTTTTATAAAAACATAGATATCTGCTTTTTCAATATAATATATACAGGGTGTAACAGACCTAGTCCACAATATTTTATGAGTGGATACCTGTCTAAATTACTAATCAAAAATGTTCAATATTATTGTTTAAAAAATCATTATAAGCTTTAAGTTCACGAATTTTGAAATAAATATTTGCTAAATTTATCTATTATTAATCTGTATCTTTGCATCGGGCCCTAAACCATCTAACAAAAAATAGTCTGGCCACTAGAAATTTTATGACCTTTAATTTTTTTTTTTCAATTTATATTTTAAAATATTTAAATTAATTGAAATAATCCCATAATTTATGTTTTTTTTTAAATGCTTATATCTCTGACATTGTTGAGTTAACGCAAATATTCCTTGAATATTTTCGACTCGTCATTTAGTCAGGTATCCACCCATAAAATATTGTGGATTAGGTCTGTTACCAGTGGTGTGCAGTAGGTATAGATTTAGGTTATGCTGTTACCAATGATATTATACAATCATATATAATACATATATGTACTTTCGTTAAACCAACGTCTATGGACAAAATAAATCCGTCGTTTTAAATTCCTACCATGTATTTATTTGTAATTTTAGAGTGTTTTTAAAGTTTAAGTTTTAACGTAAAATAATACCTTCTTACCCAAATAAAAAAAGGTTGGACGTTTTTAAAAACACTTTCAATGATTGAACATGATTAATTTATTGTTTGAAAATACTTCACGTAATGACTAAAGGAAATAATAACTTTTAATAAAGGTTAACGTAGGAAATAGTTATGCCAATTGCTTTCTGTTTTTCTCAAATTAAAAAGCAATCCATGCACCAAATTTAAAGAACAATCATTTCAGTAAATAGGAAGTAGATACTTCAATGATTTGCACGCAGTGGTAAACCTTTCTAATGTTATTCTGTTAAAAAACAGCATAGGTAACGACTCCATACAAAACAGATCAACCGAAAGGAATTTTCAATTCAGTAATTAGCCTTAGTAAGAACTGAGTAATGTAAATAACACGATGCGGCGAATAAAAAAACAGCGTCATGAGTACAGCGGTGAGTTGCGGTGTTTAAAATAATGTTTTCGTTAATGTTAATCCAATTTTTTAATCTATTTTAGTTATGCGCTGCTTTTTCGCTTGTATGCACTGCACGCCCCTGTATGTTACACTCTGTATATATAATATACTCACAATGTCGTTCAATATGTTATAATCTGTAACTTGAATGAAGTAAAATGTATAACTCTGGTATCTGAATTACATTCTGAACCAATGATGTATTTATATGAATGCATTCTGTCGTTCTGTGTCGCCAACCGTGAATATCCTACAACGATGACTGCAAGTTTAATGTACAACCTAAATGATGAGGAGATTATAACCAATTACAGGAGTCTGGTCTTCGGCCGTACAGCAACAATGCCTGCTGATGAACCCATTTCTTATCCCGCTTCCTTTGTTAATCTCGGGTCTTATACGACCGATGATATATGGTTTTACGAGGAACGTGTGCGGTATAGAATAGCGTGCGGCCTCCCGAGAAGAGTGCTGTGAACAATATGTTTGATTGGCTTTCGTTGAACATGGTTTATTAGTCACTTATGCTGTTTGCTGTGTATTGAATATTTGCATCGGCCGCCTTATTTTCGATACCTGTTTAACCAGATATGTTATCTGTACTAGCGCACCGAGCGTGCCAATCGATGCTGTGTTATTTTATGTATGATTCTAATTATTCTATGTGTAAATTCTGTTTCAATACCAATGATATTTTAACGTCATATTAATGGTGATATGTAGGAAAAGGATAGCTGTATAATTTTATAACATAAGAGGACAATGATGAGTTAAATTGTTAGATTGATAATGCCCTTACAAGGCAGAACGCGTCTCAATTAAATTAAACGAGTAGAATAAATAAACAAGTATTTTATTTTCACATATGTGATTATGGAATTCTACAAACTCACTTCGGAAACAGTAAACATATTTGTTCTAATTTTGAAACTGTTAATTCATGGTGGAATTCCATTTTAATGATTTAATTAAAACACTTTATAATTTTTTTCCCACTATTTATTAGTGTCCAGCCAACTAACTGACTTACCATCACGCCGTTTCCCTGGCACACGATTCTCGCCTCATCCACATTCATACATCTTCTCATACAAACTCGCCGATTGTTGAGGCTTCTAACAGAATCATCCTCCATTATCTGGTTTACCTGGTCGTGCCAATTTCTCGTACCACGCTCTATTTCTGGTACCATCAACACTTACACCACCTAAGTGATTATTTCTTATTCTTACTCATTATACTAACATCTTTACATTCTTTCCTTATTTCTTAATTATTTACTCTAACGTAAATAGATTTGCCACATAGATTTACCCCTGTATTGAAATGTATAAATATCCAATCTTAAGAGAAAAATGTTCCATTCCGAAGATTTCCCTGACAGGCAAAACCCGGTAATGGTTAAAAAATAATAGATGGTGGTAAAAAGTGTTTTAATTAAATCAGTAAACATATTATATGTTGAAAAGACGACGAAAGAAAGATATAATTATTTTAATATATTTTCCTATTTTGTCTTGTTGCCGAACCGAGCCGAAACATAATTACAATACGCCGCGCCACAATCGAAAAAATAAATCCCGCTGTGTTATATTAGTTTGGTTTTTTTCTCCCCTCCCCACTCTTTTCTATGTCGATTTGAATTAAGAAATAAATGATGACTCGCTCATTGTGGCGCAGTGTTATTGATTGCCCGTTTGAACGTTAATGTTTCTCCGATTGGCGTGCTGATGACCGTAATGTTTCTCAGTTTGATGGGTTGATGACTGACTGTCTTTTTGGTTTTGTTCGCAGCAGAAGATCTCGTTCTGGTTCGCCACGGGCGGCGCCGGATTCTGCATCAGCAGATCCCTCGCCTCCAAGATGATGCCGCTGGCCAGGTGAGTCGAGTGTCGATCATCGTCGGCGATAACCGACGATGGCCGGTACCTAATTAAGAAAATTCTAAAGATAAATAAACGTGCCTTATACGTTGTGCCTCCTCCCATCGCACTTCTACCTTAGAGTAACGATTGATGGCCGTTATACATTACTTTATATTTATTTTTGTGGAACACGTCATTAAAAAGGTATTATTTTTTTTTTCTAAGATTGAAAAGCCTAGTAGTAAAAAATAATTTTAAAGAAAAAATTGTTCAGTGAGTACAGTTTTTTTTTTAAATTTTAATATTAGAAAATATAATACATTTTTAAAATAATCAGTAGGATATATATATATTTTTTTTAACATTTATTTCTTCTCTGTGAGAGTAAGACTCGTGTATAGAGAATGAGTATATACGAGAATTTATGTTTCAGTTAGTCTGTGTACATATTTTTTTAAATTCAGATACAAATTGATAGTATTCTGTAATTTTTCTAATTGAAAGGGGGGAGATTGTTAGGAAATTTGATGCCCTGATAAATATAGTGATTTTGGATAAAGAAAAATAGAGGTGCGTACTATGAAAATATAACTAACTTGTTGGTTTCCTGGAACTAGACCACTACATCACTAGGTGAGCGTCTTAATCACTAGACCAACAAGCTACTCTATTATTTGTACTATCGTGTGTAAACAGTGCGTGTCATATGTTGTTTTCTGTAAAGGTGGGAAGGAATGAAATTTTATTACGTTTATTCTTGATATTTTAAAATTGTAATTTATTAAAAAACGGTTGTGAAAGTAGGCACTAGACATGTACTACAATATGAATTGAAGTTTTTTTAGATATGTTCCTACCACAAAGCCCATAGAAACGCGAAAGGACGTATTTTAATTTTCGAAAATGTGAATTTCTAATAAGTGTTAAAACGTTTATCGAGTATGGCGAATTTATTTTGGCAATTTTTTTCAAATTTTCAATATCTCTCCAGATTACTATAGTATGATTTTTATGGAGGACAAGCTTACATCACAATCAAAAATTACATTTGTACGTATAAAAAATTAAAATGCCTCGCGACTTGAGTTGTCTGGTAACAGTCGAAAAATTATTAACCTTATTCAACGTTGATTTGCGTAAAGCCCATCTCAAAATTTCTCATTGTATCATTAAGTACTAATTTCTCTCTGTGTTTCCCGCGTAAGAGCTAGGTAAAACAAAATTTATGTAAATTACTAAATAGTCGTCGGGCGTATCACCGGCGTGGCCTTTCTCCCCTCCCCCACCCCGGCGGGACCCGTCAACCCTTCCCTTCTATTACTTTAAGTCTTAAGTCAATCAATTTTCCCGTCTATAGTTCTGAAAATTAGGGTACAGATTCTATTCAATGTAGTCTTAAGGCATTTTCATCTTCTCGGCTATTTTGATTTGTGAGAGAAAATTGTAGTATATATTATTAGACGATTTGCCCGTGCTTTCGCGGTATCAAAGTCTAAACACATTTTATACCAATTTTCCAATAAAAACATTAAAATTTTCACTTGCGACTTTTGTTTATTCAACACCAAATCAGAATATAGGTAGATAATCTCATGCCGTTTTCCCGCGGGGGTAGGCAGAGAGGATAGAACGCCACACTCTTCTGTTCTGACATACAACTCTGGCGTCATCTTCGTCGATTATTGAGGCGTGTATCTGGTTTACCTGGTTGTGAATCAGAACTATCTACCTGTATTATTATCAATAATAGTACGCTATTAAAAAGATTTTGCAATATGTATTTGTTTTTAGTTCGGACGAAGTTTAGAGCGTTCCTTACAGATATATATGTCTGATATTTTCAGGCAATATGAAAGGCTTTTAAATTTATACACAAAATATATTTTTCTATTAAATCATCCCTTCTACCATCCTCTCATCTTTGGAACGAGAAGCCTTGAGATCAAAACACATTTTTAAATGCGTATCAAGAGCTATTACCTGAGTTTTAAAAGGTTTGTATGTTGAGTTCCGAAGGATGATGAGTTATCTGAATTTACAATAAACTTTTAATGAGCTGAGATTTTAATAAGTGCTTTTAGATAAAAAATAAAAGCTGAACAATTAAAATGTTCGTTTAAGGATGTTATTCGCAAACTCGAAATGTTTTTATTAGTTTATTACCCGAAAAGATTTAAAGTTAAATGTTTTGATAAACTTTTAAGCACCGTATTATATTTTCAAAAGCCTCCTCATCAAATTTTACGTGGGTTTTCTCAATAAAACGTTTGAATGCTATAAAAATTCGTAATAAAACGAAACATAAATTATCAATTATAGATTAAATATTACCGATACGGTATTCGAGTCTTTATATAACGCACGCAATTTTATACAGAAATTTAACGCATCCATTTTCGAGTCGTAAGCATTTAAAGAAAAACAACTGTTTACGAAGATTATTCCATCAATGTAAAGAGAAAGTTCATGCCTTTTTTGGAAACGTGTATACATTGGTTTGTGCCTGAAATGTCGTACTTTTCTTACATGCTGTATATTGCGCAGTATTGTGTAAATTTTTGTTATAAAAAGCGAAATCTATTAGTGTCAGTAATATATCCATTATTTTAAATACAATGATAGTGTAGGAATAAACTATTTATGTGTAAATCGCCCTTGAGCTGAATTTTTTTTACGAAAATGACGCTATAAAAATTATTCAATTTTATTATTATTACGATTTTATATTCAAAAGTAGTGCGGCAGCTGCGACTCGCAATATAATCAAAATAGTGCTTCCAAAAGTTTCGAAATTAAAAATTTATTTCAAAAGCTCCAAAACTTCCACTTCATTCATAACAGTTTGGTATACTGTTATAATACCTTCTCATATACTGGCGAAGGCATATCGATGGATAGGTACTACCAATATATTCAAACAAATCCATATTTAATTGAAAACAGCCCCCAGTTCTCGTAAACAGACATGATCTTTTGATAATGCCGTATTCCATATATCGCGAACAACGATTTTGAATTATTCTCCGGCGTCCATCAGACTTATCTCGTACAGATTAGCAGTTTTTAAAAAGAAAAAAAATAATGAAGAAGAGATTAAGGATGCCAAGACGTTAATGCCTTTAAAAAAAAAAATATTTATGCCCTTGTCAGTCGTCGGCAGGAGTGCATTCATGCAAATGGAAATTATTTTTATTATTTAAAATTTGTTTTCTAAAATTAAAATAATTTTCATTTTTCCTATAAAATGCAACATTTCATATGTGGCAGCCTATTATTTTTGTTGGTTTAACCCTACCCATAATTTACTACAAAGTCCATTGTTGCAAAGAAGCCGTTCAAGCCATGCATATATCTATCGTACCGAACTAAACAGAATGAACTCTTGTGACCGTGAGTGCAATCTAAACAATTTTTTGTAGGATTTTAAGCGATTGTGTTTCATTAAAAATTTCCATTAAAATTATTATCTAAGAGGCTACTTTAGTTACACCTAGTTATGTTGTGATTAGCGTTACCTGATGAATCAATTAATGGCGCTTTACGACCGATAATAAGAAATGTATTGGTGTAATCAAACATTTAAGAAGAGCAGTTTATCTGGAAGTAGTGAAACAGCCTTAAAAAACGTTACCCGAATTAAAAATCCTTTTTAACTAATTTTTCCGCGATGGCAGGCAGAGATAATTGGGTGTCTACTATTCTGAAACACAACTCTCGCCTCATCCATATTTATATATCTTCTCAAGCATGCTTGTCGATTGTTTAGGCTTCCATCATCAGGACCATCTTCCAATACCTGGTTTACTTGATTACACTAAGTCACTTTCGAGGATGTCCTCTATTTCTGATGTCATGAACACTCGATCTTTCTTCTGTGTAAACCACGCAAACAAACCGACTAAATGATCCTTTCATATGTCTTATCAGCTTGCCTTATTTTATTTGTTCTTTATTTAATTCTTCTGTTAAATTATTTTTATTAACGTTTATTATAAAGAAGTAACATGCAAATTTAACGTCGACATTAGTAACGATACCTTTAATAAAATGTATCTTTTCAGTATATAAAACATCACTACGAGTTAGAACGATGTAAAAGCTGAATGGTCTCTCTGTCTTACGACAGGTGTTTTATTAAAGTTACCCCCTGCGGCTATCACGCTTTAATTAACACCTCCAGCCTCTCGCAGGCCACAGGTGACGGGGGGGCGTGAAAGTATAGTTTTCCACCCCCGACTGTTTTCAGGAAATGTCTTTGTTCCAGTCCGATTACCATGAGGTAGTAGCAACAGTTAACTTCTAAATCTTGATACTGTATTACGCTTCTACTGGTTAATTTAATCGCTAGCTGAGATAAAATCTACGTCGGACGAATTTACAGTGGAGACAAAAGCCAGTATTTAAAAGAAATGTTAAAAGAATGTAGAAGGATATACAGGGTGTAACAGACCTGGTCCACAATATTGTATGAGTGGACCAGACTAAAAAGTTCAAGGAATATGTGCAAATTATACAATGTTACGGATATAAATATTATTTTAAATTTTTACAAAATCGTGTTATGCTTGAAGTCTACGTACTTCCAAATAAATATTTGCGATATTTTTCATTGTTAATATATATTTTTGCTCCAGGCCCTCAATCATGTAACAAAAAATAGTCTAGCCGCTCGAAATTCGATGACCTTTAATTTTTTGTATTAAATATATAATTTGGAATCAATAATATATTTTAATTAATCGAAATAATCGCATAATTACGATTTTACACTTGGACAATACGATATTGAGGACAACGTATTAGTAGAGAGCGTACAAGCTCAAGGGCTCTAGTCTTAGATAGAACAATGGTTTTTACATTGCAATCAATATATTATGTTTATGTATATGTAACAGTTATAGTGTTAAATTTCAATAATATATACATCAACTAGTCAATGTATACATTAACTATGAGTTTTAGTTACAGCTTACATTGCTGCATTTCGTGTATACTTTCACTAAATAATGTATGATCTAACTAGTGAATGCGTGTACTCGCCGACGCGAGCTGGTCACATCGTGAACAAAGAAGATCTGTCAGACGAGGGTGTTTGACAATTAACCAAATACGAGCGAGTTTACAATTACCCTACCACACATTAACAATTCGAATTAATAAAAATAAATTGTAATCGTAATTGTAAGCACATTGTATTTCTACATACCTTATAGTTGAATAACAGAAAATAAATGTGATTTAAGTTGAAATTTTGAGGTTACGTCGGATAATAACATGCACTCCACAGCCGGTAGTAATGTTGCCAATGTGAAATATTGTTCGGAATTGCAATGTTGTCACTCGAAACAAATACGCGTGTTAAAAAACAACAACAATATTCTATTTGTAGGCATATTTTTATTTAAAAATATATTTTATATTCACTGAAAATAATATTGGTTTCTATGTTAGATTTTTCCCAAAAATAAGTAAACACATTGCTTTTTTTTTAATATGGCAAATTCAGTGTATCGTACGTTAGGTGAACATTGTGAATACTTTGACAGACACCGAACAGTGAATGTATACAGCAACTAGTTAGAGTGTTCATAAATTCTTTTGTGTGTACTGTAACTAAAACTCAAATTTGATTAGTTAATGTATACATTTTCGAAGTTTACACTTTGTATGTAACATATACAATATAATAGATGACCTAACGAAAGATTTGAATCATTAATCCTCGCACAATGTCTTCATCGAGTAGGCAAATAAGAAAAACTAAATTCTTCCATATGAAGGGTTCAAAAACAAAACCGCCATTGTTGAATTGACGGAATTGAGAAACGTATTTGTAATTGATTTTATAGCCAGATCGCAGATTTTAAAATTAACATGCTTTTCATGAAAATGCTTCTTAAATAAACATACATGATTTCAAAAGCAGCTATCAATTGTCAAACTGCCACTATTGCCGAATAATCATTTTCAAAGATGTCACTTTCTAATTTCGTCATTTGAATTGTGGAGGTTTTTCTTTTGAGCCTCTTGTTATTTTCAATCAACTCAATTATTATTTTTGTTTCATTATTTTCTCCTTTTTCACATTTTAATAGGTAGTTATTTAGCCATTTTTGTGAACTCTAATTATGGGACAAAATTTATTTCGATGAAAAACGTTGATAATATCAGTTTTGTTTATAACTGGCTACCTGTATTGGCAGTTTTTAGCATATTTTGATACAAAAAAGACAAATTTGACCAAAGTATCAGAATATCTCGTTTTACCAAATTACGATATATCTTTCTCACCATAATATCCTCGTTCATTCGTTCTACATGATCAAACCGCCAACGCGGCTCTTTATTATAATTGCGCTTCGTATCCATTGTATTCAATGTTAATGTCATCTGACAGTTAGGAAAAAATACAAATGTAACGAATATGTCAAACGTGCTTTTAATATATCTAGATTAAAATTAGTTAATTTTTTTTCTTTTATGTGTTATTAAATAAATAACATTTTTATAGTAAGCTAAATTATACATACATACGAGGGCAAGTCAAAAATTTACTACATTTTTCGTTATACAATTTATTAACACAAAGGTAGGGGTTCAACATGTGCATTGTGAATGATTTTATGTTCACAATGATTCAGTGATATTCTACCTCACCGATGGTAACTCGCCTATTCGCTAGAACCATCTCTCGAGCTTGCTGAATTTGTTGACGGGCGTACCGCTCTCTCTTCGTGCGTCACACTCGTCCGGCCACTTTTAAGCTTGTCGATCCACAAAAAACCACTTTTACGTATTGTGATAAAAGTCTACGATGAATTTCAGCCCCTTTCACACCCTCCGACCAGAGAAATCGAGTCACTGGTCGTTGTTCCTCCTTGGTGCAAACTGCTGGCGGAGTGGACAACGTTGAAGATGTGTTATGGCGAAAATGTAGATAATTTTTGACTCTCTCTGTTTTCATCAATTTAGTTAAATGAATTATTACTATTGGCAAGTGCGAGTATATTGACAATTTCTTATTGAATTTTAACGTACATATATCAAACGTGTTTTTAATATCTGTAGATTTAAGATTACTTGTTTTCTGTTTTGTGTATTCATTAATATTATTATTATGCATTACATTACAGTACAAAAACAGACGAGATTCTTTTTTCAAGATTCCATTGGAAGCCTCAAATTAGTTCGTTTTGTATGTACTCTATCATAAATGGATTTACAACATATGTAGCGCCTAATTCCAAAACTTAATTTGATCATTTCATATGCAGTTTTGTAGGTTTTTTTTTTCAACTACACGCAGCACACATTGTTTCTCACAATAGCCACTTAAATCCATTGATATTGCATCTTAAAAATCAGGGTTAGTTCCAAAATACCCCAAAGCAAACAGAGTATAAGTTTTCCCCCTAAAATTAAATCAGCCAATCACAACGCTTGTTGTTGTTAAAATCTAGTATGGCTGCCAGAACGATATATACAGAAAATAAAAATTACAATTTAGAATTGTCTCTTTGAAAAATGCTTATATACATTTGCATACAAAATATACGTTTTCATCAATCAATCAGGTCTATTCTCAAAATTGCAATATTGAAATGAAGGTGATTGTTACACCAACCCTCAAAAATAGTGTTATATTTGAATGAGAGAGAGAGGGAGTGAGGGAGATAAACGTACCATAATCTGTCAAAACTATCTGTCTATTTTTGAGGGTTGGTGTAACAATCACCTTCATTACAATATTGCAATTTTGAGAATAGGCCTGAGTATCTCAAAAAAAACATTAAGTCGTTTTAGAGGGTTTTGGAATTAGGAGCTACGTATACATACCCCTGAGTGACCTCATTACCAATTTTACGTTTATTTTTACCGCAGTTTATGTTTTCTTAGTTCCACGCTTCACTTCCATCACACCAGTCTACCCCACAAGTTTATCGTATTCCTTTCCTGATTTAAATTTATCATAATCACAAATTTAGTTATCGTGCAAAACGTTTACCCGAGTGGCGATATTAATGTAGACACAAAAGTTTTTCGCCCTGTAGACGTTTCCTCCGAGTCTATCAGGACTTTTGGAATTACATAATTATGTAAATACAGCGGGTACTCGATTCTGATGATTTACAATGGGATCATTTTTTTTTATTACAATAACGCTTTTTGTATAATTTGAACACCTGGAAGAAAGTTTTTTTTTTTTTTACATTAATTTGCGAATACTAATTTAGTTTTATCCCCTTATTAAAAATACAAGATAAAGATCCAAAAACTACATAAAAATAATTTGAGTCAACAAAATTGACTAGTTTCATTAGTTACGATTGAATAATCATCTGTCCAGTAAATTCACTAGATAACCGTGTAGATAAGTAGAATAACACAAAATAAGTTTTAAATATGAATTAAATATATTAATTAGGAAGATATACATATAAAGTCAATTTTATCGAAAAATATTGTTCTTGCGCCACCGGGATTCGAATGATAGAACGATTAAATGTATTAATATCAAAAAGGTAACATGTAGATTCAAAATTGTCGTTGTAGCATAGTTGGATAATGCACCTTCCCCAGTTAGAAAAGAGATCCCGGTGGCGCAACAACAATATTTTTCGATAAAATTGATTTTATATGTATATCTTTCTAATTAATGTATTTAATTCATATTTAAAATATCACAGACGTATGATCTGAATAATTACAACATGGCAATAAGAATGTGTTCTCCTAACAAAATAAATAAATCAATTAATACAAAAAAAATCTGGTTGCTACGAGGATTTGTAATTGATTAATTTATTTGCGTTAAAAATACCTCAGAACTGTGTTTTCATTAAAAATAAGTAGAATACGTAGCAATAAAAAACATATATTTCAACTCCGAACACTTCAGAATCCAGTTCACTTCCGAAGTTGCAGTGAATAATACACTGAACTTCCTCCAGATATCACGATCTCAATAGAACGAGGAAAGTATAATTTTAAGATATACCGAGAAGGCAGACGGTGATACACGCAGACTCCACTCACTCAGATTCACATAAGATGGCCGCATTCAACTCAATGATTCACAGGTTCGTCTCCATACCAGCGAGCTAATAGTTATATCTCCAGACTTGGCCATGTCAAAGGACGTAGAGGAAGATGAAGATCCTTGTTCCACTGGACCGACCGAATGGAAAAAGCAACAGGCATTTGTCTGATGAGAGCACTCAGTCGATCCTTAGTCGATCACGACGACTGTAGAAAAAGAAAAGTATAAAGTTTGTATATTGAATTTTATATTTTACCGTGAGAATGTTTTACGATGTTTTTAAGGAGGTATTTTTGTTGATTAGGTTCAAATATTCTCCCACACAAAATGCGGCCTCTTTAATACTTTATTTTGTCTACCTCCGTTTTTAATTTGGTTACATTCCGTCCCGCGAATTTAATCCCTAATGAGGTGAAATTTCTGGCATAGCTCCGGCAACACTGGAACACGGAGGGCAGCATTATTTAAAATAAAAGGAAACATGAAAAAGGGAGAAATCTTTTGGCAAATATTTTAATCTTGTCGTACCGGCGGCAGCGCCGCCCTCGCGGCGCTCTTAATAAATAATATTTTTTGATACGGCTAATCGCTGGGACAGAGCTTAATAGGGACGATTTTCGTAATACTATTCTGCAACATATACGTATTCGTATATGTTTCCGAAAAAGTGTAGAAAGGTTATAGAGAAAATTCCCGGGCATAATAATTTTAGGATAGCGAAGGTACATAAATAATATATTTAATTCAAAATACTTCAAATGTAGTTGTCTAATCATTTATACCTATTTAAAACTTAAGTAATTATTGATATATACATTGTGTTTAGATTAAAAGGGCTTTGAAATAAAAAAACATTATTCTTGTTCAGTCATATCATGTCAAATATAATTATAAAAATGCATTTACTTTTTCTAATTAAATAGTGAACTTTATCGATATAGCAATTTGATAATTTCATTGACTATTTATAATTATTTAATTGCATGTATTTAAATTTAAAAAATGCAAAAGTGTTTTCTACGTTAAATTGACGTCTGTGGCTTGAACACTTTAACCAGATGATCTCAATGTCATGTTCAATACAAAACAATAATATAGTGAACTCACAAAAAACCTTTGACCTCTGAAGTCGTGCTTTTAATGTCGTAAATATAATCGGCATTATTATGAAACTCGGCGAGAGCCCTTCAATAATGACGCGAAAAAAATCAAATTTTTAAGTTTACACACAATACCTGGTTACTTCGTGTGTCGAATTAATTTATTATTAAACACTTGGGAATTAGATACCAACCTACGGAGTTGGACACGCAAAGCCCGGTTGATTCATTTGAAAAAATGAAACGTCGAGAGAGCAATATTTTTTAATCAAGTGACAAAGTGTCAGACGAATATTGTATTATTTTATTTGACATAATTTATGCGACCATACGGCTTACATCTTTAAAAGTATGACAGTCGTACAAACGCCGAGAATTATTTTAATATTGGTACTTTGTCTTATCCGCTTACTTATTTATCTGCTTTTTCGTTACCGAATAGATCACTTTCTTAAGTTAATTTTATGTCGCTGTTGACTTTATTCGATTAAATTTTCGACATTATTTGAGTTAAATGAATTAATTAGGGAATTGGAAAGTTTTAAAGTCTACTAACTATCTTAAAAATACTATTTTGATTTACATTTGATATGCCCAATCAATCTGCTTAGAAGATTAATTTCATGTGGAATATATTTTTAAAAATACTGCCGCGAGAATACGACATGTTATTGTGAAATCAGAAATGGGTACTTAAAACTTTATCGATACGACTTTTATTGAGTATAAAGTCACAAAAAAAAAACCGGTTAAATTATATAGGTAAGTCGATAAGATCGCATGTCGCCGATTGTGTCTCTGTTACCCTGATTGTCGCAACAGCGACTGAATTCACTAAACGCCCGTGTGACCCTTTTACAGTCTCGAGTTCGCGAACATTCCATCGTAGTTGGTTTCAGATAATTATAGATAGACACTGGTCAATTGCTTTATCGAAACATTTCGGAACATTTCTAGACGAAACCATTTTGCCGAAAACCTCTCGACGCGAAGTATGCAGATGGCGTCCATGAATAGATTTGACCGAGCCGGTGATCCGTATTACACGGAACACCGTTTGATTTGAATATACAGCGGATAAATTTGAATACCGCTTTGATTAAAAAGATCACCTTTGATTCTTGTAATCTTGTTAATTGCCCAAAACGGTTCGAAGGTAGGAATTTTAATGAAGATTTATTTTTCTAAATCTGTCGACGTAGGTGCTACAAAAGGATACCGAATGTCTGCCGTATGACATTCCGTATAAAATTATCTCGGCTGTGTAATAAATGCGGTCCATTAGATCAGATAACATCAGCCTCCTCCCGTCCAGGTGGGTCGTGGAGAGAACAGAAGCGATTTTAATAGGCCACGCTACCAATTACGAGATACGATTTGTGAATACATAGTATTTAGTGTCTTGAGGTGAATGTCGTTATATTTTTGTAGCGAAACCGATCCGAAACTACCGAAAAATAATCTCTTATATCTTGTTCTATAAATCGGTCGGTGTGATCATTTGACTTTATTGTACGGAATAATAAAATAATTAAGTTCGTAGCCGTTCAGAAATTTAAAAAAATATTTTTTTATAATAGCTAGGTGTTTAGATCCCATCGGATTTGCATCGCTTTTGCTAAAGTGAATCTTCTTCAATATTAATTATACACCACAAACTAAACACCATAGACAATTTTTTTTAATAACCAATGGCTTAAAAAGTTTAGAAAAATGTTTTTAAAAACCGATTGTTATAAAATAATAATTACCTTCTTACATTATTATTCATTTATTAGTTTACGATGTTCCATTTCCAAATTTATAATAACAGAGTTGTCTACTATTATTTAAAATATACCTTCAGAACAAAAAGGTTACATATCAACCTTTCAAAGAAAATTCAATCCAGTGAAATGTATAATTTACCTACGTATGACACACGGAAAGTTTTTTGGGTCGTGGTATTTCCAACCGATTAGATCCCATTACAGGGTCAACTGTGAATACCGCAGTGTTATAATTCACGTATTATATGTTGGCATAATGTCTATTTAGGATGCGAAATTCTTGGTGTTGGCCAATAAGAAGGTTCAGAAAGCGGAATTACGTATGAACATGAACATGTTATCGGAAATACCTCTGAGAAGGTTTTAGTTATGTATTACTACGGTATGACGTCAGGAGACAGCAGCAAAGACATGCATATCGTGACGTGGCCGTGCGTTGAGTGCCACAATGTGACGTGCAGCGGCATGCCGTCAACCGGTTCACTCGAGGAAAAGCATGAGATGCGTGGTCCTGATGCACAGAAATCACCCCGCGGTCTCCCATCTTATTGGATTAAAATATTATTTTTTTTATCGAGCATCTAACAGTTTAACGATTCCATTTAAATATAAATAAATTATCTAAATAATTCAATGAAAATTTATTAAAAATCCATTTAAATTTATAACACATTAAAAATAATTTGAAATCAAAAATATATTTTTATTAACCGAACATCTTAGCTTACGAGTATATACATGGTTTGAATATTTACGATTAAATTTTATGAAATGTAACGTAACAGACTTACTATGACTAAACACTGAATTTATTGTACTGCTCAGTTCTGTGAACCACCTTTTAATAAAGTCTTAAAGGATTTAATTAACCCATACATTGAGATTTTCAAATATACCACCCACATTTTTTTAAACAACTCCAAAAATATAACTACAAATCGTGTTTCAAATATTTTTGTGCCGCCGTCATTACCTTCCGACTATATATTTAGTGAAATCTTTGTATTCCCAGCGCAGAGGTAGAAATAACCGGTGGCGAACTCGCCCCGGGAATAAAATGTGATATTTACGACCCCCCAAATAATCTTAGCATTTTAAGTTGCCTTAATGATGCGGGGGATTAAAAAGCGGAAGTGCTAATGGATTCGGATTATAAATCTGCAATAAATATTCAGTGTTTATTTCTTATTTGGCGCTTTATTTTGCTAAATGATTTTTAGAGCGAATTTAATTCTCATTCCTGTATCACTGCGTATATTGTTTCTTCACTATCTTTTTTAAAGACGTGAACGTGTTTATTCCCTAAATCCCATTGATTTCTAGCGATTTCAATTCCCAATTCCACTTCTTTACTGTATTCATTTTATTTCAAGCAATGATGTGTTTATTTTTTAATCATCGAAAAGCCAATTTTGGTGATCTTGTTTTGCTAGATTTTCCAGCCATCTATTAATTGTTTTAAACCGGTAATGTAATAATAATAATAATAATAATGGATAATTTGTATAGCGCCATTTTCGTAAAAACTTTCACCTCAAGGGCGCTTTACACATAAACTGTTTATAGTTCTACAATTATCTTTGTTTTTTTTAAATTAAAAATCGTTATTTTCACTTATGGAAATGATTTTTTGAAAAGGTGCGTTTTTAGTTTCTTCTTAAATAAAGTCTCTGATGCACTGATTCTTATGACGGAGGGCAAAGAGTTCCACGCTTTTGGGCCTGCCACCGCAAATGCCCGTTCAATAAGTGTTGCCTTCTGGGTGTTGCTGTCCATAGTAGTTCTGTTTTGGATGGATTCAATGTAAGTCTATTCCGTGCCATCCACTCGCCTATTTTGTCTGCGTATCTCGCTTAGTGCGTCTTTCTTATTTATCACCTTTTCAAATATTCTTGGCGCAAAAATCCTCTTTTCGTTTGCAAATCCTAGCTCGTTATTTTGTATTGTCTGTTAGCGCGTTCGGAAAAACATATGTATAATGTAGTGATGGTTAAACCGTTATTTAAATCGGATAAATATTAAACGGATACGTAAATACTTTTACTGTTGCATAAATGTATCATAAACTATCGGATTTATATTTCCACAAAGAATGTGTATAGAATACCCCTCGTCCCGCAACAAATGTTCCAAATCTCTCTCCTATATGTACACTTTATTTCACGTCTATTCATTTGCTGGTCTGTGCCAGTTACCAATTATCGTTAAAATCGAACACAATAATAGATTATATAACGGGTTCCCGTCACTGGTCTGAAGATATAAATAAATACATTGAAACTACTGGCTAGCGCTGCTCGGTGGCGGGAGCACGGAAACAATTTGTGGAATCCAATAAGGAGATTGGTGCGAGTCTCTAGATGATATGTCCTGGCTGGCGCCGGAGAGGGAGGGGTTCCTCCTGCCGACCCTCGGCCTACGTCCCCACCCCAACACTCCGACCCCAAACCCACGTTGGAATTGACGCTCCCTTAATTTAAATTTGATATTTATCGAGAAACTTTCACAATCTCTTTGTTTTACTTTATCACCGTATATATATATATGTGTGTGTGTGTGTGTGTGTGTATCATATCATATTATATTATACATACCTACACGCAAAGGTAATGTTGTAAAAGCCTCAATTTCTGTTTGTTTTCGCTGCTGTGTCAACCCGTTCTAAAAGTTCGGCTTGCGGTTTTGACAAAATACTTATTACAGGTTCGTTCAACGTGTATTATTATTATCCAATGGCCCTGCAGCCCTTATCGATCCTCGGCCTCCCGAATCTTTCACCTCTACGTGCTCTGGTTTTTGACGACTGTCTTCCAGTTTGGAATCTGTAGCAGCTCTACTGCGTCCTTTTTTGCGCCGTCCTCCCAGCGACCTCGGAGTCTTCCCAATAGTCTCCTTCCAGCTGGATTTCCATTAAGGTTTCTTTTTGGGATTCGCGCTTGTGTATAAAGTTTCTGGGGTTCTGATAAATGTTATACAACTCGTCATTATACATAATGTCTTATTCTCCAAACTCCGTCATCACACACAGATCCATAAATTCTCCGCAGCACTTTTCTTTAGTTTAGTTTTTCTATTGTTATACCAGTATTGGTAGTAATACAATGTAGGTTCTACTTCCTACGGCAATCCTTTCCCTAACTTCTATGACATCTTCATTGTCCTCGGTCATATTGGACTCTAGATATGTGAAGTCTTCAACCACTCGGTGGTCAACTTAGTGGTCTTTGAAGGCTTAGGGATCAATTATTTATTCACTCCACACATTAAAATAATTATTTGTAACCTAAACTAAAATAAAAGGTATATTAAGGAGAACACATTCTTATTGTGAAGTTGTAATTATTCAAAACAGACGGTCTGTGATATTTTAAATACTAATTAAATGTATTAAATAGAAAGATATACACATAAAAACAATTTTATCGAAAAATATTGTTGTTGCACTACTGGGATTCGAACCTGGATCTCTTTTCCAATCCGGGGAAGGTGCATTACCAACTATGCTATAGCGACAGTAATTAATAATTTGATGACAAAAAACAAAGTAGAGGGCTTTCAAATAATGAAACAATAGATGTATTAATTTAAAAAGTGTAACATATGGGTTCAAAAATTTGTCGTCAAAAGTACTGTCGCTGTAGTATAGTTGGTAATGCACCTTCCCCTTGGAAAAGAGATCCAGTTTCGAATCCCGCTAACCAACAACAACAATATTTTTCGTTAAAATTGTTTTTATATGTATATCTTTCTAATTAATACATTTAATTAGTATATTATTTATAAATAAATAAAGATATGAGCAGGTACATTATATTATATGTAATAATAATATTGGATAATTTGTATAGCGTCATTTTCGTAAAAACTTTCACCTCAATGGCGCTATATATGTATACTAATAAGTTGTTATATTCACAATTTTTATTTGTGACGTTTTGTCGTGAAGCTATTTGAATCCTTACTATTTAAAAAAAAAAAATCAGTAGTATGTCGTTGTTTCACAAAATCTATTTTGTATTAATCAATATATATACTTTTAAAATCAGCAATGTTATCTTTGTGGTTAAGATTCATATTTTTATTTTTTATCTTTGTTTAAAAAAATAATAATAAAAAAATAAAAATAAAAATCAATATATATGTTGAATAAATTGAAATATTTGACGGTTCGGCGACATACGAATCGTATTTATATATTTCATACATATATTTTTTATCACCATTTTACATTGTATCGAGTGTGCGAACGTGTATTGTAAAATACCATATATTCATTTTATCACGTTTTTTCCAGGTTTTTTTTACACATTTACGTTCACTGTCTTTGTACAGCATTGTCTGTAAGGAGCGTGCGTAATTTTGCATAAAATAGGTATAACAAAAAACAAATTAAGAAAAAGTCTACAAAAAGATAGTTACTACAAAATAAGTATCGATAAATATGATTAAATTTGAATTGATGAAGAAAAATTACCTGGCTAAGTATCTGCGAAAAATGCGTCAAAGTAACAAAAACATCACTACAATAATGTATTTTATTATATTAATATTATATTTTAGGTACAAATATTTTTTTCTTATAAAATATGTTTTTTATATAGAACTTTAAAATGAAATAAAACACATAAAAATCATGGTATTGACCATGACATTGACATTTTATGCTATTAGTGTTTAAATATGATTTTGCGCATATGGAGGATGCGGCTGGTTCGAATAAAGCGCAATCTGGAAGTCCAATTTTCGACCACTTTTTAGAGCAGCTGGGGACCGTATATCGGCTATAACGCTACGAATATTGGCTTCCAAGTCGTTTATCGTCTCTGGTTTATCGGCGTAGACTAGTGACTTTACATATTCCCACAGAAAATAATCCAAAAGTGTTAAATCACACGATCTTGGAGGCCAATTTACAGCTCCATTATGCTAAATTATGCGCTCATCGAATGTTTCCTTCAATTAATTGATTGTGGCGCGCGTTGTGTGGCATGTTGCGCCATTTATTTTGAAACCACAACTCTTCCACATTAATGTCATTCAGTTGGGGAATGAAAAAATCGAAAAATTGCTCGATACTACGCTCTGATGCCAGCAACAGCACTGTACGACGTCTTTGCGGATGCGTATTATCAATTAGAGTATGCATGGTGCGAAAACTACCCATGGTTATTCGAATTACTTGCTCGGATGGACGATTAAATTTGCACAATTTGAAATCGTTGTTCTGGCGTAAGTCTATTCATGGTGAAATGGCAAACCAAACTGAGTACAAATCAGCTGTCAATCAATTCGAAAAACAAACCTCAAACCTCTCTGTTTCGTTTGGAATTTAATGTTATACGTACATTAAAAGTTATTTATGTTTCGTTAAGAACAAACATACTGTAGAACCACACAATCAAAGAGACTCATCCTTCACAAATCCACTTTTAAATTTATTTTCGGAAAATATCGTAGAATAGTTTCAGAAATAGTGTTATTTTTATGTTCGACTCTATACCATTTAAGGTGCATAAAAAGGTGATTATTTCTCAAATAGCGAGCGCGCTGATAAAATAATAGAGTAAATAAATTGAAAAAGTTTAAAGATAAAAATATTTCTTTCGCAAATTCGCAAAAAGGAAGTCATTTTCGAAGTAAGTAGCGAAATAATTTAAGAAAAATACCCGAAACGCTCTTAGGCGCCAATATTAAACTGAAATGAGCAATTAAAGCTTTCAAAACTTCTTTTAAACACCAGTGAAATGTTTCCTGCACGGGGAGCGCTGCTTTTAGTTCAGTTTCACATTTCTTTATTTTCCTTAATAAAATATTACATTACTCCGAGTGCCCTAATGCTGCTGTACATGTATTTCCGTTGGGAGAGATTCGATAACTTTACTTCGTTTACTGGACTTTTTGAAAACACTTTATATTCCTTTTAAATTATCACATATACACCTACACGACTAATCAGTCTTCTAGGTATTTATGTATACTAATCGTGTTTGATTCCAATTAATAATACACAATACATACATTTTTATTGGGTGTATTCATTTTTGTTTTATACGAAAAAATGGGAAAAATCATTCAAAATTATAAATGAAAATGGAGTTTTATATATATATATATATATTGTGACGTAATAAAAGTTAGGTACTGGAGTTAATCTTTTTTTTTTAATCACGTTGATTTGTAAATGTCAACACTTTTGTGCCCGGCAGCTCGTTAAATTTTGACATGAGATTCATCAGGAAACTAAAGGGGTAATGTAAATTATAAATTGAATTATTTAGATACTAGTGCACTTATAACTAAACAACTAATGTAATTTGTATCGTAATTTTTCTGTTATAGAATTGAATTCACCCCCTTTTTTTTTTTTTTAGTTTACTTTACTATGTTTTATAAGAAAGATGGCCGGATAATTCGAGTGTGGTGCCAAAACATCAGAAATATTATGTTTTACTCTTGGGTACGGGATTATCGACTGACGGCGAAGTGGACATGGAGTCGTTACTTTGATGAGAATGCCAGATGACTGATTAAAATGAAGATTCGGTGGATAATTACTGTTTCTGTGCCATCAATAATCTATTATTATCCAGACGCTATGCCATGGACATGATATGATGGAATCTACTGGGAGATGGGCAGTAATGATCTCATGAATACTGCAGGTTAGGTAGAGTTAATTACTGTCATGTGATGGGGTGTTATTGGTTTAGTTTATAGATTGATTACTTTGCTATCTGTCTGTTAAGAGAACTATCTTAACAGATTTATTTTCTTAACTTGAGTCTGAAAAATTTATTTATTGTTGTCAAGTCATCTATGACCTTGAGTCTATTATACGATTTTGACCGCTGTATTTGCATTGTTTATAATAATAATAATAATAATGCGTTTATTCCAGCGTGATTGGGTTTTTTTTTATAACATATTACATAATACATTTAAGTTATAAAATATTATTTATGTTGTGAAAAGAGAAGCAAAAAAATATTAAAAAAATTAAAAATTCACACATATATATAAATATAAATACTTCAGTTACGACCATTATTGTGTCTGTAGCTATTCTGTAGTCGTTTCCATTCTCTGGTCAGGGAACCATTATGTATTTAGGGATAATTTAATTATTTAACGTTTTAAACTTTTGACATAAATTATATTTGAACCACATAATTTCTATGTCAAATGTATTTTATTATTAAATGAACCCAAGTTGACACCAGTGAAATGTTGACATCTTATTATTACACTAATATTTTTATACCAAGTAATGATCATGAGTTACCTCAACATTATGGTAGGTAGGCAGTAGGCAGGTTCTGAGGCATGTATTCACCCTCATGCTCACCACGGAGGATAGACTGCCAGCCTAAACCTCACAATATATGTGTGTAGGTATATAAACTTTTTAACGGAATTTAGTTTCGACGTTTTCTTTGAAACCCTACGTTAAAAAACATTGTTTTAATGTATTTTAAGTATGGTATCACTGATCAACATATTTAACTTTACAAATGACGTGTTTTAAATGGTATTCTTCGTAGTACAACTTTCTTATTAGAGTGAGATTCGTAATGGAGTTTTGTCCGTAATTATTGCAATATTTATGGACATCGTTCCAATATTCAGAGCACATAATACAGAATCTTATTTTCTAATTGCACCCGGATTTGGCACCATCGATATTGCTTTTTAATTGGTATTTCATTGACCACGATCGCCGATAGGAGCTGGACCCCCGTCGTCAGAACATGCAGGCCGCGGTTCAAACAATCAAAAATACATTTTCGACGATCACAGATCTATTCAAAAATGAAGGGACCCACTGTGTTCTATTGCGGCCGCAATTAGACTCACTCCAAAATTGGTTTCGAAGAATAAAACTCATTGTGTTCCACGAAATGTGTACGGACGCTCGAGTTTCATTAGGCTTTGGAGGCGAAAGGTTAATGGAAAGGAATTGCAGATGGGGCTCAAGCGGTACTTCGCTCGGTGGATTGTTTAAATTATCCAAAACTACGTGATAAAAATATTAGCAGTCAAGTGATTCATGCCAAGTTAAGACCGACTTTAAAAATACAGGATACGACATTCTTCTTCTTTGTTGCTCTCCAAGATGTTCGGTTCTGTGCGCCTCTCGACTTCCAACAAAAGCCAACGGCCTTCGTTGTATTGCCAGCTCAACGTGCTTGTGGTGATTTTATGTTACAGCAAGGGAGATTTCGAAATGACAACTCGGTGCTGGTGAAGAATTTATTCTATTGAAGACAGCTGCAGAATGTACTACCGGTAATGAGAAAAAAACATTTTTATAAATCGCAGTAATCTTAGAATTTTTAGTGTTTAAGTAATATCAAGAATAAAAGCCTTAATTAGAACATATAATGTATAAATAATTATGTAAATAAAATATATACACCTACAGAAATTTTCTAGATAGAGTTCCTGAACGGGGATGACATCGATAAGAATAGTAATTTAATATGAAAGAAAAAAAAATAAAAAAGACCAAAGAAAATTGACAAAAATTCAGCTGTGCACTGGCAAAAGCAAAAGTAGTCTTATCCAACGACGAGGGTGTCCAGCGGGGCGGAAAAGTTCCATCATAAATTTTTAAATATGGCTCGGCTGGAGAAGATCAGATCAGATTAACTTATAAATGCATGATTTGCATTTTCACAACTTTCGCGATTTAAGGAGAAATATTACCGGTAATCGATTTCTAAAGTAGATTTTGTTTAATTTACCGGTCTTACTGACAACTGGAAGTGGAATCCGTAGTTGCCATATGGATATACAATAAATATATTATCAAATTATGTAATCAAAATAATAAATGCCGAATAAACTAATCAAACAACTAATTATGTAAGACTTGAGAATTTTATGATAATTAATTAATCTCGTTAATTATTTGTTAAACATGTGTTATATACAATAACGCGTCAGACCAACACAAGCTACAAAGAATGTTAATTAATATTTACGTTTATAAATTATCGAATTTTTCTTATGTATATTTAATTATTATGTATATATAATGTACTTGAGATTAAAACTGCTACAACAGTATATTGAATCCTGTTTTACTCTTTATATATATATTTTTTAAATGCTATCTAATTGTATCTTGTTCAACTCTGTATATATATATATAACATAAAAAATCATACACTAAACACTGGACTTACTTTAAGTTTAACGTTGTAATTATACGTTATTTAATTTCATCTTGCTTTGGTCTTTATATATACTAAATATTATATCTTATACATTGAACAATGCATTTACGGTAAGTTTTAGAAAGTATTTATTTAACCTAATGTTGTTTAACTCTTTATATATATATTTTTGTACATTGATCATTGCACTTTGTTTACTACTATACCGAAAGAACACTGTCTGCTATAATACAGTCAAATACTAGTGTAGTAGGCAGGGTGCCCAAATATATGTACTTTGCTGAAATGTTAATCCGATTATAATATAACACAATGTAACACACTGCACCATGAATCAAATAAATAAATAATTATTATACATATATAAGAAATAGATTTTTAAATGTGGTGCTTGACAAAATTTCTATACTTTGTAAACTTTATATAATTTAAATTTCCTACATTTTTTTTCTGTGTATCATTTTTACCATGTATTTAATGGTTTTAACTTTTATCGTGTTATGTGGCAGATCCATTTATGACAGAGTAAATAATGAAGAAATAATGAAATTATGTACAGCTGACCTTTGTATAGTGAGTAAGATTAAGAAAGGATAACTTAGGAGGATTGGTCATATGCAACGGATGAATGAGGAGAGAATGGTAAGAAAGATATATGACGCAAGTGTTGTTGGCACCAGAAGTAGAGGACGTCCGCGGAAGACTTGGCACGACCAGATAAACCAGATACTCGAGGATGGTTCTGTTAGAAGCCTCAATAATCGTCGAGCTTATATGAGATAGATGTATGAATGTGGATGAGGCGATAAATGTGTGTCAGGACAGAAAAGTGTGGCGCTCAATCCTCTATGCCTACCCCCGCGGA
Source organism: Eubasilissa splendida (assembly GCA_031772225.1). NCBI lineage: Eukaryota > Metazoa > Arthropoda > Insecta > Trichoptera > Phryganeidae > Eubasilissa > Eubasilissa splendida. The sequence continues at coordinate 26,672,405 of CM062850.1, read as the reverse complement.
GTAATAATAGTATTGGAGCCGTTAATTTAAAAATAAATAAATAATCGGCGATAAATTTTAAATACGTTCATTATGCATATTTGCAGCACATATTTGTTAAATTAATTTTGCGAAAACTACACATAATAAAGCTAGTTGTGTACGAAATGAAACCTTGTTTCTGTATTTGATTCTAAACTTAGACATCTTTCCGATGTAATTTTTAGATTACGTAAGTAAAGCCTACAAAATGGTTTCGAGAGTCAAACGAACTCGAAGAATTTGAGAATCCTTCAAACGAACTCTTCAAATAATGTCACATCCTAGACATCCGTCAAACTTTTACCGACATAAACAATATTACGCGCCCTCACTTAACAAAGACACCGTCTGACCAATTGTCACTATCTATCTCGTGCCAAATTTTAACAAAACTTTTGCACAAAGATTCAATTTGTTTCTAGCACCAAAAATGTACAACAGTCTAAATTGCGACGATATTTTGCATATTTTTCAATGAAAGTTCTGGCTCCGCTCTCTTTCTTGGGGAGAAATTATGCCCGAGAACTTTTAAATGTACAAACTTAAGTTTAAAACTGCTACCCAAGTACCTATATATTGAACATTGTATTTTTCACGTTTCTCTGTAGTTGTGTTAGTACGTTATTTAACTGAATTTTTTCATTTTTTTTTTCTGTTTTTATTAATATTAAAAGTATAATACAATTTCACTAATCAGAGGATATATATATATATATTTTAACATTTGTTTCTTCTCTATGAGAGTAAGACTCGTGTATAGAGGAGTATATTCGAATTAATTTGTTTCAGTTAGTCTGTGTACATTTTTTTTTTTACTTCAGTTACAAATTTATGATAGTCCGTAATTTTTCTAATTGTGATGGGAAGATTGTTAAAAAATTTGATACATTGAACATTACAATTTTACATGACCTTACTTAATATTTGTATATTTTTTACTCATTTACTGTTACTTATTTACTCTTTTTTTTATACATTGAACACCCTTTACATACGCTGTTTTATTTTTATAAATTGAAAATTGCTTCTACTTTCAGTTTTACATTGTATCTAAATGCATCTTGTTTTACTCTTTATATATGAATTTTTATACATTGAATTTTTTATTCTTATAAATTGAACATTGCATTTACTTTAAGTTTTACTATTTATATGTATATTTTTTATATACATTTAAAAATTACTTTATTTTTACTACTATACCGGAAAGCACTGTCTGCTATAATACAGTAAAATACTAGTACAGCAGGCAGGGTACCGAAATACATGTCTTACTTTGCTGCAATGTTTTATCTTATTATATCAATGTATTTTGTAACATAATGTACTATGTATGACTTAAAAAATAAATAATTATTATTATTAATCAATTTCCAATTGATAACCCTCATTCTCCGACCAACTCCTAACGATATAACAATATCTCCCTCCACATCGCCTCCGTGCAATCTGCCCAATGCTATCCCTCTCGGAGAACATTTAAAAGCATCATGTCAATAGGCCGAAATCCAGATAAATCCATCGTTCCACGTATTGAAAATTAAAATCTCCACCATTGTCGGCACCGGCCGTTGGAGTTGGGATTTTTCATTTTTCAATTATGGAGATGCGGGCGAGATACAAAATCACATTTCCGATCTTCGATTATTATCGACATTCAATGCGGGCCCGTACAGCTTCAATGGCTCGCGCTGATCCCAACACAATTATCTGATATTGTTCATCTTAAATCACTCCAGTTATATTCCGGTTCTCGGGCGGGTGTTGTAATTGTAATATGGACCCAGTTCACTCGTTCATCACGCGGTTCGAAAAAGTGAGAAGTTGCTTCGTCAAATAATTTAATCGTTTTTTTTTTTATTTTAATGAAACAAATTTATTATCAACATGTCAATTATTGACCCGTATAAACAATCCTAATATTTTCAATTTCTTTTACCAATTCCTGGCACTTTACTTCTTTTATGGCACTACCACCCCTATTATGCACCGCCGCGCTTGCTTCAGATAGCTGGCTACGTTCATAACACTATTAATTTTATTTCCCGCGTTATTATAATATTATATTAATTATTTATTATAAACTGATTAATATTTATCACTCACGTCAACATTTAATAACAGTTTCTGCAACAAGCCAAAGCGTCCATACGTAAATAATATGTTCATTTAGATTACGCTCGGATCTGTCACGTACACCATAAATTTGACCGAACACCTCCCCAACTACGTGACGTGACTTTACGTGACCAGTGCGACACGGGCCTTATGTACCGTCGTTACGTGTATGCATGTACCGTTGTTTCGGTTTTCCAATTATCCAATAAAGCCTATTCTCCCATAACTCAAACCGGATTCTTCCCGGATCCGAAGGCCAGCACTACCGATCAATCGATTGTGTTTCCGGAACCAACCCTTGTATCATTGATTTCATCCCCCAGCATGCCGGTCACGTGCGAGGATGATCACAGTGAACAACTGGCAGGGACATTGGTTGTATTTGGAGATACTAGGTCCTAGAAAGGCTTTCACGAAGCTGATTCATAATGCATGATTCATAAACCAAATACTCTACAATTTATTTATAGTGTTATTCGAAAAGAATACTACCGTTCTTTTTTTTAAAATACATGCGGGAATCAAAAAAAAAAATTTTTTGGTATTGCAATCGACATCGGAGAATTTTTTACCTAATTTCCGATTCCGAAAACCACTTAACGACCCACATTTCTTTATTATTACTTTTGATTTGTTTGGTATCTTGTATAAAATCAAAACTTATGTTCATTATTCATTAAAATTCATTATTTTTAGTAATAGTAGTAAAAATAATGAATTTTACAATGTAGGAATTGAAATCGGGAATCACAAGTTTAAAGATGTATCGGGAATTGAATCGGAATCGGTAAAAATTTTGGAATCATCCCATCACTAACTAAAACACTTACTATTATTCAAACTAACTTGGTGGTATTCCGGGACGAAGCTGGAAGACCCGACCGGTTACTCGGTCAGAGATTCCTATGGTAGGTCACTTTACTTCTTGATAAATACATAAAAACATCATTTGTTAAAAAATATTCTTAAAAGTTTATATTGTTCATGTAAGTATTTTTATGCTGCCGATATTTTGTTTTAGCTTGTTTTACGTTCCCGGGATCGAAAATTCGATTTCCGTCAAAATGAAAAAAGGTTTTTTAAATTTGTTATCTAAGGAAACTCAATTGATTGCTGAGTGGTGGGAAATTTGTTACGTAAAGATTTGAAGTGTTCGAATGTCTTTATTATTGAGTTATTATTTATCATACATGCTGGCTGTCCATATTAATGCGATTTACTAAATGCTGTCACATGTTTTGACAACCAGTGTTTTATGTGGATTGACTGTAACTATTATATAATTCAATGCTCTCTTTACGTTAATCATTTAGCTTCATAAAAACATTAATTTCACATGATAATTATGAAATGTGCTATTTGTTCGTTGTATTATATGATGACTACAATACAGCCGTCCGAACGCGTCCCAGAAGATGTCATTATTATTATTTAGGAAAGTTCAACAAAATTAAATATTATTAAATCATCATGCGCCTTACATTACAATAATTATATTTAAGACGTATTATTCTCCTGAATTGTGATATCTAATTTTATTTATTGTTTTAATGTGTTTTTTTTTTTTTTAAATGTTTTACCTCAACTTGGCTCTTGTATACCTACCAATGGCTTGAAACATGTATTGGATTTTTGTTTGTTATACGTTTATATTGTAGGTATTTTAATATTTTTTTCATAGTCGTAAGGATCAAGTGTAATCCAATCAATAACTACTATTATATTATAATGTAAGATTGTTTCGCACTCTCCAAGTTGGGGTTGGGCGCATACTAATTAAATGTATTAATTAGAAAGATATACATATAAAATCAATTTTATCGAAAAATATTGTTGTTGCGCTACCGGGATTCGAACCTGGATCTCTTTCCAAACCGGGTAAGGTGCATTATCCAACTATGCTACAGCGATAGTACTTTTGACGACAAATGTGTTCTCCTTAATAATATACAAGTTGTATCAATGTGTCCAAAATTTCATAAAAATGAATTGTTCATTCTGACGTCTGCTATCGTTTTACTCAAAGGTATTTGAGATTCCGTAAAAACAAAGTAGATGGCTTTCAAATAATGGAACGATAGATGTATTCATTTGAAAAAGTTTGACATATAGATTCGAAAGTTTGTCGTCAAAAGTACTGCCGCTGTAGCATAGTTGGATAATGCACCTTCCCCGGTTTGCAAAGAGATCCAGGTTCGAATCCCGGTAGCGTAATAACAATATCTTTCGATAAAATTAATTTTATATGTATATCTTTCTAATTGATACATTTAATTAGTATTTAATATTTTTACATTTCAAGAGGCAATAAATACATAGGACTGGAGAAAATATGTAGATCCTCAAGATGTAACCAGTATCACTCTACCCATACACCAAGACGAGGGAAAACCATCCACATTGCTCTCGACCGCGCTGAGCTTTAAGTCCCCAGTAAATGTATTCAGCTGATATAAAAAGCGTAATCGTATTATTTCTGCATTTTGAGAGTCGGGTTTTATTTAAAAGCACTAACGGGTTGTCTGCTCCAACATGACGCGCGGGTCTTTGTGTGTGAACTAATAAAATTCCTGATGCAAATTGGCAATGTCGTTGTCTATCGGATGTTGAACAAAATAACAGAGGGAGATGAAACAACCGAAAATCACTTTCGCAAAAACACGGCGCTGTTGTTGCGGTTACGTTTTCTTGGGAAATATTTTGACTTAAATATAATCATAGATTTATTTAATTTCAAACGTGTGTTTGTTTTTACGTGAAAAATATACTTTTATAACTAACGAAATTAAAAGCGAATGTGGAGGTGCTTGTAGCATGGTTAACAGAATTTAGAATGGACCGCTTAGATGGTTTGAACATGTGAAACGTATGAGCAAGTAGTATAGAGGATGTTAAAGAAATTATATTAGACCTCACCGGCGTAAAACCCGAAATAAGGCTGTTGATACTGTTAAAAGATTCAACAATCGACAGCGCGAATGAGAAAACATTTGAAAAGTGAATGAGACAAGGGTGAAATTCAGGACAGTAGAATATAATGTTTAATCCACTCTGCCAAACCCTGCGGGGAACGGAGTGACAGTGAGTTATTGCGTATTTTTAAACGAATTTCACACAATTGTTGAATACAATCTTTCCGATCTGTCACGGCGTAATTATTATTGTTTTTTTTGCTTTTTTCCTTTATAAAATACGAGACGTGTTTTATAAGTAAGTATCGTTGCCGAATATTCTAGGTGTAGCGCTGCGGTTGCGATGTTGCGCATGCACAATGGTTTCCTTAATCTGCTGACTCAGCACATGCAACGTTAGAGACATTCACATAGTGTGGCCATCTTGTAGTGAGTGGTTGAAATGTTCAAGACAATAGATCAGCCCGCCGACTGTGAGATTCGGTCCGTGATTCGTTGCTTGAATGCACGAAACATGAAATCAGCTGACATTCATTGCCAAGTGTGTCCTGTTTTGTTCTGATTTGACGCCGAGTGATTTCCATGTTTTCTTCATCTGAAGCGGTTCCTTGGTGGCAAGTGTTTTAATGACAACGGGACAGGAAGGGTTGTAGAATCGACCAACCGTTGCCAGAAGTCAAAATTTTGTGAACGGGCATTTACCGTGGCAGGCCCAAAAGCGTGGAACCCTATGCCCTCCGTCATAGGAAACAGTGCATCAGAGACTTTATTTAAGAAGAAACTAAAAATGCACCTTTTCAAAAAATCATTTCCATAAGTGAAATAACAATTTGTAATTTAAAAAAAAAAGTTAAAGTGTAACTATAAACAGTTTATGTGTAAAGCGCCCTTGAGGTGAATTTTTTTACGAAAATGGCGCTGTACAAATTATCCAATATTATTATAACTCAAAAGACGGAGTACAGACATGGTTTCCATCCCAGGCGACGTCGTTCTATGACGAAGGTATACAAAATTGGTGCCCCGTTATGACGAGTGCTTTAATAATGGTGATAACTATGTTGAAAAGTAGTTTAAGGTGTATAGCGTCCTGAAGAAAGTATAATGTTGTAAGAACGATGTTGTTTCTTTAAAAAAAAAAATCCGGTACTTAAAAACGCGTCATGTATGTTCTTAATTGCTAAATACATTACCACAGGAATTAGTATAATATAATGTCTTTCATTCATATTCTAGAAATTCAGACTGCTTGAGAATTTAGGACCACCATATTTATTTAATCACGTTTTTATATCAGATTATACTTTTATCGCTTTAAACTCCGTATCAAGCAAAACCCACAATTTTCCATCTATATATTTTTTTATTGTTTGCGCGCATCACTGACTCACCTGAGTGGTAAAATTTATGTTGAATAAATAATGCGCGCCTACATGAACCTTTTTTTTATTTCGGTGTATGGAGGTAACTTTTAACTAAGATTTAAGATTGAATCAGGTAGGGTAGATAAATAAGAATTGTTGCGATTATGTATTGTAAAATTTTTCATTTCTATATGTGAAAAAGCCCTACCGATTTATAAGTTTGTGACATAATTATAAATTTGTTGCATTGTAAATAATTATTTATAATCTAATTTATATCATATATTATGTATTTATATTTTTGCTACGTGGCCAACAAATCAGTAAATCATATAAATAAATCGTTTAATTAATTTTAATACAAAGAATTGGGGTATTAAATTAAAATTAAATTATTTTAATGTATTTTTTCCAATATATTTAATCATCTATAACTAAACCTATGAAAGTTGTGCTGTGAATATTCTGTCAATGTTTAGTTCTAGTGCAATATCTAATACAACCATTGTGTTATTAGGTATATGGGGTTTAGACTGATTGCGATATGTCCCCGAAGGACCCCGTGTACATGTATTGTTTATAAGATATAACTTAGTGAGAGGGCATAATTTTTAATAGTAAGAACAAAATTAGTTTCTTATCTCCTATAATGTCCAGACTTACGTGAAAAATAAGTGGGTTTTTTTTTAATGGATATATGCAGTTCTTCTCAATTTAAATAGGCAATTCACCCTTCAAGAATGATTTTTGCCATTAATCAAGTTAAAACTTTATTTTATTGAAAAAAGTACAATAATATTATTGAATAGGAAATATTACACTACAAGTCAATACCATTGTCGTTCAAAAAAGTTTATATTATATAGATTAAATGTGGCGAGTTAAGGGAAAAAAGATGACACAAGTTAATCGGGAGTTGAACATTACCATTAATAAAAAAAACCTGTGATCCACAATAGACAGGCAAAAAAGATATGGTCAAGGGTTTCCTCCTCGGCACCACACTCACACTTTGGGGAATCTATTAAGTTCAATCTGAATAAATGTGAGGCTACCTGACAATGCCCAATTCTCATTCTAGAGATATTTGACATTGTTCTTTTGGATGACCAGGGGGCGCGGGGAATAGATCTTTGAATTATTTTAAGCCGATTACTTTTATGATAATTTGGATCCATCCATTGTGCAGTCCAGATAGAATTCGTGCGTTTTTTCACCATATTTAGTCGGTCATACATTGGGATATGGAATTGATGGGGGAAAACTCCGGAAAGGTGGCCTCTTTGGCCAGTTTATCAGCACATCCATTTCCATGAATTCCCTTATGTGCAGGAATCCATACGAATGACACCTGTTTATTGTTGATGTACATATTAAATAGACATCTTTTGATGGAACAGATTATCTCATTGTCTAGCCAAACTTTCATATTAGCAGAGATGGATTCAAGAGCTGCTTGCGAGTCGGAAAAAATAACAGCCTTATCAACGTTCCGGAGTACGCAGATGTCTAAGGCCTCTTTAATTGCTCAACATTCTGCTGAGAAAACCGATGAATCCGTAGGAAGTCGTAGCTTCACGTTTATTTCTAATTGAGGAAGTATATGTACTTGTAACTGAAAAAAAAAATAGTCCATGTTAGCGCTGGGAAAAGTGTCAATACCAAATGTACAAGGTGTCCCAAAAGTTTATTTTGCATTTAAATACAATCTCTGGGAATGTGTTTCTTAAAAATTATGTTGTTAAATGTGATCCGTTATTTCGCTGGAACTCTTCTAAACGGGACGCAAAATTTCTGAGAACTGCTCTGCACGTATTTTCCGTGATCGCCGCCATTTATTCTCGGATATCTTATTTTAATTGGTCCAGAGAGGGAGGATTGTTACTGTATACCTCTGATTTAAGGTAGCCCCATAAGAAAAAGTCCATTGGAGTCAAGTTGGGGCTACGTAGAGACCAGTTCATGTCACCTCGTCGGGATATCAATTTTACAGGGAAAATTTCACTGTTAATGACTGATAATAACACGCTGACACGCACACAGCGACTGAATTCCCAAGGACGCAGCTAGCGATCGGCATACCGTTCTTTAGTGCCACTCATGTCGTGCTTTTGTGCAGCGAATGAACCAAAATGAAAAAAGACTTTTGGGACAGACTGTATTATAGGACGCGGACTTTTTGGATACTACTTAACTTGGACCCCAATAAGCCGTATTGGCCATAATTACGCCACCGATTCTCGTTCATACAAAAACAATGAAGGATTTTTCATATTTAATTTTTACAATATAACCGTGAATTTTTCCAAGTAAGCGGTTGCTCGTCCGCTCAGCGTGTAGGGAACACGGGCACTCGCCTCTCGGCTCCCTGTCCGCGAGTGCCCCGATGGCTATCGGTAAAATGCCGTGTTACATCACCCGCGTTGGTTAAACATCCCGGACAGTATTGTACGGCGATGTCACTCGTACAAATGTCCTCGGCCGTGTGTCGAAAGAATGTCAATTTGCATCGTTTACCTGTATCCGTCGTCCGCACGTCGCCGGCTACCGCATATACGTCAGGTCACCCCTCAATGGACCGCCATATTTCTTCCACTAATTGGACGCAGATCCCTCAGCCTATCGGAGCTGCCAGCCGTCACTCTCTTGTTTATTGTTCTATTTTCGAGCGATTCGAGTTCTCCGGATTCGGATATCTGGCGCGGGGCTGCCCTGCCCGCTTTGTTAAAATTATCTCCAATCTCCGGTTTGGGCGGCGGATGTTCAAGGGACAGTTTTTTATAGTCTCGCGTCTGGGACGTTGGACTGGAGATGGACTTGTTTTTATAGCCGTGCTGCTGATGGATGTGTTTTACTGAAGGACAAACATTAGTAATATTACCTAAGTATCTAAATTTGTGCCTAACTTAAGAACGAGTCCATTGAACGGGTATTTTCTGCGGTGGCCCGTAAGTGTGAACTCTTTGCCCTTAGTGGATCAGTGCATTGAAGACGTTATTTAAAAAAAATACTAAAAACAGCTTTTTCATATAAGAATTTTAAAATTTGATCGCAGGTACAGGACTAAAGAATCTACGTATACGTGTGACCCTTGGGGTCAATTTTTATACGAAAATTTCGTTAGTAGATATCTAGTGAATGAAATGTCTATGTTTGCTAATAGTTAATAAAATAATTAACTTTTAATAAAAATATCAATATTTACCTATATATATATCGTAAAATCAACAGCGTTGTTCTAAGTTTGGGATACAATTTTATAGAACGACATGTTTACTAACTTCGAGAGCTTAATTAAGCTTAATTAATTAGTCAGAATAATAAATCAATAAAAAGTGTTCGAACAAAGTTGTGCTCGGAGTTACCCATCGCTGTTCCAAAAATTAATTTTGTTTATTTTTTAAGGAATCAGAAGTACCTTTCATTCCTTATTAAAAAAAAAACATTTTCTGTTAAATGTCCTTTTCTAAATATATATACTTTGAAAGTATACAAGATTAGCTTTATTAGGTATAAGCTAGTTTAATCCCTAACTTTCCCAAAATGTATAAATGTAATATCCCTTAAGGACGATAATTCAAAATGTCAATTTTTGTCGTATGATAAAATGTAATCTGTTTATTAAGGAGAACACATTCTTATTGTGAAGTTGTAATTATTCAGAACATAAGTCTGTGATGTTTTAAATACTAATTTAATGTATTAATTATAAATATATACATATAAAATCAATTTTGTCGAAAAATATTGTTTTAAAAATAATGTAGATGGCTTTCAAATAATGGAACGATAGATGTATTAATTTGAAAAAATGTAACATATAGGTTCGAAAATTTGTCATGAATAATACTGGCGCTATAACACAATTGGTAGTGTACTTCCTCGGATTGGAAATAGAGATCCAGGTTCGAATCCCGGTAGCGCAAAAACAATATTTTTCGACAAAATTGATTTTATATGTATATATTTATAATTAATACATTAAATTAGTATTTAATCTTTTTATATTACGACGATGTCAGTATTATAAATTGTATTGAGAGCGTATTGGATTTATTTGTTAACTTACAAAATAAATAAAGTAATTTAAATAAGATGTGAGAATTCGGAACAAAGTTGTATTCCTGGAACAAAGTTGCGCGATTTTACGGTACATATTTTATAAGGTTTGTTTTTAATATCATTATCTTGTAGCTGCAGGGTATGGATAACCAATTTAGTTAAGCAGATAAGTTTACACTCATTGAACCACGGAGGCAATGGGTTAAGTTGAAAGGAAATCTCGCATGTACTTTTTGAGTTTGTGCAAAGTTTTCCAGCGAAATCCTTTTACACAAGTTACCTATATCGGGTTTTCAAGTTCAGGAAATACTCGTTCTGTTATACGAGTATAATACATTATGCATACATTTTAGAGGCAGATTACTGTTTTGCGAAATTTTAACACAATTATTCTTCAACCTTTCTTTATTGCAAGATACTACTAATGTTTTTTAACAATTTACGATGAACTTCTCTTCTCGGTATTTTCATTCGTGCTTAATTTATCACCGAAATTATATTGAGAGAAACTTAAAACTTTTCAAAATTTCACCGAGCACATTATTAATAAATTTTGAAACATATTCAAAATATGAAGTTTCCTACTAGGTATAATATTTATTTTCGGTTTCGTGATAACAAAATAAATTTAATTAAATGTATTAATTATAAAGATATACATATAAATTCAATTTTATCGAAAAATATTGTTGTTGCGCTACCGGGATTCGAATCTGCATCTCTTTTTCCAATCCGGGGAAGGTGCATTACCAAATATGCCACAGCGACAGTGTCTTTGACGACAAACTTTCGAACTTATATGTTACACTTTTTCAAATTAATACATCTGTCGTTCCATTATTTGAAAGCCACTTTGTATTGCTTTTACGGAATCTCAAATACCTTTGAGTAAACCTATAGCAGACGCCAGAATTAACAATTCATTTTTATTAAATTATGGTCACATTGATACAATTTATATATTATTAAGGAGAACACATTGTGATGTCCTATGTTCTGAATAATTACAAATTCACAATAAGAATGTGTTTTTCTTTAATATCAAGATAAATCGATGCGATTTCTAAATATAATGGTAGTTTTCGAAAACGTCAATGCTTTGTGACGTTTAATATAAATTTTCTTGAAAAATATATTTTTCCTTTTGGGATATTCTAGTGATGTATTATGTAAACTGGAGCGGCTCGTATGTATTGGGCGATATATGTGATCATATAGGGTGCGGAGGTACAAAATTCAAGAAAAAATATAAATATCTTTCATCAGTTTTCGCAGAAATCACCTCGGCCATTCGCCTAGGAGGATTAACGCAATTAATTGTAATCGGATGGTACTCACCCAGCCAAATAGTATTTTCTATTTTTTTGTCAGAAAATATAATATTATTTCATAGTAGCGTGTCGTAAGTACTCACTTTATTTATACTACTTATTTTAGCATAATTATAGTATAGTAGACTTTAGATTGTCCGGGTTGCAGATTAACGGGGGAAATGTTTTTTTTTTTAAATAATATTTCTAAACATTATTTAAAACCGTTGTCTGGAATTCAGTGGAGGTGGTTAGCGGGAGAAGAGTGCCTTTGATTTACGCAGGATTCTACGTATCGGATATCAGTCACATTTGATAAATACCAATTTCAAATACCCGGGACCGGTATATCCGGCTGAAAATGACAGCCTGGTAAATTAAGTAGCTGGTGATTTTTAAATGTTAAAGGTATTAGAAGGTACCGTGAATCTACCCCATTGAGGGATACTGTGGCACTTCGGCATACGTCTGCTTTGGTATAGGTCCAACTCGGTGTACGTTCTGTTTGTACGCGAATTTTTTCGTTTGGCGACGACTCGCGTATATAAAATTGTGCGCGCTCACGTCTGAATTCGGTTTTTAGATAGGTAACCATCTATGCTAAGACTGCCCACGAGCGTCAGTAGTCAGTCGGACTGTTTCTATCATTCGGCGAACAACGCGCGCGCTACAACTCTCTGTGAATTTCGAGATTTTTTTTTATCTGGAAAGACCAGACAATGCCATATTTTTGAAACATCCTGAGGAGAAGGCAGAAGCAAATTTCTTTGGACAGATTTTTAGTAGATAAACTGATAAATTTTCATTTATTTAATTTAATTTCTTTTATATGTATATATTTTGGTATTAAGCAGTGTTTAATATATTTATGCAACCCCATCAATGTATAATATGCCAGTAACAATTGTTTTTTTTTTTATGGGAACGGATTAATCATTTTCCCTTTATTTATTATGTTTGGTATAAGTCCAAACATCTGGAACGGATTACGACTATATTGGAAATACTATGGCACGAATAACCTTTATTTCTCTCCTCTTCGTTACTATCTATCTATCGTTTTATAGCCTAGATAATGTGTCTTTGGTCACGGCTATCCTCTTCTAAGTTCAGTTCAACCTCATCTATAGTTTATGGATGATTGTGTGATAAATGAATATGTCAGATGATACGTCAGTTTACTATCGCTGTCGATGGTATCCGTTTTAATTATTCAAGGTATAATCAAATATATCAGATGAAACGCGGGCAATCGGACTGGGCTCCGGTTGCCGGCAATAGTCTGAAGCCACCCCTCGCGCTATACGCACACTTGCCGGGGCAGGGTTGACAGAGACGCGGACGTGTTCTGGTCTGACACACTCGAGTTATTAAATGACTGAATAATGGAGCAGTGTTTTGCTTTGCGCTGAACGCAAACGTTTGGATTTCAATTAAAATTACAGCATACAAGCGTCGAATAACGTGCGAACGACGCTGACAAAATGGCGCTGCGGCGGCTTGACAAGTTGGTGAAGTGTTTGTACGGTGGGTGTAAGACATCCACATACTTACGTCTCACCACCGCGGTTTGAATTTGAATTCGTTTGTTTCCTCCGTACGACTGCGATATAATGGCGGCGCGGCTGTTAATGGGGTGAGTTATGAAATTCGGTTACGGCAGTAATATTATTATTTTCTTGCGAGGTCTTACAGATTTATGAAACAATTACGGAAATGTGTTAATTCATATTGTGGGATATTCGTGCGCATTTTGTGTGAATGCTGTACATTAATTAAAAAATATATATTAATGTAGTACTTTTCAGTTTATTTTTTTTATAATATGGTGTTAAAAATAAATAAATACTACTGAGTTTTTTTTTTAAATTGGTAGATAGAGTACCACCAGTCTAAGTTAGCGCTTTAAAAAATCTGCACAGAAACGCATTTGGGGAAGGGGTGTGGCCTAATCCAGTGTGTCACCAATCAGCTCTCATTTTAATTAGTCATCGCTTGTTCTTCGGGCAGTTTGTGTGTTCTGGACGTTTCCGATCGCTTTTTAGTGCAAGTGCACTCGACCAAATCGAGAGTATATCGAGATATTTACCAAGCGCGTGAAATATTATTCAACCTATACAAGTTCATGTCTATATATTTTTAAATTGTGACCTCTGTTAAATTTTCTAAGAAGCCATGGCGTATTAATAAAGAGTTAAAAATATTTGTGAACTGTTTTCTTATATTTTTATTAAATAAATAATGCAATAATGAAGTTTTACGAATGTCTTCGTATAGATGGGCGTGGTCTAAATCTCACGCGCAAACTTACATTGGTCGTACTCTACCTATTATTGAAAAACTAATTTTTCAATAATACTTTATTATCAACACTCGGATTCGTACCACTCTCCTCTTGCAATATTAATATATAATAATCATATTACAATACTGTAAAATTGTAAGACTACAGACTACAATTACGACAATCAGCGCCACTTAGATTGGTGATGAAAATTGTTCTGTTCCATATTTTAGTATTTTTAGTGTGTGATGTAATTTTGTGAAACTTATGTTCTCTTAAATACTAATTAAATGTATTAATTAAAAATATATACAGCATAATCAATTTTAACAAAAAAAATATTTTTGTTGCTTGCCGGTATTCGAATCTGGATCTCTTTCCAATCCGGGGTTGATGCATTAATCAACTATGCTACAGCAGACAGTACTTTTGATGACAAATTTTCGAACTCATATGTTACACTCTTCAAATTCATACATCTATCGTTTCATTATTTGAAAGCCATCTACTTTGGTTTTACGGAATATCAAGTACCTTTGAGTAAACCGATATAGCAGCAATTCATTTTTATTAAATTTTGGACACATTGATACAACAAATTAGTATTTAAAATATCACAGACCCATGTTCTGAATAGTTACAACATCACAATAAGAATGTGTTCTCCTTAATAAAGTACTATATTTACTACTGTGCAGTGTAAAATATATCAATTAGCCCATCGTAGTTCTTTGTTTATCAAATAGTTATTAATTATATTTTTGTTTAATTCATGCTAAAACATATCTATATAATAATAAAGTAAGTAAGGTGACGTGTTTGACATATGCCTAATTCGTATTTTTATTTTCACGGTTTACTTATAAAAATATGTACACATTTTTTTAAACTTCGTGTATCTTGTATGCATGTATAAATAAATTATCATTATTTTCTTAGTTATCAAAATACGTTTTATTTTATGAATATATATATATATTTTTGGCTATCAAATAATGTAACGATAGTTGTATCAATTTGAAAAGTGTAACATGTAAGTTCGAAAATTTGTCGTCAATGCGCAGTGTAGGTGAAGCATAATAGGTTAATGCAATTTCCTCGGATAAGAAGAGATCCAGATACGAATCCCGGTAGCAACAACAGTATTTTTTGATATAATTGATTTTAGTACATTTAATTTTCACTATAATTATTTTTACTGTTTTATTAATATGCTTAAAATCACACTACATATTTTTTCTATTGGGATAATATTGTTTTTCTTTTTTTTGTGGTAAAAATACTTTTTATAATAATAATACGTAGGGACTATAATGTAGTGGTATGGATGTATACTTAATAAAAATTATTAAACGATTATTTTTTTAGATGATTTTCATACTATCCTTTAAATGTGCTATAAAATGAACTAACGATCATTTTAATATTTCATGATAAACATGTAGATACCTGCTGAATGTTGCGATTGCCAGGTAAACTCAAAACGCGTAACTCTTCAAAAGATTTCACCGAGATAATGGTACTGCGTACGAAATTAAAAAATATATATATTTCTGTCGGTATTCGAAACGTTTGAAATTAGTAATTATTAACCTACCCGCTTATCTATAATATTTTATCAAATATTATTATCTTGTTATTAAATTATTGTATTTTCATCGCTGTTAATGTAATACAAGTTTCTTTAATAATTAACGACATTTTGTATTTAAATATGTACATTTTAAATTAATATTTTCTCATGATTTTTAATAACCCATACGTTACGGTTTTGCTGGAAAGAAGTGAATATGAAGAGTTGCGGAATTGTGGGAAAGTACATAATCTGGCTATTTAGTTTTAGTTACAAACTGGGTCTATTTTGAGAAATTAAAAAATATCAAATAGGCGAATTTTACAGAACGTACATACAAACACACGATGACATACAAATTTACGAAATGTTACAAGAAAATTATAACTTACAAATGTTCGTGTCACAATTTGCCAACCTATACTCCTACAGTTGATGCAGATTGTACAGTGATGTCAATTACATACACCGTATTTTTACGAGTATAAGTCGCACTTTTTTCCCAAATTTTTTTGAAAAAAATTAACCCGCGATTTATATATACACTACAAGTTATAACATATTCGCACATTCTTTAGGTACTTGTAAAACATTTTGCTTTTTTCATCTTCCGTCCTGTCTATGATAAACGACTATGGACGGACGTGACGCTAGACACTTGTATCGAGCGTGACGTTTGGGCATACGTATTACGTATGTGAGTGGGTTTTACACGCTTGGAAGAGTACCATAACAAAAGTCGTTCAAGAAGACGGGAATTTCAAACATGCCGAATGGGACTGAAGATGATGTAATTTATGAAGAAAGTTCCAACTCAGACATTGACTATGTTCAGTAATAATATTTTTCAAAAATTTTGACCATAAATTTTGGGTGCGACTTATACTCGTAAAAATGCGGTAAATTTAAATGTTACTGTTATTATAATCTGAAAAAAAAAACCGAATTCGCTGGGGGGAAAAGAAGAAGAAAAATCTGAAAATTCATGTACAGAATTAAATGATCGATTAAAATATATAAATACGCAAAATAAAATCAACAACAAATGGCTTACACAAATATTTCTATCAACCATTGTAGGAATATTGAATTATTTTATATTGCTGGCGTTAAAAAAATGTTCAAAATTTACCGACTCGATTAAGTTCTACGTTGTTTCTCGAATGTCTCCCGACACGGAGTGTATCCACGTGACGTCCAAGTGCGTAACGTGCTCACGGTGGCCGGACTCATAAAAAATGAAACCTTAGCATCCACTAAAGACGGTTAGTTTAAGGAGCGTGCGCCCGAACGAGGGGTGGAGCGGTTTTAAATATTAAACTCCGGCTTAAATCCCCGGGTGCCGGGGTGCTTAGCCCGGACAAATGGCCCGCTAATAGCTGATTACGGGCCCTGGCGTATTAAATAATTAATTGACGCGAAGATACTGCCGCTTTACACCCTTAACCTTCTGGAGATACACATCCCTTTGACGGGGGCTCATAAACGATACGCTAATAACTAATAACATCAATAACGAAGCACAAAATCTAGCACCACACACACACACACACACACACACTCACATATATAATAATAGTCTATAATATTTTGAGGGTGGAAATTAACTAGTGAGGAGTTAAACCCTTATTGTGATTGATTGTGAGATTTATGTTTATTTGGTTCGGTTTGGTCTGATCGTTCAATTATATAATTATAATTCTTCGAGCAATCACTGGTACGTTAGAAACTAAACCTTAAACAGTTCCAAAACTAAGTATAGTCACTGTTTATACAAGGGGTGGGGAAACGGTATGCAGAAATGGTGATAAGATTTTGGTATAAGGACAGAACAATAAGGGCTCAAAGACCAACCAGGAAGCACGACTTACTTGGATTTTCTTGCTGTACTCACAGCTCTCCTGAACTTCAGGAACACAATAGTAGTTTCGGCACGCGCCGCGAGAAAACCGAAACACAGAATAGCAACATAAACTGTGACGTTCACTTCTTGACAGCTCAAAGTTCATAGACAACACATAGAAAAAGTCGTGCTCTATGGGTAAGGGTTAAGGGAGAGGGGGCGCAGATAGGTATAGTAAATCTAAAGGAGCATCCGCACATGCTTACGGCGACCGACGATCTGGTCCTGTCACAATAATGGTTTAGCTCATCACTTGTGAAAACCTATTCAGAATTTCAGTTGAAAGTGTTGTAAAATCTCAACTGTTTCAAATACGTTTTCCAACGACATATCGAATACAACATGTTTTGATGATTATGCTTTATTATTGAATATATGTACACACCCAGTCTCAGTGTAAGGCTTGAAATGACACTTGGACCATTATAATTATACATATTAAATTTTCTTCCAAATACATATCGATTGTATCGTCAGCCATGATCACACTTCAAATATAACTGTTTCTTTTACTGAACGCTCTAATTGCACACGCTCTTAACGCTGCACGCCCCGCGGAACCCTCACTTGTCGTACAGTCCGCATGCCTCACTTCACATTTCTTGTATGTCAAATTTCAGTCCAATGGCCATTGATGTTCCGTTTGTCAGCTGGGTGAATTTATATCTCCTCCGCAGTAGTTAACACAGAATAAATGTTTGTAATTTAATGTATTCTGTTTGTTTAACTTCCCGAATAAATAGTTGTAGGTATCTATTGTTCTAGGTGACGTTTCTACGTAAGTGTCGATTATCGCTGTCAAATCGAATCTCATGTACGCGCTTTTGAGTTTTTGTCTCTTTCTATTAATCTTAAGCTGTTCTCTCGGTTTATCTCCGAATCAAAATCTCAACACGTATACAAGTGCTATGATTTATCTCAACTAAATATCTGATGCCAGCAGTCCACTCGAGAGGAGCCGAGCACGTGAATGTACTGCAGCTTTCTGCGTACATCGCCTATTCTCGTGTCGACACGGGTCGTCTCGTGCCATCTCACTTCGCCTCGCACGCCTCACCTAGCCCCGTCCACGCTCCGTTCCGGTCAGAGCGTGGACGAGGCAAAGCGAGGCGAGGAGCCTCGGCGAGAGTGGACTGCTGGTATGAGGTTTACCTCAACTTATCTCGTTTCGTAGACACAGACCATGAAGAAGAAAAGTCTTAAAATTTTAAATTCAGCTTGTTATGAATATGATTATATAAATTTAATTAAGTCATTAAATAATAATACTTACTTATCATCACGCCATCTTCGGGGGTAGGCAGAGAGGATAGAGCACCACACTCTTTCCACAATTACCACACAATTCTCGCCTCATCCACATTTATACATCTTCTTATACAAGCTCGAGGCTTCTAATAAGGCCATCCTCCAGTATCTGGTTTACCTGGTCATGCCAAGTCTTCCGCGGACATCGTATACTTCTGCTGTCATCAACACTTGCGTCATATATCTTTCTTATCATTCTCTCATTAATCCGTTCCATATGACCAAACCACGTAAGTGATCCTTTCTTAATCTTACTTACTATACTAAGATCAGCTTTACATTCTTTCCTTATTTCTTCATTCTTTACTCTGTTATAAATGGATCTGCCACATATATGCCTAAGTGGTCTCATTTCCACTGCATTCAGTCTGCTTTTGTTCCTCTTCTGCCAGCTCCAAGCCTGACTTCCATACATCAGTGTAGGTACCAGGACTCCATTTGTGAACCGTTAGTCTTGCCTAATAATAAATTATTGTTTATCAAATTTAGATGACTGCAAAAAATTTACACAAATTGTCTTATCAGCGACGAATTTCTTATTAATAACGTAAAATTTTAGCACTTTTATATAGCTGAATGTGTATATAATGCCAATTCTTCATCAGTAGATTTCATATCAAAGTAAGTATTTAATATACACGAGTTGAACAAATCCACATTGTCAAATAGAATATTAATATTTTAAATGATATTATTATTGACAAAGAGATATTACTTCAAGACCAAAGACACTGACGATGTAAGAAGATGTTGCTGTTATGAAAGGGAATGAAATCTGAATGATTATTAGTATTCTCAGTGGTGGCGTATGAGGGGGGGACTCAAAAAGACTAAAAAATATCAATTTCTATTAGATTTTTTAAAAATTATTTATACGTAACAATTATTTACTAAAGAATTATTTTATCATTATATAAAATCGTCAAACAATTGATACTCGATCAACCTCGATCTGTTTACCTATTCATATAGGTATATAGATGTTATGGAACGGATGAATGATGGGAGAATGGTAAGAAAGATATATGACGCAAGTGTTGACAGCACCAGAAATAGAGGACGTACGCGAAAGACTTGGCATGACCAGGTAAACCAGATACTGAAGGATGGTCCTCTTAAAATCCTCAACAATCAGCGAGAATTGTGTCAGGACAGAAGAGTGTAGCGCTCTATCCTCTATCCGCGGGGAAACGCCGTGATGGTAAGTCAATTAGTTAAATAGATGTTATGAGTAGGTATATGTACTATATATTTAAATATCGCTCACAATAATGCAAAATAAATCATTTATTCATCGGAATTCTAGAAAAGTGCGTTTCACATTTATATAATTATTATTTTTAATTAATTTTTTTTCTAGTTAAACTAGACCCACAAAACATTCTGCTAGACCTTTGTCTTCAGGTACATTTGTATCAATTTTATTCCAATTAATATAAACAAACATAAAAACCAATCAGTGTCACTGTTTAACAATCCAATTCTTTTTCTTCTTCCAAACAGGTAATCCACCCTTCAAGAGTAATTTGTGTCATTAAACAAGTTAAAACATTATTTCATAGAAAGCAGTACAACAATATTATAGAATAGGGAATATTGCGTTACAAGTTAATACCATTGACGTTCAAGATATTTGCTATTATATAGCTTAAATGTTGCGAGTTACGGGAAAGAAGATGACATAAGTTAACCGGGAGTAGAAAATTACCATTGACAAGATTATTGTAAAAAACACCTGTGATCCGCAATGGACAGGCAAAAAAGACACGGTCAAGGGTTTCCTCCTCGGCACCACATTCACACATTGGGGAATCTATTATGTTCAATCTGAAAACAATCCATTTCATGCTTACAAATAAGACAAATCGTGCCACTTTTTTTTTATCACTTCTTCCAAATTGTTCATGTTTTTAAATTTACTTTCTCTTTTTTACTCTTCGCTCATCCTACTATATTTATATTTACGAGCATATAAATAAAAATATTCATATAAATTTACCAAATTTCGCAAGACATTTAAAAAATATATTTATATAGGTATGTTCACATCGTTGCATCGAGAAAATATTCCTCCAATTGATATAAGTTAATTCAGTATTTTCTCGATACAAAATGTAAACGTACTTATTTGATCTACCTGCATAGTGATCGATTTAGGTTTTAATAGGGTAACGTGTGGGTACACTACGAGTTAAACATTAATTTAGTTGTGTGTATGTTTATTCAACGAAGAAAATTAATTAACAGACAAGAGTTGAATCTCCGCTGATTAGCAACCATATTATTACGTTCGAACAAACCAATAATTAGGAGTTGCGCATCAGAAACACTCGATAATACATTCGATTGGTTTTTTAAAGTTGTTTCGAATCTCATCTTCAGTCGAAATTGAGATTATTGAATTAATTAAATTGGTATCATTAAATTGATGACAAAAAAAAACCCTTCTGCCCATTGGCTGCGAGAATTAACTAGATTTCGTGCAAAAGTGTTTTTATTTAGGTCCAATATTAACGACGGAGTTACGATTTTTTAAAGTTTTTGAAACATTTGAAGCCATTTTGAAACAGGATAACATATCATGCTGACTTAGTTGAAATATTTACTAGGTCAATTTTTGAAGAAAAAAAAACAATCTGAAACGAGAGAAACGCAACACCTGTTTAAATCGGTATAAACTGTTTAATGGACGTTTCGATGTCTCCTGGTTATGATCGAAAAAAGTTATATAAAATTTTCCGGATGTTGCGTCATGAGACCGCCTGCAAAATGTAGTATTTCTATCCTGTCTTAATTTATGTATTGTACAAGTATAACATGATTTATTATAAACAATTTCACGTGAAACCGGCACCTTCGTGAATCATGTACGGCTGTACGAGGTTGGTTACCTTTATTAAATTTCAAATATAACGAATGTCGCATGCTTTTGACAGTTCATTCTTAAATAATGTTGGAAGCTTGCTGATTTTATGATTTATAGAGTCACCGCACTGCGTGATCGAGAAATATATTCAATATTACATTATTGTGAATGAATTCTCCGCGTTTCCAGCCACATATCTGGTTGATTCGTGACATATTGAACTGATATAATATTAATACATTTTCTCTCCATTTTACTTATTAAATTTAATAGAAATCAGTCTAGTATTACTAATAATTAAATTAAATTATAACATATTTTTTATTAAGAGAACACATTCTCATTGTGAAGTTGTAATTATTCAGAACATACGTCTGTGATATTTTAAATATGAATTAAATATATTAATTAGAAAGATATACATATAAAATCAATTTTATCGAAAAATATTGTTGTGGCGCCACCGGGATTCGAACCTGGATCTCTTTCCAATAATGGAACGATTAAAAGTATTAATATCAAAAAGGTAACATATAGGTTCAAAAATTGTCGCTAAAAATACTGTCGCTGTAGCATAGTTGGATAATGCACCTTCCCCGGTTAGGAAAGAGATCCAGGATCGAATCCCGGTGGCGCAACAACAATATTTTTAGATAAAATTGATTGTATTATACGTACATAGTTATAAAACTGCCCCTAGGCTATTTAGGTTTCAGTTTATTAATTTCGTTTCAATGAATTGCAAGTTTCTCGATTAAGAAATGACCTCAATAGTAGCAATATTATTGTTCTAAATTTCATGTATCCACAAGTATCTTAAGTAAGCTTAAATTATTCATAAACTCATAACGTTATAAATACATTAGTATAAAGTGTTTCGATTGGTAATACATTTTTGAATATAGAAACACTCTCGCACATGCGCGATAGGTTGTCGCGATCGGGGACCGGGCGCCGCGGAGAGATTTGATTCGCATAGAGACAAGCCTGGCGGTTAGCCACGCTGATCGCGGGTGCTTTTAACCGGCCATAGAACGAGTTAATTTAAACTCGTAAATTAATAAATCCGTAATGTGATACTGGATATAGTTTATTTCCTCTTGGACGCTGGATGGAGAACTCTAGAACTAATGTTGGACTATGTCGCAAACGGGATGTGGATGGGTGTCCGATCGCTGGCCACGATGTATCGATAAGGGTAGCGGATGACCCAGGCCTATGAGCCAATTCATTCCAAACCAGTACCCGACAACAAGGAGTTATAAGAACGAGTTCAAAACGTGTAGAAAGCGCGTCCCGAGTCCGAGTTCATGTAGTGTTGTTTCATTTTTCCGTCTGCACTGGATTGCGAACCTATCATGATGGCGGTTCCCTATCTTCAACTTTGGACATTCTGCGCAGATTATTATTTTAGGCTTACACTAGATTGTACTTGTGATGATCGCTCTGTTACTTTTAATAAACTAATGTAGTAAATTGTAACTTCTTTCAATAGTGTAGATTAGATTCCTGTCCATCTGAATTACGCAAGTTATAAATGTATCACAAGTGAAGAGAAAAGTCGTCAGCATTTTATGTTTCTTCACTGATCTAGCCGGTGAGTGTGAACGAGAGGCAGTGCAATAATACAGATCAGATCATCTGAAGTCTAGAGCATTTAGAAATATTTTAGTGTCGTAAGTATTTTCTATTAAATTTATTGCTATTTGTTTCCTCTTCAGCATGTGAAAATATATATCCCTTATATTCAGTGGGGTGCAGTAGGCTTAAACTTATGTTATGCTGTTACCGACCACGTTTACGTAACTATATGGAAACCAGATGCGGTTATCTCGGTTGCATATATACATAGAATGCGCGTGGGTTTTTAGAGCAGAAGAGAATAATATAAATGACATCCAGCTATATGAATGAATATCCTGGGCTAATCATTAGCCACGCGTGTGAGATAATTATTTGTATTCCAATTCATTCCGTCACTGTGTTTTCGTAAATTCACCGATAACACTGTTATAAAAAGTTCCCGATCTTTTTAATTCTAAAAGAAATTCTTTTTCAATACCAATCATGGAAAGATCCGAAATTTGTGTCTGATTTTGAGTATTTCGTAAATTTAATGCCCAAAACGACCGTTCAGCTGACGCGCTGCTAGCAGGAATTGTGGTAATTAAAACGGCTAATTTAATTAATTGTGGAAAAACTTCTTGTAAATTTTTTTCAAGGTAATATTCTAAAATTTCTAAAACATTTTGTTCTTGAAGTTCTGATGAACTATATAAAAATTTTAATTCATTCTTAAGGCGATCAAAATTGAAAAAATGTGAATTCTAATTTTGAAAACAATTGTATTTGAAATTCTATCTTAAATGTAGAAAATAATTTAGAATTCATTAATTCAAAAAAGGTCAGTTCTTTTATGGCTCCATACCATTCTCTAAATTCGCTTATCTACGATTTCTCTGAAAACGTGATTGAAATGTATTTTAACATCAGCGAATGAAAGCACTTTATCATGTCGTTATTATACTATTAATTAAAATATATGTCTGTACGTACTGATGTATTAACTAAAATTAATAACCAACTTGAATATGTATTACGCTCTCTCACACTCCGCAGATGATTGACAGAAAACAAAACTTGTCCGTTGAAATGTACTGTGGAAAAGAGTTTAGTTAGCGAAGCACGGAGTTTTCAGTATCCCTTTCGAATTATGCACAAATTGTTTGTATAAAAGATAAATTTTGGCAGCCTTAAGATAAGATAGATAAGATGAGTAAGAAAATATATAGTTTAGTACGTTTCTCATACGAATTGAACAAACAAACGCAACCGACGCGTGCGTTCTAGCAAAATGCGGAGACGAATGGCAATAAAAATTTTCATACTGTTGACGGCTAGACAAAAATATAGCGATGGATTACGCTAATCCGGGTAATAACGGCTAGACTTTTATAGGGTCTTTTCATAAGATAATAATTTATTTTTATTGTCCAGAATCTTTAGTAATGCACAGATTTTTAGCTTGTATGCAGTGCACGTCCCTGCTTATATTATACATATTCTCTTCTTACCCTAGAATGCATCTCTAACCAGTGCAGAGATTAATCATCCCGAGAATCGCTATATTTGCTTGTAACCCACAAAACCTTCAAATGCAAAAGTTTGTTTTTAGTGCCCCGTTGCACAAGTGATTTATGTTTTTCTGATTCAGTAATTTAAGAGCTTGTGATTCATTACAGTATTTTTTTAATACAATAAAAATTTTCCAATTTACATTTCCATGTGTAATATACATTGAATATATCGTTCGTTGTTCAACTTATTTGTTATAAATAATCAATAATATTTTATGTTCCGTCTGTCTCTCTTTCACGTGTAATTTTATATTCTATCTCCCTCTTTATATATATATATATATATTTGTATTTATGATTAGTTTTAAATACGTCCTGATGAAGCTTGAGATAAGCGAAACCAGTTGACGTAAAATAAATTTCATGGTATTATTTTCTATCAGTGATGGTTAAATCGATATTTTAACCATTATTGTGACAGTAACCGTGTTCGAATGGTAACTTGTTATTAGTAATTCTCCAAGCAATAACTGGTACAGTAGAAAGCAAATCTCCAAAGGTAAATCATAATTACATAACGGTTTACTATTTACTATCGAACGAAGGAAAGTTGTGCACCACAGTGCATCTTGACCCAACTTAACCAATTAACGCAAACAAATAGGTAGGTACTAAGTACTCATGAGACATATCACTAAAATAAATTTTAAATATATTTATATTTAGAATATACGTAATGTTCCCCGATCGGGCGGTAAAATAATGTACACTACGTGTGATGTTTTGAACCGCGGCTTTTGCGTGTTTGCGGTTTTGCTCCGACTGGCGAGAGACTCCTGTCGGCATGATCTGCAGCAGCAGCGAAATGAAGCCGTCAGAAATGACGCGAATCAAAATCTCGAAAGATTATCGAAATACATCATGAACGTTTCATTGAAATAATGATATTCGTGCCCGTCTCCAGATAATTACAGATCTTTCGGATATCAGATATCGTTATTACAGACCATAAACGAATGATTTTATTATCTACGAGATTAGAACAATTATAACCAGGCCTGTGGAGCAGTGGCTGTCGATGACTTTTTGTAGAAGGGATGCTGAATAATGAGTTTGATTATATTTGAATATATCAAATATAATCAAAAGATATTCAATGTTTCAATCGGTTGTTAAAAATGTGTCACACAAATTCCTCAAAACAATCCGCTCACTTCGATATATGTATGCTATTCTGTACATTATACACATAAGCATTAAAGTCGTTTGTACGTTGGATTCTGTTAACGAATGCGTATACAGTATTCGAAGATCTTAACAGGCGGAACCAAATGCGCATGCGCGAAAGTCGAATACTTTCAAACTTTGCGAATACAGAACGAATGATAGAATCCACTGTTGCTTATATATATGATGTTCGAAAGTTGAGAATGTATATGTATTTCGAGTCCCTTCGTGCGCGCGCCGTATCGTAGTGTGTATTATGATTGGTCTCGAAAGGACAGGTCGAATTTATTTCCAGCAGTGCTGTTTTCGGCTAGAAACAAAAAGTTTACAGTTCAACTCTGATTTTGAGCGATTTTATGCGAGCGACCGACAAATAAATACTCTTTACACACAGAAGCAGCATTGATCAGCCCAGCTGCAGGCGCTAAAGCGGGATAACGTAATATAATTCGTGAAAAATGACCGCCTGCATAAATGTATCCGGTATGCATAACATCTGATATTGATGATTCGCTCTCGCCTCAGACTTCTAAAACATACGCATTAAAATAGAACATCTTTTTTTTTTAAATGAGTCGGATTCAGCCGTTTTCATAAATCAACGATTTCGCAGTTTTGATTATAACATTTCCGAGTGTCACCTCTTTGTCAACAGTTTCCATGCTATATACAGGGCGGCCCAAAAAAATGTGTGAGAACATCTCGTAACACACGAGTTATTTCAAAACATAATATAATTAATTATATTTCTCAATGTAATTTTTTTTGCACAATATCTAGTTAATCATCAAAACACCCCATATTGCATAATCTACTGGGTTTAAATCTGGACTGTTCGGTGGCCACATGCCTGGCTCGATGAAATTAACATTCTCACGACGAAAAGAGTTGATTGTATTTCTGGCTGTGTGAGATGGAGCTCCGTCCTGCTGTAATGTCTAGCTATACTCCAGGCTTTGTTTTGAAACTCTTTGTGATCATTTTCCTAGCACCCCGACGTTTTTCAATTCGCAAATTTTTAATCAGAATATAGTCTTCTGCAGTGATTTTTTGTTGTTTTGGGCAACAATTTGAAAAAACCATATATAAACAATAGGAAAATTAATAATCAAAGATGACGACCAGAAATTGTCGAAATAAAACATAATATGAGTAAATAGGTAAGTAAGTAAATTAGTAAACTGTTTAAGCTATTGTTAAACTAATTTTGATGTAATTATATCACATTTTACGAAGTGTTCTCACTTTTTTGGGCCACCCTGTATATATATCACCTGTCCATAGAAAACGTCTGTCAATTAAATTTCAAAATATAGTTCGCCGTCTTTCCAATACTGTTTCTTTCATTGAAAACACGGAATAGCACTCGCCAACGGAGAGAAAGCATAACAATCCACCAGCGAGCAGTCTAAGCTGATCTTGACATATGAAATGTGACGCTGGCGACGTCTCGTTCAGCCTCTCATTATAGATTAAATATGTATGACATATGGAAGCGAAAATGGGTTGGGAAGATTTCTTTGACGAAAACCAGATATATATTATATATAATATTTGGGGAAGGCTCAGTAATATTTTAGGGCCACACGAAACCTAATTTTATTTGCCCTTTTATTAACGTACTAGAGGCCGACAAATATCTAACAGTAAAATACTAGTGTAGCAGGCGGGGTATCGAAATATATGTCTCACTTTGCTGCAATGTTATCTGATTATAACAATATAATAACACACTGTACTGTACTATGAATGAAAAAAAAAATTCTCATTGTACTTGAAATCATATTTTTTACGTTATTTAATATGCGTGCCATCGGCAGCACTTGACGGACAATATATTTAAAGCGGTTTGTGTTCTTGCTAAATATACAGTGTATGTATACGATTGTATAAAATGGTATCATTCATGTTTAAAAAAACATCACGTTGCCGATAGGATGCGAACCTTCGCTCCCGGAGAGAATTTGATTTTCAATCGGACGCCTAAACAACTAAGCTCGATTGGTAATACGAGGCGCACGAATATTACCGTATTAGCATAAATTATATAAATAATATATAAATTAATTTTTAACGTTTTATTAAATATATAATTAAAGTTAGAAAATTTTTTAGGAGAACACATTCTTATTGTGAAGTTGTAATTATTCAGAACATAGGTCTGTGATATTTTAAATATGAATTATATATATTAATTATAAAGATATACATATAAAATCAATTTTATCGAAAAATATTGTTGTTGCGCCACCGGGATTCGAACCTGGATCTCTTTCCTAACCGGGGAAGGTGCTTTATCCAACTAAGCTACAGCGACATTATTTTTAGCGACAATTTTCGACCCTATATGTTACCTTTTTGATATTAATACATTTAATCGTTCCATCATTTGACAGAGCCATCTACCTTATTTTTACAGAATCTCAAATACCTTTGAGTAAACTGATAGCAGACGCCAGAATTATCAATTCATTTTTATTACATTTTTGGACACATTGATACAACTTTATTATTTAGGAGAACACATTCTTATTGTGTATTAAGTTGTAATTATTCAGAACATAGGAAAGAGATCCAGGTTCGAATCCCGGTGGCGCAACAACAATATTTTTCGATAAAATTGATTTTATATGTATATCTTTATAATGAATATATTTAATTCATATTTAAAAGTTAGAAGATATTCCTAATAGAACCTCAACAATGGACGAGCATGCACGATAAGATGTATTGATGTGGTGAGTGTTGTGTGTTAGAAAAGAGCGATGCTTTATTCTTGACGTTCCCTCGGCAACGGCATGATGGTAAATTATTCATTTTTTTTGTTAACAAAAGTGTAATCTGTAACACATTATTCCCCTAATTGTCTTTAAATATTTATACATTTTACCCTGATTACTGAGGCTATCTATCAGTGTCATTCAAAATAAAAATAATGTCAGTATTAGCGAGAGAAGCGTAACATAACCAAAATTATTCGTTATATAGCGCGCTGCCGATCAAGTGCACAAATTTACAAGTGTTTTAATTTTTTTTAACATGATGCATGTTTGTACTTATCTGAAGACACCAGTCGAATAAGAATGTATTTTTGAGTAAAGTAATTCTACAATATTTTGAGTGTGTCCAAATCTTTGTAGCGTGGGTAAATAGGTGGACGTTACATTGTGTAAAGTGATCACTTAAGCCAGCCGATGACGGTTCGTAAGCCCTGTAATGCCCAAGGCTTCCATACTTCTCATATAAAAAATAATAGCTTCGTCTCTGTGAGACATCTTAATCTTAAAGTAATTCAGTTTAATCAACATGTTAATCGATGATTCTTTCCATTTATGATGTAATCCCTTGGCTGCAAGGATGTGGATAGAATGAAAGCGGACGATAATCGTGAAGTGGCTGTACTGCCATGCCGGATGTGGAACCTATTTTTACAGCGGAAAACGTGAATCAGTGGAACACAAGCGTTTCCGTCTCCATCAATAAATGTCATTGAGAGTAAGAAGCCTACCACTGTACAACAATTTCATGTTTGAAAGTAGTGTCGTTTGGAAAATGGTAAAAGATTTGTTTGCATAAGGGGTTGGGAATCGGGATGTAGAATAGATTAAATTTGATACGGGATAAGACAGGAGGGGTCAAAGACCAACCAAATACTAGGAAAAACACGACCTACCTGAGGCGCTCCTTTAACTGGATTTTACTTCACTGTGACCACAGATTTTCTGGCTTCAGGAAACCACATTTAGCAAAATTGCAAGACGAAAACACTAATTTCGGTACGCACGGTAGCGAAAAACCGATCACACACGATGACGTCAGTAGCGAAAAATGTATTTCACTTCACAGAAGTCATAGACAATACTACACAGAAAGTCGTGCGAAATGGAAGGGGGGGATTGCGGTAGTTCTATTTTTAACGCAGTCTTGTAGCACATTTTATACGGGAAGCCTCCGATAAAACATTATATTATGTTATAAAAGAAACGTTCATTTTAGTTCTTTACATGTTCAAATCGCGTTAAAAATAGAACTCACTTGAACATTGGAACATTTTATACAAGGTGTGCGCGAGTGAGAATAATTTATAAAATAATAAAAAAAAATTTATGGAAATAGCCATAAAAACATTATTTAACTAATCACATTTTTACATTTCATGAGATTGTTACCAGAAGTGAGAAATAAATAATTTAATGTAATTTTTCCCAAAGTTAATTAATATCTAAATAAAAATTAAAGCCGTAAGTTGTGAGAATAATAAATATAACATTTTATATGATGGATTGCTTAGTTAATGTAGACAAATGTATATTTTTTTTAAATGGTTAAAAATCGGCAATGTTTCGAATTACCGGATTAGGAAAAAAGTGAATTAACACACGCACACAAGAGTGTAGAACTTGACATTGTTTTCTGTATTGTATGTTATTTGTTTTCGGGAGTAATAATGAATGCGGGTCGGTCCCCAGATGCTGTTTGTTGACCGGGGCGGGAGGGTCCGGCTCGCTACTAAGGGGCGACAACTGAAAGGTCAAACCGCGCTGTGTACCGGGGGCCGCAGGGACCTGGCCTCGTGTTTCACGAATCTTATTGTTTAACGTGAGATAGTAATATAAAGGCGAGGAAGAAAGGAGGCTGGACGCAGATTGGCAGAAGAAATTTATAATGATTTTAATTAAATACACAATAACATTATTTTTTTAGATTAAAATATGCACGCCCGTCTTAGAACAGATAGAAGCTTGCTTAATTAAGCTTAAGTTAATTTTAAATGATTTTTACAAAGTGTCTGATTAAATCCGGTTGATGAAGGAGGATACTTCTCATTTGGTCCACAGAATTATAAGAAATTAAAACGGATGTTTCTCATGTCAAACCTTTATGCTTATTTATTGTAGGTACACATAAAAATAATTATGCTGTTAAAACGCCAATATCGCGGATGCATTGGCATGGTAACAAGTTGAGTTTCGTTAACATTTTTCGTTGCAGGAGCATACTTGAGCTGAGAAGAAATATTTGTATGTAAATTACTAAATTATACTTAGTTTTTAGTTTTTTATTTTATGTTTTATTAAAACTGTTATATTGAAATGTCAATTAAAAATATACTGTTATATTTTTAATTAAATAAAAATGTATTCTTATGTAAAAAAGAAAAAAAATAATTATATACATAGGGCGACAGATGTCGCCTTGTATCATTAGATATATATTTGGGGCGAGACTCGTTAGATGTCGCTCTAACACAAAGTTTAATAATTTCGGAAGGGTAGATGCCCGAAAATAATTACTAAAAAGTATCCTGTCAGTAGTGATGATCTTTCGTTACATTTATCATTAAATATAAAGTTGGTGTGACATATTAAACATAGTCATAAACTTTATGTCCTTAGTCGCGATGGTAGATTATATCGAGACAGAAGAGAGGTAGCAAGAAAATAGAGATCTATAATATATTTAACAATGAACCCAGAACGGGAGAAGAACAAATTAAAATTCGAAAATTTCATGATGTAATCAGACCATCGCGTCCAAATAATACATATATGTTTATTTTTTTATAAATCTTAATCAACCATCCCGAAATGGACTACAGGCTCGTTAAAAAAATATTATAAAAATTTAGATGCACATCAAAGAAAAAGTAACCTTTCATAATATACTAACTCAACCTTTATTTATGATCTAGTTTTGGATGTAAAATGTAATCTTCCTATTCTCAATGTACTAAGCTTCAATCATTTTCACATGTTTCGAAGTGTATTTAACATCCCCTTAATATTTTGTTTCAGTGGCGGGAAATTCATCAGCATCGGCGACAAGATAAGGCTGCCGGATGACGTCACCATGGGATATATAATCGGTGAGAGAATCTACTTATTCAAGTGTGTGTGTATTTGCCGCCCCCGCCCCATCTAGGACCCGGGGGATGGTCGTATAAATCAATAAGGCTGATCTCTCCGTGATGTTTGCGTTCCGTATTTCGACTGCTGATTCAGCAGATCTTCTTTTATTGCTAAAATCCTATCGAAATTGCCAACACTGAAGATATATTGGATCATATTTGAAATACGCGATAAGAACACGCCGTTACACGGTACATATCCTCTTTGTACAATGGTTAAGTTTTCTACACACTCAATGAAGTTCTCAGGATTAGATAAATATTATTCCTGTACACTTTAATGTGATAGTAAAACGATTGCCGTGATTTGTTATTTTATTTAATGTGATGTCCTGGGAATTGTATGCGTGTGTGAGTGTCGCACCTCCGGCGCGTGTATGTGAGGCTATAAAGAGCGGCGCGCGGCAGGGCGCGGCTCTCCTACTCACAACAAGACAATTTTATACCACAGTATGGTTCTGCCTACTATCACCTACGCAGCGCCTGCCTTCAGCAGCATACACAAAACGAAATACACGCAACTCCAAGTCATACAAAACAAAGCGCTTAAAATCATCCACAACACCTCACCCAAAACAAATTTGACGCGACTACACCACCGGCACAAGGTGAACACTATCACACAATGCTTTGAGAAATTATCAGCAAGCTTCCACAAATCTTGTTCCCAACCTTCTCAAGATAATCCTCTCATCCGGAACCTCGGCTCGTACGAGCACAACATCAGCTTAATGCTTTAGATACGAAATATAGATTGCCCAGGCCCTATTTTCTGCGGCGAAGAACGCGCTCGATCCTCCGGACTGAGCTGCACACAGAAGCGGACAGGCGTCGAGAGAACTCTCCAAATGATGATTTGTAAAAATAATAAAAAACAATATAATTTTTAAGTATCGTAGTATTTATTTTAGTTTAAATATTTATGGATGATGCTAGAATAAGCGGCAATCTGTACATAAAGTGTCGCGCCTAATTATTTTGAAATACTAACTGTCAGTAATTGTTAGAGGGTTTTTTTTCAGTTTTTTTACCTTCCAATTCATGTATTAATATAAAACACTCAGATGTTTATAATAATAAGGTAGTTTGTAAAAGTGTCAAAGTGACTAGCGCTGACGCACTTGTAGTTTGTAGATTAGGCGGTCTAGCCGCATGTAGAGTACTCAGAGTATCGTAGACTCTAAGGAATTGGCGCGGCTCTCCTTCGTGTTAACGTCGGCTTAGTGATACTAGTGATATACCTTGTAATATTATTGTAATAAATCAATAATTGTTACAAAGCCTATTCCTCAGACCTTCCCAGAACGAGGTGTATACTAAAGATATACTAAGAAGACAAGTACGTAATAGTTAAATGTGTTCTGTGTTTAATGAGTTGAATATTAACGTAATTCGATTCTGTGTTAGTAAGTAAAATGGCAAACCCACATACATAATACATCTTACGATCAAAAATCAAAGAATTTGATTCATTAGGTTAATTTAGTATTTATTTATTAAATTTATTTATTTCCATCGACGCCCTTGTGGACTTTTACACAAGAATACATTTTTAATTTAATTTAAATATAACAGTACATTTTTAATTGACATTTCAGTATAACAGTTTAAATATAACAAATAATAATTATATGAATTAATTAGATAGATATACATATAAAATCAATTTTATCGAAAAATATTGTTGTTGCGCCACCGGGATTCGCACTTGGATCTCTTTCCAAACCGAGGAAGGTACATTATTTAACTCAACAACTTGTATTTATACTTATAGTGAGGTACAGCTCTACAATTTTATTTACGTGAGATGAAAAGAGACGTCATTATTCACTGGAATTCTGAGAATTTGCAATCATAATGCCCTTACAAGGCGAAACGCGTCTCATCAAGTAAATTAAGTGTGTTGAATAAAAAAACATGTGTTTTATTTTCACATTTTGATCGGAATTATTTGGATTGCTGGTTTCAAGCGGCGAGATAGAAATCAAACAATAGAAAGATGTTAGAAAGAGATCACCAATGCGATCACCAATGCGGTCACTAATAGGACAGTTGCATATATGACGATTTAAAAAATATTTTATTCGGGTAGGTACAATTTCTAAAGGTTTTAATTTATATGATGTATTTCAGAATTTCGAGAAACTGAATTACTTTGACCAATGATCGCGTTTGACTAATGATGTCTTGCGCATTTATGCAATTTACGCGAAAGCGACAAATCTATCTACGGTAGTTAATACGTGATTTTCCAATTTTGAGTCAATATGATAACCTAGAAAATTAAATTATCCTGTGCATAGCTTTTGGACGAAGAAGACCTGGACCTGGAGAAACTGGAGTTGGATGTGCATGTAACCCAGGATCTAGACTTGTCGAGGTGCATGACGATCTGATGAAGAAGGAAAGGAGGAAAGAAGAGATGTTTAGAGAAACTATTTTTTTCTACTTTGTAATTGGGTTTATTTTTTCCCGGAAGTCCGGCGTTCATGTTTGCACCGAAACGTCGGCTCCTGGTAGTTGGCGGCGGTGGGTTATCAGGCTCTATCCCGAAACTTGGGCGTGCCGTCAGAAATACGACCGCTCTGGATCCGCGCACCCTATTAGTTTTTGATTTACGGTATCCTCTTTCAAACTTCACGAGTCGTTGCAAGTGAAGTTTATAAATCACTATAAAACATTTACGATCCGGCCCGGATTCCACCATTGCCGGGGTATTATGTTAATACAAATAAATTGATTTCGAAGGCAATCGTAAAAATAACACACTGCATTATAAACAATGAAGAAAAAATGCTATAAAACGATACGTTAAATAAGTGACATCCGATACTTGGTAGGTTTCGCTTACAAAAACAAAATCACCTTTATAATTTTATAGTATTGAAGTATAGGACACGCAGATGAGTAGCTTTACGCGTTCTAGGTTCAGTATGTATTAAAAAATTAAAAGTGGTGTCATATTAATAATAATTATGAGGAATATTCACATCCGTCGGAAGCGTGCAAAAATATATGAAGAAATGGGGAAGAAACAGATGATATGGTGATTTAATTATTTCATTCTTATATATGGACTTCTTAATTAACTTGAGAACCCCTAAGCTAAGATAGAGTGACAATGTTCTCAAATACACATATCTGTCAGTTGATCTATCTACATGATGATTCTGCCAGTTGATGCCTCCGTTCAGCGAAGCACCGTTCAGAATAACAGTTCATAAAAATGATTTTATAAATTTAAACCGCGCACGGCACGGGTTAATCGTTTAGTTATATTATAAATGCATAATATACAATTATAAAGATGTATATAATAGATAAAATATTTGGTTGCTACCGGGCTACGAACTTTTCCTATCCGGGGAAACGCGTTACCATTTCACCCTACCAACCGCTCAAGTTTTCGACAAATTTGGAACTTGTGTTCTGTAGTCTTTATATAAATGATGCATATATTATTCCTTTTCTTTAAATACAATCAACTTTATTTTGCAATGATTCTCAAAAATACTAAAAAAAAACATAATTAAATTAAATGAATTCTTCTACATATATACACCTGCAAATCATCTTATATACGCTCATTGGTTCTTAAGAATTCTGATAATACACTTTGTAAAAATATTTGTCATGTTTAATCGTACTAGGATTTACAGTCAACATCTCGAATTATTATATCAATTTGGCTGCGAATCTTTTACCAGTCATACGCTCCAAGTATTCGAACCACTTCATTGAATATTACAGAATTCTTATCATATTCTTGACATATTTCTACCACTTACAATCTTCCTTAATCCTTCGCAAATATCGGCACAATGAAATTTGGTTCATGTGAGTTTTTTTTTTAAATTCACGTTTTTAATAACAAGACTGTAGTTATTACAAAATCAATATAAATACAGAATATTATGAGAACAAATTAGCTATTCTTGGGATGCGTAATTTATGCTGTTAAAAAAATTATGTTTTTATTGCACTCAATTAATATAATACACTTCCCAAATATATAAATAATTTAATTAATTCATTCATTTCAAGCATGCGATAAAATCTATGATAAAAAGTTCTGATCGAGCATGTGGTGCCCCTGCACAATGGATGGATCCAAATAATCATAAGGGTAATCGCCTTTAAATTCAAAGATGTATTCCCCGCACCCCCTGGTTCTCCAAAAATAAAGTCTTCAAAAGAACAATGTCAAATATCTCTAGAATGAGAATTGAGCATTGCCAGGTAGCCTCACTTTTATTCAAATTGAACTTAATAGATACCCCAATGAGTGTGGTGCCGAGGAGGAAACCCTTGACCATATATTTTTTGCCTGTCCATTGCGGATCACAGGTTTTTTTTACAGTAATCTCGTCAATGGTAATTTTTAACTCCCGATCATCTCATTTCCCTTAACTCGCCACATTTAATCTATATAATGGAAATTTTTTTGAACGACAATGGTAATAATATTTTCTATTCTATAATATTATTGTACTTTTTTTCTATAAAATAAAGTTTTAACTTGAATAATGGCACACATCATTCTCGAAGGGTGGATTGCCTATTTAAAAGAAGAAGAATAAAATTATAACATAGTATGTATGTACCTACTTTAAAATTTGTTTGCGCTTATTTTTATTATTCACGACAATTTTCCTGAATTTAAAAATGTATTTGATTACTTATATTATACGTCGCGTAATTTTGAATTACACGTTTGAGTTTTCTCATTCATAAATAACAGTAACCGACCACCGTTCATTGCAAAGTTTTGTATGAATAGTTTGCTCGTCACATTGTCGGCATAAAGAGAACTTTAGCTTACACTGCAGACCAAGTTATGAACCGCATTTTCAGGGATTCATATAGAAATTTTAGCAAAACGAATTCTCTACAGTTTACCGGGAAGAAAGAATTTATTATAAATTGGTTGCCTAGCATTGAAACTTGCGTATGTACTGAATCACAAATAATATGTTCTTTATCTATTTACGGGAATGTGAAAGAACATATTAAAATTTTCGAACATCTGAGTGTTGTGGCTTTTCGAACATTTATAGGTACTGAATAAAATATATATTCACCGTGGTACGAGTGTGACGCATTGTTTGGTCGACAAAATTTCACCATTTTAAGTCGATCTTAACCCGAGCGATCTTTCTTTCGAGTAAGATTTGTTTATTGTTGTCGTTTTACAGAACATCTGTTGGGCAAGCCTCTGACTGTGGTGGACCAGTTCCACTCCCACCTGGAGCCCATGAAGTTCCTCCGGAGGGACAGGCTCCACGACCAGGTGTCCTTCTCCTTCTCCAAAAACAAGGACGAATGGAACGTCGTCAGCGTGGACGGGTTCGAGACCAACTACGATCCAAATAGGTAAGGTTGACCTTCGTATTGCTACATGCTGTCGGTACTGAGTGTTTTTACGGGAGTTTCGTTTGGTGCACCGATACTTGCTGAGTGTGTTCACCTTCGCCGGACGGTGATGATAAGACTGAAAGCGATAGCCTTCCACATAATTTTTATGAACAGTTTCGTTTGTACATCCCGAAGATGGTAACTATGTTGGACAGTCGAATGTTAAAATTTAGCATTTTTGGATTGATTTTATACAAATATTAAATAATTGAAGTAAAATAATATTTTTTATTTTAAGATATACAACAGCCTAAATTAAGCTTGTCAAGTTTTAATCGTGACCTGACATATTTTACATAAGTCAAGTTCTGACTGCACGAAATGTGAAGAAATCAAGCACAAAACTGTCTTGTGTTCACTGTACTAAAATCAGATCATCTACAGTCCTTCTAATTTGCTGTCTAATAATACACTTGAGTTTCCTCATTTCCACTTCAATTTATTTCGTTCGTCTTTTGCGAGCTCCAGACTTCACATTTATAATATGAGTGTTGGTACCAGGACTGTGTGTATGTACCGTTAGGCTGACATGTTTCTATAATAAATTATTGCATTCATATGACATCATTTCACTCTCATAACGTCTTTCCATTCCGTACATGTACATGTAAACACTATCTCTAAAACATATCATTAATAAATTATTATTAATGTTTTAAAATCTGTCGTGTTTCATGCGCGTTCACACTGGCAGTGACATTAGCTGTTAGTATAATGACAATTATTTATGTTAGTAATATTAATATTTTCTTAATCCGCTTCGATATCAAAACATTTGTACCACAACGTATTATTGACACAGTCGCAGACACATAACAATGCTTCTTCATCTGGCACGCTGCATGTTGCCGACAGCTGGGTTTATCATCGTCCATAAATATAAGTGTAATTTATTGTACAAATATTTAAAATCCGTAAAAACACAACACGGCCGTAAATCATAATAAAATCAATGTTATTTAAATTACAATAACGTACTGAACATCGAAAACATTCGATGATAATTTGTCATATTTTTTCCTCGCCAGTTATAGAAATGTTGGCCTCGTACGGGCCTGCTATTAAAATAAACCCTTGTCATCATATATTAAGTTCACAGCTTGATCTAAATTCGACTAACTATCGTGATACCACTCGGGGAGATCTTTTTATGTCTTTCCGCCGTCATAAAGCATTGTTTCAATGCTTTTGTTTAAACTAATAATTATTATCTGTTTCAGATTCCTATCGTTGCACTGCTTCCTCTTTCCGTACTTCAGTTTCTGCCCGAGATAGTACCCGCGCACGC
Organism: Eubasilissa splendida; assembly: GCA_031772225.1. Classification (NCBI taxonomy): domain Eukaryota; kingdom Metazoa; phylum Arthropoda; class Insecta; order Trichoptera; family Phryganeidae; genus Eubasilissa; species Eubasilissa splendida. The sequence goes on along the minus strand of CM062850.1, from coordinate 26,633,769 downwards.
GATCCTGTTCCAGAAACTTCCAAAAATGAATATAATTAAGAGATTCTAACTTCTTCTCAAACTTGAATTCTGCGACAAACTATAACGTCGGTGAAAAATATCGCAAATGCAATATACAAAATTTATTATTATGAAATGGTAACTATTAGGTATATATATATTTTTAAATGTTGTGACATATATACATGTGTAAAGATGTAAATACATAGCTTATGATATGTTTATAGATATTTATACACACGTTAATCAAATCTTTATTTAAATAATAATATTATAACATGTAAGATAGGTATGTATGTAGAAAATTAATTAATTATCAGTTATACAATATATGAAGAACAGTACAGTTGTACTGTTAATATTATTATTTTAATTATACTAGCTGGAGGCACCCTGGAAATATTTAATGTTTATAACTCGAGATTAAAAGATGCGATTGAGTTCAAAATTATCTTTAAATATTTTCCCGGATAAAACGTTATCATATGTGTTGAACATTTTGTAATTTCGTCCGAACTAAAAACAGACAGCGCCCCGATTAATGTCGATAATAATTTAGATAGTTCTGATTTCTAATAATAGCAGACGTCGCACTATTTTCACTTTTTTTTATATGAAATGAGGCACGCATTCAACCTAAATTCTGATGTTGTGTTGAATAAATGAGTCGTACGGCGGCAGAGTGGCTTATATATACAAAGTGATCAAATGGAGATACAAGTGATTGGAAAGACGATGAAATTTTGTACTTTTCATTATAACTATATAATGCTTCCCTGCACATTAAATTAAGCCAATACAAAACAATTTATTTTTAACGTAATTTTTCAGTTCTTCAGTTTTCCACTCAGCTGCTGCGCGACTAAAATTAAAGTTTAGTAAATAAGAGCTGCGTAAAGATTTTATAGATTTAATGTCAGTTGGTGTGTTGGAGCGGTATTGTTGTATTTAATGCGGTTTTTTATGTAAGGTATGTTTAAATTCTGAAATCGTGCATGGCATGGATTAATTGCCTAGTTAACAATAAACCGATTATAAGAGATGATTTTAAAGGTGTATTTTAGACGAAAATACTTCAGCCTTTTTTTTTAAAGAATTTTTTCACAACCGAGTCCTAAACCACCCGTGAAGCTAACAACTCGCTTTTATAAACATATTTTTATCATCCGACCCCATATGTTTCACCTGCGGGCGATAATAATATTTCGTATACACCTTTTGCCAGGCGGAGATAAACATTGAATGCTCTGCCACGCGGGGGGCATTTCAGAAATTTAAAGCCTCTCAGTACAAAAAAAAAAGCCTTCAAGTAGGGAGGTTTAATAGAAGTGATCATTTTATATATCTTTGTGATAAAGTGAACTTATTGATTTGACGAACTTCAAAGTGGCCGGAGGTTTTTACGATTGATTTTGGGGGAAAAATTATGAGTCTTTTATATTTATATATATTTTATTTTTTTCCAATAATACCGACATAAGATAATTTAAAAAAATAAATTGAATAGTTATAGAATACTGTAGTATACCTTAAATAATTATCTTCATCAATCACATTTGTCTGCCTTGCGTATTAAATAATATGTTTATTTTCATATATAGACACCTCCCACGTAAAATATACAAATAACTAACAAATAGTTCATTGCACTTCCATTTAAAAATATACGAAATATACCTATTTACCTATTTACGATACTTAACGTGGGAGGGGTTGATTCTTTGTTCGAAAAGAAAAAGTAAAAAGATGTAGATATATTTTTGCCTAAAGGCATTGTATATTATATACTTGTAGTACATATATTATAATAAGAAATTATATTCTTTGAAAAAGTATCTGTGATGTTTGTAAACTAGATTTAAGTAAATAATATAATATTTTTATTTTACCCTGTACATATTCGAATGTACTTGAAAGTATAATTATTTATATATATATATATAAATAATTATACTATTAATTACTATTTTTTGCAAATGCAATTGATTCAGTTTAATCCTTGTTAAATTCAAATTTTAGATCTATTGCTGGGATATAAATAATAATATTTATCTGTAAATAATAAAACGAATTTTTTTGGACTATTGCGGTAAACCGGATGCTGCTTTTTTATCTAGTCTAAGTCGAAATTAATTCAGATATATGATATGTGTATTTTTATAATTCTATAAACTGATTCGGAAAATTCACTGTGACAATAATTTTTTTTATTTTGTACATACTTTTTAAAACTGTGTTCTCTTATGATGGATTACATACTAGATACATTTATATTGATTTGTAAATAAGTTTTATATATCAGACACATTTGTAGAATGTTTGTTAATTATTTTTTTTAAATAAACTGATCATGATTATTTAATTCCTTTTATTTCCAACCTTTATTTTATTTTTATAGCGGAACTACACATTGAAAAATATTCTATCGGCTCTGGCTGCAAAAACCAAGTAGATTTCGTCTGTACGTGTGAATGGAAAGGGTATTTTCATTTTTCTAGGACTAATAATAACGGTGTTACTTGGGAATTTTCAAATTATTTGAATAGCCGTCATTTTGAATGAAGATAAAGGATATGGCTGACTAAAGAATTTAGAGGTTATTTTTACAGAAAATAATATGCAAAAATATTTTTTTTTACATATAATGTGTATACATATGTTAAATTTGAGGTGTAACTTCACCTTATCGGTAAAGTGTCGCAACAGCAATAATAATATTTATATTATGAGAACACATTCTTATTGTGAAGTTGTAATTATTCAGAACATAGAGGTCTGTGATATTAATTAGAAAGTTATACATATAAAATCAATTTTATCGAAAAATATTGTTGTTGCGCCATCCATCTCTTTCCAAAACTTTTCAAATAATGGAACAATTAAATGTATTAATATTAAAAAAGGTAACATATAGGTTCGAAAAGTTGTCGCTAAAAATATCGTCGCTGTAGCATAGTTGGATAATACACATAATAAGTGTGAGTAAAGCGGAGTGAAGCGACGGTAGTTATCCGCACAAAAGTTCCAAGTGTACTGAAATTGCTGCAGTTGGAAGACTTTAATCACTGCGACATCTTCTTTCTTCCTTGTGCTTAAGGATAGGTGAGGGAAAAAAAGGACGGAAATAAACAAGTTTAAATTTGGTAAACCGCGAATTGAATGTATGCATGAGGCAACAATTCAAACGCCAAAAAACTTAATAATATTATTTATTAATTTTCAGTTTATTAACAGAATTATTCAAATAGATTTGATTAAAGTAGGTTTGGTTTCTAAATCGAGTATTTACTAGCTGCTGATTGGTTGATATTTTACCAATTACCTGGTTACAGTGCGGGATTTGCTCGTGGTGCCCACTTCCTGTGCCGAGGACTCAATGGCCTGTGAAATATTTGGTATTCTGCGCAATACGGTGTGATTAGTGAATCCATTCCCGAACTAAAATTGTTTTCCGGGATTTCGGGATTAGATTTTAACGATCTCGAGACCAGTTCTGGAATTAAAAAATACTAATTTGCTCATTAACGTTTTTAACAGTTCAGTGGGTCCAGTACAGTTCAGAATTAACTATTATATTAGTGTGAGCAAAACCATACATAATATGCACATTGTGCGAGTGTATTAATGCAGATCTACGCCAGTGGTTAAGATAGTTAAAAATACGGTATCCATATAAAATATATATATAAGTTTATATTTATGTTTATAAATTCGTTAATTTTTTTAATATATTATAGTTGTCTTTTTGCATTTTTATATTATAACCATCATTTGTCTTAGTCGAATACATTTATTGGTTTTTCCATAGCTATATATATACGTGATTACACTACAAAAGGCGTATATTAAAAATAAAGCATTATATGTTCCAATAAACCATTTTTCCCTTCAAGAGTGATTTGTGCCATTAATCAAATTAAAACGTTATTTTATAGAAAAAAGTACAATAATGTTAAAGAATAGGAAATATTACATTACAAGTCAATACCGTTGTCGTTCAAAAAATTTACTATTATATAGATTAAATGTGGCGAGTTAAGGGAAAGAAGATGACACAAATTAACCGGGAGTTGAAAATGACAATTGACGAGATTACTGTAAAAAAACCTGCGATCCCCAATGGACAGGCAAAAAAGATATGGTCAAGTGTTTCCTCTTCGGCACCACACTCACACATTGGGGAATCTACTATGTTCAATCTGAATAAATGTGAGGCTACCTGGCAATGCCCAATTCCCATTCTTTTGGAGAACCAGAGAGTGCGGGGAATAGATCTTTGAATTATTTTCGATTACCCTTATAATTATTTGGATCCATCCATTATGCAGTCCAAATAGAATTCGTGCGTTTTTTAACCACATTAAGTCTGTCATACATCGGGATATGGAATTGATGGGGGAAACTCCGGAAAGAGTGGCCCCATTGGCAAGTTTATCAGCACATTCATTTCCATGAATTCCCTTATGTGCAGGAATCCAAACGAATGACACCTGTTTATTGTTGCTGTCCAAATTAAATAGACATCTTCTGATAACCATTTTTCTCATTCATAAACACACTTAACCTTATTTCTATCACATATAAACGGCGACGGAAAACATAGTATCCAAAATTTTTGAGGAACCAAAGTGAAGGGTTGGTAGTACCTCCTAATGCAGTGGTAAGTGCAGGTGCACCGAACATTTCAACTCGATATTTTAGAATATTTGGTATTGTATTTTCGGATGTAATTGACAAATAAAATTCAATCCCGAAAGTTTAGGATTATATATGTGAAATATGAATTAAATATATTAATTAGAATGATATACATATAAAATTAATTTTATCGAAAAATATTGTTGAATCTGGATCTCTTTCCAAACCGGGGAACGTGTATTATCCAACTATGCTACAGCGACGATATTTTTAGCGACAAATTTTCGAACCTGTATGTTACCTTTTTGATATTAATACATTTAATCGTTCCATTATTTGAAAAAGATCCAGATTCAAATCCCGGTGGCGCAACAACAATATTTTTCGATAAAATTGATTTGATATGTATATCTTTCTAATTAATATATTTAATTCATATTTAAAATATTCTGAATAATTACAACTTCACAATAAGAATGTGTTCTCCTAATTATATATGTGAGGTCCAGAATCAAAAACAGACATGACCATTGTACCTGTTTTCGAGTAAAATGCAAAAAACCATTGTACCACAACTGTCACATTTGTAATCATATTGAACATGACCAGTAACCACAGGTCACATGACCAAATACTGTCGTCGTATTGGCTGAAAACATATTTGTCTGGATTTGAATTAATTATCTGTTGGGCATGTCTGCGATTGAAGTAACAAGCATATTTTAAATACGTTTTTATACAAATTTCGGCAATATTTGTCTAATTTCGATAGACTAATCTTGTAGACATTAATTTGCTTTATATTTTTACATACCTAACTCAAAAACCATAAAAATTGGAAACGTCTGATTTTGATTCTATACCTCACATATACTGCATACTAGGTTGGGATCTCGGCTTTCGGATTCCCTAGGTATGATGAATGTTAGTACTTACCTAATGCATACACAATACCCCGACTAAAGTTTTCCCATTAGTAAACACAATTACACAATGCATGTGAACAAGTGTCGCATGGCCACGACTAGTTGTAATAAGGGTTTATTTCATTGAAGCTAAACAGTTTTAGCGTTCACAAGATTATTATAATATTTCCTCCGTAAAAAATGCACAAGACAAATCGCTGTATTACCTACTACAAGGGCCATCCGGAAAGTAGTACCCGTGCGGGGCACTAGTAACGCGAGTAGCCGCCGCTCAAGGTGAAACGATTTCAGTTGACTGTCTGCTCGTAAGTAATGTAGCTTTCTACATTACTGAAATAATGCTCCTAAATTGATGTAATCATTTTCAGAGCTTGTTTAATTTAATAACCGTAAAATTAGAGCATAACAAACGTCAGACGCACGTGGCGGACGGTGATATGACAGCAGTAGCGAGAACGCACACCAAATGCGCGCCGCAATGCAAACACACTGCACTCATGACGTCATGTCGCTTTCAGTTATCAATTTTCTTACGGTTGAACTTTATATATAAACAATATTCCCCTTAAGCTACGTACATACGGTACGGTAGCGTAAAAACAATATTTTTCGACAAAATTGATTTTATTTGTATATATTTATAATTAATACATTAAATTAGTATTTAAAACATCACAGGCCTATATTCTGAATAATTACAACTTCACAATAATAATGTGTTCTCCTTAATACGTACATACGATTTGCCTACATACACAAATTAGAACAAAACGTTAACAAAAAATAATAATTCAAATGTACATAAAAAAAAACTCTTAAAAAATATCAGTGTAATTTCATACTCGTAAAACGTTGAAATATTACTTGTCTCTCTTTTTATCAATACTATTTATAAGTATTAAAACTTAAATAAATAACTTTATACTGGTAAGATAATGTTTTTCTTCATTTCTCAGCCAGTGCATAAATTAAACCTTCAAATTACATAAAACATTTTATTGCGCATACAGTGATCTAATAATTAGGGGGCTCTTTGTTCATTTGAAGGGTGGGTTGTATTTTTTATAATTGTGTTGTTTCAGAAGGAATAGTTGTGTGCATATAAGCAAGCAGTAAGGATAGAAAAGGTAATCCATATAATTGAAACGTATACTTACGATTTACACTGAATTTATTAATGTTAAGTTACAAAGGTTAGATTAAAATCATTGTAATTTCTTACTAAAAATTAAAAGAAGTCTACTACTATACATATGCGAGTCGGGTACTGTATTTAATGTAATTTCTTTTATGTGCCATAGAAATTGTTTTAGTGTCAAAACCAATGCAAATCAATGAGAATTTCCACAATTTTTTTTACAGATTAATAAATGTAATTTATATCGATATTTATTTTAAAAAGTGTGAGATATTTTGAAAATTAATTCGTAGAAGAAAACTGTGACATATGCACAATATTAAGTGGATGAATATGTTATTCGATTTGTGGCTGGAGTATCTTGTGGCGAATCTTTAGTGTGCAATCTCAAATTAGATCTATTGCTTTTCTGTATGGGCGCTATGACGTCAAAAATTATCTCAAGGGCTTTCATAAGTATATTATACGATATATTAAACTATAAAATATTATCAAAATAATAAGAAAACTATCATGAATTGAACACGAACATAACAATACTTTTTAGGACCCTGTCATATTTTTTATCATCTTAAATTGTTGTTCTTATTATAGTATTAATACAGTCATGTGAATGAAGAATATCACTAAATATGTATAATCTTATTTAACGTTAAATTAAATCAAACAACTATAAAGTTAATATAAACAATTAGACAAAATACTTTGTTTAAACCACTATTTATTGATTATTCTAGATGTTTCGATATCTTCTTTAATAAGTAAGAACTAATATGAAAACAAATTTAAAAAGTGACTAGTTCTACTTATTCACCACTTTATAGTTTTGTTTTTATGCTTGTATTTTTGATTTCAGTATACATTGTTTCCTGAAGAAGATACCATAAAATAATCAATAAATAGTGGTTTAAACAAAGTATTTTGTATATTTTTTTATATAAAATCAGGCGACAAGGTAATTTTGCTAATATTGAAGAAATAAAGTTAATAATTCAAAATTTTGAAAAGGATTACAAACTTTTTGTAGATAGATATTTATTAAAAAATTTTAAACAACCCGTCACAAATTTTATGTACTTCGGTAATTTTTGATGATTAAAATTTTACGGTACAAAGTAATACGCAGAACAAAATACATTTTTCCGTCAAAAATTCCGGAAATATTTTTGGACTCGGCGGTAATTGAACCCGTGACTCTTGGGTAATAAATAATAATTCAGATAAAATCAGTATCGCGGGAAATTTTTGTACAAAATAAGCTCTAATAAACGTATTGATATTTACGGTTTAAGGTCACGAACCTAACGGATATAAAATGTTTTCCATTTGACAAATTATGTTTTCTCTCGCAGGAGAGCACACAAACGTAATATATTCTGAGAATACACTCTTTCAACTTCATGCTGACATTTTTTTCCGCAATTTCAGAAATTCCCCAGAGATGTCGCTCTCTAGATGAGTTAGTTTCCTTTATTAAATTTATGAATAAGCTCGGGAATCGTGAATTCGATGCGAAGTGAAATAGGCTTTTGAGTGAAATTTGTGTGGGTAGTTTTCACGGAAAGCCAATTTACTTAAACCGGCGCAAGTATTATAAAACAAATAAATATTTTTTTACACTGCCTACGCAGAGGCGTTACCATTGTCGCATGACAAGATATCTAGTATAAATATAGCACTTGGCACAGCAATTAAATCTAATCAAATTGATTCCTAACTTTTATTTCATATTTACGTACATCATCATGGCAGTCGGTGGTTAATAATGTATTCAATGAAAATGAAACCTGGATCCCTGAAGGATACCGAGCTGTAGTCAGTATCTATGAATCCAAGAATGACAGAGATGTGTGGATAATCTGGTATACTGAGGAACGAGGAGACTGAGATGGGCGAGTTTCCTGGAACGGATACACGACTTCCGGATCCCATAAACAATTATCTGTGAAAATTCAGAGAAAATACTGATTTGAATATCAAGACGAAATGATGGAGGATGCAAAAGAGATGTTGCTGATGAATAAAATTAGACAAGGGCACTGGAAGAAGAGTATCGTGGAGGCGGAAGATTCAGGAGGCCATGGCTTGATTTGGGTTGTGATGTAATGGGTTGCCAATGAAGGAGAAGTGTGTATTAGGTCACTCAGGTGTTATACCTGGCAATTCCATTAATTATAAAAAGTAAAAATATACCATTTGGTTGACGCCCCCTCCCCCCCCCCCCAACCCACCCCATGTAGTCGATAAAATATCTTCTAGTTTTAAAATTTAGTTTATTACTGAATATGATGCATCGAAAACGTTATATTTTTAATTAAAGAGTAGTGTGAAGTAAATGACGTTGTGTTTTATTTTATTAATTAATTAATTTTTCTAAAGGTTAATTTTAATGATATATTTTTCTTCCATTAGCAATGATTGCGTTAAAGCAGTCGTCTTTTCAATAATTTTATCAATCGTCTTTTATTTCCGGTACTCTTAATACACGCGTCTATCTTCCTTAGTATCATCGTCTCTCCACTTATTAGTTCCACGTGACTAAACCACCCGTACCTACATTTGTCGTAATTGTAAAAGCTCGTAAATCCCGTTTGGTCAGAATCGAGGCATTTTTTTTGTACCCTTACCGAATGTTGTAAATTGAAGAAAATCCTCAATGTATCAAACTCGCAGTAAACCTTTATGAAAGAAAAATAAAATAAATTAGTATATTTTCTCATTTTATTTTTATCAACGATAACGTAGAAGAGGCGAGGGTTTTGTGTCAGGATCAGTGGCGTAACTACAAAAATAGGGTCCCGATTCAAAATTGATATCCTTTGTGTCTACCCTGGTAGAGAAACAATGTGATATTAAATACTTATCTGCAACTAGAATATATAACATATTCATACTGTTAATTTTCCAAGTGTATAAATAAATTTATATCATTATAATACTTGTGTTATTTAGTCATTTTATAAAACATCACTTAGGATCTTTAAAGGTTTGACATTTTATGTTTGACTTAGTGATAATAAACCGTTATGTGACTATGATTATGCTGATGATCGATAACTGAGATTTAACGATAATTCGTTAGTAAGATTTAACACTTGGAGGTTTATTTTCTAGCCTACCAGTTATTGTATTGAAGAATTGCGCGTAATCAGTTACCAATCACCGTTATAATCAAACACAGTCACAATAACGGTTTATAAAACTATTTAATTTAAACCAATGTTTGAATGTGTAATAACGTGCCCACCGTGAACAATCCTCTGTGAGGATTGTCATCTACATCTAGAGCGACCAGCAAGCTGATTGCATTCTTTGTTCTCGGCCATGCGTGTGCCTGCACATGTGTCACGTGATATTCCTGGTTGACCTGGTTCCAGTAGTACTTTTTGTAATACTGACGCATAATTTTTTTGTGATTATTCTTCATCATCAGGTCAAATTAGAAGCGATCGTCTCTACTGAAATTAATTCAAATAGATTGGTTCCCTCATCTAGATACTCAGAGATACAAAATATTACACGGTTAACATATTTCGATTTGACAAGTTTATGGCTTAGTTCCTTGAGGTCGCTTACGAGAGCAAAACACACGAGAATTTTTTTATTATTTAAGTTATTTATCTCTCACATCGCACGGCTTTGATCGATAGTACATATATAATAAATAACATTTCCTCTTTTAAACATATAATAAAATTTTAAAAACGCAGGAGGCAAATCTGATTATGTATTAATTTTTTAACTTTGAACTCATGAGATACGTTTTACTTTCTGCGTTACGGATAATATGTGTATATGTTATTAAGCCATTGACGTATTGGTTGGCTTAATTTTATCTTTGCAAAATATGGTATCACATGTCAAAAAACAATTTATTATATTCTATAAATGAAATAAAGAACGATACTACCTATATTAATATCGATTATTATGTTGCAGTCAAATACACGAAGATTCTCAAAACTCGATGCATTGAGATATATTTTCGACGGGCGACACTGATTTGAATTGAATTTGACAGTTCGGTGGCAAATGATCACATTTCATCCGCGTTGTACATAGTGACACTTTTTTATGCGATTTATGATTGAATGATTTATTTTAATTGAGTATGATTTAACAGGGAATTATTTTAAGAGATATGTGCATTAAAATAAATACTTTGTTCCATAAAATTAATTTTTGTACATTAAAATAATAAAAAAATTAACATTAAATAAATATCTTCGTTCAGTAAAAAATACCTAACCTAACTTAATCTAACCGAACCTAATATAACCTAACCAAAGCTAACCTAACCTTGCACAAATTCGTTCTAAGGAACAAAGTATTTGTTTTAACAAGCGTACTAATGTTTCCCATTTTTATTAAAGCCAACTATTATTTAATAAATTACACTGAGCAACACACATTTTAGTACGAGCGAATTTTTAACTATATCTTGGTAATTTTTGGGTGCAGAATCCAAAACAGCCATCAGATTTAGTCAGATCTAGTTTGTGCGATATGTGATATTGGCCCTTTTTAGAATAAAATCATCCTATTTTTAAATTAAGTACATTTCACTTTATAATTATTACTATATGCTCCAACTGCTAGTTAAAAAACCATAAAAAAAATTAAAGTATTTATTTCACATAGTCGATAAATATACTTTCACCACTTTTCACTTAAAAGTTTTCTTTTAGACGACTTTCTGGCATGGAGTTTACCGGGACAGTCTCGCTGAAGACTCCATTAGTCGGCCATCATGTAGCTATCCCATCTTCTTTGATATCGATATTCCATATTTTTAATGTCCCAATGGAATCTTTTTCCCTGTTTTTCATGGAAATCACCTAGATTTTATGGAAACCGATCTAAGTAGTTGTGGGGGTAGTGAACTTTTATCCTCATATTACAACCGAGAATATTAAAATTGGAAAGCATATTTTCCACTAATTCTATGTAATTTCCCAGAATTTTTTTTACTACTTGAACAATTGAACTCCCAACGTTAGGTTAAATCTCGTTTATCGATGCGGTAAGTTGTGGATCTTTAATAAACTGCCTTATCTGAGGACCATTAAATATTCCGGCTTTCAATTTTTCTGTGCTAATCCCAGGAAGTTTTTGTGTCAAGTAGCCAAAACAAAGTTCATCTCGATTTAAAGCCTTCACAAATTGCTTCATAAGTTTCAACTTGATATTCAAGGGTGGAAATATGATTTTCTCTCTCGCATCCAATGGTTTGTTCTAGTTTTGTTTTTATTAGGAAAACACATTCTTCTGTGTTCTAATAATAAAGTTGTATCAATGTGTCTAAAATTTAATAAATATTAATTGATATTTCCGACCTCTACAATCAGATTACTCAAAAGTATTTGAGATTCCATAAAAATAAGATAGATGGCTCTTTCAAATAATGGAACGACTAAATGTATTAATATCAAGAAGGTAACATATAGGTTCGAAAATTTGTCGCTAAAAATATCGTCGCTGTAGCATAGTTGGATAATACATCTTCCCTAGTTTAGAAAATTAGCCTTTAAAAAATATCATAATTTAAAGGAAACAAAACTTTAAAATATGAATTAAATGTATTAATTAAAAAGATATACATATAAAATCAGTTTTATCGAAAAATATTGTTGTTGCGCCACCGGGATTTGAACCTGGATCTCTTTCCTAACCGGAGAAGGTGCATTATCCAACTATGCTACAACGACAACATTTTTAGCGACAATTTTCGAACCTATATGTTACCTTTTTGATATTAATACATTTAATCGTTCCATTATTTGAAAGAGCCATCTACCTTATTTTTACAGAATCTCAAATACCTTTGAGTAAACTGATAGCAGACGCCAGAATTATCAATTCATTTTTATTAAATTTTAGACACATTGATACAACTATATTATTAGGAGAACACATTCTTATTGAACGTATTTTATATGTATATCTTTCTAATTAATATATTTAATTCATATTTAAAATATCACAGACCTTTGTTTTGAATAATTACAACTTCACAATAAGAATGTGTTCTCCTAAGAAAATAGTTCAGTTAAATAGCATACTAATACAACTGCAGATAAGAGTAAAAAATGCACGTATGGACATATATATTATATACATGGACACAATGACTCCCATAGTTCTTACCCGATTATGGTGAACACAAATGAAATCGTCCAAATTCTCGCGTCCAGTGCCGGGAGGAATTTCTGTTTTTCAATTCTGGAAGAACTACCCCACTGACAAACATAATGTTCACTCCCGAATTTGAATATTCCACGTAGATGCCACAACTGGCTGCTCGGACACTTTTACATTCTGTGCAGTGCCCCTTGAACGCTCGCTCCAAACCGCACGAAAAATCAATGTACACGTATGAAAATACATAAATTGTACATGTTTATTTCGTGAACCTGATTCGGTCGCATCCGCAGTTTGCCACCTACATAATATGTATTTTAGTGAGATACGCCAACCAGAGGCATACAAAACAGTAAAAAATGACAGATTTTTATTTTATTCTATAATATACAAAACATTAACAGTTCAATGACACAACACATGAAAAAGTTTGGTTTATATTATAATTAAAAATATAATCACCACTTCTTAAAAGGCACGTCACGTGCGTTCACCATAATGCGATTTTTCACCGCAGCCTACAGTTAGGTGTGACCCGTACATTGATTTAATTTAATATCATTATTAATGTTTCGGAAAATATCTTTTTTTTTCATTATGTCAAATAAACTAACTAGAACGATGTCAAATTGTTCTAATGTTTTCAAATTCTTTTTTAAAAAGATGTATTATTTAAAAAATAAATCTAGTACCTAATTTAAATTGTTAAGATGTGGAAATTGACAAAATTATTGCAAAAGATTTATTAAAGATAAGATAGGATAAGTTAAATTTAGTTGGTTATTTATAATATTTTGATTAATTTTACATGCTTTACTTATTTCTAATGATTCTAAATTATTCATTTTAAGACAAACATTGTTTATAATTAATAATAAAAATATGTAATTACCCATACTTCCATATACTTTACATTAAATATAAAAAAATTAGCTTCGTCTCTATGAGATATATATTATTTGTTTAATAACAATGCCTTTGTAGGTGAAAATCCAGTAATTGTGTGTGGAAATATTCAAATATTGCTAAAAAATATATGGTTTATACTTTAAGAAATTAACTATAAGAGGTACAAGAAAGTAATCAATCATCTTTATTATTGTAGTTCATATTTTCAGACAGGCTTTGTGTTTATTCTGGATTGCTTATTAACTTTCTCAGTTCTTTGTTCACACCCAGAACCAATTTTTCATTCTCAGAGCGATAATCCAGTGCAAGAAAAGCTTATTATTTTCTCTGCTTAACAAGTAATAATGTCGATGTGCTTTGTCAGCAGATTTCTGTCTGCTCACCTTTCCAACATTACTTACCGTCAGGAAAGTACACTTTATACAATCATAAAAGGTACAATTTCTGAAAAACAAATATTAATCAAATTTATTTGTATTTAATATGTAAATCAACACAAAAATAATTAAAGTCTTATATTGACTTGTCAACTAGAACCATATAGCGGGCGGAAGAATTTAGATATGACAAATAAAGCCGCGCATGTGTTTTTTCGCAAAATCTGTCCCAAACGTGTGTGAATTAAACGCAACTCTCGCACCGCGCGCTGTTCTGAATACACGTCTTCGCTTTAACAGACGTGTTGCAAAACACCGCAAGCGTGTCTTTGAAGCTGACTTGACTGTGTGAATTCTAATAAACTTTGAACGTGGTACTGTTTTATATTTTAAAATATTTTAGGTCCTTCACTTAATAACTCGAAAAATAATGACAATGTCCGTCGCTCTTACAGCATTCATATTAGCAGCATAACCTAAGTCCGTGCCAAGTGCGCGCCACTGTTTACCGCATATACTTGAGTGCACACAAAGTAAAGTATAAGGCGAACCAAACATAAGTCGAAGTTCAGTTATTTAGTATTTCTAAGCGTCCAAAATCGACTGCACGAGAATAGTCAAGTTTAAAAAAATGTATATTTGTTTATATTTTAGCAGGCACGACAATGAAATAAGCTTACGAATTTTGATAAAATAAGCAAAATTAAATATTTATCTGAAAGAATATTATTATGGACAAATAAAATTTGAATAAAGTGAGAATAATTGTGATAATAATATTACGAGATAAATATTTTATTTCACATATAGTAAATTCTAGTTAAATACAGCTTTTTTCAAAGTACTGACTGCACTGCATGCCTCTGTAATATTAAATGTATACATTTTAAATATTAGAAACATGATACATTTACACAACAAAGCAGTTTTCTTTTTTGCATTTTCGATAATAACAGTTTCATATTCGCTAGTCATTAACGAGTTTTTCACTGATATTAAATTCCCACGTTTGAATTTTCACGAATCTCTGTATATTACTCTACCGTTATCTTAAAACCAGCCTCAAAGGACGTCCGTTTATTCCCAACCGTTTCCATATTCAGGCCTGTCATAATTAATTACTAATTAATTTAATAAATTTAATATTTCATGTGTTCCCTACCCACCGCACTCGTATAGAAATGGGTAATGTTGTAACTGTATCATTTGAATTTGTTCTCTTGTATCACTTGCAATAGATTAGTTACAGTAGCTATAGCAATTTAAGATACATTCGGGTGATAAGGCCTATCGGGTAATAAAGCCTAAGAAGCAAAAATCATATTTAAAATACACCCACACACGCAAACACTACTTATAAACATACATTAGACGTAAACAAGTTGATTCCTGTCTCGCTGCCCGTCGCCAGTATCGTGTCAGTTTTTATGAGAAGAGTGCGCGCTAGTTGAATAATAAAAATCCGTCAGAAACAATCGTAAGTACATTTGTACTCTGTCTTCTGTAATTCATGCGTTTTATAATTCTAGTTGAATTACTTAAATGTTACTGTCAAATTTTTTACCTTTTAGTATATTTTTTAATTTTCATGCCTGTGAGCATTAAGGTCTATAAATAATAATAAAGAATAATGTGCTACATTTGATACTAGAAAGGATGCTGATTCTTCACACATGAAAATGGGATGGTATCATTATGATTGTGAGAAGAATAAAATTGCCGATATGAGACATGTGCACCAGATGCGGCAAATGGTACCACGAGGAGTACGTTGGTTTATCAGCAGAAGATCTTGATACCATGATTGTTGAGCTAGACAATTGTCGTGTTTTGAAAGATTTCATTGTGAAAAAACAATAATTATTTTATTTTTGATCTAAGTACAAAATATAGTTTGTAATTTGAATGTTTACATATGTTACAGCCACTGGCCTTATTACACTACCGAATTATAATACGGCCAATGTGCATTGTTTTAAAAAAGGTTTAAAATTTAGTTTTTGCATATGTTAAAAGTTGACATTTCAGTTTATAATTTGTTCTTATGATACTGTAAGAGACTAGTTAACAATAAAAACTATTGATTGTCTGCAGTATTTTTCATTTTATTTAAAATCTCTCTTAGTTAGGCCTTATTACCCAGCTTAGATATAGATACATACGAGATAAGGATATATATAAAAATATATAGTAAATTTAACTGTTACATTAACTCATTCAATATGGATGCACATGTATGCATGGTATTGAACGTGATATGCAAAATATAAAATAATTAGTGAAAAAATGCTATTCTTGACTCACTGGTGCGATTGTGATTGATATTCGATAATATCAGTGATTGAAAACTGTGACTGAGATTACAGTTTTATGACTAATACGCATGCGCCGTGCACGAAATAAATAATAATAAAAAAAAATTGAGCATATTCACTTATATTATTCAAACTTAATTTGCGTAAAAAACATATTCTAGCATATATAATTGATATACATAATTTAATATCATCACAAAGAGAATGAAAATTCTTTAAAAAATATGAGTTTATTTTTCGTGTCAAATGCATAAAATGTTGGGCAGATTGTACTAGATGGCGCTTATTATGAATTATAACGTCATTATTTCATGAATATTTTCGTTTTACGATATTTCCAGATATTCAATCACTGATAGTGAGTGTGACTCGAAGATATCAGTGATTGACTCACGGTTCGTGATTTTGCGCTCATCACTAAAAATCATACTAAATACATAGATACGCTCAATAAATAATCATAACGATATACAATAGATACATGGTAGTGTTGTAGTGATATATATTTTTAAAAAAGGTGAGTAAATAATGATATTAATCAAATATATACCTAGTTAAATGGTAATAAATAGCATGTAGAGTAGGGCCATTGTAAGAATGCGGCTGGGATTTTTACCATGCGCATCTGAATTGAATATATTAAAAAGCGATCTGATAGAACAAAATAGTCAGACTCCATTGCAAGCCAAGCGGTGAGTAATTTAAATTAATGCTTATTGGCGTCATATTGGACTAGGCGACACCCCTTCTTCAAATGCGTTTCTGCGCAGATAATTTCAGCCGCATTCTTACATTGGTCGCACTCTACTTACTACCCTTCCTTACAAATTATCATCAGTGAAAATGTAAAACGTAGTAAGTATTGACCACAGCATTCATCTATCTTTTATGGTTTTTTGTAAACAAAGTTTTGATAAAAAATTAATTTACAAGAATAATCGCCATAATTGAATAAATAAATAAATGACCACAATTGGATTACACAAAAGTATGTTTTTAATCTGAGCACACATTTGGAAACATTCTGTGTAACTTCACGATCGATGCGAAGTAATCATAAAATATTCCCGGTGTTCCGTTCGAAGCTTTAAGTGTCGCAAATGCTGGAAACTTTTTCCAAGTTTTTCCTTTCCTGAGTGAGCGATCCGAGTCGAGTCGAAAAATTTTCCGGTGTTATGGCGTTATTCGGATCGTGACTCGAATGGAATAAGAAATTTTATTTCTGCGCGAATGATATTATTAGTTTCGGTTTAGGGAGAGCCGGCCCGGGAATATATTGTGTGTTTGATAGATTGCAAGAAAATTCAAGGGAAGCGGAGAACATTCAGGGAATACAGAGGATTTGGTTAGCTGATCTCTTCGGAATAAGAGTAATAAAAATAAAAATCCGTGAAACAGTGCTTCATATCAGAACACAGCGATAGCATGACCCAATCCCAAATATTAAATGCTTCATCCATTACATTTTATCGCTTTGCTCACATTTCGTGTGTAAACGTTGACCATGAAGAAAAACTCATATCTTGTATCTATTAGTATATATCATATATTTATTTATTTATTGAAAATAATACAGATATGAGTATATTGTTGGCATTGAACATTGTAAAAATAAATGGTAACAAATAACTTGTATTAATTGCCTGTATCACCAATATCGTCACCATCATCAGTCACATTTATTTATTGAAAATAATACAGATATGAGTATATTGTTGGCATTGAACATTGTAAAAATAAATGGTAACAAATAACTTGTATTAATTGCCTGTATCACCAATATCGTCACCATCATCAGTCACATTTATTGGAAATAATACAGATATAGGTATATTGTTGGCATTGAACATAGAAAAAATAAGTAGTGACAAATATTTCACATGACCAAAAAAACGACACGAAAATAATGCATGGAATGTAAAAAAGTTATGAACATAAAAACCAAAACACATTTACATGTTGTATCGAAGAATATTGTTAAATAGGTTATAGAATATACTCAATGAAACATAAAATACTCGTATATCAATGTCAGTGAACAAATCATTTTAATGATGTTCATACAGAAAAAAATGAAATTATCTGTAGACTTGCACGCGGAACATTATTTTGATGGAAAATTCATGACGTATTGATAAATATAGATTAAATCATTAGAGATTATGATTTTAGCTATTTCCGACCCAGTAACAAAGTTACATTAATTTAATTCCGTTGCGACAGTTACGGCAACCCGCAAACGCCGCAGTCGACCGTTAAGTCGTGCGACAACATAATGAACTTCATGTTGCCGCCCGAATTAAATATTATAAATAACAATAAATATTTATGTTAATAATATACCTAATTAGCGATTTATTTTTAGTTAACTTTGGTTATAGTGTGGTGTACAACATTTTTTTTTAAAAACATAACTATTAGTTGTATATACATATGGATATAATTAACGGCCTGCAAGGCCTTATTTACAGTTTATGAATTGTTGGCGCAATTGTTGGGTTCTCTTTCGTCCATCCGATCATTTATACCTGTCCCGCTCTGGCCGATTACCTTACATTTCGCTGCTGGGACCACTCTCCGATTGTGCTTCGACCACGAAGCATTAAAGGTTTTTTTTGTGCTTCTTCCTGCCGCCCTACACTCACGCCGTGCATATCGCTTGGACCGCGCAGAAGAAGTGAATCGTTTTCGGAAGTGCCGTTATAGAGATCTCGGTTCGGCATAATATACGTGCTCGTCAACCGGAGGTGCAATCGACGCCCAACCCAAGACTTCAAAATAAGGTAGGCCATATCCATTTGCCCTTATATTCCTTCAGACTTCCGGGTTGCGTCAAATACTAAAAACCATTCTAGATTACAGTCCACGGGATCTTATCCCACCATGAATAGTTCAATTACTTATTCAAGTTAGATTGTTACATGTGACTGATAATGAGTGATTTTTATGTACCATTAAAACATACAATCAATTCAATAGTATACCATACTTGTCTGGCTGGTATAGTTTACAAAATAAAAATAAAATACAAGATATATTATATTAAATTAAAACATCATCTAGATAACATATTCAAATTAGCAATGTAAAATGGGTAACAAAATTATTGAGAATTTAATTGATTAGTCACTTAAGACAAATTGAAGGCATAAATTTTAATCACATGGCATTTAAGCCATTTCATTAAGCCTTTATAATTTATTACAGTTACATTTATGAAAGGTTGGTAAAACAAAAAAATTAATACAATTTTAAAAGGCAATAAGAAATCTTTTACGGATATACGAAACATATACCAGTAAACACAATATTTTACAGATATACGAAACATATGCCAGTGAACACAATATTTTATACAATTCCAACAAATCTGTCATAATGACGTTCAAATATGGAAAAGGACCAGTAAGTTACGTTCAAAATAAGGTAAAATACCATGGCCATATATTAAATGAAGATAGACAAGATGATGATAACAGAGGACAGAGGAGACAGTTAAACGTTCGTGCGAATATGCTGTCACGGTGTTTCTACCGATGCAATAAGGAGGTGAAGAGGATCCTGTTTAAATCATTCATCACCAGCATGTATACCTGCGTGATTTGATCGAAATACAAGCAAGTGACGTACAACATTCTCCGAATTCAGTACAACAACCCATACATAATACTGTTCGGGTTGGCGCTTTATTGTAGCGCATCTACAATGTTTGCCGATAGCCGCGTACATGGATTCGTTCCACTTCTGAGACATCGAGTTGCTGACGTAAAGCTGCGGCTGGACCTTCACCAACAACTCTTTATTGCAATCAGTGCTCTCGTGGAAAACTGGCTCCCTGACCAAAGGATGGCAACGACTACAGAATAGCTACAGATACAATAATTGCCATGACTGAAATGCAGTAATAAATATATTTTTTTGTAACTTAAATGTTTTCTATTATATAATATGTATAATACTATGTTTATGGTGAATCGGGTCTTCATAAATATATAAATAAAATATCACGCTGGAAGAACTTTCGTTAATTTATATTTTATTTAATAAATCCACGTAATAAATAGATTCATAGCAAATACACTGTTAATAATTTACATTGATTATTTTTCTTTGGTGTAGAATGTTCTGAACCAGTACACCACGTGCGACTGATCTCTTTAGCCAACATTTCGGATCCCATTACAGGGTAGGAGATGTACCCTGTGATGAGATCCGATACTTCAGCGCACAGAGCGCGGTATAGCAGGCTAAAAAAAACACAGACGATTCTGTACGGCCGGGCAAACCAAAAACTTTGCGAAGGTTTTGTCTCTTTTTGCAAATTTACATATTTTATTATGATAATGTTATACCGACTGGGATGAGAAGCGGTCCGAAATGTCAATTTTATTCGACTAAGATATCCTACTCATGAAAATACAAGAAATTGTATTTTATACTACTTTACGAAGAAAATTTACTTGTCGTAAGTATGAATAATTCAAATAAATACAATGAATTAATGTACGCACCGATAATTGGGATAATTCAATGAAAACAAAATTCTATTTTTATTGCCTGACTGAAAAACTTAAATAAATTTAATCAACGTGTTCATCTCAAACTCGGAGAATTATTTTTACGTACCGCCGGTTATTTGCTTAGAAATAAAATTATGTTGTCTTAAAATGAGCCTCCCTTATCTTAAATTCACGGGAACAAGAAAAATCAACATTGAATGAAACGTGGCATTTCTGTAAAAATTGCCCGTAATAAGGTTTTACACCTGAGTGCTCATACGTACTCGTCTTTTCTCGGAAAGTTTCTCTTCTGAGAGTTTCGAGAAATATTGTAAATGGAAAAAATGTTTGTAACATTATTGGAGATATTTTTTAAAAGAAAATTACATTTTTTATTCATAAAATTATTTCACTGGCAATTTTCGTACGAAGTAAAACGAGTTTGATTAGTTTTCATTGGAAACAGGCTGAAAAAAGAACATTATTTATTTCTACGAATATTCAATATGCACATTAAATGTACCAAAGCCTTTTACGAGAAAATAAATGAAATATATTTTTTCGTGAAATACTTCATAATTGAAAAGCTTACCGAACGAAAGAACCGTGTAAAATATATTTTTTGAAAATAAATAGGGATAAAATATGTTTATATATCACACCTTCTTTCATATATTTTTTTCTTATTTATTGGAAATAACAGACATATACATATATAAAAGAAACAATTTATTTATATCGTAACATATTTCACATGGACAAGAAAATAGCACGACGAAAATATAGTACGATGTAAAAAAGTTATGAACACTAAAACAAAAATAAAAAAAATCATAGTTAACTTTCAAAAAACTACCATCGAAATATGGTTATACCCTATTTATAACTAGCTAACTTACTTAATTCGACAATACATATGCTGTAACAATCCACAAACCACTACGATGGAGATTTTTACAATATGTACAATTTCCAGAGTTCTTTTGAAAACAATTATAGAATGTTTTTTTTTAAATATTGTTTATGTATTGTAAATGAAATTTATTAGTTATTAATGTATTTTAAAAATATTAGTAATTAATACACATTTACAGTTTTTATTTATTATTATTATTATATATATTTGTTATTATGGATTGAATTATATAATACTACGATAAATAATATGTACATCACAACAATGATATATTATATTTATTTAACATGATTATATTTCTTTTAGCTATATGGTTGGCGTACAAAGTGCTGCGTGTAAAAAATTCCACTCGTATAAATGTTTGCATGCTGGTTTACAAGTTTTCGTATTTGCGTACAAAATTTCTAGAATTTTATAATGTATAGGTTTTCAGTGAAGATTCATACCGTGCAGTATAAATAAGATACTTAGAATAAAAAATTAAAAAATACATACCTGGCATAATTTCTTTTTTAATCTCACTATAAGACACCTAAATATTCGGCAACTTTTTGAAACATTAATTTAATTTATTTTTCTATGATTACTTTGAATCTGTCATCACTCATTTTATTGGTTTCCTCGTGAACATCACTTCTAAACTTTCAACATTCCAATCATTATTTGTACACAGAATAGCGCACGCCAAGATTAAAGTAAATCGTAGTACTCGTAAAATTTTTAAATTACTTTCAGCAATTTCGCAATGCAACTGAGAAACTCACAAGGGAAATGTTCTACTTGAAAGTTTTAAGAATCTTTCTGTGTACAGTTTATGCTTTGTGAGATTCGTTGCACTTTTGATGGCGAAATAAATATGATAGTTACTTGCTCTGATATAATATTCATTTAATTTACTTAATCATTAATGATATTTTTCAGGGAATGGTATCTTGCAAAGTTTTCTCAATTTGATTGGGTTCATTATTTTTACAACACTTTATTTTCTTCGGACGTTACATATTTTAAACTACTTCTCTACATAGTCGCCACCATTATTGAGGCGCTTGTCATAACGGGGCATCAATTTTTGTACACTTTCGTCATAGAATGACGTCACCTGGGATGAAAACCATATCTGTGTTCCGTATTTGATGTCATCGCTGGCCACCAAGGAACCGCTTCAGATGAAGTAAAATATGGAAATGACTTGACGTCAAATCAAGACGATGAAGCTGGTTTCATGTTTTGTGCATTCAAGAAACAAATCATGGACCGTATATCACAGTCGGGAGGCTGATCTATTGTCTTGAACATTTCAACCACTCACTACAAGATGGCCACACTATGCCAATGTCTCTAACGTTGCATGTAGTGAGTCAACTATTGCGCATGCGCAACATCGGAATCGCAGCGCTACACATGGAATATCCGGCAACGGTACTTACTTAAATAACGCGCCTCGTACCCACAACTAGCGGATTTAAATTTAGTTATAATGTGAAATAGGTGGTATGGGGAGGGTGGTGCCTTTGTTTTGCGCTGGCCTTTAATTGTAGTTATGTATGCAAAATTTGGTCCAGAGTGAGATGTTTGGGAAAGTGGGGTGGGAATAGGATCCTAGTGTAGAATTGAGTAAAATTTAGAATGAATGGTATTCAACATAATATTTACACATTTAAATTAGTGGGAAGTGGTGAGGTAACCAAAGTGAAGGTAATGGAATATTTTACGCAAGATCTTAAAAAGAATCTATCCAAAATTTGGTTTAAATCTAAGGGTATATGTAGGATTGTATAGAGAACTGATATGCTTACATACGTTTAATTTTACACATAGAGATGGATACCTGAAATTCAGTATATGTTGTCTTGATAATCAATGATAGAATATATTTTTATATCTTTAGGAAAAAGCCTAAAGGTAATCTAATTTATTTGGCATGACGATATTTATTTGGCATGGTTATTTTCTTTAACTTGATGATAATTTATTTAACGTTATGATAACTAATGCATCACGATCTTTATTTATCATGACCATAATATATTCAGCTACTAAATCATATAAAAGGTTTTCGACACCATCTTTTCCATATTAAATGCCAAAACACCGCTTTTGCCATATTAAATTCAAGCTTCTGGATTATGGAGTAACGGTCTCAAGAGCCCTCATTCATAAAAGATTTACAGCGACTTTCGAGTACTTTCTAAACTGTTTATTATTTTGACATTAAGGCCCGAATTCTATCAAAGTCCGCCGCGATGTACTCCGGGAATAACCACAGTGGCGTAACAACGGTAAGGGTCGCGGGAGATCCGGAATATTCTCACAGAAAATTCAATACTAAAACTAAATATAAGTATTCTTTAAATATTGTTTCTATTCGTCTAAACAATTATGATCAATTTGTAATATATCACTTCTTCAATATTAGCAAAATTACTTTGTGGCCACATATTATATAAATATGAATTAAAAAAAAAAAAACGTATTATATAAATAATAAGAGATAAAACACTTTATTTATACTGCTATTTATTGATAAATCAACATGAATAAATAGATACCTATTGTATCTTCTTCAGGAAACGATATATACTAAAATTAAAAATTCAAGCATAGATAATAACAAAACCATAAAAGTAGACGTACTGAGTAACTAATCAGGAACTACTGTGAAAACAAATTTAAATGGTGACTATTTTCAAAAAAAGTGTTAATAACAAATTAAATATTATAAATAACGAAATCCTTTTTGCAAATTGTCACCTATTAAATTTGTTTTCACAGTAGCTCCTGATTAGTTACTCAGCACTTCTACTTTTATAGTTTTGTTTTTATCTGTGCTTGCATAGATATCTATACATGTTGATTTATCAATAAATAGTGGCTTAAACAAAGTGTTTTATCTTATTATTATTATAATATATATATATGTATATCAGTTGTAGTTCATTCGAATGTGCATGGAACTAAAGATATACTTTTATTAACTTTCAATTTGAAATAACTCTTATCGACTGTAGAAAACTTCACACATTTTATTAATACCGAAGGGAGTAGTAGAGTAATTCATCTAGCCATGGCCAAAGAAAATGATAATGATTATTCAATTATCATTGGGATGACATCCGCTAGATGTCGCCCTAACATACATTTAGCAACCAGCATTTATAATTACTGAAGAGATGTCGCCAGGTGTCTTCCAAAATAAATCACATTATCACTAGACCTAACAATGAGATTAATTCCTACTCTTTGCCCTATGTATTTAGTCAAAGTGAGTGTAGTGTACTCTATGCGTGTTATTATCTATTGCTTAAGAGTATCTACAGTAATGTATTCAATTATTTAGAAAAGGAAAACACATTTCACATTACTCGTGGCGCCATCTATGAATATCATTTTTATTAAATCTTGAAAAACATGATGTACATATCTAATCCAAAGCGTTATATAAAGCACATTTCTTAACAATGTGTACTATTTAAATATTTCCCTGATTTGACTAAATATTGTAATATTGTAATAAAAAAAAAAATTAATACTACTCAAACTTATATTTATCGTACTTAACCTACAATTTATTTAGCTACCAATTGAATAAGGTTGTAAGAAAATTGTACTCTTTCCACTGAATTATTCTGCCATGGGTCGATTTTTGTCGTTTCGTAACTCATTTCGGTGGACATCATCATGGCTGATGTGGACGACCACCCACTGGTTACTTTATTTTTGCGAGAATATGTTGTAATAAGCATTTCATATTTTTATTAACTTCATTACATATATGTTGATCCGCATAGAAAAAAGGGCATATTTCAGTGATTCTCAAAGTGCTATTTCCCTGAGTTGGCACAAATAATAATAAAACATAAAATTTCTTCATTGTATCCACAATATACAAATTAGGTATGTAAAAAAATAGGTTGCTCATGTCACGCAAGTTTTATATTAAGCAACTATGTCTAAATCTTATGTTTCTGTAATATGATTTGGAAAATAACTGGAATTTATGAATGTAAAAGCAAAATGGAGCGATTTGATTGTATGCTGTTTATTGTACGCCGATAATGCACTACTAATGGCGAATAATGAACAAGAACTACAGAGTCTAGTGAGTAGAATGTGCGATGTGTGCAAGGAAAGCGACCTCATTATGAATGTTAACAAGTCGAAAGTGATGGTATTCGAGAAGAAGGAAAGCAAGACTCAGTGCAAAATACTTGTAGGTAATGTTTTGAATAAGTAGATGAGTTTGTGTAATTGGAAAGTATGTTTGATAAAAGCGGAAAGTCTGAGAATGATATCGAAAGGAGGGTGACTGCAGAAAATAAAGTGAACGGCGCTTTGAATGGTATTATATCTAACGGGAATTTGTCAACCGAGGTAAGACTAGCGGTGCACAATGGAGTCCTGGTACCGACACAGATGTATGGAAGTGAGGTCTGGAGCTGGCAGAATAGGAACGAAAGTAGACTGAATACAGTGGAAATGAGATCACTCAGGCATATATGTGGCGAATCTATTTATAACAGAGTAAAGAATGAAGAAATAATGAAATAATGCAAAGCTGATGTTAGTATAGTGAGTAAGATTAAAAAAGGATCACTTAGGTAGTTTTGTCATATGGAACGGATGAATGAGGAGAGAATGGTAAGAAAGATATATGATGCAAGTGTTGATGGCACCAGAAATAGAGGACGTCCGCGGAAGACTTGACATGACCTGGTAAACCAGATGGTAGAGGATCTCAAGCCTCAATAATCGGCGAGCTTGTATGAGAAGATGTATGCCTGCGGATGAGGTGATGATTGTGTGTCAGAACAGAAGAATGTGGCGCTCTATCCTCTCTGCCTACCCCCGCAGCGGCGTGATGGTAAGTAAGTGAGTATATAGAAAATAGAAAAAATAAACAGTTTTGAAACTCATTTTAAAATTCTAAATAATTTCATCATTCAAAAGAAAATAATCGCTTGACTTGTAACGTCAATCAAATTGCGGGTCTAGATGGAGCAACACTTAACCATATATTATTGTTATTAATATTTTGCACTTATGCAACAAATTAATGAGGATACAGCAATATATATATATATATATAGCAATGTCATCTACAAATGCGAAAGAGAGAAATGAGCAGCTGGCGGTGAACTCGGCATTGTCAAGATCGATGTTGTTTGAGTAGCTTTGAATAATATTGAGAAATTATTCACTACGACATTTTGGAGTTATAAATTAAAATATCTTCTTTCACATCCCGTTTGTAGGTAAATTGCTTATTTGTGATTCACTATTTACAAAATTTATAAAAGAATACATATAATACTTAGTAACTACCTGCACAGAGTACCTGTAATGCTATGTGTTGTTGCAAACGAAATTATAAAATGTAAAAAATATATGTAATAAAATTTAATTTCTTCCCTCATTCACAACTCTACCTACACATAACATACACACGTGGGATATTTAATTTAGATTTTTTTTATCATAACTAATAAAGTTTTTTTTTGTCTCGTTATGCGTAGTCAGACAAGTTAAATGCAATTTATTTTATCCATATCAGATCACAACGTTTGGCCGTTGCACTTACAGTCGCTCGATCATTTTCTCACCTGGTGCAGACTGCTTAGGGCCGGTTGTGAGCGGTAACTTTTTACTATGATAAAAAAGTTACCGGAGTAAAAAAAATTGTATAAAACTGGTTGTTTGATCGATTGTAAAAATCCAATGGTTAACTAATTTTTCTCTCGAATATCGGATGATAAAAACTGAAAATTGTTGGTTAAATATGACGGACAGCTGTTTCAAAAGTCATCTGTCACATTGTTTACTTTCAAAGTTCCGGTATACGACAATTAATCGTTCAATATCCCGCTGTTTTAGTGATGAGAGTTCATCTGGTGATTACCTCGTTGTTATATTACATACATTAGCACATAATCCAAAAAAAAAATTCGCCTGCAAAGTGACAGATATCGAACGCAGATGTGAGTATAGCATATTTTATGATAATACTACCCATACTGTGAGGCGAGATTTCTTATCTATGCTTTGACAATAGTAAATTTGATGTTTTTTTACCACGGGCGACGGTACAAAAATACTATAGTAAAAACTTACCATGGTCAAAATTTGCTACTGATCACGCAACCGACCCTCAGAGTCAATTCGTGTAACTACAAATATGAAAGAAAACATTTACAAGGTGTTGAAGCATTTTTTTTTGTATCAATTAGCATGAAAAATGCATACTAAGTGTATGAATTTGTATGTACATAAATTTAATTCTTAAGATAAAAATATCTATTTTAATTGTTATTTCTTCAATTTCAGAATATTTTTTTGTTTTTGGAGTTGCACCGAATTGACTTTAAGCAGTCGGGTGCAATCTAGAATGTTTCGCATTGAAAGATAACTCGTTTATGGCGCGGATAATTAGCCAACATTCCAGTGGTGTGCGACACTGAAATATTTAGCAATCTCTGTATTATTTTATGGTAAGCGTATTTCATTTTCGGGAATTTAGTGATTTGA
Organism: Eubasilissa splendida; assembly: GCA_031772225.1. Taxonomy (NCBI): domain Eukaryota; kingdom Metazoa; phylum Arthropoda; class Insecta; order Trichoptera; family Phryganeidae; genus Eubasilissa; species Eubasilissa splendida. The sequence goes on along the minus strand of CM062850.1, from coordinate 26,605,388 downwards.
ACCATAGCTGTGGGCTTTCTCTCGCTCACTCTCTTTTCATTTCCGTTCCGTCACTTCTCAAAGGAAATATAGGTCTAACACTAAACGGAGTCACATCGTTAGCCATTTGGGCGGTAGTGTATTGTCTTCATTGTAAAGGAAAATGTATAATACGTATAAGTTATAACACATTTGTTGTTTCATCCTTCTATTCTTCTTATTGATCCTGCTTTAGCATAATACCACGGATCGTGGAAGCAATCACAATACGACGTCTATCTGTTATTGCTTTAGGATTGCTATAAAGATCATTTCACAATGTAAAATACTTTTTCAAGGGTACGCTTTATTTTTTTTTAATAAAATATTTTATTCATTGTACTTAAAACAATTTATTAAGGAGAACACATTATTATTGTGGAGTTGCAGTTTTTTTCAGAACATAGTTCTTTGGTATTTTAATACAAATTAAATGTATTAATTAGAAAGATAGACAGAAAAATTCAATAAATCGAAAAAAAAATATATCTTGGTAGCAACAAAAATATTTTGTTTGTGTTCAATAAAAATCATTGTGGTTAGACATCGTGAAAATAAAACACTCGATTTTTTATTCTACTCGTTTAATTTATTTGAGACGTGTTTCTCCTTGCAAGGGAATTATCAATCTCTTGATTGATTCTAGTAAATTATATATTAAAAACTCAAATAAATTAAACGAGTAGAATCAAAAAACAAGTATTTTATTTTCACATATGTGATTATGGAGTTCTACAAACGTACCTCATTAACATTTTATATTATCAGATATAAGAATATATATTTTTAAACAATAAAAAAAAAATTTAACAATAATAATTTCATTTAAAACAATTTTTTGTTGCTTTAACTGAATTAAGGTCAAAAGATTTTACCGAAATCTGTTGGTTAAACATTAAACATATGTGCATATGTTGGAATTTCGATTCATTTCTGAAAACCTTTGTTATTTTAACAAATAATAATTATTACAAATTCCACATAATTGTATAGTTAGATCTACTTTGAGACAGAAAACTATGTAATATTTTTCATTAATTAAAACAACAGTATATAATTGACACGTACTTGTCTTCTAAGTACATCTTCAGTGTATACCTCGTAATGTGAAGGTCCAAGAAATAGACTTTGTAACAATTATACATTTATTACAATACGATACAATTTAGTACAAGGTATATCACTAGTATAGGTCAACGATTAAGTCGATGAACACTCAGAGAAAGAGGCCGCCCTTTATAGCCTCGCACGCACGCACGCCAGCGGTGCGGCACTCATACACACTCACACATACAACCATACAATTCCAAGGATATTGCAATAATTAATACAACAATATTTTAATATGTAATAATTTTGAACGTGGAACATTCGAACACAAATAAATAACTACATGCTTACATACTTTTTAACCATCAAAATTAAAGATCAATTTATAATTCTAGACCATTCAAGATCAATTCAAATATTATAATTATTTTGCTATTATATTTTAGTTGTTTTTATAAAATTTATTATTATTAAAAAAAAATTAATTTAACATAATTATTGACTGGGTTAATATGAATATACACTCGTTAATACATATAAATAATACTTCTGTAATCGTGCAGCACTTTGTTACTTGACTGGAAATGTAAATATACTACTCACTGGACGTTCCAATTTTTAAAAATAAATTAATAAACTAACCTAACCTAACACAACCTTAATAAGTATCCACTTTACACGTGTTTATTAATAATATAATTCGATACCAGAAGGTATGTTGTAGCAAATTTGAAAATATAATTTTTTCCTGTCATTACTGACGGGTTTTCATTTGACTTGCGGTCTTATTGTATCCTGTCATCTTTTGTCATATTTATCCCTCTTTTCTTTCACAAGCTTCCCACATATCTACAGATGAGACGAGCACTCATAAATCAGGATTTACTGTCCGTAAGTTGCGTAAAAAAACACACCAGCAAACGCACGGGATATGTTTAATTTTATATTAAAAATTTGTTCGCTCGGACGAGATTATAGAGTTTCAGGAATAAAAATAATTCAGTACGTTGAAAAGTTCTTGACATGAGATATATATAATTTGATACTCGACAATAAAATAATATCTAAACAGTTTATTTTTTTAAGATCAAACAATTGAAATTGAAGTAATGAGCGATGTTAGGTTTCGTGCTTAAGCTCGCTATTTACTTTAACGAATCAAAGTGAGTAACTTATGTAAGAAAAGCAAGGTGGAGGAGTGCTAGTACTAAGCTAGTTCAAGGATTAGTTGGGAGAAACGTTAACGTTTCCGTCACGCATTTTCGTTACAAAACTGCGTTACTTTAGTTTTAAAAATAAAGTTGGTGCCGCTAAAGATATTGTCTCATTTAAATCTGTTGTTTTTTCAAATATTACTTTTTCGTCCGTATAAACCGGACTTCGTCGACAGCCAATATCATTGGTCCAGTATTTTCAAGTACCTACCATCCAATTCCAAAGCTCGCACCGCATTGTTCGCGTCCGATGCCATAATGCAACAAGCGGCGAGGTGTGCAATTGCGAAACAATTGCTGGCCAACTGCCGACGAAATGTGTTTCTCTGATCTGCAATCTCTTCAATGCCCTCTGCTTCATCACGAGGATGGCCATCAGCAGCGAGATCTGAAGTGATCTGTGGGTTTTAAAGAAATAAGTTTTTGACTTTAAAATACAAATTCTTGGACATAATTTTATTTTCACCTATCTACCTATATATTTTTATAATAAAACATAATAAATTTTATATCAATATTTTTAAAACACGAGATTTTCTTAAATTATTATTTAACCATTCCCTAGCTATACAATAACACAGATCTATCGCGTCCATTGAACCTGTAATATTTCAATATATGTAGCGCCAAAACCCCCTAATACAGATTTGAGATAATTAGAGTTTAATAGGTAGTTTTGTAGATTTTTTGACAGCTACATGCAGAACACATTGTTTCACCCACAAGCCATTTAAGTCTATTGATATTGCATGTTCTAAATCAGAGTCAGTCCCAAATGCCCCAAAGCAGAGTATAAATTGCTATTCCCCTAAAATGAAATCAGCCAATCACAACGCATGCTGATGATCACATGATCTAAAATCCAGCATGGCTTCCAGAACGATATATACAGAAAAAAAATTACACTTCAGAATTATCACTTTAAAAAATGCTAATGTAAAAACAAACATTGTATACATTTGCTTTCAAAATATACTTTTTCATCCATAACTCAAAAACACATAAAGTCGTTTTAGGAGATTTTGAAATTAGGCGCTACATATTGCAAAATAAAAATTAATGAGAATCCGAAAAAAATCATGTAAAAATAAATAGTTAAAAAATTATTATATAAAACAGAAGCACGATTCTAGCAAGCTAAAATTAATTATTTTTTTATTCAATCTAAAATAAAATGTTGAATGTCGGATACGATAACAAATACAACTTTTAATTGGATAAAAAAATATCCCTTATTAATTTTCACAAAGAAAAGAAGAAAGACTTACGAATATAATTTTATCCTTTACAGAAATTTCTCAAGGTAACATGAGTTGACAGCGCGTATTTTCTATCTCAGTATGGTAAGCGTTGAACGATAAATTCACCTTTTATTAGTGAAGTAGCAATTCTTCAGAACACACCGTTCTTTGACAATAAAATCAGATATGAAATTTAATACTGTAATAAGAAATAAGCAGTGTTAAAATACTCCGGTTATTAAAATAAATAAGAAGTTCTGGCGCCACGTAGCTATTTTTGTTCAAAGTTTAATCTAATAAAAAAATTGCTTTCTAACCACAGACTAGTAAATGAATAGACATGAAATAAAGTGTATATATAGGAAAAGGGTTTGGAACATTAGTTGCGGGACGAGGAGCATTCTACACATTTTTGGTCGAAATATAAATCCGATAGTTCATGACATATTTATCCAACATTAAATGTATTCACTCTTCGAAAATTAAATCTCTATGTAAACAAGACGTATTTTTTTCACTAATGCATATTATATTGTAATCGTTTTAATTTTCATTACTATCGAGTCATATATTTAAAACAAATCGCGGAGCTATTTGATTGCTTAAGTGGTACATAAAATTCGTAAAATAATTTTAATATTTAAATTGATCTTCATTTTTTCTTTTGATTAGAAATATGGTAGTTAAAAAGTGTGCAAGTACATTTTTAATTTTTTTATATTATTTTTTTATTTTAATATTTGAAAATATAATACAATTTATTTAGAATTATCAGTAGGATATTATATATATATATATAATATATTTATTTTATTTATTTCTTCTCTATGAGAGTAGGACTCGTGTATAGAGAAGGAGTATATACGAGATAATTTATGTTTCAGTTAGTCTGTGTATATATTTTTTTACTTCAGATGCAAATGATGGGAAGATTGTTAAAAAATTTGATGCCTTGATAAATATAGTGATTTTGGGTTGCAGTTTATTTTAGTTTTGGAATATCAATTTGGTTTTAATGACTCAAACTTGTAGATCGGAATTCGCTTCTAAAGTTTAATTGATTATTAATTTAGAAAATTTGGATTATTGAATTTTTTGGTGTTTGTCTATTATTTTTGGTACTTTAAAAATCTGTGTAAAGTTGTATACTTGGATAGTCTTTTTTTTTAGAATAATTTTTATTATCATTTTTTGGGTGATTGCTAATTGTGACATTGAAGTTTTATATGTTTCTCCCTATCCAATAATACCGTATTGCAAATGTGACTGTACAAAAGCCTAATATATTATTTTCAGATTTGTAAATGATAAGATGTTTCTGAGTCTTGAAAATATGTAGACAGTTTTCCTTATTTTTTGTTTGTAAGATGTATGTTCTTTCCATTTTACTTATTTATTTATTGTATCGATCAACGATAATCCTCGTTCAAAATGACTATTTATTAAAATGTTTTTGAGATATGTTGATGAATCCGCGAAAATTATGAAAATATGGATGAAAAAAAAACCATCATCCCAAATATGAAAAATTGTCGATTTTTTGGCTGTTTTATCCAATTGGAAGGTAAAATAGGACCCAGAAAGTGTTCAACTGAGAGATTTCTCCGGATGGGCGACTTTGCACACCCGTTTATGCTCGTCAACCCTTTCGGAGGGCGTGCGAGCAGTCTGTCGCACATATGGTCATATGTACGAGCGCCGTAGGAAGGAACAAAAATCAACTCGCAGGACTCAAGATATCCAAACATCAGGTCAGTCTCAATCTTCCTGGTTGAGAAGAACAGATTTAATTTTTTTTTTTTATTAAGTTATGTAAACGGCTTTTTTACAGTGTGAATATTATGTCCCAGGCCGATGTTGTTTTTGAATAACTAAAAAGTGAAACACAGTTTTTAAATTTGGTTTTTATTTATCAATTATATCATTTATTACAATTATGTATAAAATATGAAATCGGCCAAGTGGTCATCTCTGACAGCGGAATAAATGCTTTCTCATTTAACCAAATTTTTCATAACATTCTCGTACATTCAGCAATTTCATTTCGAATATTGTCCTGTAGCATTGGAATTGTTGTTGGCTTATTTGCGTAGACCTTTTTTTTCAAGTACCTTCACAGAAAATAGTCGGGAGCCGTCAAATCAGGTGATCGAGGAGGCCAGTCGATATCACCACTTTTTGACATTATGCGGCCGGGAAAAATTTCTTGCACAATTTCAAGCGTAGCTCGGGCTGTGTGTGAAGTGGCACCGTCCTATTGAAACTGCATTGGTGTTGGACCAATCTATCCAATTCAGCTAAAAATAAGTTTTCCAACATGTGAAAATCTCCGTTAATGATTATAGCATTACCATTATTATTTAGATACAATGTTTTAATGACTTCAACACGTTGTTGAGGCGTTAGATGCTCCATAATAAATTGTTATCAACTTCTCTCTACGACTACCAAATGCGAACTGCTAAATCTTCCAAACCAAAATAGCGCCAAAAAAAATCGGCCTAGAACATAATGGGCAGACCTTCATCTAGCTGTGGATCGACAATGATGTAACAGTTGAAAGAAACATATAGTTCATTTTTTTTGTTTCTCATTTCAACAAGTCCACCTTACACGCACGTGTTCACGTAATATTATTAATCCGAAGGTAATCCAGAAAGTAAAGGCTTTCATTAAATGTATCAACGGTGGACGGCTGCAACAGCTGAACTTTAAAGCTCGCGAGTAGATACACATTATTTTTCATTTTTATAAAACATTACTGCTTAATAATGTTTTTTTTTTATTCATATTACATAAATTATTTTTGTATTTTATTGTCGGGCGAATGTGCTAGGATAATAGGAATTTAAAAAAAATATAACTATCTTGTTGCGCTGTTTAAGCCCCCGATCAATCGGTCACTAGGTGAGTACCGCTGGATTAAAAAAGCACGACGCATTTTTTATGACATGATAACCAAGAAGTTATTTGATGCATGTCACAGGTATATGAATATGTTAACAAAATATATGAATTGATCTCATTGAATATTAATTTATTATTAGGAGAACACATTCTTATTGTGAAGTTGTAATTATTCAGAACAGACGGTATGTGATATTATAAATATGAATTATATATATTGATTAGAAACAAATACATATAAAATCAAATTTAATAAAAATGAATTGATAATACTGGCGTCTGCTTTCAGATTACTCAAAGGTATTTGAGATTCCGTAAAAATAAGGTAGATGGCTCTTTCAAATAATGGAACGATTAAATGTATTAATATCAAAAAGGTAACATATAGATTTGAAAATTTGTCGCTAAAAATATTGTCGCTGTAGCATAGTTGGATAATGCACCTTCCCCGGTTTGGAAAGAGATCCAGGTTCAAATCCCTGTGGCGCAACAACAATATTTTTCGATAAAATTGATTTAATATGTATATATTTTTAATTCATATTTAGAATATTGATTTGTTTGCGTGCACCATGTTGCGTCAATATTTTAAATAAATAAATCACACGAAATATTTGTCATAAAATATTCAATACAGCTCACATTATATATCCGTAAACGCGTCCGCTTGCAGGCCGCTGTCGCGTCTCGTATGACGTGCGCTTTTGAAAGCGACCCGACAAACCTCAATAGGTTGAACACGAAAATATAGATTACGCCCGCGCGTCGATCAGGGGTCCAAAATCATCCCTTGTTATCTTTAACTATATTGCGCTACAGTAACGTAGTTGTAGTGTCAAACATTCATAATAATAAATGCGACAATATCGACGCGTTTCATATTATCGGTCGTGCTAAAGATTCGAGATTAAATTTCTGTTTGGCCAGTTAAAAAAAAAACAGTCAAGACACAAACCACTTTATCAGCGAAAGACAAATAATTAAAATAGCTAATAAATCATTTGGACATCATACTATGTTTTTGTCGGCAGTGGAAAAATATCAGGTTAGGTTAGGATAACTTTAAGGCTGCACAATATGACATTATTTGCTGATCAATCTTGTTCTACTTGCTGGTCACAAGTGACGGCCCAACTGTTTATATTTGCCGGCAGAAAACATTTCAGATCTGACCAAAACCTCAATAGTATGCTGACCGTTTAAATAACACCCTTAGCGAAATCCTAAATCTGTCGCCAGGCGCAGTTTTACGTCACGATAGATAACGTGTTTTAATTATTTGTGGAAATACTAACTGTGGACATGAAGCTGACGCTATTTTTAATTAATGGCTTCATGATGATCTGTACAGCAATTGTATTATTCATTTCTGTAAAAAAGATTTGTAATTGTTAATGTAACAAATACAAAAACAAATGTAAAAAGTAATGACTCAATTGGAAGTGAATAATATGATTGTGGTTCGTCATTTTGTCACTCAGTGTTTGTTCACAGGTCTCGTGATTCGCGATACGCGCCGAAAGTAGCAGTACAAGTTGATCCACGTCAGTTTGTTCAATCTTCTCTCCATATAAAACACAAACACAATATTAAAAATTTAATTCAATGCCGACTGTACTTTATCGTCGCTCTCCGAGTGTGGCACTTTCCACGGATACGCAATACAAACTAATACCAGGAGAACACATTCTTATTGTGAAGTTGTAATTTCAATAATTTCAAATAATGGAACGATTAAAATGTATTAATATCAAAAAGGTATGGGTTCGAAAATTGTCGCTAAAAATATTGTCGCTGTAGCATATTTGGATAATGCACCTTCCCCGGTTAGGAAAGAGATCCAGGTTCGAATCCCGGTGGCGCAACAACAATGTTTTTCGATAAAATTGATTTTATACGTATATCTTTCTAATTAATATATTTAATTCATATTTAACAAACTAATACGTTATTTTCAGGCTTACTCTTGTTTAAATTGAATTTTTTTAATTTCTTTATTTGTGTTGACAGATGTAACAGATGAACCTGTCTCCTTAAGCACAGCCTTTGGTCTAGTTAAGGAAACAGTGATCATTTATTACATTATGTATATAATGGGTGTATATTTGAATGTTCGATTTATATGTAATGTATTATGTATATGCTTTATTTAAATAAATATATAATACCAAACCTAGTTAAGTACCGAAACAACAGTGACACAAAACAATAATTACAAAGTATTCCAACGGACAGCCGTTACAGAACAACCTGAGAAAATTATATTAAATCGTTTTCATTACATATACGTTTTTAGATCTCTCCGAATAAACAGAAGACCAAAAAATTCTCTGAGAATATATCTAATAAAATAATTACACTATAATGCTGAAACCATCGCAATAATTGTATAATGTATCCAATGCCCGCTACCCACATAATAACATAACGCTGATAAATTACATTTTGTATTTGATGTTAAATTATCTGACAACAATATTATGATATATTAGAGTGATATGATATAACCACACCTATACAAATATTTTCAATAGAATACCTTTCACATGCATCAGTCAGACATAAATACAATCTCGGTTGATATGGACTTGAATAATACAGTTATAAATAAAGTTGTTTGTTTTCCATTTCACTTTATGATAAAAAGTAGAAATGTTTGATCCGTAAGCATGATGAGCAACGAGTTGTTAACTATCTTCAAAACCCTTTTTATAATAATTATTGTGACTTCATTCAGTAGAAAATTGTAAATTTTTTAGACGGTATTTTTGGCGCATCCACGTTTGTAAAATGCCGAGAAAAGTTTTTTTTTGATTGCAGAAATTTAAAATAAATAATGATGATAGATTTTTCATAGTGTCATTTGTTATCACTGTGTGTGAATTTACATTATAGAAGATTATAAAAAAGGTTGAAAAATATTATGTTTGTATATTACAGATGTATTGCAAAATAATTCAATAACGCAGTAGATTGCTGTGCAAATACGCAAATGAGGAGAAACTTAATCGTTTACATAATAAATAATATAATTTTAAAAATAACATATTTAATTTATCAAGTCAATTATACATAATATCGTAAGTGTGTGCATTATATATTATAGACCAAATACATAGATATCGATTTTATCCCTGTACACGCACTCAAAATAATTAAATATGATTTATATAAAATGACATCAAATCTCGATAAGTTGAAACGCGTTCGACCAAATGATGTCACGCATATATTAAAAAATTTCCAACATTACGTATTTTTAGTTTCCAAAATGTTCTCGTGTCATTGTTCATTGAATGTTTAAGAGTTTGAATGTTATACTGTATCATTAAACCTCTTTATATTCTAGATTCATGGAATTAATTTATGATTGTGATAAGTAATTAATTTTAAATGATATTTTCCTACAAATATCATTTACACGAGATTTCAATTCTAAAACATTATAATTTTATAACTCACTTTTTAGATAGATACACTTATATTTATTTATAATTATGGTGAGATGGTTACAGCATGACATCTATCGGATCAACTCCAAACTAGTAAACATGATATCCGCGACGGTCAAACATAACGCCGAGCGCCCCGCTGGACGAGCTACTTCTCTGCCGAGCCCGAGCTGAATAGTATATTTCACTCTATCTCTACGCCTGTTTCATAAATTTTAATCAGGCATTTCATTCTAACTTATATAAAATAAATTAACTGTTTTCAGGTAAGTACCAGTTTGTTCACGCTACGCCGTTATCTCCATTCCTTTCATTTCTCACTAACCAAAATGAATATTGAAATATCCGAAAATTAATAAACGGTTAGAATTAAAGAGTTTACATTATTTAAAAAAAAATTACCTGATTAAAAATTAACAAAATATATATATATATTCTTAATATATATATTTTTCGTTAGTTATTGATATATAGCATTGATAAATAGATCTACAGAAAACATAGTTATAAATAGAAAGTGTCCTCTTTAGTTTTCCAGATCTACAGAGAATCCGTCATTAGCTAGAAGTTCTTAGAACAATGATGGCGAACCTATGACACGGGTGTCAAAAGTGACACGCCACAGCGTTTTGGGCGACACGCCAGCGTTCACTAATATCAGAGTTATCAAAGAACGCGTGTACCATCACCAGACGTCTCACTTTGTGAAAAAAATAATTAATTGAAACAAGCAATAAATTAATTAATTGACATCAAATCAAATACTATGGGTTCCAGATTTTTATCATATCATAGATTTCTGAAATTTTGACACGCTGAGCCCAAAAGGTTCGCCAACACTGTACTAGATGGAAGATGATTTGACACTTGTTTGAAACCACAGATATTTACAAACGCTTTGAGAAACCCTACATTCAGTAAATCAAGTGTGGAAATAGCTTTCGGGATAAATAAAACCGATTACCCAATTGAGACCAAGAACCTGCGAAAATTGAGCTTCAAAGGCGATTATTTATGTAACAATTCTCTAAGGTGAATGTGAAAAATAGGTTTATAATTTGAGTACGAATTTGTAGTGTACGTGATTCGATTTAGTTAAATTACATGTTAAAAGTTTATTGAGAATAAATAACGTAAAAAAATGATTATTTAAAATGATTATTAATCAATAAAAAATCACCAGTGTTACTTTAAATAGATAGTGTGAGTACACATCAATACTTGTTATGAATTTTTTTATAAAACGAAATAACTAGTACAGTGGGCCCTGATTATTACGTTCAGCCATGTATTGTCCTTAATTTTAATGGATGGAATCAAACATAAAAAAAGGTATATTTTTCGTCGCTTTTAAGCCTCAGGTTGCGGTTATTAGAATCTGGACATTCATATTAATAATTATGTTTTGAAGTGAAATAACAAACACGCAACTTTTTATGTAGATACCTAATTCTTTAAGCCTCTTCTAAACATAACAGTCATTATTGGGGCACTAATTTTTTTAAATTGATACACTAACGACCTTTACACCCACGCAAAGTGACTGTATGGTGCGCCATATGACGTATGTGCTTATTTCTTTCAGGATGCAAGAGGCAATGTTGTAACCGTTAATGGTGATGGCTATCGTCACATCTTGATCGTTGAAAAACTTCTCGGTCGCCGAATTGGGAAAATTGGACCTGCAACATATGTGGTTTCAACAAGACGGTACCTCCTCATCCACAGCCCGGGCGCATTATGTCAAAAAGTGGTGATATGGACTAGCCTCTTCGATCACCTGATTTGACGGCTCCCGACAACAATTCAGATGCTACAGGACAATTTATAAATGAAATTTCTGAAATAAAACGCTACGCGTTCGAGAATGTTATTAAAAATATAGTTAAAAGAGCATTCATTTTTGACGCTGCCAGAGGCAGCCACTTGACCATTACGTGCCATACATAATTGTAATAAACCAAATAATCGATAAATAAAAACTTTTAGTTATTAAAAAACAAAATCGGCATGGAACATATTAGTCACTCTATACCTATTACTCTTCTATGCGTAGATCGCAGTAAAATCAAAAACTGGCACTAACTATATTTGAATAATCATAAAGAAATCTTAGATACTTAGACTACTCATCAGTGCTATTTCATTATGAAAAATTTATTTCCTTTCGCTACTTTTGTGTATTCTAGCATTAGACGTGTATTTTATAATATTTTTAAGTATTTTATACTGTAATTACTGATGGGTGTTTTTTTTTCTCTGGGATATGCATTTTATGTAGTCTCCAGAAAAGCATACAAGAAAAAAAAATATAAATGCTATAATAATGAGAATATATGTATAAAAAATGATTTAATTATTTGTAAAGTTAAAAAAAGTATTTTAAACATCTCAAAATGATGAAAATAATAAAAGTGCGGCTCTTTTTTATATTATAATTAAGCGACCGCCCCCAGTCGTAAATTGAGATTTCACAATCTACAGGGTCATACTGCTATATATCGTGCAGTAATTGTCTAAAAAAGACAATGTAAGGATATACATACATATCGTATAAATACATAGATATTCATCTGAAATGAGAATTATAAATTTAAAATCTGACAATAAAATTGCGGTACTTGATTTATTTTAGGTATTATTATACTTATTGTGGACACTGAGATGGAATTGTCTGCAATGCAGTACTCGGAGGGGCTCGCACGAACCCCTCATTCAATTTGACTTAGGTCGGCGAGCCCTTGTTAAATTAAGAAAAAATAATATTTTCAGATCAAATCAGTGTTATGAAACATAAGACTTAGTTACCTTTTAAAATTTCTAGTAAAATACATTTATTTCGGGTGCATAATAAAAGAGAACTAACCGTTTTTGTTCATGTTAAATAATATGTTCAACGCAACATTTTTGTGAATGATGCTGTGAACGATTATTCTTCATACTTCACTACTACTACTACTACACTCATACTATGTTCTGAAAAATTACGACTTCACAATAAGAATGTGTTCTACTTAATAATATAAGTTGTATCAATGTGTCCAAAATTTAATAAAAATAAATTGATAATTCTGGCGTCTGCAGTCGGTTTACTCAAAGGTATTTGAGATTCCATAAAACCAATGTAGATGGCTTTCAAATAATGAAACGACAGATGTATTAATTTGAAAAAGTGTAACATATGGCTTCGAAAATTTCTTATGAAAAATACTGGCGCTATAACACAATTGGTAGTGTACTTCCCCGGATTGGAATTAGAGATCCAGGTTCAAATCCCGGTAGCGCAAAAACAATATTTTTCTACAAAATTGATTTTATATGTATATATTTATAATTAATACATCAAATTAGTACGCAAAATATTAATTATTTTTCGTATTGGCAGCCGACCGCTGAAGACATAATGTTAATGTATTTTTCTAACTATTCCAAAGGTAAGATTATATAAACACTTGGACAATTTTGAGGAGAAAGAAAAAAACATTTTTTCCTTCCAAATAAAAAACAAAAAGTAGGGCAACGTCGTGTAACACATATTTAGGTTTGTCAATCCATCCAGTTAAGCTGTATTAACGGAATAACTTAATTCTAAAAAGCATTTAATGATGCTAAATATGGCTCTTACTACCTTTGTTATTTACACTCTTCAATTAAGATTGTCATCATGATAATCAGCCGTTTTTTATCCACTGTTGGGTGAAGGCCCCCCCATGTGTCTCCCACTCTTCTCTATCCGTTGTTATTCGCTGCCACGTGTCATATTTCTGCAGAATTTGATGATTTTGTCAGTCCAGCAAGTTTTGGGGTAGTCTCTCGGCCTCTTGATTTCCCTTGGGTACCGCTGAATGACTGCATTGGTCCAGCGATTGTCCGATCCCCGAGCTAGTGGCCTTCTCATTGCCATTTCATTTTCTTGGCGTATTCAATTAAATCAACTACTCTTGTTTATTCTCTTATCCACGTATTTTTCTTCTTGTCCAATATCCTCTTTGCGTTTCTCTTTAATTATATCTACCCGGGACAATACATTTCCATAGCAGGGGACATACCCGAATAAATTGTTCATAGAACAATGCTGGTCTGCAGAGCATACGAATATATAGTTTAAAACGAAAAGTATTTATTTGCATACTTCCAGTGTTCTATTGTATAATTCCAGTATCCAGTTGCATACTTCCAGTGTTCAATTGTATAATTCCAGTATCCAGTTGCATACTTCCAGTATTCAATTACATACTATAAATCTATGAAATATGGACTGTTAACAAAGAGGCATGGAAAGATATTTATGATAATTAACTCTAAAAAGCTTTAAATAATTCCAGTGTCTAGTTGCATACTTCTAGTGTTCAATTGTATAATTATAATGTTCAATTGCAAAATTGCAGTGTTCAATTGCATGCTTCCAGCATCCAATTGCATACTTTCAGATTTAAGTTGCATCCTTCTAGTATTCAATTGCATACTTCCAGTGTTCAATTATATAATTCCAGTGTTCAGTTGCATACTTACAGTATTCAATTGCATACTTCAAGCGTTAAATTGCATTTTTTCAGTGTTAAATTGCATACTAAGTAATCTGCGAAAAATGGACTGTCAACAAAGAGGTATGGAATAATATTTAAGATTATTTTATTATTTAACTTTGTTACATTAACCACTTATTGAGTTTAAATACATCTACCGGTTTCGAAAAATACCATGTTCTTCTTCAGGATGTCAATACTAACTAAAAAAATATGTTGTTATTTCTTTACCAGAATATATTTTTAAAAAACAACAATTATTTAAAAAATAAATTAAGGACCTAACTCAAATTGTTACTTAATACAAATTTACTCAAATAACTTTTAGGAAAAAAATTTAAAATGGGACTTGTAGTTAAATTTAGTTGATTGTTTATAATTTTTTGATTAGTTTTACACGCTTTATTTATCTCCAACGATTCCAAATTATTTCATTTATGACCAACATCATCCCAATTTTTCATCAAAACCATGACCGTTTTCTATCAAATGATTATCAAATTCTGAAAACCCACTATTGTTCAAATATCTCAAGTGCTCCTTTACTCTTTTATTAAAATTTATACCCGTTTTACCAATATAAAATGCAGCACAATCCTTGCAACTAAGTTTATAGACACCAGAATTGTTAAATTTATCATCTTTGTCATTAGAATTTATGAGTAAATTTCCTACTATATTAATATTATTTTCTTTAAGTAATATTGGTTTATTATCACAGAGTATTTTAAGTTTTTTTATCAAGTGCCACTCTTTTTTTAAAGGCTTTTTTAGATGCAAATTCTCTGACTTTATCATCAAATAAATCCCACTCTATGGCGTGAAGTTCATGTACTAATTCTGTATGTAACAATTTTAGGTTAAGTTTGATCTTATTACGATTTTTAAATGCACTTTTTAAATTTTCTTTTAGTCACGCTTGTTTAGCTTTAATAACAGAAATATTAGAATTATTTATTATTTTATTTTTTGAATTAAACATATATTTAGGTATAACTTTATTTTTTAAACAATTTTGATAAAAATATATATTTATAGACACAATTCTATATTTAATGGTTAGTTTTTTTGTATAGTTTTGCTTTATTAGCCGTACTCGCCACAGTAATACTTTTGAAATTAGCTAAATTTTGCTAATTTCAAAAGTGATATTTAAGATAATTAATTCTAATTAACTTTAAATAAATGAATGAAAAAGCTCCTTTCAAAGTTATTTACTAATAAAGTTTTTTCATTTAGTTTTAATTACATTTGTAATGCCTTTGTACTGCCCTTTTGTCTAGATAGAATACATAATATATCTTACGATATATCGCTGTGGCTACGTTCTATGTTCTGAAACGGCGGCAGTCTTATGGCTTTGTGGACTGATATTTCAAAAATAGTAGGTCGCACGTGACGACATAACATGTTATATATAAAATATAATAAAACTAATACCATTTTTCTTTTTTATATCTTAATAAAATATTTTCTTATTATATTCATACAATTGAAAAATTATACGAAGAAATTTTGTGTAGTTCACAAGTAGTTGCGCACTATGCATAAATAGCCCGGTTATCTGGATTTAATTGATAAATAATTTAAACTTATGCATAGCAGGCTGCCCTAAAACCCGCTAGACTAACGAAATAATCAAATTCTGCGGAAAAAGGATAGCGATGAATGGGAGACACTTGGAGAGGCCTTCATCCAGCGTTGAATAGAAAACGGATGATGATGATACTTATGCATACATATATTTGTATGTGATAAGTATCTTTCCAAAATAGAAAACATTTACAAAAAAATCTCGAATAATCAATTATTCAAAGTAAAACTGTAAAACTTGAAACAAGTACATCATTAAGATTTAAAAATAATTTTAAAATCCCTAAATGTAACACCAAAAACTAGCAGCAAAATTTCATATACATAGGAATAAAATACTGCAATAGCCTCCCTACAGAAATTAAAAAGATAAAGGATAGAAAAGAACTAAAAATAAATTAAATAAACACTTCAAAAGCACACTATTAGATAATAAATAATATTATACATTACAAATGTATAACTTCTAACTCTATACAAATTATTACAGTGTAAGTCCCCTTCCAAGCACAAAAGCTAGTCTCGGTATATTTTATAAAATTGTAAAAATTTAATTTAATTGTAATTTTTTGAAACAATTAATATTAATATAATATCAATGAATATTTGAAAATCATCGCTTTATGTCTTACAGCTAATGTAAAATCGTCGATTGGCTTCTGATGTGACGAAAATATTACTATCAAAGTACTCGTAGATTATATTATATTTAATCAAAATATCGTAAAATCGAAAATATGGGCGAAATTAATAAATCTAGAAATTTAAAGCAATCGATATTTTCAATACTGCTCTAAGGTTAAATTATAAAGGTGTGGGAGGAGATAAATTGTTAAGACGTCGGAGGAGATGAGCAATATTTCATATAAATGGCCCTTTGTGATATATAACTGAAATGATTATTTTATTTCGGTTGCTTATCGCGATCATTTCGACAAACGACCTATTGTTTGTCGACCGGAATATGAAAAATGTGACCTTTTAGAACTTCTGTGTGCCACGAAACTTTTCAAATACCTGATATTTGGTTGATAGAGTCTTCTTCAAGAAATACAAACTGAGGACGATTTTCTCGATAAAGTTTTATTCATTCATCATTGTCAATTTTACCAAATTATTCCACATTAAGTTCGTAACATTATTATTACATGGATATTGATTTGGATGATTTTTTATATTTGTTAATTTTTTTTTACATTACGGTACATGAGAAATAGAGAATGATAAAATTGCAGAATTGTACAATAAAATTTACCTACAAGTAAAGATTCCGAACTGGAAAACAGTCGCTGAGAATCGGAGCACATAGAAGCAAAAGAGGCACGTGGGGTGCTGGGCCATTGAAGAAGAAGTGTATTTGTTACCAAATAAGTGTATGTATGTTTATAACTACGTAATTTCAGACAATAGACTACATTTAAATAAACTGATATAATTGAACTTAAATGAAATTGAATAATTCCACAAATTCACTGTATTTGATACCTAGTCTAAATAATTCAAAGATCTATTCCCCGCACCCCTTGGTTCTCCAAAAGAAAAGTGTATAAAAGAACAGTATCAAATATCTCTAGAATGAGAATTGGGCATTGCCAGGTAGCTTCACATTTATTCAGATTGAACTTAATAGATTCCCCAATGTGTGAGTGTGGTGCCGAGGAGGTAACCCTTGATCATATCTTTTTGCCTGACCATTGCGGATCACAGTTTTTTTACAGTAATCTCGTCAATGGTAATTTTCAACTCCCGGTTAACTTGTGTCATCTTCTTTTCCTTAACTCGCCACATTTAATCTACATAATAGCAAATTTTTTGAACGACAATGGTAGTGATTTGTAATGTAATA
Organism: Eubasilissa splendida; assembly: GCA_031772225.1. Classification (NCBI taxonomy): domain Eukaryota; kingdom Metazoa; phylum Arthropoda; class Insecta; order Trichoptera; family Phryganeidae; genus Eubasilissa; species Eubasilissa splendida. The sequence continues at coordinate 26,587,541 of CM062850.1, read as the reverse complement.
TTTCCTATTCTATAACATTATTGCACTTTTTTCTATAAAATAAAATTTTAACTTGATTAATGGCACAAATCACCCTTGAAGGGTGGATTGCCTATTTAAAAGAAGAAGAATTTTTTACCTAGTCTATGAAGCCTGGGTAATGGTGTGTGTAGTTCTGGCAATAAAACACATTAATTATAAAATTAGCGCACGCCTCTGTTCTAAATGTGATATCAATCCCACAAAACAAGGAACATAAAAAATATGATATTTATGAACGCATTAGGGATACATGCATAATCTTACAAGAAAAAAAAAGATTTTGATGCAATTTATTTTAAGTATAGGAACTGTTTTAATATTTATCTCACAGGTATGTAAACATAACTGCAGATAACTTCTTCGTAAAAATCATGAGTGAATTCTGGTTGTAAATTCAAAATACAGTCTGGTATTCTAGAATGAACATTATTGCTTCTAGAACCTCAATAGTAATAACACCTGTTCGTTCTAGCATACATTGAAATATTTATAGTGAAAAGTTACTATTTGACAACCATTTTGACAGGAAGAATATACAAAATCAATTATCTTATAAAAATAATTAAATTGACACGTCATTTGTAAACGTGTGCTACTTCGATCATTTTTTTCCCACGTGGTTCGTTGTTGCATCGCGATTTTATGGATAACAACTGTAATTTTATAATATTGTTCTTCGTAGCGTCATTTGTGAAGCTGACTCAACCGTGCAAGATAAATATGTGGACCTATTAAACGTACATGTAAGTTTGTTTCGATTTCTTAATCAAATTCGATTTATCTGTGTGTGAGTGCTCTACGAAATAATATAAAACTCAGACTAACTTCCATTAAGAATTTATAAAATCTCGGAAATTTGACTCGGCTTAGTTGTAATACATTTGTTCGTTCTTCGAAAGTTTCATTTCGACGTCTGAGAAGCACCATGAAATGAGTCATTTTTGATAACTTTTCAGCAGATAGAAATATTTTAACTTCGTCAATTTTTTCACCTGGATTTAAATATTTCAACATTATTTTAGAGATTGTTAACAATGTATTTGAAGTTAAAGACAATTAAAAAATTAATAAGTTATGCTATGTTAATGTATTTTTTTGTGAAGTTATGTTATGTTATAGACAAAAGAAAAATTATCTTAGCATATATATAGTCTTCCTAATTATAGTCTTAAGATCTAATTATAGTATTTTTTAGGCATGTATTTAAAAAGCTTTAGTCTTCGAGGCTTAAAGAGTCTTTAAGATTAACCAATGAGAAATATTATACTCTCTTTATAATACTCTTAAAAATAGTAATAAAAAAATAAAATCTACAGCAGTTTGACGGTACAATCTCCTTATTAATTAGTGACATTAGTGTGATGGCAATTTGGAAATATCCTTTATAAACTTATCCATGTGGTCATGACGTACGGAAAGGGAATGGAATGTCCGAAGATTATCGTGATTTTGATTTAAATACACAAAAAATAACTAATGCAGTGGAAATGAGATCACTTAGGCGTATATGTGGCAAATCTATTTATGACAGAGTAAAGAATAAAGAAATAAGAAAAGAATGTAAAGCTGATGTTAGTATAATGAGTAAAATTAAAAAAGGATTACTTAGGTAGTTCGGTCATATGGAATGGATGAATGAGGAGAGAATGGTAAGAAAGATATATGACGCAAGTGTTGATGGCACCAGAAATAGAAGACGTCCGCTGAAGACTTGGCACGACCAGGTAAACCAGATAATGGAGGATGGTTCTGTTAGAAACCTCAACAATCGGCGAGCTTGTATGAGAAGATGTATTAATGTGGAAGAGGCGAGAATTGTGTGTCAGGACCTAGGAGTGTGGCGCTCTATGCTCTCTGCCTATTCCCGCGGAGAAACGGCGTGATGGTAAGTAAGTAAGTAAAAATAACTAAAAACAGTGGAACACTCATCTCAACATCATCCTCCCATGTATCGTCCACGGTAACTGTGCGAGTTGTCATGATGCTATACGGTTTTAGTTGTGCAATGATGATAAAAGTGGCTACAGTGGCTCTGCAGTCGACTGAATTGTGAAACTAGTTTGAACTAATTGAACCGGCGCGAAAATTTAAATCCAATCATACCATAACACTATTTTTATTGAAAAATGAGTTATGTCATTTTGCTTCATAGACGTCGATTTGTCATTTTCGTATCAAATATGAAAGAAAGTTAACACGTAGCACAAGTTTTCAATATTAATATAGAATAGAAATCAGAAAACTTACAAAATCTTACTGTTCTCGAGTTTTCAACGTTCCCGTTAAGAATCTTCCATATAGAGAGTAGCTATTGTATATTAAACGTGTGTCAGATCAGTGGCACACGACAAAACAGCCCAGAAAACTCTACGCTTCTTAATCTGTTACCACATTGTGGAAAATATAAAATGTATTTAGAATTTTTGAGACCAGTACCTATTTTTGAGACGGGGGATTCTTAACATTTCTCTACTCAAATATAATTTTTAATTTTTTATATACCTGTATTATAAATGAACTTTACTTTAAACTGTTTATTTATAAATTACCAATCATAATTATACTATTTCTATATTTAAATTGCAAACTTTTTATGTCGTGGATTCATTATACCCTCTTGTTATCCTACCTGCTTTACCGATCTGCAGTCAATACTATCACTCAAGTAGTCGACAACTGCTACCACATTATCTATCATTCCACGGTATTTCTCACACTAGTATATTAGATAGAATTACGAATGAAGATGTTACGGTTCGGAGAAATAAAGAATTATAAGTATTTAAAACAATAAAAATCCGAAAACTTCAATATCTCGGATATGTGATAAATCATTCAGAGAAGTTTGAAATCCTGCACCTCATAATACAGGGAAAGAATGCTGGTAGATGTGGCCCTAGAAGAAGGAGAATATCATAGCCGAAGAGCCTGAAGTAATGGTTTAGCCAGTTTACTGTAGAATAAAGTGATGATAGCATGATAGTAATGATTGACTTCAAAAATTGGCCCCCAATGCAAAATGGAAAAAAGAGCCCGTAATTAAGTATTGTTTATAAGATATACGAATATTAGTAGTATTGCGTGGTTTTTCTATTACTTAGGCATTTATATGCACTTGCAAAATAAAGTGTATTTCCTTCGCTTCAAGGTGATATTAACTTTAAGCGATGGTCCGGTCCCTAACTCGACCGAAGTATTAGCGGTGTACTTCTGCTTATGTATTTAACTTAATAATACTCGCGAAACACGATTTTTTAAGTTTTACAAATCCATTTCTTACTATTAATGCTAGAAATGGTATGGACACTCGCAAAAATATGAATGCCATATAGATTGTATAGCGTAAAATTTTGGGCCCCAATCCATTGACGCAACGTACGCCACTGACGATTGCCAACTCTGTTGAACCAATAAGAAGAATATAATGTTTCATTATGTAACTTAAAATTAAATTAATTCTTCTTTCACAACAAGAAGAAGAAGTATATAAGATACTTTCATAAGAATCCAATTTGACCTTGGAACAATGTCCCAATACTTATGAAAAATACAAATACATTACATCTTACACGCTCACAATGTCCATGAATGTATATTGTGAAAGAAGAATTTATTTAATTTTAAGTTACATAATGAAACATTATATTTAATAAAGTTTTCCATTTTATTACGTTCTTCATAGAATTTAAGATTTTTTAACACACTTTTTTCCAACTAGAAATAATCATTTATATTTTCAATTCTGTTCAATCTTTTTGTTCTTCTTTCGTGACCTTATGTATCTTGACTATCCATGACCGCCATCATTATTGATCCCTAGATAACGACGTTTTGGACCAATCTGTTTGACCTTTTGTAGGTCTATTTTGATATTGTTCATCCATCTTCGTATCAGTCTTTCCCTCCGTCCAGGAACTGTCGGCGTGGACGAGGGAAAATTGCGTTTGGCAATTGTACATTTTGTATCATAAAAAAATAATAATTAAGTTGAAACAAAGAGTTTTCAAGTTTAACAGTTTTTAGGAGGTACATATTACCTATCACTAAAAGTTATTGAACATTACCATTTATACTTATATATGGCAATTTTTTTTTCTCTTCTTGTCTTGTACGTTTGCTCCTTTTTCTCATATCCAATCCAACTTCTGATATCAAGTTGTCATATAAATTGATACACTTGATAATAAATGTTAGATGATATTGTTCGACATTTATTTATACTGCATTTAAGAGTCCTCACTATCAGATTAACTATAGAACAAAACAATGTTTATAATTAATTAATAAACAATTAAAAATATTATTCATAGACAGCTGGTGTAGGTGAAGGATTTTTTTATTAATTTCTATGTCCGTATCATCTTTGCTCACTATCACAGAAAAAGACTGCCACTAAAATACGATATAAAACTGAACAACACACGCAGTTCACTTTAGTACTCAAATTCAAAGTATTAGGTTGATGCATAATTATCGTTTAATTGACATTATTTATAATATAATTGTTTAATAGGGTTAGGAAATTAAAATGCACATCAAAAACCATACACATATACACCACATGATGCTGTACCACTTGAAGAAAGATTGGAAAGCTGCTGACTCATTTCGCGATCTCAACGAACTTTTCGGCGAAGGCACGATTAGCGAAAGGGCGTGCCGAGAGTGGTTTGTTCGCTTCATAATTGGTGATACCAGCTTAGATAACAACTCAGGAAGGGGTTGATCTTCGGATGTTGATGACCATCGGCTGTGAAAGAGAACGAAAGTTGCACCTTCAGGACATTGGCTGAGAACTTCGATATCGATTAGTCCACGATTGCGGTGACTACGTCCCTGAATGATAATTGTACACTTTTAGTTTGATTTCGCTTTTGGTTATGTTATAATATAATTTACAATATATTTTTTAAAAAAACGGAGGATATTTATGCATCAACATAATAATCAAAATTTCTATTTTGACTTCAAATATACGAGGCGCATTTTTTGAGTAAGTACCGCTGCCGGATATTCATGGTGTAGTGCTGCGGTTGCGATATTGAGCATGCGCAATGGTTTCTTTCATCTGTTGACTCACCACATTAGGGACATTCACATAGTGTGGCTATCTTGTAGTGAGTGGTTGAAATGTGATTGCTGACTGTGATATACGGTCCGTGATTCGTTTCATGCATGAATGCATGAAACCAGCTGACATTCATCGCCAAGTGTATTCTGTTTTGTCCTGATTGGCGTCAAGTGATGTTTGTATTTTCTTTCATCTTAAGCGGCTCCTTGTTGGCAAGCGTTCTGATTTATTATACTATTGATATTTACTTACTTAAAAAACGCGCCTCATATGTATAAAAAGTAGCAAAAAATAATAATAAAAATTTATTTTAAATGTAGTATTATTATTTAAAGTTGCGTCATCTATTTTTTTAGCAATTTATATGCATCTTTATTAGTTGTGTATTTGTTTCTTAAAAATATAATAAATTAATAAACCTTGCAAAGGTTTTCACGAAAAACCCTATAATTTAAAATCATGTACACATTTATACAATTTATTTCCAGGCTTTGCTTTGGAGTGGATCTTCCATCACAAAACATTTTCCTCCATTTCTAGACTGCTTCTAGAAAAGTCCTTAATCCACCTGGAACGAGACCGAGAAGAGATCACGTAGACGTTAAATTGATGGTGGGAGTATACACGGAACGTCATGATTGGTCACGTGACGGTTTTCCTAGAAAGGCGCAATCATAATCCCCACTGCAACGGTGCACTTAATGCCAGCGGTCTGAAACTTCGCTTTAAATACCTTTAGTGAGAGAAAAATAGAACGTGATACGATATACAGGGTGTAACAGACCTAGTCCACAATATTATATGAATAGACACCTGACTAAATTACAATTCGAAAATGTTCAAGGGATATGTGTCTAATATCAACCATATCAGAGATATAAGTATTTAAAAAAAATCGTAAATATGCGATTATTTCGATTAATTGAAATATTTTATTAATTCAAAATTATATATTGGATACAAAAAATTAAAAGTCATCAAATTTTTGGCGGCTACACTATTATATTAGGGCCTGAAGCAAAGATATACATTAATAATTGAACAATTTCGTGAATATAGAAATCAAGTTTTACACGACGTTTTGTAAAGATTTCAAATAATAATAATTTACGAAACAGTGCAGAATTTGCATATATTCCTAGAACATTTTTGATTCATAATTCAGTCAGGTCCATGTTGTTTCCCTGCTTTTTGTGAGTATTTGATTATTCCACTAAATGATTTGAAATATGTATATGGCTATTCAATAATTTATTAAATAAAGTTTTTGTATATATATATTTCATTAAAACAAACTTAGATAAATCACTTAGAAAGATAGATACGTAGAAAAAACAATGTAGTCACGTCCGGGACTCGAACCTTGAACATTTTATGTTAGTAGAAAGCTTTGCCGATCAAGCTACAGTGATCCATCTAGTGGCCTTCAAATTTTATCTACATACGTTTTCTAAATGAGACATTTATTTTTTCTCTTTGAGAACGAAAATCTTTTTACGTATATTGTTTCTCAGAAACCTTTGAGCAGGACAGATATGCTAGACGGCGCTAGGAATTCTAGCCTATTTTATTAGCAAAAAAGATTAATGTAACTATAATAAAGTCACATTTTATTTTTATAGTTAAGATTTTTCAAAACATAGTTCTGTGATAGTTAAATAAAAATTGATAAATCATATGAAATTATACACAGAAAAGAATCTTAAATATAGTGATTTATTTAATTTGTTTTAATTATCTCAGAATTATGTTCTGAAAAATCGCAAATGAAATATGAATCCATTAAAATTAAAATTGGTTATGAACATAATATGTGTATATATGTTATTTATTGCTGTGATCAAAAGATTTACCCAAAAACATTGGATGTTGTTTATAAAATCTCTATCGTGGCACACACAGTAAGTATCGAGTGTTGGATTTGTCATTATGTTAATAATAATTATTCAATATTTTAAAGAGAACGCATTATTAATTAAGTTGTAATTTTTTCAGAAAATAGCTTTTAAATAAATGGAATGTAAGATGAATCAATTTGAAATAGTTGCAACATATAAGTTCGAAAATGTATCATCTTGTTACGAGGCTGACATAGTGTAATGGGTTTATCGCACTTTTTCGGATAGAAAGAGATCCTAGTTCAAATTCTGTTGGCAGTTAAAATTTTTTTTTCGATAAATTAAGTTTATCTATGTGTATATCTTTCTAATTGATGCATTTAGTTTGTATCAATACACTATTAACATTGTCACGATTTTGTTCAACAACATTTAAAACCCTTAAGGTATTTTTATTGTTCGAAACATATGTGACCAGCAAGATAAAATAATTGTTATCGTTATTAACCCTTGAATATTTGTTTATTTATAAACAATATTTTTATTATTTAACACATTCTTATTGTGAAGTTGATATTATTCAGAACATAGGTCTGTGATGTATTAAATACTAATTAATTTGAAAAAATGTAACATATAGGTTCGAAAATTTGTCGTCAAAAATACTGGCGCTGTAGCATAGTTAGTAATGCACCTTCCCCGGATTGAAAAAAGAGATCAAGGTTCGAATCCCGGTAGCACAACAACAATATTTTTCGATAAAATTGATTTTTATGTATATTTTTATAATTAATATATTTCACTAGTATTTAAAACGATATTTTTAATATAGCTCAACAACAACAATATTTTTAATATAGCACAACAACATCTATATTATTAAATCATTTTGCAAATAAAAATAAATACTCAATGAGTAATATTTACAATTTTTCTGCTAGTCCATATTCATTATTGTCTCACCCCTTAAATTTTAATCAATTAAGTGTATTAACTGAAGTAAATTATTTCTCCCTCAATATTTGTCAAATATTGTAATCTATATTATAATAATGGGTCAACACGTTAAATTGTTTTTTTTCTCTTTAAATTTTCTTGTTGAATCAACTAAACTTACAAAATCTTCACACAGCGTGAATATTATGTTCCAGGTCAATTTTGTTTGGCCACCATTTTAGTTTTAAAGACATTTGTGAGTTTACATTTGGCAGTTGTAGAGTAGTTGATTACAATTTATTATGGAGCATCAAACATCTCAACAACATGCAACAGCACATGTTTTGTAGCTCAGTATTGATGACCCCGATGTCAAGATGAGAGATGAATACATACACACTAATACATAAGGTGTGCAGTGCATACAAGCAAAAAAGCTGTGCGTAACTAAAAATTCTGGGAAAAAATATAAATTTAAAAATTGGATTAATTTTAACGAAAAAAATATTTTGCAATTAGTGCCATCTGTGTACCAGTAGAGACTTTAATCGCTTAGTTCTAAAAACTCATCGCTGTACTCCTGGCGCTCTTTTTTATTCGCCGCATCGTGCTATTTACATTACTCAGTTCTGTCTTTAAGCTAGTGAATTACTCAAGTCATATAAATGGCTGAATTGAAAATTCCTTTCGGTTGATTTGTTTTGTATGGAGTTGTTACAAATGCTGTTTTTTTAACAGAATAACATTAGAATGGGTTACAACTGCGAGCAAATCATTGAAGTGTCTACTTCCTCTTTTACTGATTTATCAATTTTATCTTACTGTGTTTAACGTGTTGATTTTATGATTATTCTTTAAATTTGGTGCATGGATTTGGAATGGAAATTGGCAGATTTTATTTATTTGGTATGTTAACCTTTAATAGAAATAATTATTTCCTTTAATAATTATATGAAGGATTTTCAAACAATAAATTAATCATGTTAAGTCATAGAAAGTGTTCTTAAAAACGTCCATATATTTTTTATATGGGTAAGAAAGTATTATTTTACGTTCAAATTTAAACTTTAAAAACACTTTTAACAGTACTCTAAAATTATAAATAAATACATGATAGGGTCGTATAAACGACGGATTTATTTTGTCTAAAGACGTTGGTTAAACGAAAGTACATATATTGTATTACATATATTATATATGATTGTATAATATCATTAGTAACAGCATAACCTAAATCTATACCTACTGCACGCCACTGCTAATACATACCAGAAAATGCGTCGTCTCAAAGTTAATTTCACAGTAACATCAAATGTTCAAGTATAGAGATTGTATTGTAATTGATACTTTATTGTTATCATCATTGAGTTATTACTCATTATTGAGTTATTGCCCATCATTGAGTTATTACTCATCATTGAGTTATTACTCAACGTTGAGTTATTACTCATCATTGAGTTATTACTCATCATTGAGTTATTACTCAACGTTGAGTTATTACTCATCATTGAGTTATTACTCATCAAATTTTAGTGATAGGTACTATACAAAAAATACAATGTTTATAGTATTCAGGAAATATTTTATTGGGAGTCAGAATATATTGTATAAAATTTAAACTTTTCCCTACTGGGCATGCAAAACTTAGATAGTACGCCGGGTATTTTAAATTAATTATAAATGGTCTTGATATTAAAATGTGAAAATTCACCAAATCACGATGTTTTTCGAAAAAATAACGACGTTTTCTCCACTAAAATCACTAAAAATCATTCATTCTTATTTCAACTTTTATTTTGTTAATAAACAAAACCGCCATTATTGGGACACTGAAAATTCTCAATTGATACACTAACGCGCCTATGCGTATGCGCCTATTTCTTTCAGGATGCAAGAGGCAATGCTGTAACCATTAATGATGATCGCTATCGTCACATATTGGAAAACTTCTTGGTAACCGAATTCGGTCGATTGTGTGTTTGTGTGGCTTCAACAGGACGGTGCCACCGCACACACACAGCCCGAGCGATGCTTGAAATTTTGCGAGAAATTTTACCTGCCCGCATAATGTTAAAAAGTGGTAATGTCGACGGGCCTCCTCGATCACCTGATTTGTGAAGGTTACTTACTTAAAATGAAAGGTCTACTCCAATAAGCTGACAACAATTCAGATGCTACAGGACAATATTCATAATCTGTTCCATCAGAGGAAGTATATTTAATTTGGACCGCAACAATAAACATGTGTCATTCGTTTGGATTCTTGCACATAAGAGAATACATGGAAATGAATGTGCTGATAAATTGGCCAAGGAGGCCACTTTTTCCGGAGTTTTCCCTCATCAATTTAATATCTCGATATATGATAGACTTAATATGGTAAAAAAAACGTACGAATTCTATCTGGACTGCACAATGGATGGATCCAAATAATCATAAGGGTAATCGGTTTAAAATAATTCAAAGATCTATTCCCCGCACCCCTTGGTTCTCCAAAAGGAAAGTCTTGAAGAGAACAATATCAAATATCTCTAGAATGAGAATTGGGCATTACCAGGTAGCCTCAAATTTAGTCAGATTTAACTTAATAGATTCCCCAATGTGTGAGTGTGGTGCCGAGGAGAAAACCTTTGACCATATTTTTTTGCCTGTCCATTGCGGATCACAAGTTTTTTTACATTATTCTCGTCTATGGTAATTTTCAACTCTCGGTTAACTCGTGCCATCTTCTTTCCCTTAACTCGCCACATTTAATCTATATAATAGCAAATTTTTTGAACGACAATGGTATTGTATAATGTTTCCTATTCTATAATATTATTGTACTTTTTTCGATAAAATAAAGTTTTAACTTGATTAATGGCACAAATCACTCTTGAAGGATGGATTGCTTATTTAAAAGATGAAAAAGAAGAAGGACAATATTCGAAATGAAATTGCTGAATTAAAACGCGAAGCGTGCAAGAAAGTTATAAAAAATATGGTTAAAAGAGCACGAATTTGTGTCGCTGCCAAAGGCGGCCACCTGGGCGATATCATATTTTATTCATAATTATAATAAACTATGTAATTTATAAATTAAAAAATCATGCCCAGTACTTATTAAATTCACTTATAATAATAAATTATAATTTTAATCCATGTCATAAAAATGCAATATCTCGTAAACTCCATAAAAATAACACATTTATTCGAAATAATAAAAATATTATTTCCATGTACGCATTGAGTCAGTGTTGTGGGGATGAACCTATATGAGATAATACGTAATTAAAAATAAATAATTCAATAGAGAAAAACGTTCATCCCCCGTAAGTATGTATATTGGAACTATCAATTCTGAAGGTTTGACTGCTATTTACTATCCTCCCTAGGTTTATTTTCCTCGTCGACATTTTTATGACGGAATAAATTTCCCGTTCATTCTTGATTGACGCAACACGGCGTCGCTGCGGAAACGAGCAGATAAAAATATTTAGGCGCAGGAAGGGAAACAGATGACAAAACTCGCACCAGCGTGAAAAGGAAATCGCACTTAGTTGCAACCCGAAACCGTAATATTAATTGTGAAATTTGAGGCGTTTCGTGAAAATAAAAATGTTATCAAATATTTTGTTGTGAGATCCAAAAATAATAAATCTATTCATTGCGTAAGTAGACAGTGTAATATTATCAAAATAATAGAATATGAAGAAATATCGTTTTTATTACATAGCTATATATAAATAAATATGAATTAAATATATTAATTATAAAGATATACATATAAAATCAATTCTATCGAAAAATATTGTTGTTGCGCCACCGGGATTCGAACCTGGTTCTCTTTCCTAACCGGGGAAGGTGCTTTATCCAACTAAGCTACAGCGACAATATTTTTAGCGACAATTTTCGACCCTATATGTTACCTTTTTGATATTAATACATTTAATCGTTCCATCATTTGACAGAGCCATCTACCTTATTTTTATAGGTTCGAATCCCGGTGGCGCAACAACAATATTTTTCGATAAAATTGATTTTATATGTATATCTTTATAATTAATATATTTAATTCATATTTAAAATATCACAGACCTATGTTCTGAATAATTACAACTTCACAATAAGAATGTGTTCTCCTAAAAAAAAAATATATATATAAATACATTTAGTACATCTTTATCAATCAATGTTATTAAGTTTTTACAAAATAATTACTGTAAATTTATAAACCTGTATTATTTTTTCTAAATTTCAATATTATTTGATAAAGTACATATGTTTACTTCACTCTGTAAAAGCCCATATCTACGAAAGTGTACACGATGCGATTATCTCAGAGATATAGTTGAGACACATCTCAATACCGTATATACATGTCGAGATTTTGATTTGGAGATAAACTCAGTGATCAGCTTGAGATTGGTAGAAAGAGACAAAATAATCTCAAATAATTTAAACTCAAAACAGTGTTTGATTTAACACGTGCATACAAACGTTACTTAAAACTACCAGATACCCCTACAGCTATCCTGAAAATATAAATTTAAGTCTTTAAAGCATTGACATCAAACATTAAATTATAAATATTTATACCATTTTAACTGTTGCTAGAGAGATTCAAAATCACCCGAGTAACGAACATGACAATGACATTTGACGTTTGACGTACTAGCGCGAAGTATGATGCGAGACGACGAATCTCTGATACATAGTGTGTTCATGGCGACTACGAAAGCTGAGAGCCGTCTCCAAAGAATCTCATGGGAGCAAAATCCATATCTCAGCGATTGTCTCGAGATAAAAATATCTTTAATATTTCATTCGTGGACACACTGTGTGTCAGAATGTGATGCAGGAGACATGTGTTAAGAATTTTATGGACAGCATTAAAAATTATATGGATGCACCGGTGTTGTTTAATAATAAGTTTTGTAGCAAGGAATGTTTGTATTATATGTATAAGAGTTACGAGAGACAAATCTTTTTCGAAAATTATAATTAAATTGCGAAAATATGGTCGGCGGGACTCGACCCAGCCTTTTCTTTAAAATTGGAAACTTTCTATTGGAGAATAATACGCGATTTTTTTAAGAGGATCTATGACAATTTTAAATCAGTATTAATTGAGTTGTCTTAGGTCAGTTGGAAGAGCGATTACCTACTTCATTCGCTGAATATATAATATGTATATAAAAATACTGCTTGAAAAATTTGTTCATTAACATTAAATGAACCCTCTTGTAGTATGCATCGTCAGGCGTGATATTTATACGAAGTTCAACTCTGGACTTTTTGGGGGTTGTTTATAATAGATTTACTAGGAAAATATGTACTCCGCGTGAGCGGGGTGCGAAGCAGGGGTGGAGTCGTTAACTGAAAAGGTTTTTGCGCAGACTGTCAAACCCAAGCGTGACAAGGACTGGGTGCTGACGATATCATATTTACTTTATTAAAGTGTCACCCGAACAGAGAAGTAAGATTTATATAACAAGGAAAAATGAACCACGGTGTGCAAAGGGATGGAATAATTATAATTGATTATAATTTATCGGAAGTACTCGGTTCATCATTTTTAAGCAGAGATGACATTGTTCAATTTTGATTGGTTTATTTCCTACCATAGGGTGTTTTAGCTCTAATGAAACATATGTACGTAGTACGACATGGAATGGAAATTAATATGCGTGGGTAAATCACAATGTACGTAACATCCGTGAAATAATGCGGCTTCTTGGATGAGTAAATTTAATTAAATATTATATTATGTTTTCGTATACAAAATAACACAAATGCTCCAGTTTCATTGAATTCACAGAGTGCTTTGTTAACAAAAATTTGAATGTTTCTAATTGGTAACACGGGTATATTATATTATTAGATAGCTTCTCGTACAGATGAACTTCATGTATCTACTTATTTTGTAAATAATTCGCTAAGTTTATGAGGAATATATGTCTGCATTTTTTTAACACATCATATTATATACTTATATACAGGAAAACTTACTACATACCTGCTTAAATTATGTAAAGAAAAAAGTTCAAACCAGCCCCTATTATACCAACAATAGCATTATAAAATATATATTAAATAATATAACTAGAATAGAATAGATAATAGTGGAGTATACAAGATTAATTGTAAGAACTGTCAATCATCTTATATTGGACAAACTGGAAGGAAAATACACACATGAATAGAAAAACACCATAAGTGGAAAAATAACTTCAGCATACACTCCCATGTGGTCGATAGTCTATCATTTAGTTTCAAGATCTACTTTATTACTGAAGATGACGCTTTGAGCATCGAACACGTTTTAATTTTGAATTAATGTGTAGTGTGAAGTAAACAACGTTGTGTTTTATTTATTTAATTAATTCATTTTTCTAAAAGTTAATTACAATGAACTTCCACAAAAATAATCATAAAATTTTTGAAATATTATGAAAATATAACAATTTTTAATTAAAGTGTAGTGTGAAGTTAGCAATGTTGTGTTTTATTTTAATAATTTATTTATTTATTCAAAAAGTTTAATTAATTTTGTTAAAAGTTTTTTAAAAGTTAATAACATCAAAGTGTTTATAATTTGAAACATCTTTATTGGCACACACTCATATACACTTTTTTAAATAATTTCTTAGATCCTAATATATCCTAACTAAGCAAACTGCTACTTCCACAAGTACCTACGTCGAACTACTTTTTATCTATGGCATCTTAAGTAAAATACTTAATATGATATTAATGTTTAAATTGATGGATAAAAATTAAAAAATAGCCTTGTCATGTCTTATTCGCTTAATGGACGTAGGATATCATCACTTCCAAACCATTGTCTATGATTCTTAAGATGTGCTCCTTCTTCCAGGGCTCTGATTTCCAGCAATCCTTTCCTTTGATACTTTTACAAATCCGAGATAATGAATTTTCAGATTATTATTATTATTATTTTAAAGCTGCTGCCTTTGAAGAGATTGGTATTAAATTTAGAAAATATATTTAATTTACAATTTGTATTTTTAAAATTATTTATTAGGAGCAGACACTTTATCTACAATGCCGCCATATTCTGGAGTCTGCGTATATAAGTAACTAAAATAAATGTACATTTCAGTTATGTACTTATAATTATTTAATTATTTATCGCCGTCTTATTGTGCATCTCAGTTCCGAGAATAGGGCGCATTGTTCTGCTTCAAAAAGTATCGTGGGCAATCTTTATATTTAATTAATAAATCTAAATTGTTACTGTATTATATCTGTATAAATCAATAGTTCTTAAAAAAACAATCTATCAAAAAAATATTTTAGTTGCTGCCGGGATCTTTTCCCCGGATAGGAAAACTAAAATAATTTTTTTTTTCGATAAATTGATTTTTACTGTATATCTTACTAGTTGATTAATTTAATTTGTTTTAAAATACCACATATCTATGTTCTGAAAAACAGCAAATTTAAAATAATATGTTCTTCTTAAAAAAAATATATATTTTTAAGAACACATTCTTATTGTGAAGTTGCAATTTATATTAATACATATTAAATGTATTAATTAAAAAGATGTACAGATAAAATCAATTTTATCGAAAATATATTGTTGTTGATACCGGGATTCGAATCAATTTGAAAGTGCAACATATAAATTCGAAAATTTGTTGTCAACTAACTGTGTTGGTGTAGCATAATCGGTTAATGCATTTCCACGGATAGGAAAATATCCAAGTTTGAATCAATAATAATATTTTTTCTACATTTATTTTGTTAATACATTTAATTTGTAGTAATTATATTTAAAAAAAATATTTTCCTTCATCATGGTGATAAAAAACGGTTTAAAGAAGGAAAAGGTATTTTTCAAAATTGTTCGGTGAATATAATTAACTCAGTGTTTATGAAAAGTTAATGAGTTATTTATTAATTAAGAGTATAATACTATGAAGATAAAATTACATCATAAAATAAAATTCTAAGCATTCACATTATAACGTACATGGCAATGTATTCACTAATTACGTCCATTTAGATGGTTGTGTGTTCAGAAGCCTGACAAAACCCTACATTCGTTAGGTCAAAGGGGTTAGCAGATCGGGTCTTCGTCTATATATTATATTATACTACTAGTATTTAAAACCCGTCCTCGGACATAGTTTTAGTGTTGATTATTTTAAGTTCATACTTTTTTCAAATTAATTAGGTACCACAATACAATGAACCAAACACCACAAATACTTTTTATTAACCGATATCTTGGAACGTTGAGAAAATTGTGTGAAGTTTTCACACTGAAAAACAATCGTTGCAAAATAATAATTGCCTACCCCGCGTAATGTATTGTGTACCAGGCACATTACTGATAAGTCAAATAATTCAATATCTTCTTCGATATTAGCAATATTACTTTGTGGCCTCATTTTATATAAATAATTAGACAAAATACTTTGTTTAAACCACTATTTATTGATAATTAAACATGTTTCGATACCTTCAGGAAACAATGTATACTGATATTAGAAATACAAGCGTAGATAAAAACAAAACAATAAAGTGGTGAGTTAGAACTAATATGAAAACAAATTTAAAAGGTGACTATTTGCAAAGATTTTTACACTTTTTCTTATTTTTAAAGTTTCTAATTTATCTAACCCCTAGTATTTGTATGTGTAATTTCTAAACCCTTGTTAATATCGAAAGAATGGTTTGTTTCCAAAGGTGATTAGAAATTCTGTATAGTCATTGCAAATTAATTTGTAGACCCTCGATTTTTTTAAATATAGTCCGTATCTTTGTTATTTAATATACGATTCTTAATTTGTTATTAGTGTAAAAAGATGGTTGTATAGAATATGGGATATTTTTTATAATTAAATTTGAAGCAAGATAATTTATGAACACAATTTTTCTCCACTGCTTCCCGCTATCAATAATAGGTGGGTACATAGTAGTTTAAACAAAGTATTTTGTCTAATTATTTATTATTAAATATCTACTTACAGCACAGAAACATTATATTGTTCCAATTTTCAAATTTCTGACAATAGATTCGTTTTGATACATATTAAATGTAGATCCAGCATTAAAATTATTTTTTTGATAAATTGATTATTATGTATATCATTTTAATTGACAAATTTAATTTGTATCAAAATACCACAGAACAATGTTGTGAAAAAACTGCCACTTCACAACAATAATGTGTTCTCCTTAATATTTTAGTTGTATCAAAGTTTATTCAAATTTAATAAAAATTAACATATGTATCAATTTGAAAGAGCTGATAGGTAAAAAAGATCCAAGTAGGTAGTAATTGATATTTTCTGTATATCATTCTAAACTAAACTGTAACTTCGCAATGATAATATGTTCTCCTTTTAATAGATTTGTTTGACAAAAATTCACTCATCCACATTTCTCTAGTTCTTTATTAGCATTAATTTTTTGATATATGTATAATTCACTCAACAGATAGATTATCTAGACTCATCATTAAATAATATTGTATTCATTAATCTAAATTTTTAATTGATCTTACTTTCCAATAAAAAAAAAGAGACTAGACTTCATTGAAACGATCATTTCTTCGAATTTCTTTTGAATTTAATTGCTTTTTTATTTACAAATTCATTTAAAATATTTAAACATGAAAATTTTGGCTTTTAAATATGTTTCCAAGCAGACTTAAAAAAAATAAGTGTATTTTTTATGCCCGTAATGTTTTACTTAAAATGAATATTCCTTCTTTTTTCGCTTTCAAAGCCAGACGAATTTAAAATGTAAAATGAGACGATTGACCTTTTGATAAAAGGTTAGGCTGGAGGGTTGCTTTATTCTAGGATGAAACAGCTACCTAAGTAGGTACCTAGTTCGTATTTTCTGCGCGAGATTCGGGGCTAAAAATATCTGACAGCTTAATTTTTGGTGATGAATCTAGCGCAGCAAAAACAACTTTTTTGATTTAAAAATATGACAGTTTGCTTCCCAATCTTTCTGATTCTCTCTTTCTTATTATCTTGTTTATGAAATTTAAATTTATTTGATTTTCATCAGCAAGCATTTCGCATGGTTAAATGGTTAAAACGAGGCTTTGTCTAGAGATATCCCTTAAAAAAAATATCAACTGGTTCGCTAAATATTTTTTGTAACCGCTCGTACACCTACACCTCTTCCACGTTAAGTGTATTATTTATCCTGTTTCATACACAGGTTTTCATTTGAGATAAGATTCATAAGAATGACACAAGTTGTAACTTTTTTAGAAACACTGATATTGAATATTTTAGTAATCAAACTAATTATATTTTAATACATAATTTTATTAAAATATTCCGAGGAACAGACGGTTCAGCGAGAAGTTTAGAATTTTAACAACTGGTTAGAACGAGCCGATGAGAACCCATAGAGGGACATCACTGATTTTGTGCCGATAGATACAAGAGATTAAATTAAATTAAGTTTTATACCCCGGAGAGGAAGATGTGCAGTCAATGTCAGCACACATAAAGCAAAAATAATGACTAACATAATCGCTTGCATATTATTTTGGATTTCATAGTAAATAATATGTACACATTCAGAAATAGCATTTTCAAAGAAGTGAAATGGATGCTGAGAAGGATTTTTCGAGTCACTCGGGAAAAAAACATCGACGGTCTCAGTTCGAAACTAGCACTTGGAATGAATCCTTACTCTACAGTGATTTCTTAAAATTAAAAATATTATCTAAAATGTTATTGTGATGTCCTTGGAATGGTGGAATGGTGGGGTGTGTATGTGTGCCGCACCGCCGGTGCGGGTATATGTGGCTATAAAAACGACCATCATACACGTAATATTTAAACTAAGAAATAAATATTTTTTTGAATATAAATGATTAAACTATTAGGCGGGTAAAATTTATTTTTTTACGTACGTAATCTTGTTGAATTATTTTATACACATAATATAACGTGCCGTACTGATAATTCATTGAAATTTTATTTTGAGAATATGTTTGATCGGATATTTGCTAGCATTAACAGTTAGTTCGGTTTAGTTAGGTTGACGAAGCAACTGTGATAAATTTAAGTTGTACTGGTATCGTTCGTTTGATAATAAGTTATGTTTTCAATATTGAAAGACAGAATTAATTGATTATAACATTCATAAAACATTCATCGCATTAGCGTCGGCGTTCACTTTATTTATTATTTTTTACTGGAATTAGCATAATGGATAATGTTCACAACATAAACTGTTTTTTTTCTATTGTATTGGGCGCGAACCGGCCACTATTCCGAATAATCGCCCGCAGGTTTAGTAACAAGATTTCTTGTTTTCTGATAGTAATAATAAAAACAATTACTGCCGGTGAATCGTGTCGCCCAATGACGTCAAAGTAAATAATATAAAATCTTAGCCCAGCATCTGAGCGTGTTGACATAATTTACCTTCATTCCCTTGTACCCTTTGCCAGTGGATGCCGCGTCTTATTTTTATCTCGTTATTTCACGTAGTTGAAAATACCTATATAAAGAGCGTCGAGGCTTTGTGTACCAACTGTTTCTTTTGAAGCTTCTTCCTTACTTGGAAGAGCTTTCAAGCTTATCCTTTATTTTGCATCTTAATTATAGAGGATAAATTAAGAGTACCTTAATTATTTGGAAGTAAATTCGGGATTTATTTTTTTGAAAATAATTTTAATTCATATTACGTGTTTTTGTTACAAATTTAGACGAAACGTGATGTTGACGAATTTTTTTGGCTGGTCAGTGTTCTATTTAGAATTTTTATTTTAATTTTTGGAATCTGAATACAAATGTCGTAAATTACAATTTATCTTGTAAACTCTCATTAAAATTAGATAGATTTTAAAATGATGATGTTTGACGGTCTCGTTTGGTCTATCGATAAGACCGACGCGTTTCAAGTGGTTTGGGGATCGTGCCTTATCCCAGAAGACAATCAAGTTGGTCTTATTTTACATAGTAGTAAAAACCATCGACCACGCTGTCAAAAGTGGAGTATTACATATATTTTTATGGAAAACAGAACACATTCTTATTGTGAAGTTATAATTTTACAGAACATAGGTCTGTGATATATTTTTAATAGAAATTAAATATATTAATTAGAAAGATATACATATATATATAAAATCTATTTATCGAAGAAATATTGTTGTTGCTACCGGGATTTGAACCTGGATCTCTTCTTATCTGGGGAAATGTATTAACCGATTATGCTTCGCCAACACAGTGAGTTGACGACAAATTTTCGAACTTATTTGTTGCACTTTCAAATTGATACATCTGTCATTCCATTATTTGAAAGCCATCTTCTTTATATTTATGGAATCTCAAAAACAATATTTTTTCGATGGAATTATTTCTTCTTTCTAATTAATACAATTAATTTGTATTTTAAAAAAATATCACAGACCTGTGTTCTGAATAATTACAATTTCACAATAAAAATCTCCATAATTATTAAATTTATTAGATTAAAGTTATTTATAAAATTATAAATTAAAATATATGTATGTCTATTCGACTGAAGAATTATTTTATTTATTTTAAATAAATCATCTTTCAGTTTTCCATCACATGTTATCCTTAATAGTCGTTGCGGCAGAGGGCGGAAGGTCAATAATCCTAGGCCGCCCGCTAGTGAACTTGTTGAATTTATACACGATCTTGTCAAACAGCATCTTGTCAGAAGTAAAAATATAAATTATATTTTAGGAGATAAATGGAATAGATTTAAATTGTACTTGGTGGTTCTTGTATTTTCTTTTCCTTTTTTTTAATTACTTTGTAATTGTATTATTTGCCAAGCTGCATAACAGTTTAACTGAAAGAATTGCCTTTTACATAGTAATTATTAAGTTTTTAACAACAATTTTTTTATTAGGAGAATACATTATTTTTGTAAAGTTTTAATTATCCAAAACATAGGTCCGTGATATTTTAAGTATGAATTAAATATATTAATTAGAAAGATATACATATAAAATCAATTTTATCGAAAAATATTGTTGTTGTGCTACTGGGATTCGATCCTGTACCTCTTTCCTAACCGAGGAAGGTGCATTATCCAACTATGCTACAGCGACAATATTTTTAGCGACAAATTTTCGAACCTATATGTTACCTTTTTTGATATTAATACATTTAATCGTTCCATATATTAATATCAAAAAAATTAACATATAAGTTCGAAAATTTCTCGCTAAAAATATTGTCGCTGTAGCATAGTTGGATAATGCATCTTCCCCGGTTAAGAAAGAGATCCAGGTTCGAATCCCAGTGGCGCAATAAAAATATTTTATATTATTGATTTTATATGTACATCTTTCTAAATAAGATATTTAATTCATATTTACAATTTTTTTTTAAATGAAATATAACAAAGCAAATTAATTAGTTTATAGTTTAGGGTGGTCATTGGGGTCTCATTATTTTTCAATGTGTTTAATATGTCTTTATTGATTTTATTAAAAATTCTTGGCACAACACATTCTCTCGTCCTCTCACCGTACACATTGTCCACGATCGGTACCTGTTCAACCCGACGACCTGGTAGTGTAGCTATGGTGAGGGTCAGTATTTATATTTACATTATTCATCAACTCTTCGAATATCGAAGTATATGTTAATTTTTAGTCAACTGGTAAGATTTTGCATATTGTAAATAATTCTCTATAATCATCTTTACATAAGCACTTCGTTCTGTTATCTACTGTAAGTTTTAAAAATCTTAATTGAAACTGTTTAATTTTATCAGTATATATTATATGTTAGTCTATAGCCACTCACTCACTTGTTGGACAATTTCTTGATTTGACGACTCCAGACTATTTTCTGTGGATGTATTTAAAAGCAATGCCTATAAGCCAACAACTATTCCGATGCTACCGGATAATATTCGAAATGATATCGCTGAAATAACACGCGAAGTGTGTGAGAATGTTATGAAAAATATAGTTAAAAGAACACGCATTTGTGCCGCTGCCAATGGCGGCTATCTTGCCGATATCACATTTTATATATAATTGTAAAAAATAAAGTAACTGATAAATAAAAATCAAATTATAAAAATATGTTTTATTTTTTAGTTATTCAAAAATAATATCGGCCTGAAACATAATATTCACCTGCATAACAGAAAACATATTACGTAGTTTTAGCATACTGATGTAACCTCAAAAAATATTCGATTTCAAGGTAGGTCTTCACTCTCACAGCTCATAGTAGATTAATTTATTAATTTTCCTGACCCTGTTATCTGTCGGTCGGGGTTAAAACGCTGCCACTGTTGACCTTTAATCGCTTCGGTGATGGGCTGAGGCAACTTCGACTTAGTTCCGATCTTCAGTAAAGCTCTGCGAGTCTCTTAAATCCTTTTTTATCCAGCCTTAAAAGGCTTTAAAGGTGAAAATTACAATTCGACGAATCGTGTGTTAGGGGGACTCTTAAATCGGATATTGAGCAATTCATATTTCGAAATAAGGGTCGCAGATTTGCCCGAGCAGGTTGTACCTTTGCGCATGGTTTGGGCTGTGTAAATCACGTATCTTTGTCATTTATGTACAATTTGCGCAAACCTTAATGTTCACCATATTTCTTTGAGATTATCGTATACGCATATCGAAATGCTTTTAAAACAATTAGATACACGATATATTCTACTCTTTCTGTTCTCAGGTGTTCATATTTATACAAATTTACAGGTTTTGAGGTACATTTTTACAGATTAAAGTAAAAATATAAGAATATATAACGAAAAAAGGGAAAGAGAGGGGGAGCCTAGCTTATATTTAAAAATATGTATATTAAGACAAAAAAATATTTAGTTTCATTCCACTAGCTGCAGACAAGTGTATATTAATAGTAAAAAGGTTAGCCATAGCCTAGCCTAGCTGACGAAATTCGATAAATCTCCTCATTAATAATTGTCTACCATTTTTATTATTCCATCAATTATCTTGATAAAATGATTGAACGTGCAACACTTTTTACATGTTTATTTCAAACAACGCTACGAAATCGTTTGATCAATTTTTATCATGATTGATTGAACACGGAACGTTTGTAAATTTAATGGTACATTATTGGTGTAATTTATAAGACAATATAACTTCAGGGCAATTTCGAACAAGCTATTGTGACTGGCGACTACTGTTAGACAAGATTCCTCATCAAACAATCAATCGAAGCCGAATTTAATCATTTAATTGTATTGTTTTGTTGAAATTATTTTCTGTTTGTTATTTAAACTAATGAGATATAGTCAAATTTTTAAATGTTCTACTGATTATGCATATATATGGTAATATAAATAATAGAGAAACAGACATCTAGATGTATATGTTTTGGCAAATAGTTTATATATAAATACTAATTTAATGTATTAATTATAAATATATACATATAAAATCAATTTTGTCGAAAAATATTGTTTTTGCGCTATCGGGATTCGAACCTGGATCTCTATTTCAAATGCGGGGAAGTACACTACCAATTGTGTTATAGCGCCAGTATTTTTCATGACAAATTTTCGAACCGATATGTTTAACTTTTTTCAAATTAATACATCGTTCCATTATTTGAAATTATTTATTATTATTATCCATTTTTTTTAAATATTTTAATTTTATTTTATATGTATATATTTATAATTAATACATTAAATTAGTATTTAAAACATCACAGACCTATGTTCTGAATAATTACAACTTCACAATAAGAATGTGTTCTTCTTAATAGTTTATATATATTTAATATCACAAGAATCACTATAATCAAAAAAAATTTTTACAATCCTTGAATTCGTTTAACAGACTGAATACCAAAGAATAGAAGTTTAGCTTATATGAAAATTCTACATACGTATATAATTTGTGTGGCTTTGAAATATATAATAAAGAGGCACATGATAACAGAAAACAAACAAAATTTCACGTGAAACTATGCGGTTATCGTGTCAGAGCAGTTTAGAAATAACTTAAGAATTTAATTTTCAAATTATATTATAATATAAATTATATATATTATAATATAAAACAAATAAATATATTTTGTTTTTAATACATAAAATTTTCGATTCTAATTTGTTATGGTGTTAGTCAATGTACCCTGTAGTTTTTATAAGAAAATTATTTAATATTCCTATAATATATATGTTGGTTTGGGAATAAACTTTATCTTTGCATCTATTTAGATTAATTATAAATTTTAGTGTGAAATAAATAATATTTAACAATATTATCCATTAATTAGTTATATGCAGGTATAATATTAACGTAACTTGAGATGAAAATATTTAAAATTGAATTTGTGAATCTGTTATAATGTGATTGTTAATAAAATCTAATATTCTAATAATAATTTACAATTAAATATAAATTTGTGTTTTTGTAAAATGAATCAAACAGGGAGGGGGGTAATTAATCCTTGCAGTTTGAATAAAGATAAACATTACAATGGGACTAGAAATACAATGGATATTCTACAGTGAATCCTGTGCGGCACCTGCAAATACATTATATCTGCGTCATTAGCATAATCTACCCCGCGAGAGGGCTGCAACAGCCGGTGGGAGGGGAAAACGTGAGCCGAGCGTTTTATACCCCTCCCAATCTGGTTTTCAGAAGTATTGTGCAAAACAAACATCATGCACTTAAACCGACAAACACTGTATACCGTAGGTGGTTTTTTTTAGATTCTTAAACACTTCTTAATATGAAAGTTAAATATTCTTAGAGCGTACCGGGTAGAGCTAATCATGAGATGAAATGAAATATTGTTACGAATCACACCTATCACCAAAGGCGCAAATAAATGGCTTCACGGCTGTACGCGTTTAACCCTCACGCCAATCGCACTTTCGTCCGACTACGTGCATGCCAGCTAAAGGCTTCAATTGGATAAAATAATGAACCTATATATAATCATTATTTTTATTTGTTAACTTTGTTTTATTAACCACTTATTGAGTTTAAATACATCTACCGTTTTCTAAAAATACAATTTTTTTCTTCAGGATGTCATGGTTTTGATAAAAAATTGAGATTGTCAATTTTGCGTATAAACGATGTTGGTCACAAATTAAATAATTTGGAATCTTTGGAGATAAATAAAGCGTGTAAAACTAATCAAAAAATTATAAACAACCAACTAATTTTAACTACGAGTCCCATTCTAAAATTTTTTCCTAAAAATTATTCGAGTAAATTTGTATTAAGTAACGATTTGAGTTAGGTATTAAATTTTTTTTTTTTTTAAATAGATTCTGGTAAAGAAACAATAATATATGTTTTAGTTAGTTATGACATCCTGAAGAAGAAGATGGTATTTTTCGAAACCGGTAGATATATTTAAACTCAATTAAGTGGTTAATAAAACAATGATAATAAATAAAAATAAAATTGTGATTGATGAACGATTTATGTTTTTATTTTTTTTCAAAAGACATCAATTTTGAAAATACCGAGTTCATCACCGGCTCCCATCTTTCATATTCATATACATTATTATGCTTTTCGCACCAGCTTATGCTTATTATATTATGCTTCACCAGTGGGATGTTTCACAGCTTAAACGATTAAACTTTTGTTTGAAAAGATTTGTAAAACACATAATGATATAATATAAACAGATTAATATCATTACTCTTTTTATCCTCTTTCTGACCGAAGATTTAATGCCGACGTAAAGCATTTTCAACCAACTCGCTCTTCTGCTGCGACCAGCATACTTGCACCCACTACATATTTATTCGATAGATATATTTTTTCAGTATATTTTTGTAGTTTATTTATTTAATTTGGATTCTTGCAAAGTCTTATCATTTGCCAGGTCCAAGTAACCTATAGAGGTGATGTTATTCATATGAAGACATCTACTGCAAAAATAGCTATGTTTATGTAAAGGTGTCTACCGACAAAGGTGCTAGTACTACTTTTCTCATTTGATGATTTAGTCAATCCAGTGGTCTTTTGAGTCCTTTATTTCTCTCGGGTAACGATGTTTATCCAACCATTGTCCGTCCTCCGAGCAACGTGGCCTGTCAATTGCCATTTGTTTTTTTTGGCATATTTTATTACATGAACAACTCTAATCTGTTCTCTTATCCACATACTCTGTGTGATGCCCAACATTATCTTTCACATCATACTTGAGTATTGAAAACGTAGATTGGTTGAACACTTTCCATTTCAGATACAGTGCAAAATTCAACCACTTTTTTAAATCATATTCAGGTATCGGAATGCATCTCAACTTAGCTTTGTTCTGCGAACAATTTTGTCAGATGTACTTCCAGTTATGAAAATATATTGTCCCTAGGTAGACATAATTATCCACTTTAAAAACAGTGGCGTAACTACAAAAATTAGGCCCCAATGCAGAATGAGAAAAAGGGCCCCCTAAATAAGTATTGTATATAAGATATACAAATATTAGTACTGCATGGTTTATCTAATAAATAGTAAGAATAAAATTAGTCTGTTGTCTTATATGATATTTTATTTTACAAGGCATTTAAATTGCAGGAAATTAAAAAAATATTTGCCGCGCTTTAAAGCATTTTTCACTTTACGGTGATGATCTGGTCCTTAATCCGACACAGTAGCGGAGTACTGCTACTATATACATCGAAAATGTTTTCACTTATATACCAGAGAATATACCTACATGTAATATAATTTTTTCTATAATTCAATTTTCTTGCTGCGGATTAGTATTAACACTGGAAAAGATATTAGCTGTATTGGCATAGTTAAGCCACTGCTTACAGATTGTACCACAAAGTGCATTATGCACACACACAGAGAATTCTATTCGCTGCTCATTTTACTGCGGAGAACATAAGTTGAACACGGTAACGGTTATCCTATAGAAATTGTTCACGATTGCAGTTCTGAGCATATTCCATTAGGAACAGGAATAACTTATCTCAGTATCCTGAGCGCTTGTAACTCGGGTAGTTACTTACATTATACCCACGGAAAACTTGTTCGGTTTGTTCAATTGAAATTGTGAAGATTCCCCGCAAACAAGGAAGTTAAATGAACACTTTGTTGAAATAGAGAACAATTGAAAATAAAAAATACAACTGTGAACAAAATGTGATATTGGACTCTCCTAATAAGTTGAACACTCATTTTTATTTTATGTTCGTTTTTTAGAGTTATCTAATATAAACATTAAATTAACACGGAATTACCAGAGAAAATAATGAATTGTAATTGGGATTGTTGGATCGAATATATATATATATATATATACAGCAGCTTCTTGCCAAATTATTAGTCTCACTGTAAAAAGTTTTATATTATGCAATATTTAGTGACCTATTAGGGTAGAGGAGCCGAGTTTGGGAAGGGCCGGAGGGTCTGTATTGATTTTTTTTTTAAAGTAGAGTAGTAAGAGTTGGGTTATAATACTCTGTGTGACATAAAATGTAATTAAACATTAAACTAATCATGTTACACCACTAATAACTACCATATCAATTAATTATACAGTGTGTAATAAACCCAGTCCATAATATTTTATACCTGACTAAATTACAAGTCGAAAATATTCAAGGAACATGTGCCTAATCTCAACCATGTCAGAGATATAAGCATTTAAATAAAAATCGTAATTATGCGATTATTTTAAATAAAATCGAAAATATTCAAGGAATATGTGCCTAATCTTAACCATGTCAGAGATATAGGCATTTAAATAAAAATCGTAATTATGCGATTAATTGAAATATTTTATTGATTCCAATTTATATATTGAATGTAAAAAATTAAAGGTTATCAAATTTCGAGTGGCCAGACTGTTTTTTGTAAGATGATTTTGGACCTGAAGCAAAGATATAGATTAATAATGGATAAATTTCGCAAATATTTATTTCGTAGTACGTCGACTTAAAGCTTAATATGATCTTGTAAAAATTTCAAACAATAATATTTTTCGTAACTGTGCAGAATTTGCACATATTCCTTGAACATTTTCGACTCGTAATTTAGTCAGGTATCCATCCATAAAATTTTGTGGACTAAGTGGAATAAGTAATATGGATATTTATTATTTATTATTCATATATATTTTCGTACTGGTAAATTTATATTGCCGCATTTGACTTGAAGTTAGCAGCAGTTTAGTACCACATAGTCGATAGAGTACATTTTTATTTTTTATTATCATTGTTGTATTTATAAAATTTTCAGAGTCGATAAAGAATGTAAAAGAAAAAATTTAATATCTCGAGTAATTAATCGATTTTTCTCCAGAAATATATTTTTAGTGTGAGTAATAAATTGGCAAGGAATTGTATAATTAGTATTAAAAAATGTATAGTAAATATTTAATATATATATATATACATAGTATATTATATGAAATGGAGTGTACATGTGCTCTTCGAAAAATATTGTATTGTCATTGTAACCAAATTTCACATAATTAATAAATATCATTTTTGACATACATTTTCATAAAAAAATATATCATAATACGTTTAAGTTAATATTTAATAAAGATTATTGTTTGAAATTAATTGCAGATAAATAAAAACCCAGCTATATGTCTAACGATTTCTTTGTATATCCAGATTAGAAAGGAAACTGGAATTACATCGATTACATCGTATTGAAGTGTAATTTGCACTCCTTTGAAATACGAATTAGGTGGACATGTGATCTTTTTGTTTGATGGTACATTTTTCAAATAGTCAAAGAACGACCTAATTTCTACTAAAAATATATATATATATATATTACAAAATTATTATTTTTTATGGATTTTACAACATATTTCTATTTTGCATCCACTGTGAACTGAAATTTATACGTGTATTTTTTTAAAGTACTGTACATACCGAACATTTTAAAGATATATTGAAGATTACGTTCAGTAAGTTTGACAATCTATAACATTGAGAGATGGTTAATAGTAGTGATGGTGACTGTGATTGTGACGATGATTGATAACTGAGATAGGAAACTATGATTTAATTGTTGGACGTTTACTTTCTAGCGTATCAATAATCGAAGAATTGCGAAAGTTCAGTCACCAATCATTGTTACAATCGAACACAATAACGGATTAAATAACGGTTTAGATAACTGAATAAATAACGAGATAAATAACCGTTTAAATAACGATTTAACTATCACAAGTTAATAGTAACAAAATATTTTTTTGGTAATAACCTTCTATTACCTACCTCCGAATGAAAATCATTTTATTTCATCATTTAAAGTGGAAATTTAATTAGAATTTTATTTTACGATTTGCTTCATACAACTTATCTGAAGTTATCTGACCATTGCGTCTCGGGACGATATTTCTAGTAAATTAGCAATATCGTATTACTAGTAAAGGACTAGTAATACGATATTGTGCGCAATGTTACTATCTTATGTATAATGTATCTTCATATCCATATTAAAGAAATGATTCCTTCATATTATTTTAAACATATAATTAATTAAAAAGAGGAAGTCTTTATACGAGGATACTTTTTTTTTACAATGTGCTTACCCAAGATAAAATGCCGACTCTCGCGTACGCTTTCATTAGGGAGGATGGCGCAAAAAGTCGGGTCAACTCGGGACATTAGCGGTAATCACAGTGACCTTTTGTAATCAGTGTAAGATGGGAGGGGAGGAGGAGGCAGAATTCCTTTGATTCTTTGAACTTTCACAGGATGAATCGTTAAATTAATATCAAGGAATACTTATATATTTTGCAGCCTCCTACCCTTTTCCATACACCGTGTTCACTGCAATGTCATTCAGGATGATGAAATATATATATATACTACTCGTTTGTCTTACCTATACATCTTAATCAATCTAAGTAGGTCTAAAAATAAATTTTGTAATATTTTTTCAGTATATAAATAATAAAATATCGTATACAAGAAAGTAATGGTTCTTTTATAAATATGTACATAAAAATAAAAACACACAATATAAATTATACATTTAAAAAAACGCTCATCTCGATACCAGTAGAACTCATAATCATGTATATTTTGTAATATATCTATGATGCAAATTTAACAAAAAAAAAATACGCAATGTAGATTAATAATTAAAAAACCAAATGTACGAGTAAAAAATGATGCAATAGAAATATGTACATTATTTCTATATATTTTATGTCCATGATTTTTTGAATTTGTAAATAATCTAAAATTTACAATACAACAGATGTTTAAAGATATATATAAATATACGCTCTTGATTCAATTTAATTTTACGTGTTTAGGTACATTAATTATACTTGGTATTTAATAATTTCTAGTTGAATTCATTAATGTACTTAAATTGTTTAGTCCTCGTCCTATTCTGCGATAAAGAATCACCCAGTATAAAACCACATCTTACTAATGGAATTTTGCAAACAAACTGTAAATTACATTTATTTTGATGAATCTTGCTACTCCTACACGAAAAAAAAAATTTATAAAAAATATTTATTTTAAAGAAACATTTGTGATACAATTTTTTTTATTTTGTGGTAAGTGTACCTAAAATAGAAGATAAGTATTTTTATATAATCTCCCCATTTGCGTATAATATTTTACAATAATAATTTTTTGAACTTAGATACATTTTTCAGTCCAATGTTTGCCAAATTTGTAATACACAATTAAATCTGGAAGGTATAATATTACTCACTTTATTAAGAAGATGGAATACCACTCTAATGTCCTGAAACACAATTTTCCTCATCCATGCGTCTTCTAATGCACATTCGTCGAACATTTTCTGGTGCCGTCCACACTGAAATCGTGTATTTTTCTTAATTTATTAACTATTAAACTGCAAGAAATTACGTAGTGATTATTTATATTTGAATACAGATCAATTCTGAGTAAACATTTTAATTTCAGTTTTATACTGCAAAGAAATGAGAACAGTTCTCTTCGGAACTGTTGGCATTAACAAGTAAAAATTTACACCGGTGGTTAAATATAATGTTTCTTGAAGTTCAATAGTTCAAATGTATGACCACAGAGATACTAAAATATCTGACATTGGTTTACATACTGGGTTACGAACTTGTGATAATAAAAGTACTTTGTCCATGTACAAAGTGGAAAATTAAGCAACATAATAAAATAACCAGTCCAACTAAAATATTTTAATGATTTTAACAAAATACAATTTAGGAATACACCCAAAAAACTACCCCAATATTTAAACTATTTCTTAATGGTGGCGCTTTTGGGAAAATTAAACTCGGCGAACACGAGATAGCGGTTATTAAAGTGGGATCACTTTACATATTTCACTTTGAGCTAACAACATTCCTGAAACAATGCAAACAGCATCCCTGCCAGGCTGGCGATCTGTGCCAACTGAACTATTCCTGTTTTAGCAAAATTTTGGCTGAAATTTTATCACCATCACAATAATGTCACTGATACCTTAATCAAAATTGCATGTTTGGAAAAATGATTTATAAAAAATTTTGCAAATAGTTATGTAATATTTTTAATATATCTGTTTACGCGCCATGTTACTTCAATTGGAACCACTGAGATTCCTGATTTATAATAATGTACATGTGTGTATGCAAATATTGCCGCCTTTTTTCGGAGAGCCAAGAAGACGGTAAACTACAGGCGATTATTATATCCGGTGCTTCGACCAGTCCAGAAGTCAAAATAAACCACCAGTGCGCACTTCGGACGGTCGAAATCAACGCAGCTAAAAGAACAACAACATCGGACCAGAAAGATAGCAAATACAATTAAAAGATTAGTGCAGTGTTCATATATCATATATGTCCTTATTGTCAATCGGAAACCTGGGAACCAGCTATCGAAGGCATTGACATAAACAGTATCATTGACATCTCTCCTGGCTTTCCTGATGTCTTGGAATGCCTAGTAAACGCAAGTCTGAAATCAATTACAATCAAATCTAGCAAACAATCACACTGAGGAATGTCACAAAACACGGTGATGAAATGTGAAATTTTAATACAAATTGAATGTAGAAATTAGGAAGATATACAGTAAAATTCAATTTATTGAAAAAACATTTTTGTTGCTACCGAAATTTGAACCTGGATCTTTTCCTATCCAGGGAAATGCGTTAACCCGATTACACTACCCTAACATAGTAAGTTGACGACAAATTATCAAAAATATTTTTTCGATAAATTGAATTTTCCTGTACGTCTTTCTAATTGACATATTTAATTTGGATTAAAATATGTTGAGAGAAATAAAATGTGATCTCTTTAAAATATGCAATAGTTATAAAATACAATAGAGATAATGCAATATCACCGATAAATTATTCCTGGACTTCAGTTGTATGTAAGTCTTATAGTTGCCACTTCTTCCTTAAAATGGGTTTGATATTTATCAGAAAATTCAAAAAGTGTATGAAAAATTAAGTGCATAAAAAATACTACCCCCAAAAAAATTATTAAATCGTGTCAAATGAACAATTTATTCGAAAATAAACTGAAGAATGCCGAGGAAATCTCTTATGAAGGAAAAAATTTCACTACAAAAGTGAAAATATTCCCTTAAACAGATTAAATTTAGTTTAATTAACGTTCATTTAAGTAAAATTAGTAATATTTTTTAATTAAGGGCGGATATTTTATCGATAATAAGAAACCATCTTTATTATAAATAAAACTACATCTTACAAAAATTTATGGTAGAAGAGAAAACATCATCATCTATCGTTGATGAAGTTTCTACTTCTTGTGAGCTTTTGTGCTCTGAATATTAGGGTGCTTCAAAAATGTACAGCATTTTTTTAAAATTGTTTATGGGGCACTATTTCATATATTTCCATACATTTAAAAACTAACACAGTATTTTTTTCAGATTTTTTAAAGGGCTTTTAGGGGTCGCTACCAGCTGTCAAAGTGTAGGGTTTAACCAAAAAATATAAGAAGTTGGTATTTAAACTGTAAATATTTATTTTAAACAATTTTTTACAATCAATGAAATAATTACATGACATATTTAAAAATAAACATAATTAAAAGGAATAATAATTATTCAAAATGACTTCAACGTCAACTTCTTTGAATCAGGAAATTTTCGTCGATAATCTTTAACCGCCATGAGCAAAAATTGCTTCTGCTCTTCATCTATGGTGTGAAGACGATTGTACTCTTCCACGAGCGCTACTCCTCTCTCTTCTATGTCATTAACAACTTTCATAGAATGTGCAAAAGTCTTAGCTTTGTTGTAGTCATCACCATCTTTCCAGGTCTTAACATATTTCGTTAAAAAATCACACAAAACGGCGATTGTGTTGAAAAATTCAACGTATAATTTGTAACAAGATCTTCTAATTTTTAACCAGAATGAGAGTATTGTCAAGGGTTATTCGCTTTGGTGCAAGCTACATTAATTCGACCTGTATTTGATGCGGTGGTATCAAAACCCAAAGATTTAATTTTATCACACAGGCCCCATGATAATAATGTTTCAAAAACAGCTAAGGCCATTGTCTGTCCTGTTCCATTTGGTAGTTTTGTAATAGCCAAAGCTATGTTCTATTATATTTTACCATCCCAGTGAATAGTAAGCAAAACATCTGGCTGAAACTCGCTTTTTAAAGACTCAGGAATTTTTTTTCGTCACTACTTTCGTTGGCGCCGAATAGACGAAGACCTGACGTTGTAACTCACCACAACCTGCGCTTCTGAGAGTAAATGTCATCACAGCAGTCGCTTTTCGATAGCTTGGCTTAGCAACATCAAGACTTACAGTCGTTTGGCTGTAAAGTCTTGATATTTGGTCGTCGATTACTCGATTCTTGCCTTGTTTTTGTTGTGATGTTGATGTAGACGGTCATGACAATGAAGAACTCGGCCGACTTAAGTCTTCACTATCGTCCAAAGAGGTCGATGAAGATGACATTAACTCACACTTTCAGTGAGACGTTTTATGTTTTTTGATTCTCACTCTTTTCTGCTTTCTAACTTTGCCAACTCTTGTAACATCATAGCTTGCTTCTTGACGATATCGCTGTCTAACCTACCTATCTGACCTGGTTGTCCTTTTTTCATCTGAGCGAATAGAAACAGTTTGTCTTCCTCGATAGTAATCATTTCCAATGCATTGACATAAGTAATATCAAAAAGACATTAAAAACTTTTCTTCCTTAATTTTTATCAAAATATTTATGTATTTTTACTATTACATATTTCTTTAATCTGGCAGAAATACTTACCTTTTCCCGTATTTGTAGAACATCACACGCACTAGAAGTCGCAGTTTTTCTTCACTATAATAAAAAAAACAAACTCTTAACTTCTTTAGCAGACGGTAATCTTGATTGAGACAAAGTTTGTGTAAGCTGTCCACATAACACTTTCACGCCATAATATGGGGTGATCGTAAATTCAGTCTAAGAACAAAAAGTACGTTACTATTCAAAGACTCTAGTTACGATACTAACACGTTTAAACACGCTTCCTATTATTTATAATACTATGAGAGGGGTATGTTCAACCTATCCGCGGCCTATTTATGCTGCATGAAGTGACATGTTTGGTCTGATGCGTTGCAATCATTGCCCTAAACGGCGCGTATTTTCGAAATTTTGATCAATGACGACGACCAATATAATTTAATTAAATGAAAAATAAAAAAATACGTGTATTTTTTTACTGTAACATTTATTTTTTGAAGTACCTACTGAATATGGTTGATGAATTTTACTTCTAGCAAGTTTTTATTTTTAGAATTTGAACACATTTTATACTTTTACATTTTACACATTTATTTTTTCTATTTTTATTTAGTATCTAACTATTAGTATTCTAGTAGTAATACATTATTATTATAAGTGACAATCCTTTTAAATATGTGATAGCTATATATAGGTTATTTTTATTCTTTAAAAAAAGAAATGTGTATCATTTTTACACTTTATAAATAATTAGCCAATATTAGTAATTATCTTTAGGGGTTGTTTACTGAAAAATGATGTCTAAGGAGCAAAACATATACACATGTATATATTTATGGAGCAATATGGAATGTCAAACATCCCTCGCATATGTTGATTCAAAATTTATAATTTAATACGAAATATGAAATAAATTTGAAACGCTTTCTGTCGAAATAAATAAATTTTAAATTCAAATAAAATATTTGTTGAAACTAGAATTGCCACCCAAATCTGATGAGGGTTTTCAATCCCTCATTCAAAGGACTGCGGCAGTGGAGTTAACAATCAATGTGAAAGCTTGCAAGTATGAACTATGTGGCTCAATTCATTGAATTGTATGCATTAGCCACTGTACGGATTCATGTATTTGATTAGAAAAACCAATATAAACTTAAACTTAGCTTTATCGTAGAAAACATCATGTTTAGAATATGAGTCATATTGCATACAAAGAATCATAGATAATAATTAGTATTTTAATTCAAATTAAATGTATCAATTAGAAAGATATACAGGAAAATTCAATGTGTCGAAAAAATATTATTGCTACCTTAGGATCTTTACCTTTCCTTTTAAATTTAGAATAATAGATGTATCAATTTGAAAGAACTACGGCATATAAGTTCAACTTACTATGTTAGTAAGTATAGTGTAATCAGTTAACGCATTTCCTAAGTGAATAATTTATAATGCAAAAGTATACAATTATGAGACAATATTTTTAGTTTAATGTAATTTTTTTGTATATTATTTAATTTAAAAAAATATATAAACAGGTATTACATTATAAAGAAGAATAAATGTATTGTACATTAGTAAATAGAAATTTAAAATAACAAAATGTAATGTGAACTTGAGATGAGCTACAAATCGATATCAGTGATTTCGTATCAACATTTACAAAGGACAGTTGGTAGCGGCTGATCAAATCCAAAAGTAGCTGCTACGTTATTTTTAACGATATTTTTTAATATATGATTACTATTTACAACTGCCAAATTATCGGCGCAGATCATATCACTGCTACCAAAGTAACATATAAGGCTTAACGGCTACTTATCGATATATCAAACTTCGACAAAGTCACCTAGCGAATTTAAAAAAAACATTTTTTTTGTTTATCTCAGAGCATAATTCATATAAAGATTTATTAATTATAACCGTTGTTTTTGAAATGCTATAGTAATAGTAAATCAATATTAGTTGTATTAATGTTAAAAGTATAAAAACTGCAGTTTAGAAATAATTTGAATGGTTTTGACGGATGAACTATTTGTGACACAGGATCAGACAATTTCACCGAGGAAAATTTTGTGTGGATTCATATTTTATTTTGTTATAAGATTCGTATAATTGGTAATACATATATTTAAATTAAAAATAATATAATCACTGTACAGGTACACGTGGTTAGCGTATGCGCAGTGTACACTCCGCCATACCAAATTATCGGCGCGTGAAATTACTGAACCAATGATTCATTATTAATTAGTTCCTAATTAAATAAATTCAAAGTGAATGCTTCTTCTTCTTCTTCTTCTTTTCGTTCCCTATCCGTTCAACGGTCGTTGACTATCATCACTTTGTTTACTGTGGCCCGGTGCAGCTCTACAGTAGACTGGCCAAACCATTGCCTTATGTTCTCCTTCTTCCAGGGCCCCCGACTTCTTTCCAGCAATCTTTCATTATAAGGTGTAAGATCTCGAACTTCTTCGGATGTCTCATTACGTGTCCAAGATATTGAAGTTTTCGGATTTTTATTGTTTTACTTACTTACCATCACGCCGTTTCCCCGCGGGGGTAGGCAGAGAGGATAGAGCGTCACACTCTTCTGTACCAACACACAATTATCGCTTATTACACATTCATACATCTTCTCATACAAGCTCAACGATTATTGAGGCTTCTAACAGGACCATCCTCCAGTATCTGATTTACCTGATCGTGCCAAGTCTTCCGCGGACGTCGTTACCATTCTCTCCTCATTCATCCGTTCCATATGACCAAACCACCTAAGTGATAATTTCTTAATTTTACTCACTATGCTAAGATCAGCTTTACATTATTTCCTTATTTCTTCATTCCTTACTCTGTCATAAATGGATCTACCACATATACGTCCAAGTGATCTCATTTCCACTGCATTCAGTCTGCTTTCATTCCTATTCTGCCAGCTCCAGACCTCACTTCCATACATCAGTGTGGGTACCAGGACTCCATTGTGAACCGCTAGTCTTGTCTCAGTTGACAAGTTCCCATTAGCTATAATTCCATTCAAAGCGCCATTCACTATATTTACTTCAGTCACCCTCCTTTCGATATCTTTCACCGTCTTTCCGTTTCTATCGAACATACTTCCCAAATACACAAACTCATCTACCTGTTCCAAATATTCATTACCCACGTATTATTTTTCACGTTGTTATGCTTTCCTCCTTCTCGAATACCATCACTTTCGACATTCATAATAAGGTCGCTTTTCCTTGCATACACCGTACATTCTACGCACTAGTCTCTGTAATTCTTGTTCTCGTAACTCCATCCATCTAGCGTATTTTAATCATTCTGTAGATCCACATCTCAAATGCTTCAAATCGCCTTACATTTCCTCGGTAAGTGTCTATGCTTCCATTGTATAAAATATAATCGAGAACACATAGCATCTGACCGTTCTCATTCGTCATTTAAAGTTGAGATTATTACTGCAGAACATCTTTTTAATGCGGGTGAAGGTTGCACGAGCTTGCTCAATGCGGCATTCGATTTCAACAGAAGGATCCCATCTTTCATTTATATTGCAATCTAGGTATATAATACTTTGTATCTTTTCCAATTGAATATGTGCAGGTTTCTGATTAAAATACAGTAATACCTCGAAGTTACGCGATAGGTGGGACCGACGAAAATCATTTAACTCGAATTCGCGTAAGTCGGGGTACAACTTTGCATATAAATACATACAACTTTGTTTAATTGGGACCAAGGACTGACAAAACACTTGTTTAGAAGAAAAATATTTAATAAAATTGCAGTTCTTTATACATATTAATACAAAACATTAAAAAATAAACGATTTACGTTAAAAAGTCATTTCAATGTCGATGGTTTCATAAAATCTAACAAATTCGTCTGTCGAGACACAATGCCATCTTTTTTCACTCAGAATTTCTTTGTAGTAAGCTAATATTTTTTTATTCCTTGCTTTGTAGCTATAACGAGTTCTTCATTGGAGCCTATGATTTCTAAAAATTTTAAGCCATTTTCAATAGAGCTGAGACCTTCTGTCAAGCTTGCAATTGTCATGTGTTTTTCTGGTGGAATTGGGTCTGAAGTGTCTTCATTGTCGTTTTGCTTACGCATCTCTATGAGCTCATCGATTGTTAGCTCCTGACTAAGGGAATCCAACAGCTCGCGAAACACATCCAATGCGCTGAGTTCGCGTAAATCGGGGTATTACTGTACTAGTAATTTTACAGAATTAACCTTAGGTGTATGGATAATTAACTGTTACATGACATTCTAATTATACAATTTACTATTCATTCTGTGTCTTGCTTGTGGTTCGCTACTATACTAATATACAAACACCTTTCTTTTTCACAAAGAAGGTAATATATTCGAATCTAAATCAAATCGTCTGAAAATTTCCACTACAAAGAATTGGAAATGTCTCGCTAACTGTTTCCCTGGAGACAGCACCGTTACGAAAGACATACTTTAAAGAGAAAATCTTCTCTCTAAAAAAAGGAAACTCATCTAAAATCTGCATTTCATTTCGAGCTCTAGTTTCTAACGTACTTTGAAACTTGTCAAATAGTTGCTTGTTCCGTTGAGCTCGAGCTCGGGGAAGATGGATTCAGGCTCGATCCGCAACTGCAGCTGTTGAAAGTTGGAAGACAGTTGTGCTCAATTTTTCACAATTTTTTTTGGTTCATTTCTATAAAAAATACCATAAAATGAATACTTATTATCTTTAATAATACTTATATGATCTTCATTATTCGAAAGCAAATTCGTAATTTTTAGATTTTGTCAACAAATATCTTATTTGTGGAATAATGTAATTAATATTTTAGTCATTTTATCGGCATGAATGCCTCGACCCTGCAACAAACCCAACCACTGCAAACTGTATCTACCACAGCGAATAAAACATTTATCTAATTCTTTTATGCGTCAAAGTGACAGCGTAGAAATTGAAATTATCCTGGAAACAACCATGGACCAAAGATGACTTGGAAGTGTGCTACAATAGTGGAAAGATACGTTGCATGGATAAACCCTTATGGCGGACTTCTAGTTCTACCTAGCGCTGGTTCGTGGAAGCTCACTGTCACGCCGCATACCGGGTCACAGCGAGCCTGCAGTAGACACCGCGAGAGGGACGCGGCGCTAGTGAACAAAGCAGCCGGCAGTTCCTGGCCTGTTGACGAGAGTTCCAAGCCGAGAATTTCATTCTGCTTCCGTGGCTGGCGCCTTTAACTTGTTTTCTCTTTAAGTGTAACTTATTTTGTACTTGTAAATCTAACAGATACCTGTACTTTATAGTGTATTCCGACTGTGGACCGCAAATAAACCAGACAACAAAACCCAAGATATGGTTTTCTTTAACTTATCTCGTTACATATGTATATAGTTGCAAACGAACATACCTGCGCGAGATTCAGCTGTGAGAGAGCCCCAAACCAGAAATTGTGGAGATGCATTACGAGCTGATACTCATTTGATTAAAGTGACATAAAAGAAGAAAGAAGAAGAATTTTATCTATCGAGTTATTTCAATAATGGTGGTTCAATAAAAGGTATCCCCCGAGACTGCAAATATATCCGATAAGAAGTTATTTGGTAGTTTTTCTGAAGATAGTGAAACAGCCTCTCAGAAAAGCCTTGAAATAAACGATTCACGTAGTTACACACTCACGTGTATAAATCTGCCCTACTGCTTTACCTTCGTTTTAAATAACGAAACATGTGATAAAATCCAGTTCTTTTATATGAAAGAAAAAGAATTTTTAAAAATGTATTATACCCCTCATCTCTCTTTTGTCTGATTTTTCCTCTGATAATATCATAAAAAAAAACCCTCATGAACAAAAGATTTATGAATAAAAATTCAGTATTAAATCGAAACGAAAAAAAACATTTTTATAATTCATCTCATTCAGTATTAATGTGAATACGAACCCGAGCGGAAATTACAATTTGTTGGATATTTGGTATTTCTCACACATTAAAAAGAGCCATACATTCTGGTCACACTTAAATCGTAATCGTAAATCTACTAAAATGAATTATGGTACTGTATTCTCACTTCCGTTCTGACGTTTTCATTTTCACTTTTATAATAAGACGTCATCAGGTTGCCACTCGTAAAATCAGAAATGTTCTCTTCACGTGTAAGGTTTACCCGTAAGACACGGTAAATGCAGTTTAAAGAAGATGAATGAAGCTGTCATGTGCAGGGTTCCCGAGAATATACGTGAGAAAACAATTTTTTTTTTAAATGTTTTAGTCTTGTACTTTTGTACATATATTTTTTTTAAACAGGTGAGTTAAGATACGTATAAAAAATCTATGATATGGCTCGAATGAATCTAATAATGTGATTTCATTTGCAGTATTAAATATTTTCTGATTAAATAAAATGAACAGGCAGTCCTGGCGCCATCTATCAGATTTTACTCAAAGGTATTTGAAAGACAAGGAGCTGAACATCAAGAATAGAATCTCAACTAAGACGAATTCATAAATTGTTTGGGAATTTTGCGAGACTCTTCGAAGGCCGGAGAGAAAGTCGAAGATGCTCCACTCATTGAACAAATAGCAACAGGCAATTCCCTGGTGGTAGCTTTAAGATCTGCAGGATCCGCAAAAAAGTGAAGGGGCGTAGTCAAGAAGGCAGGGGTTCATGGAGATCACGATCCTCAATCACGTGGGACTGACGTAAAAATGCCTTCCTTGCAAAATAATGGACTAATAAAATAAACGAATATATTTAACATATGTGAAAATAAAACACTAGTTTTTTTATTCTACTCGTTTATTTTACTTGAGATGCGTTTCGCCTTGTAAGGACAACAAAGTGTTGTAATTTTCGATAAAAATTGCCTTTTTATTTTTCAAATCAATACAATTTTACCGATATACTTTAAAATTAAAATTCTTAAACTGACACTAACATAAACGATAATAGTAATCGTAATGATAGCATAACTAATTTTCAAAACAATGTTGTAGGTACAGTCAGATGCCATCAATGATAAACACATAATGCTTGCGTATATAGTGTCGTCTGTCTGTGAACAAATACAATTTTACCGATATATATACACCTAGATACAATACACTACTTTATTTAAAATCTTACGTCAAAATAGTTTGAACATCGCTTGTAAAGCTACGAGAATAAATAGATGATATTGCACTTGCCGCGTTCAGGGACATCCTTCAGCTATTCAACTGAACATTTCATGCTCCGATAAACCGAAAGTATTCAATATTTAAAGTCAATTCAAACGTTTCGTTCTATCATTCTAGTATTTGAGAACTTTTGCTAACATTATTCGAGAGCTTTTGTTAAACTAAATTAACATTTGGTTAAGCTAAGTACTTTGGAACAACGTTATTATTGTAAGACTATTTGTTTTCACCAAATTACAAAGACAATCAGGAGGAATAAATTATTCTAGAAGCTTTTAATGCATAAGAAGATAAATTCAAAACAATTCAAATATATTTTATTCGTAAAAGAATCAAAGTGTGATTTAATATCACCACGGAATAAGAATGCTGGAAATGAAAATCAAAATTTTTTTTTTGTTTGCATAGCGAATAATTTCGAAAAAGTACTTTTGTATATTTATCTTTAAAAAAAATTAGTTGGTTATTTTTAAATCTAATTAGCCTCTCCTCTTTCAAATCTATGTCATACAGACATTATACATTTTCAATCGTTTAAAAATGATCCCTGATTATACGATTAAAAAATTAATATGGTAAAGAAATAATTAAAATGGTAGTTCAAAAAATATTCAAAATGTTTATTACGCCTATAAATAATATGCTTAATTATACTATTAGTTTGTAAGGTTTATTTTTAATTAAATAGTTTTTTTATTAATGAACTTTTTAGCCGTGTATATGTATTTTTGGACGATAATATGCACCCAAAATTATTTATATACAAAAAAGAAGAGAGAAATATTCTAAATATTAATTAAATATATTAATTAGAAAGATATACATATAAAATCAATTTAATCGAAAAATATTGTTGTTGCGCCACCGGGATTCGAACCTGAATCTCTTTCCTAACCGGGGAAGGTGCATTATCCAACTACGATACAGCGACAATACTTTTAGCGACATATTTTCGAACCTATATGTAACTTTTTTTGATATTAATACATTTAATTGTTCCATTATTTGAAAGAGCCATCTAACTTATTTTCCCGGTGGCGCAACAACAATATTTTTCGATAAAATTGATTTAATATGTATATCTTTCTAATTAATATATTTAATTCATATTTAAAAATTATTAATTTAATTAGCACAAGTGATCATCGGATCGAATCAAGTGATCGGAAATGAACTGTCAAATTAATATGGAGAGATTTGACAGGTATGGAAAAAATTAAATATAGTAACTAAAATAAAATAAAAGGAGTACAAATAAATAAATATATGTACCTATAATATTTATTTTGGCAGTTTAAATGGTTCTCTAATGCTGTACGTAAATTAAACTAACTAACTTACCATCACGCCGTTTTCCCGCGAGGATAGACAGAGAGGATAGAGCGCCACACTTTTTTGTCCTGACACACAATTCTCGCACCATCCACATTCATACATCTTCTCACACAAGTTCGTCAATTATTGAGGCTTCTAACTGGACCATCTTCCAGTGTCTGGTTTACCTGGTCTCGCCAATTAAATGATTTATTTCAGATGTTTTACCTTTGGTATGAAATTTAGTTTGTTAAGAAGTTTTCTTGTCGGATTTGATTACTACCAGATGGTTGGAATCGTTGTATGCATTATATTACACTTTATTCTGACTTAATCGTCTCGAGAAATATCGTGTTCAAGAGGCAGAATAACGGACCTTCCGCAGTTGTGATTTCAAAGCAACAGATGCTACCAGTGTCGCCCGAGGGAAGGTTTCGGTCTAGGATTTTTAGCTCCTTTCATCTGGCAGAAAAGGAAAAGGGGGTAATAGTCTGTTTTTAATAAATAAAATGAACGCCTTGAAGAAAATATAACTCGACAAAGGAAGTAAACTGAAAATATGAATAGAGAATAAACTAGAATATTAAGGTAAAGAAAAAGTAAGTAATCATTCTAACTTTTATCTTCCATACATTATGAACCTACATTATATTTATTCAATTTAATAATGTAT
Source organism: Eubasilissa splendida (assembly GCA_031772225.1). NCBI lineage: Eukaryota > Metazoa > Arthropoda > Insecta > Trichoptera > Phryganeidae > Eubasilissa > Eubasilissa splendida. Next base: position 26,544,357 of record CM062850.1, on the reverse strand, counting down.
AACTATTAGATACCTTAAAAGTATTGACCAATAATATTTTAATACAAATTAAATGCATCAATTAAAAATATATACATACAGATAAAATCAATTTATCGAAAAAATATTTTAGCTGTCACCGCGGTTTGAACCAAGAACCAAGAACAAATTACATCATGTCAGCATAGTTAATTGAAACAAACAAATTTTAGAACTTATATGTTGCACCTATTTCAAGTTGATATATCTGTTATTCCATTTTTTTCAGATAAATTAATTTTATCTACATGTATATATTTTTAAATCGGTGTATTTAATTTATATTAAAATATCACAGAACAATGTTCTGAAATAAACAACAATTTTACAATTATAATGTGTTCTCTTTAAAATAATATGTTTAATTTTATCTTAACTGATTATTTTTTAAATGCGAGTTTTTGAGTTTACTTAATGCATGTTTCATTAATATTCCTACTATTTTTCAAATATAGCTAAGCGCTAGTACTATAAAAATAGAACTAAATTGGTGGTCTCTAGGATAGAACCCCGATTGTTCGAAATAATTAATAATAATTTTAGTTTGCCTGTACACTAAATTAAAACGCCATCCAAGAGGAACAAATGTGTAATAACTCTTGGTGTTCTATTCTTTGTTATGCTAGCTGTATATTGGTAGGTAATATCGATAAATAAACTCTCTTTTCTATACAATTATAGTTTTATTACAACACTTTAAAGTACATGGATTAATACGAGATTTACATTCAGAAATGGTATTTACAATTGGAAGTCGCTTTGATGAGAGAGCGCTTCCCAAAGGCGCGGCGACTTATAAAGTCTCTCCCCACCCACACTCATATTCACTCTCATGGTGGACGCACACACATAATTACATACAAGTGACAGATCTCACAAAAAGGTATATCACGTGCCGGATATTCGACAAAAATCTTCCGTTAGCTTTTAAACAAAGATATATAGCTAAAATTTTTGAAATTTGTAATTGAAGCATAATCATAAAACAATTTTAAAACATTTCTGTAAATCAATTTATATATCATAAAACAAAAATTTTCGGTATGCTGCCCAAATTTAGGGAATCTCCTCATCCTTCCGATTTAATTTTTTTTCAACTTAAAATTCATTTGTCTATTATTGAAAGTATAAAAAATAACCCGTCAATAATGATGGGAAATTAATCAATTTCATTATCTAAATGTATTTTAAAAAATCAACAAAAATTGAATAGCAAAATTATTTACTCTGTTCGAAGCGATAAATGCAAACGTTCACGTGACACGGACATGTTCAATATTTGTTTATTTTACGTTGCTACGCGTCACGAATGAATGAAAAAAGGGAATTATTAAAACAATTGGAACAACCCATAAATAATGACTGTAAAATGAATAAGTACTTGTTATAACATTATAATTTTTTTAAATCAACTATCAATAATAGCAAACTAATTTATTTCGTTAAACCCACACTTTTACGCAACGTAATGCAACACGAACAGTAGTTATCAATATAATGCCAGCAGTCCACTCTCGCCGAGGCGAGGCGTGAAAGGCGAAGCGAGATGGCACGATACGACCCGTGTCGACACGAGAATAGGCTATGCAAGCCGAGAGCTACAGCATATTCTCGTGCACGGCTCCTCTCACCATGCCTCGGCGAGAGTGGACTGCTGGCAAAAAATAAGTTTGTTTTACAGCGTACCTACGTCACACGGACGACCGGAAATTAGGAAATTGTTATAACTTTAAAGTTAGTATAAGAACATACTGTATTTATTTTAAAAAAGGAAATACTGTTTTTGAAATAAATGCCATCGAAGTAAAAATTGTGTATGTACTGCTATCGCTGAAAAATAATTTTCTTAATGTTTTTTTTGTTATGAAGACTTCTACCAATTTCAGATATTTTTCTTTAGTGACAACTAACATTAATTTATCTATATACATATATGCATTGGAAATAAGTATGGTATCCAGGAAGGACGTAGTTACTTACTGTTTATAATTAGATTTATGAATAAATATATATTACTACGCTCAAAGGGCTCTTCTTATGAATCACCATAATCTCAATTTTGGCCATTCTCTCTACCTATAAAAACACATGTTGCTCTCCCTTTACCGCAACAGTATGTGAAACCTCCCCACCCTTCTCCCTCTTTTTTTTCTCTTCTTCTTTTCTTTAATTTTCTGCATCTAAACATACTTATGTATCCAAATATTTTTGTGGATTTTAATTATTAGTATCACATGTTAAATAGTTATGTTTATTACAATATGTTTCCACTGTCAAAATCCCTCAATAATTTTTTTTTTTTAAATTTAACGTTTAATTAATAACCTACGAGGGCGAACCAAAAATTATCTACACTGTCGCCATAATACGCCTTCAAGATTGTAATACTGCTTTCTGCGCATGCGTGCTAAGAGTTTGCACGACTGTAGTTACGTGTGCGAAATTTGATCCCGATCGCGTTATTTGACCTCCGGCTATTACAGTGTAAACATGTCCGCTCCGCTAGCAGTTTGCACCAAGGGGGACCAACGAGCAGTGATCCGATTTCTCTGGTCGGAGGGTGAGAAAGGGGCTGAAATGCATCGTAGACTTTTAACACAATACGGGGACAGTGCATCACAACGATACAGTGTTTTTTTGAGGATCGAGATGTTTAAAAGGCGGAGAGGGAGCGGGACGCCTGTCAACCTCCACCATGTACAACAAGATTCAGCAAGATTGAGAGATGGTTCTAACGAATAAGCGAGTTACCATCGGTGGAGTAACGTCTTCTTTGAACATCTGTCATAGTTCTCATCCACGACGAGCTTGGCTTCCGTAAAGTCCGTGTAAATAAATTGTGACTTACCCTTGTATTAGGTTGATGGCGTATGTTACTTCGGAAATAACTAGTTTTAAGTAAATGAAATATATAATAAATACTTGTACACAAATAAATAGTTACCCATTTAGAAATTATAACAATACGTATTTTTTCCGAAATTTTCTTACAACTCGTCTGGTTAAGCCTTGTCAACAATTTGAACGAGTTAAAGGTAAAGTTGGAATATTTTTATTTCTCTTAGTACCTAAATTGGTAATGCTTTGAGCGCCCCCAATATTAACACTTTACTCAATAATACTTTTATATTCGTGGACATTTTTCAAGTTTTCGGGTCACAATAATATTTTGCAGCGGTGAGTTCAGAATTTATTTCCCCTAACAGCGCGATGATAAATCCTCCCATCGACGACTGAACATTTCAGTAATGGATTTGATAGTGGCATTGTTGCGATATTGAAAATGAAAAACTCCCAGCAAACTTCAAATCCATCTATCCGGAATTCCGCCATTTCAGCGATTTAATGAGAGAAATATAGTATGGACGCTGTGAAATAATAAAACCAATATGAAATGGGTATTTTAAATTTGTTTGTGCTGTGAAAATTGGATTAATATTTTATTTTGTAGTCTGATAAATTAAATAATTTCATTGTAAATTTAATGCTTATTGTAATCGCTCGCGAATAGTTATGAATGTCGATGGTTTTTAATATTAATAGCGAAAATTTTTAAGTATGCACATAATTACAAATAATATATTACGAGTTTTAAACACTAAAAATATATTAATTTTAAAAAAATACTAGAGAATTGTTCTGAAATTTTTTTCATTTTAATAGTTTGTACATTACATGAAATTTCTAGAAGTAAGAAGCTCACCTGGTTACTAAGAGGTTGGAGATTTGATTACCATCTGGAAAGGACAACAAATTTGTCTTAATTATGATACAACATTTAATTAATTAATTAATGCCGATTTATTAATTACATTGAATTTTAATTATTTAATAAAAAAATAAAGAATAGAGAACTTGGAATACGTCAATTCAATATTCTCACATTCTCTATTATTAAGCTAATGGCTTGTGCTTATGTAATTGAACGAGGCTTGAATCCCCGACTAGGCGAGTGTCTTAACCACTAGACCGACGAGCTACTCAAATTTGTATATATATTTTTTTAATTTTGTTTTTTAACTGTAAATATTCTATCGATTTTCGCAGTATACTAAATTAAATAGGAAATTTATACATGTAAATATTTACGATATACTTAAGTAAATATCAAATTATAACATAAAAATAATAGTTTTTTTCATGATTTTTGCTCTCAAATAAACTATAAAACTATATTTTTATTTCTAATTGGTCGTAGTCATAATGTGAGTTGATATTTCTTAAATAAAAACAAGTCATTTTCCCTTTCAAAAGTTAAATTAATTCTTTATTTATTTATGTTTTACTCGTGATATTTTACTAAGCACGAAAATTTTTGTAGTTTATTTATTTATCTTCATGATATTCTGCATAGCACGGAGACTTTCTTTTACCTATACAAAAAGCTCACACTTGTGAGAATCAGGATCATTTAAAACATATTATTTTTTGACTTAAAAGTTCAAAAAAGTAATGTAAAAGATAAAATAAAAATATAAATAGTTATTTTATTTTCAGAAATCACTTTAGTATTTTGGCCCACTATATACTTTATTAAAAATAATACAGATTTTTTAGATAATTTAAGCAACAAAAATTTATTAGAATGTAATTTTTTTTTATCTTTTTTCATTATTTTATAGGGCAGTTTTTGTGGCACTGTTTAGTTTTTCATTTTCATTTAAAATTGACTTTTACAGATTTACAATTGAATATTTACAGATAAACATTTAATCAAATTCGCAACGTGTGCAAACACAAACTAATCGTGGCATTTCGGGACTTGGTGAAATGAATTTCGAGATGCCTTCGGGGTTTTGTTTTGACACTGTATCTCCCTCGGGGCAGCAAACACTAAAGGTGGAAGCACAATGCGCAAACAGTCTGCATGCAACACTTCTTCTACAGTACTATAGAGTGTTAGTGCAAATCGTAGAAAAATATAACGAAATATGTAAATTAAAAATACAATAAAAAATTATGGACATGGTTATGATCAGAAAGAAATGCAATGATGATGATTGTCTAAACACGAGAGTGGGGAAATAAGGGATGCAGAAATGGTGGTAGGAATTCGGGAGGACAGAAATAGGGGACAAACGGCGGCTGAAGGGCCATCCAGAACCAGAAAACACGACCCACCTGTGAAACGCTCTTTTCGGTATCTGGATCTTCTTCCACTGGATCCACCGATCTTCTGGCTCCAGGACACGTACTTCGTTGTTCCACACAAAGCACTCTTGAATATACGGTTCGGTTATAGCACTGTGCACGATGAAACCACTAACAGTTCGTACGGTGGCGAGAAACCGATTACACAGCAGCAGAACGATACTTTACAAGCCAACAATTTGTTCTCACACGGCAGGACGAACTTGGCGGCAGTCAACGCACCCATTTGTAAAACGATATCTGTTTTCTAATATCCACCCTGGCTACAGTGAGTAATGGAAAATTATTCTTAATTGAAACGCATTTTTGTTGTAAAGTTGGAATTTTAGAACATAGTTCTGTGATATTTTATTACAAATTAATCGATTAGAAAGATACAGAAAAAATCTATCTATCAATATTTCATTATTAGGTGAACACATTCTTATTCTTCTTCTTCTTCTTTCAAATAGGCAATCCACCCTTAACACATTCTTATTATGAAGTTGTAATTATTCAGAACATCTGTGATATTTTAAATATGAATTAAATATGTTAATTAGAAAGATATACATATAAAATCAATTATATCGAAAAATATTGTTGTTGCGCCACCGGAATTCGAACCTGGATCTCTTTCTTAATCGGGGAAGGTGCATTATCCAACTATATTATTTATATTTATTATATTATATTAATATTTCATTTGAATTTTAGTATGTTTTTTCTATACATCTTTTTAATTCATTAATTTAATTTATTTGTTATAATTGTTTTTTTCAACTACATAAACTACGCGAATCTGATAGGTAGGTACATTTTCAATTCTAAGAAAAGAAGCCATCGAAAAATTACAAAAGAAAAAACCGACCAGCAGATCTTGAGCAGCGATCAGAGATTAAAAATTGTACTCTAAAATAGAAACCTTCAGATATTCTTTCGTCACGTTAACGTATACAGTTCTATGAAATATTGGATAAATGAAGTATAGTGTTTATTTTGTTTATTCATACATGAAGTGCTAAATAAAAAATACCAGGGCGATATTTGATTTTAACACCTCCCCCCTTTTTTTTTCTTGTTCTCTGTATTCCCACCAAAATATGAAATTGAATATGTTTGAGGTTAAAAATAAATTGATTTAACCAATAATAAACACTAAAACCATGAATATATCAAAAAATCTATGTAAAATAAGGGATGACTATGTTGAGTTCACATACATGTTGTTCATCTGTCTACAAGTGCATGTGGTCAATGGTTGAAAGAATAGGATACCGCCGCCACCTGGATCGTTCAATTCTTAACAACACAAAAACGTATAAATTTCTTTCACGATGACTTTCACGTTTTTAAAATGCTCCGGTCCTATAGGTATATATTTTTACGTTCACTTAATATCCATCCGCTGCATGATATTTAATGTACAAATTTCTGTAAGGAATATTTTGTATCGAAATATTTTTTAAATGTATTTGAAAAGTATGTTCCGTTTCAAAAAAAGTGTCAGGGCGGCGCGCCCTGGCTCGAAAAGAAGTACCAGGGCGGCGCCGCTACACTATTGCATACATTTAATGTTATATAATTGAAAATATGAATAATACGATAATAATAATTGCATCTGATTGTGCTTCCATTTTCCTCTGTTTTACGTCTCTTCAGTACTCATTAACCCAATCTGTTTTCATTCGGTCATTGTTGCTGTTTATACCAGCAAATTCTGGAGCGATCCATTCTCCTGGGCCGCCTTCCCTCCAGAAAACTTTTCACAGATTTTAATGTACCAAAAATAGTAGGCAAATACAAAAAAAATTCAATAATTCAAATTTTCAAAATTAAAAACCAATCAAATTTTAGAAGCGAATTCCGATCTACAAGATATAGAGATCAAATTGATATCCCAAAGCTAAAATATACCGCAACTCAAAATCAATATATTTATCAAGGCATCAAATTTTTTAACAATCTCCCCATCACAATTAGAAAAATTACGGACCATCATAAATTTGTAACTGAAGTAAAAAAAATATGTACACAGACTAACTGAAACATAAATTAACTCGTATATACTCCTTCTCTATACACGAGTCTTACTCTCATAGAGAAGAAAAAAAATTATAATATTAATAAGAAATAAATAAAAAGATGCCAAGAAGATACATCTTCGTAGATATTCCTCTGGCATTCGAAATTCGTATCCAAGCCACCTTAATTGAGATCTGTTAGTACTTCTCATTAGGTTCAATAATGTTACACTTGCTACTTTGTTACTCATAGATAAATATTTTCTTTTGATTATTTCTCAGAATTTATAAGTTACACACGGCTTATTTAAATTTAAATGTGCTCAAATTTGAATTGGTTGTCTCCACTATTCACGATCTTGGACCTTATTAACTGTGTCATTGTTCGGAAATCGGCTTCTCGCTCTTCGTCCTTGTATATTGTAATATATTAATACATCGACCTTTCTCTAGTGCGGAATTTCTGAAGAACGGCGACATTTATTTATTCAGCTTCGTCTATGTAACAAAAATATATTTTGATTTGTAAATAAATACAATAAATATTCAAGAATTAAATAACGGGCAAGAATGTGATGAGTTCGAGAGGCGGAAACGGAAAGACCATTGGCTAATTCCGGTCTCGGCCCTGCGGGCTTCCGCCTCGGGTCGCCGAGCATCACGTTGGACAGTGGCGTAATATTATTAAAACTTTTTCAATTTACGTACAAATTTATTCAGCCAAAGTATTATTTTACATTGCCAACGTATAGAAGGAAAACTACAATTTTTGGAGAACCCTGTGTATTATGTAATATTACTGTATATTGACAACCCTTGAGCAGCGCTTTGCTTTGTGTGAAGGTATTCCACTTTAGGGGCCGCAAAGTAAATATTTGAAAGTAGGGGTGGATGGTGGAAATCGGAGACACAAGTGATACTGTTTTTATTGTTGCTTTTACAAGAGAACGAGGATTCATATAAATCTCCTTTTTTAACTGAAACACTGTATTTTATTAATTTGAAAAATTGTCCATAATTTTTGACGCCCCAAAAATGTTTTCTTTAAATAACATATTAAATTTAATATTTATGAATCTATTATTTTTATAAGTCACAAAAATCATAAAACTACGGAAGTTTTAACCTTAAAGAAGATGAAGAATAAGTAAACTCCAAATTAAGTGGCAAGATATTATAAATAAAGACCAATCCATCTGAAGCAGCCCAGTGCAGAAACTGGTGGAGGAATATTATTGAAGAAGCCTGGACCCACACCGAATTGTAGAGCCAGGGATGATGTTGATAATATTTCCACATTTATTGTTTGGGCATAAGTTATTTTTAATAATATGTGTAAACACTAGCCATATTGAATTGTAAATACAATAAATAGTTTACACTAATTATAACATTACTTACATCCTACGCAATTCTGCCTTTTGAAATTTCTCGGAAAATATATTTATTCGGGTGCATAATAATAGAGAGCTTGCCGTTTTTTTGTCTATAGTCTAACAAAGCTTAAAAACGCCGTTATTTTATATATATATTGCTTCCAGATGTTCTTAAATGTTCAATACTATATTTTTGTGAACGATGCTTTGATCGATTATTCTTCATACTTCACACTAGCAGATTTTTTTCCCTTTACCGTAATTGTGCACAGCTTTGAGAAGGGCAGAGTTCCAAATATATATTTATTTCTTTGTACCATCATTTACTAAGGATAACTTCAGTTTCAATCCAGTGTTCTGTGTTCTTTCGTTTGTTCGGTTTATTTTATGGTACATTGCGTATTGTTACACAATATAAGTATATTAAGTAACATTCGATTGCTTAATAATTATTCCATTTAATTATATAAGAATTATTAAAGATAACATATTCTTATTGTGAAGTTATAATTATTCAGAACATAGGTCTGTGACATATTTTAAAATACAAACTAAATGTATTAATTAGAAAGATGTACATATAAAATCAATTTTATCGAAAAATATTGTTATTGCTACCGGGATTCGAGCCCCTCGTTAACGTATTGGCGGCCCCCTGCTGATGTTATGTTTCGAACTCTACGGAATAATAACGTGATAGAAAAGTTTTAATATAGTTTTTAGTAAGAGAGTTTGAAACATGGTGCTGAAAAAGATGATGAAAATTGACTGGACATGAGGCAAAAAGGAAAAAGACATTTTAATACATAATGGAAAATACTTAGGCATGATAAATTCTTGACATTATAAAAAAAAGAAAAAAAAAAGATTCAGGTGAAAGGGAGTTTCATGCACGAATTGATGGGCTGAGTGGGCTTGATTCAGGATAAAGATCCTTGCAGAAAAGTGAGATGAATGGAGATCGCACGGGAGACAAGAGAATCATCCTTTTATATAAAGAAAATATATACATTACTACATATAACACGTTACAACAAATATCACAGTAAGGCCTACGTGTAGAGCTGAAATTTACCTACCTGATGATAACGCTTGAAGTGAAATTTGTGAGACATTTTTTCTTACACCCTCTGTATGCCAGGAAATTGAGTTGCGTCATCGCTTCCTACCTTTCTGCCACCAAGCTACGACAGCGCGTGCTGGTACTGTTTCAGGGCGGAGTTACCTACTACCTGGTGTGACTTATTATGTAAAAATCGAATTCTAACAGATCTATTTGGAAAATGCAGTGATTCTTCAATTATTATTATTATTAATTCTTATTTTTATTTATTTAATACATTTTTCACATAAAATATCACGCACATTCGGCATTTTTTAATGGATTTATTTGAACATTTAAAAAAAATGGTTGAATTTTTTTTAAATCTCACATAAAATTTAATGACTTTACATCACCACCCCGTATTGTCACTGGGATTGTGGCAATATATTATTACTATTATGCCACCAGGTATATTGAACAGGTATTCATGAATGTAAATGGATGTATACACATACGAACGTAAGCACTACCCGCAATGGAAGACTTATAAACATTTAAGTATGGTATGTATTGTGTCTGGTTTATCGTGAATCGCTACTTAAAAGGGTGGCGATTTAACGCTTTGGAAGTTTCTTACTCACTTCACTTCTTTCTAATCCTCAATCCCCAGGGACTTCCCTTTAAAAGAGCTTTTCTTTGTAAAGTACCTGATTTCCAGCTTAGAAAAAAATAAAGATATATACATCGTATATAAATAAACGTCCAACATTATTCATTTAAAGCTTTTTCATTTATTGGTGAGTTAGAAATAAAACAGATTCATTACATTGGAGTAATGTGAAAAACGAATGACTTATTTTGTGCTGTCCGAAATTTAATTTAATAATGATATTATAATGTTGGTGTGTAATGTTAACGTGTAAATATTTAAATAAAATACCAGCGGTCTTAATTCAGTTATAATTTAAAATAGGGATTTTGGGTGGTGGAGGTGCTTTAGTTTTGCACTGGACCTAAATATCTAAATTTGATCCTGGCAAGGAGAGATGTCCTGGGCAGCGGGGTAACAATACAATATTACCCTATAGAGTATAACTGAACAAAATTTTGTTAATGTTCAATATTATATACATTTATACGGGGGGAAAAAGTTGTGTGGTGGCCAGGGTAAGGAGTAAGAGTGCCCATGTTTTGCACAGGATCCTAAAATGTAACTATGCAAAATTTGGTATAGATGAAATTTATATTAAGAGAGTAAGAGGTTGGGTTTTCAGTGAGACTGAGGATACATTGAGTTTTATATGGTCAAAATAAAACACGTCCGGCAGTGGTGGGTCATTTTAGATCCACCTCAAGTTTTCGGTTTTTCAACCGTTTTGTGGGAGATTTTTATAGATATTTCATTTTAAACATGATTTAATGAAATGAAATGATGTGCCGTAATATTTCTGCTAAAAAATAAAAAAAATATTACGAATAATGTACATATTCTAATGCATCAACAGACGCCCTACACAGCCAAAATACAAACATCCACTGAACATGTGATCTTTTCGTCGGAACCCGAGCAGGTAGTGTTATAAAACTTACACGTATGCTCAACGCTCCTCAAATAACTATATTATTGGCATTGTCTAGAAGCCACCACACGAAAATAAATCAAAACAAATACATGGACGCATACCTGGTATCCTCTATCTACCTGCTCAAAATGTTGACAATACATGTTTCGGCGTAAGCGCTGAGATTCAATCCGACTGTCGTTGGTCAGTTTTTGAGCGCTTTTTCACATTTTTATCAATAACTCATTTGAATCTCGTCCGATAACATTTATTTATATCTCAAATTATTTGAAAATATTTAATAAAAGATTAACTAGAAGGAAACAGCATTAAACGAATATTTGTAGCGTAATTCATATTTTTACAAACACCCGGGTCAAATCTGACCCACCACTGCAGATTATGTGTTAAAGAACGTATTGTATTTATTTTGTAGTGATTAAAACTAACACTTGCAGACGCGTGCTACCCATACATGTAATATATCACTTACATTGATAAGTTTACTATATTTGTCAATGTGCTGAAAGATCGCTAATAGTTAGTTACAAAATCATTTATTAGTTATAATTTTTGGACGCCTACTAGTACCTTTCCTAATTTATTTAGTTTTTTGAAAACAGTTTCAACATTCAACACAACATTTAATTTTTAAAACTACAATAGTTATTTTTTTTTTATATCTAATATAACAAAGAAGACTTTTATTTTTTGATCTTATTTTTCTAACGAATTATATTCAATGCTTGTCTTCTTTTTTTATAAACTTCTTGAATATAGTACACACTACTTTTTTTACCCTTTGCTTCCAATTTTTGCACATCAACTTGCTCGGTGTTATCTGACATTCGCAATGTTCAGTATGTGTACAGGTCCACAGATCGCCAATGGTCGTGCGCGTGTGAATGCTCCATTAAGTATACTATACTTATCTGTCCTCTTCCCCTTTCCGTTTACTATATACCTCAAAGCACGACTTTGTGTATGGTGTTATCTATGACTTTTGAACTGTCAAGAAATGAACGTTCCACTGATCCGTTAGTTGTACAGTTACTATTGTGTTTCGATTTCTCGTGCCCAGTGCGTGCCGAAGATTTACAATCACTATTGAGTAATACACAGTGCTTCGTACTAATCATAGAAGTTTCCTTAAGTTAAGGAAAGCTGTGAATTCAGCAAGAAAATCAAGGTAAGTCGTGCTTCCTGGTTGATCCTTGAGCACTTATTGTTCTGTCACTATACCAAATTTCTACATCCCGTATCCACAACCCCATTATGTAAACACGCATCTTGTAGAACGAGTAAAAGTATGGCTGTATAATATATACAAGTAAATTTTTTGTACAAACCCAATATAAAGAGTTAAAGGAATTTTTGAAAGCGATCATTATTTTTAATTGTTTACTCTCACTCATTAAAAGTCTCACAGTTCAAGAAATGTTTAAAATCCACGAAAGAATAGAAAATAATATATACGTCACCATTTCAACCCCGAGAAGACTCTCTGAGTATGAAGAGAATCCTCGACCAAATAAATTGGAGGAAACTCGGACAAGTGGCGAGATGAAAGCTTTTAAAGAGATCACAGTGCAACCTTATTACACGCCACTGATCACATTACTTGAGAGCTTTGTGTAAGGGCAAAAACAGAAATACACTGAACTTGTGGTTTTTAGGTTCTAGATACGAGAAAACCTAATTATGGAAGAAAACTGAAATTCAGTTTCCCAACGTTTGCGTTCTGAAATTTATTTTAATAATGTCGTTTTGTACATAAACATTTTTAAAAATTGTGGTCGGATTTTAAATAGGATACAATTGAATATTCCAAGTGAATAATATTTATTTACGTACTTAGTTTGAAACTAATTGCGTGTTTATTTATTCGCTAATTGTTATTAATTTTATAAAACTACAATTTTGAAACAAAATGGCGGATCATATTGGCTATCATATTGGCGGATCATATCGGATCATATTGGCGGATCATATCGGATCATATTGGCGGATCATATCGGATCATATTGGCGGATCATATCGGATCATATTGGCGGATCATATCGGATCATATTAACTATAACTGTGATATTTACGAAGTCATTTTTTTTTTGTAAAAGTATTATCGAGAAAGGAGGCACTGTGTTTACAAAATTCATTATATTTATCTATAAATATGAATACATATTTGTAACAGGAGGGCAGTTCAGGGCCTTCTTGTCGAATCCGAAGAAAGTGTATTTAAATTTTACGGAAGTTGCGTCATGAGACCTTCTCCCTTTTGACCGACCTTGCGTAGATTTTGATAGTATTTCTATATTAAAATTCACCGAAAACGTATTTTAAAAAAATCGTTATGACGCTGTCAATGAAAAAATCGTTATCCTTTTATCCGCAGGCGCACTTTTCTCATGATTTATGACGTCACAGTTCATCAAAAGAAAGTCACAATAGCAGCTCTTGCAGCGTTTTGGAGGGAAAATACGAACAATACTAGAGCAACACGCGATCCATAAATTTCCCCAGCGGAAGTAAGATAAATTCTGGAACAGGAGAGGGATGAAGTGGGATTGTAAGAGGTGCGGGAGGGGATGCTGCGAACGGAGAAATAAAAAAAAGCCTTTTACGCGCTGGGAAGTCGCGCTCAAATGATACGAAAAAGTTATGAATTGTTGGCCTAATTTTCAGAAATTCGCGGGTATATTTTGAAGAGAACCACTTCTCTTTTATATTGAGAATATTTTACAACCTACTTTACAGAAAACAAAATAACATATAAATGGAATATGTACCCACGTAATATATAATTTATACGTCTCAATTTTTTTTCTTAAAAATATAGATATTATTTAGGTTTATAATTTCTGTGGGCATAATTTAAAAAAAAATAGTTTTATTGGCCTGTATAAAATACTTTTTATTTTCATCAGTTTACAACAACGAATGGATATAAATCATTACGTACTGTACAACCTCTTTTTGTGTGTCACTAAAATTACTAATCTTTTTGTTATCCTGTAGGCGAAGTTACTCACAGAATGGACGTAGTTACCATTATATTTCTTATATAATTGAGGAAATTACCATTATATTTCATAGATAATCCTAAGATAAGCGATTTAATTGGTTAAAATACTTGAAATGTTAGTTAAATACTAATATTTTGAAAAAACATTGAATCTTGGCATTTGGTTTTGAATAAAAGAAACTGAATGTAAGTTCAACAAATTATTATTTTTTTTATTCTACTTATTTTTCACTAATATTTATAATTATTTTTTCGCAAATAAAAAAACTATTTTTTTCCAAAATATAACAAAACAAGAAAACCGGTTACATGTGTATACGTTTATTGGCTTACTGTAGCAGTACTGGCGTACTAGCAAAATTACACAATTTTCACAATATTATGTGTAATAGTGGATTTGATTCTACATGTAACATCTATTGCAATAATAAAAATAACTTCAAATATAATGCATGCTCTTTATATTAGTTTGATATTATATAAATATAATATCAAACTCGTCATGGTAAGGAAAAAATAAAGTTCGTTAAGATTTACTTGCTTAGTCAGATTAAGTAAAAGTGACTTTATAATATCCCTATGTAATGAAATATTTCATATTATCAAAAGATGTTAGCAAAACAATTTGCCGGGTAATCACGACTTTTGGCGGCTCTTGAAATCAGTAAATCTTTGGAATAGCCCCATAAATTACACGCAAACCTTCGAAAGGTTCCCATTATACCTCGAGGTAAGCCGTTATATAGAAAATTAAACGTACCCCTAGCTGAAAGATTTCTGGTTCGGTGATAATTATTATATTCATGTACCCACTTATTCTGACAGAATAGTGCTATGCTGTGATCGATAAAGAATTTATAATTATTATTTTCTGTGAGTACTGTTCATGCTTGACAGGGTTTTTGTAAATATTACTTAATTGTCTTATGATCATTTTTCTTCAAAATATCACTGCGTCAAGAACCGAATTTTGCTCCAGTCTACGGATGCAAAATGTACATTTTGCCTGCGGACCTTACTAAACTTCGGTTCCCTGACGATTGTTCGCCGACAGTTGATCCTTCGGACAGTTATCCCTCGGACAGTTGATCTCTTGGTCATTTGATCCCCCGGACACTTGATCTCCCAAGCTTCTTCAAGTATCTATTTATATTCCTAAATTTCAATACCCGTGAATGTTATAAATAGAGTGAGAGCAAATTTATAAAAATATTGCTCTCGTACGAAATTACATAATTCCAGATAATTAAGAATATTTTCATATTTACAATAAATCGTTTTTCTATTAAATATAATTACTTTTACAAATTGTGTTACACCATTTTTAATTTATTGTTTTAACATTTTCATTTTAACATAATTAACTTAAAATATAGTGTAAACAATTCTTAAACCATCATTTATTTAAATAAATTGATTAAAAAAATATTTTTTTAATAAAATAAAATACAAAAGTGATTCTATAGTTTATTGAAATAAAAACAGAAATTGCAACTGATTCATTTTACTAATATTTGCGTATAAGCTGATCCTTAAAAGTGAAAAAATCGACTTTAAAAATGGGGTACTTATATAATGGGTATTTGAAGTCGCTTTGGGGGATCAAATGTATGGGAGAACAAATGGCAGAGGGATCAACTGTCCGAGGATAACTGTCCGAAGGATCAACTGCCGGGGTTAATTAAAGATTTAATAACTAAGCTTCATGTTATTAAGTCTTTACAATATATTTATTCATCTCGGAACATCTCGGCACAATTCAGTTATGATATTATTGTATAGCGCGTGTCCACGGAAAAGATTATCAGCAGATTTTAGATTTGAGACAATTTCTGAGATAGGTGAGGATTTGCTCCGATGAGATACATTTGGAGACAACTGTCGGCTTTCGTAGATCCCGTGTGCACACTTCTCTCAAGAGATTCGCCGTCTTGCGCATTACTTATTGTATGTTAAACGTCAAATGTTAGTCCATTGACCATTTATGTTCTATTCTTCAATTAAATGAATTTGAAAATTGAATAAATGTTTGTAATTTAATGCATATGCTTGTTTAACATCAGAATAAATTGTTTTAAGTATTTATGGTTTTAGATTTTAGTCCCGCTGTCAAATTGAACTACGCGTATTCGGGCTTGAATTTTTGTCTCTTTCTATCAGCCGATCTTCAAGTTCATCTCCAGATCAGAATCTCAATACCTATGTACGTATTGAGATTCTGATCTGGACGACTTATCAACTAAATCCCTGAAATATGTGTAATCATACCTCTATCTGCGGACACGGACCATTACAACATTATTTAAAATGAAGATCTAAAAATCTACCTCGAAGTAAGTTTTTTGAATTATTACAGTCATTATGTACATTGAATAAAGCAATTTGCGTTAGGAATATTCACCAAAGGCTACAGGCACCGGGGGAATAACTTTGTTGAGAGTCGGGGTTAAACTTTCCAAACTTTCCAGCTGTATATACATGTGAAAAGATTTTCTCGCTCTAAAAAGGTTTAAATTCCATGTTTACCCTCAAAGCGTAACGGGTCGTAATCGATAACAGGGATACAATACTTTTTAAGGGATGGAGAGCGCATGTTCAATTAGTCTGGTAATGAAAAACACACAACCTTTTTAAACGTAATTAAGTTGTGAATGATTGATTAGTGTATTTGTTCATTTGATGAAAATTCAAAATATACAGTCCAATTTGTTGTAGAATAAATTGGTTATTGCAGAACGGGCTTCATCCATGTTTTTTTTTCAGGGTCAATATGTTTTAGTAAGTGTGTTTAAACATCAATTTAATCAGTAAATTTTTAGTACCTATATATAACGTGAATTCAACTAGATATAGTAATAATTCTTAATTATTATTAATACAACTGCAACTTTTGCGTGAATTATACCGGCTCTATTTTTCTGATAGAATAGACTTTAAATTGAGCTGGTTGATATAGATATTATATAAGACGACACATAACATAGCGACTCAAAAGCTCTGCATCACAGACAACTTGAATGGTAAACGTTAAACCTTCTACTTCAGCCATAAGAAAGGTTGTAGAACCGACCAGCCGTTACCAGAAGTCTAAGTTTAGTGAACGGGCATTTGCGGTTGCAGGCCCAAAAGCGTGGAACACTTTGCCCTTCGTCATAAGGCACAGTGTATCAGAAACTTTATTTAAAACGCACCTTTTCACAAAATCATATCTTTATATTCAAAAACAATTTATAACTTTAAATACCACTGTATGACTAAATAGTTCATGTGTAAAATGCCAATGTAGTGAATTTAAAAAAAAAAAAGTCGCTGTATAAATTATCCAATATCATAATTATTATTATCATCATAGCTCATCAAAAAGCCGTGATGTTTTCTGTAACGCTGTATGCAGTCACATAGCTTTGTGTGTACTCCGAAAAGAAAAAAAAAGAAACATGCTCGACGCCATCGAGATGCGGTATCGACGCCTATCAAGGACTGTCAGACGAATGAATATCGCCATTCTTCAGTAACTCCGTACTGAAAGAAGGCGCTCCATAACATGTACGAAAATAATTCTTTAGAAACTAGATCATGTTGCTAGAAGACATGGATATTGGTTGATCAAGTTAATCTTCAAAAAAATGAACAGACCAAGTCCGAGACTCGACACGATGCTACATGTTACAAAAACAAGGGCCAAGATCGCTAAGTGTGGAGGCACGCAGTTCTCGCTGATAAAATACCACGATACTCAGTCACGCGCGCGTCAACAGAATGAAATAAACTCATCATCATCTTTAGTTCTTTATCCCGATATGGATCCTGGCCTCCTCATAAACACACCTCCACCAGTTTCTGTACTATGCTTTAGTGTTTAGTTTATGTATTTATTTATATTGTCTTACCATCTCATTTTGGGTCTATTTATATATCTTCGTATTCCTTCAGAATTTTATTTGAGCGACCACTTTGGGAGTTGCGTCATATTACTCCCTAATTTTATGATTTTTGTGATTGTTAGCTAATTATACATATCGTAAAGATACTATTTATAATGTAACCAATCTTTCTCCATACTAACAGCCTACAAGCCAACGTGCGATGCGAGACATTTTGATGAATTTACAGACTGTCTTACAAAAATGAGAAAGATCATGCAAACTGCGTTATCATTGGTGATTTTAATGCGACTCTGGAATCTTTATTTGGCAACGAGTTAACGATGTTTTGTTCAGAAAATAACTATAGACTTGCTGACGGAAACACTTCCCATGGATAGCTATACGTATCTGAGTGACGCACACGGTACCACAGCTTGGCTGGATCACTGCATTGCGACCCAAAATGTATACACAAAGGTTACTAACATCTTCATAGATAATTATATTGACTGGACGGACCGCACACCAATGTCGGTAACTATCAAGATAGGTAATGCATCATGCGTTGCGCAGATTCCAAACTGTTTACCTTCTCAGCCCGATGCATTTAGATGGAACCCAAAAACTCAATCCCAAGTAGAAAACTATTCCGTGGCAGTGGAAGTTCTACTGAAGAATATTAAACTAGAAACATTGAAACATAGTAATGAAAACAATTGTGACAACCCTGATCATAAACTACGTATAGAAGAGTCGTATCGATCAATTACCGCAGCACTGCAGACGGCAGCAAAAATCAGCTTTAGCGACAGTCATATCAGTAACCGCACACATAGTATTTGTGGATGGAATGATCACGTGACTTATAGTTATGAAGCGTCCAGAGAAGCACAAAAGAAGTAGATTCGGAGTGGTAAACCGCGTAACGGTCTATATTTAAGCGATATTTAAAAAACAAACTTCACAATTTCAAAACAAAGACTTTAAAAAATTCTGGAATAGTACGACATAAATAACCAATCCAAAACATCAGGCGTCTAGTCATATTAATGGAATATCGGACGTACATGAAATTTCAAAAATATTCCGATCAGAATTTATTGAGGTCAATGGTCAGGATTCCCCTATGCACGCAGCTGAACGATCAAGTGAAGACGCCATACCCTTAATCATAAATGAAATGATTACTCATGTAATTAAAGCTACTAAAACCAGCCAAATCACCTGGACATGATCCTCTCAGCATTGAGCATGTAAGAAATGCCGGAGAGTATCAATCCCCGCTCCTGGCGACACTGTTCATTAACATGACCAAGCATCTGTACATACCTGCGAATGTGACGAAAACTATTATTGTACCTATATTAAAGTCGAAAAAACTAGATATATCGTCTCCCAAAAACTATAGGCCGATATCACTAGACACTATAATGGGACAACCAACACTAGAGATAACCAAATGGGATTCAAAAAGAATCTGTCTAATTGTAGACTATTTTAAAAGTCGAAGAACCACGATATACGCGTACTTTCTAGATTTGAGCAAAGCCTTTGACCGTATCAGATACGACAAATTATGGACGAAACTGCGCGAGCGAAACATTTCCCAACCAGTTATAGATATACTTGACAAGTGGCATAGGCAGCGAGAGAACTCAGTGCGATGAGAAGGCGCCGACTCCAAGCCATTTTATCTGCGCACCGGGGTGAGGCAGAGCGGGTGATTTTCAAATGCTAAAAAGATAAAGTCAGGTGCATATTCTTCTACTTCTTCACCAGCCATTTTTCATGGTTGCCATTTCAGGTACATCTCTTATCCGTAAACTTTGCTACACGAGAGGCACAATTCCACTTCTACGATTTAGAATTTTTGGTTCTCAATGAGATATTCAACATTGCTCGTTCCTTAGCTCTTTATATAGTGGCGTAATTACAAAAATTGGGCCCCAATGCAATATTGACAAGGGGTCCACCTGCCAAATTAAAGTTATCTACATATTAAACGAAACGTTAGATAAAAGTACACTTTACAGTTATTTATATTATGTATTTTGGTGTTAACCTAACATTATTTAACATATCTTTGCCAGAAAGTCTAACCTAACATTATTTAATTAACATTTGCTAGAATTAAATATTCATTATTTTCAATGTGATAATGCTAGACTGAAATTGTGATTATTAAATAATCTTGTATTTGTGTTCAAACGTTGTATGAAATTAATAAAAGCCATTAATATCACCTGTGATATCACGTGTTAATAATAACATGCACCTGGACTACCGATCAAAGTTTATATCTTATTCAACTATTCACAAAATCGTGTAATAATAACATAATTGTTGAGAAACTTAATAACGCAATTAATACATCCTCCAGTAGTGCATCTAGAAATATTTATAAAAGTTAAATAAAATAAAACAATTTTTTAATCAAACAAATATCAGATATCTCAAAAAAACAAAGCTATTTTTTTAAAATTATGTTTAATGAAAAATATATGGAAGTATAGGGTAATTACAGGGCTTACGACCTGTCTTCGGCTAACTTAAGTGATCACTATATGTATATATATAACGTTCACCAATTCTCACCCCTCAATCTCCACATTTATCAAATTTTTGAAAGTTGTATATATCTTAAAGCCAGCCAGCTTAATTACAGGCCATAAGCCCTATAATCTCCCCATACGTCCATATATTTTTCATTAATTATAATTAAAAAAATAGCTTTGTCTCTATGAAATATCTGATATTTGTTTAATAAGAGTGCCTTTGTAGGTAAAAACCACGTAATTGTATGTTCTTGTACATATTCAATATTGCCAATTTTTTAATGTTGAAGCAACTCCGTATTAAATTAGGGCTGGGGTTCTCGGTTTTATTCCAGGCAATCTTGTTCTAAAATCAGATCGATTTTCTCGTCGTCTTCTTAATCTCTCCAACCGGCGACGGATAGCTGTGTTGTGAAAAGGAAGTAAAGATAAAACAGCTCTGCCGAGTCACCGAACATAATAACAAAAGCCTAAAGGAATAAAGATTCATCCTCGGATGTAATTATGCTTTTCTTTCAGATTCTTTATGTAAAGATCAAAGAAATTACGTTATTGTATTGTTTTCATTACATGTAGATAATCTTTTATATAATATATTTTAGAACAGTAAAGGGTTTATTGAGGGAATCTTTTCGCTGCAGATATTATGGTGGGAGCGTAGGGATGCTGGGGATGTTTTTAGGGCAAATAAAGGGTTCATAAAAGAAGCGATGGAGATGAGGCTTGGTATGGGTAGGAGGGAAAATTATTTTATTATATAATAATTCATAACTCATAATTTTACTTATGCTGCAGTCTAGTGGTATCATTTATTACAGGAAAAATTTGTATATAATTATAATTTTTTTGTATATGAAAAATTACAACCTTTACTGCTAGCCGATAGTGGCACGATTGACTAGGAACATTTCTATCATGAGTTCATTTATGCATTTCCAACAAAGCCAGAAGATAAATATTGGACAAAATGTATTCATCAATTCACAACGTATTTAAAATATCACAGACCGTCTGTTCTGAATAATTACAACTTCACAATAAGAATGTGTTCTCTTTAATAAATCATAATTAATTAAGAAGCTCTCAACTATTTTGGTTTGCGGGCTGTTCTGGTTTAATGCAGTCGTTCAGTATTTGAGACTGTAATGGTTTTGCCATGTTCAGTGTTCAGTGTTCAGTGACTAGGGCTTTAACTCGGTTACCCTTCTCATTCAGAACACAGCCTTTGATGTGGCACCCCGAGGGGGTGTTGCGATGCTTTAAGCCTTTCACGAAGGACTCCTTGTTACATGATGCGTAGTGTAATATTGGAAACTATCTGGAATAATGTCGCTCCATCATTCCTGCTTACGAGTCAGGTTATAATTAGCTCTTTTGGTGGAGATGCTTTGCATCATTATCATGCTTAGGCGGGTAGATGCGTCAGCTATCACCCTTGCGTGAAATTGAGGAGAACATCAATTTTGTAAAAAATATGCCCCACCATAAATTGTAGTTTGTTGTATCTATATTAGTAAATTTTTGAATATGGAAGAGGGTGGGGAAGATTTGGTCGTTAATGAGAATTTACATTAATAACCGAAACAGTTGAACTTTCTGAAACATTTTTATACATAAAGGGTGTCCAGCGGAAAATTTTTAAGTTTAATATTAAATAATTATAAAAAACTACATTATTCTCTTATTTTATTTATACAAAATGGAGTTTAACAATGCGAATTTTAGGTTTTATAAACAATATAGTTTAAATGCCGACCATTTATCTCAAGACACTCTTAAATTTGCGAACACGCGAGAGCAAAACGTCGGTTCAGGGGCAGGAACTTCACGGCGGATATTTTCTTATAGGGCCTGAATTTTTCGAGGATTGTTGCTGTAAACTCTCGACTTAAGGTATTCCCACAAAAGAAGTCACACCGTGTAAGGTCCGGTGACCGAGGTGCCCAGGGCGTCTCCGTACTTGCTGATTAATTTATTGGGAAAAATTCCCCTCAGCTAGAAACTCTAGCTGTGTATGGAGAAATTTAGTTCTGTTATTGAACCCGGGAAACAGCTGCAGTTGCGGTACCAAAAACTTGTCGATCATTTGGCAATACACGTCAGGGTCAAAACGTCAAAATAAGGGCCAAAAAATTTGCACACCACACTGTCGTTTTTGGACAATGCAAACGTTTTTGATGGCATTCCCTTGGGTTGTCGGGGCACCATTTTCTGTTTATTAACATTGCTATCGATATGAAATTGAGCTTCGTCAGTAAACAATATGTTTCCAAGTGTTCGTGCTGTTCCAAAACGTTCCAGCATCGTTCTCGCTAAGGTTTCACATAAAGAATAGTCATTTTCGTTGAGAAACTGCACGATTTGCAGTTTATATGGGTGAAATAACGTGCACCGTTTTTTATTCCAGCACAGTTAACAATCTACCTTATCGATTTACTCGGATTGCGCATAATTTCACGTCGAACTTGAGCCGCATGTTCTGACGTCGCTACTGACGTCGATGGTCCCGGATGAGTTTGATTAACCATTGTCCCTTCTTGTCTGAACTTTCGAACCCATCACCAGATAAGTTGCGTGATCGGCCCATCGTCGAATATTAAAGTGAGTACAAAAAGCGCGACGCGCACGGACCAATAAATCACCACACCTTAAATATTGCTCAACCGCGAATGCGCGATGCGCTCGCGACCAGTGACTCATTGCGACTGGTAAATCTGTAAATCACGCACGTCAAACAATACCCCTCCCACTTACCTCACCCTGATGGTTTACGAGCAAGTACAATTCAATCTTGAAATTTTTCCGCTGAACACCCTTATATATTTATAAGGCAATCGTAAACTAATTCACTGCAGCGTTCACATCGCAAAATGGAATAGTGGGACTTGATGGAATATACTTGGGATCATACTTATCGACAATATAATTCAAGAAGCTGATCCAAATATCTTCACTGCTTTTGATTGAATAGTATTTGCATTATAAGTGAAAAAAGTTATAAGCCTTGAAGCATTTAAATTGAGGCATAATTTAAAATTGTTATATTCTTCTGTAAACGTTCTTCCTGTACATGGGCTATTACTGTTCCTTTTAATAAAATAAAATTCTAATAACGATGCTCTAAATAGGGTGGCTTCACACTGAAAAAATACAAGAGGTGTAGCAAGTCTGAATCTAACGATTCCCATAATCACCAACAAGTATGGATCGAGGACAATAGAATTTGTTTTTCTACAATAAAAAATAAAATGCCTGGGTCTTTACAAAAAAACACGCTTTCTCTTAATTTAGAAGAAATTTTTTTAACAAATAAGGTAGATGGCTCTGTCAAATGATGGAACGATTAAATGTATTAATATCAAAAAGGTAACATATAGGGTCGAAAATTGTCGCTAAAAATGTTGTCGCTGTAGCTTAGTTGGATAAAGCACCTTCCCCGGTTAGGAAAGAGATCCAGGTTCGAATCCCGGTGGCGCAACAACAATATTTTTCGATAAAATTCATTTTATATGTATATCTTTATAATTAATATATTTAATTCATATTTATAAATGTATTTGCAGACAAACGTCTATCAAGACGTTTTGTGGATCTAGTGTTAATTTAAAAAAAAAAATTAATATAAAAAAAAACATTTCCGCAGATGACGCGAGGAGACGTGTGCAAAATCATTTAAAGGATGAAGATAAATAAATAATAAAAACATAAAGTAAGAAGAAAGAATGATCAACTGAAGGATATCAAATGTAGAAGTTGGAAGCAACAATATAAGGTCCAAATGCTACATACACTTAGATATAGGTAAGACATGACCAAATAAATATTCACATTGAAAATTTAACGAGGCATAATAATTGTTATTTTAAACGAGTTTCTTTACATTTTTTTTATGTTTTATTAAATTCGTCAACCATAAATAGCGAAAAATTGCAATACTTATATTTTGGAGAAAGAAAAACGCGATATTTTGATTCTAAATAGAAGTAACACGTGCATAATTGATTTCAGGAACCATACAATTTAGTAAAGCTAGAAATTGAAAGAATTTTTATTTTATTTCTAGTTTTAGGGCCGGATATGTGATCAATAGTAACTTTTTACTAACGCCCGTAGTAAAAATCCTTTGCAGGTTGTTGATACATCAAATTAGATGGAGATGTCTATAGGCGTGACAAATAATCATGAAATCTGTTTTATTTTATGCATTATCTATGTATTTTTTTGCCTAGGCGTTCGAAGTCTGTCACTTTGATGGTGATATTTTTTTTGTATAATGTATAAACAACGAGATCGTCCTCAGACGAACTCTCGTCACTAAAATAGCGGGATATTGAATGATTAATTGTAAACTGCAACTTTCAAAGTATGTAAAGTGTGTCGGCTAACTTTTAGAACAGCCGTGAAAAGTCCGCCATATTTAACTATCGATTCACGTTTTTACTATCGGATATTGCAGAGTAAAATGAGTTTACTACGTGATGTACTAAAGATCAAACAACCCGTTTTCGCTAAAGTTTGTACTTTGGTATCTTTTATTACAATAGTAAAAAGTTGCTACTGATCACACAACTGGCCCGTAGTAAAAAAGATGCAAGATTTGCTCACTAATATGTTATTATATAGCTCGGCTCATCGTACTACTGGACAAGTTTGTGACCTAATTGAAATACCATTATTCGAGTCTTATGATTAGCCTTTGTGAGAATTGTTCTCTAACTTAATATATCTAACTTCCCTTTGTTTTTGGGGATGTAACTTTGATGTGACGAAGACCATATTGGGTCGAAAACGTCCCAAGGTAAACTCTTGATTGGGAAACTTACTTTCCCGTCCGGAGAATAAGTTTTTATGTAGAAGGAAATAAACTGTTGAACTTTTGACAGAACAAGCGATTTGTTTTTCTTTATACGCAAATTGAAACTTTGTAATGCCATCAAACTTTTAAATAGATTCTTCTTTCAACACTTCAATTTTATATTTATTAACATTTATTTTACTTTTGTAGAGGTTGTTGGTGGAATGAAACGAGTGTTTCGTATGATCATATAAAGGGTGTTTTTACAGAGGTTTTTTTTTCGAATTGGCAACACTTTTTCCGACGGCGGCCAATTTGACAGTTGATTGCTGATTTGTGTTCAGTTTGGTTTGCCATTTCACCATGAATAGACTTATGCTAGAACAACGCTTGCAAATTGTGCAAATTTATTTCGAAAATCGTGGATTAGTTTGCAAAACTTACCGTGCGCTGCGTCCATTTTACGGTAGATATAATCGTTCATCCTAGCAAGTAATTCGAATAACCATGGATCGTTTTCACACCACGCACACTTTAATTGATAATACGCACCCGCAGAGATGTCGCACAGTGCGCACCGAAGAAGCTGTTGCTGCAGTGGAGCGTAGTATTGAGGAGAACCCAAATGAGTAGATTCGCCATCGAGAACGCTGTAGATCCATTATTATTGACTTTTTCGTTTCCCAATTGAGTGGCATTAATGTGTAAGAGCTGTGGTTTTAACAAGACGACGCGACGTGCCACACGGAGCGCGCCACAATCAATTTATTGAAGGAAACATTCGATGAGCGCATAATTTCGCGTAATGAACCAGTGAATTGGCCTCCGCGATCGTGTGATTTAACACCTTTGGATTATTTTCTGTGAGGATATATGAAGTCGCTAGTCTACGTCGATAAATCAGAGACGATAGACGACTTGAAAGCCAACATTCGTCACGTTATTGCCGATATATGACCCCAACTGCTCGAAAAAGCTTGCGCTTCATTCGAGCCAGCCGCGGCGCCTATGTACGCGAAATCACATTTAAACACTATTAGCATAAAATTATCTTTCCAATAAAGTCAATACCATGGCCATTACCACGATTTTTATGTGTTTTATTTAATTTTAAAGTTCTATTCCTCTAAAAAAAACATCCTTTATTATTATTATCCATAACATGTTAAAAATGTTGTATAAATAGGTTGACGCGGTCGATTTGTATCGCGAGTCGTGTCGGATCGTGCGCTGTTGCGAGATTGAGTGCGATTTCTCTCGACAGGACCTCGGCCCTCGTGTCTAGATGTCGCCTATGTCGTCGGTCAGTTGGGAGTGGCGATGATGGCGATCGATTTAAATCCCCGCCCACATACGTTCACATATGTACAGAGAGTACCGTCATGAAATCTCTCACTTGAATTTGAACTTGAATATTTTTTTCCTGGAGGTTTTTTTTACATTATGCCTAACGTAATATTATTATACAAGTAGTATTAAAAAAGACATTAACATATCCAACTGTAGCCAACGAGATGTGGCAATGTAAACATGTTGAGGTTTTGATCTGAAAATAAATTCAAATATTAGCTTTAAATTGGTAGAAATAGACAAAAACTTTAACCAGCGTTTATGACGTTTGTTTAATAGCGAGATTTGAAACTTGTACATAAACGTCACCTAAAACTACCATACATAGATACCTACAACTATCTATTCTGATAGTTAGCATATTGTCAATATATAAGGTGTTAAATTACAAACATTTATTTCGTTAACTTTTGCTGGGTAGATTTAAAATCACCCAATGACATTTGAAGTTTGACGAGCATTAAGGGAGGCGCAAGATAACGACTACGAAAACTGAAAATCTCATTGGAGCAAAATCAATAATATTTCAGAGATTGTCTCGAGTCGAAAATCTCATCTGTGGATACGGGCCGTAATATATGACTTGGATATTCAAACGTAAAGTAGATTTCGTCAATGTACATGTTACTCTTGATTGTCTCTGAACTCTCTTCAACGAAGCGGGCTGGTGTAGTCATCAAGGCCCCCTTTCCTTAATTAAACAAAATGCGGCCCACACACCCCCGGGCTAAGTGGCTCCACTCTACAGCCATTTAATTTCACCTCTCGTCTCTTGTTCCCCCCACCCCTTGTGTACATAATGAACACCCCCTTTGGCAATTTACATTGTAAGTCTGACGGGCGATGGTGCTGAGGTTGTTTAAGATCGAGCAACACGGAACATCCCCTATGTACATAAAAGTGTTGCGTCTTGGAGCCGACGATGAATTGAGACGGCCTCGTTGGGAGATCGGCCGGATTTTATAAATAAAACCGTGAGAAAATTATGTGATCGGTTTTCGTATTAACGTGTAGGTCAAAGGTAAACACGCGAGTAATTTAAATAATGAATTGTGGTTCCATTGTCGCCCCTCACCCCCCTAACGTACTCGATTTACCCCAGTCACAATCGAGTGAGCCCGTTGACTGCTCACCTTTACTCCTTGTATGAGTGTCCTTGAATACGGAATAAGCTGAGCATATTATATTTCGTGGTCGACCCTTCTTGCTATCCAAACCTGATTATTGCTTGATTTTGATTTTATTTTATAATTTACAGAACATTTACAATTCAATGACATATTTATAATTCAAAATATAGTCATTACATTTTTTACAAACTCTCATCACACGCGTTTATTATAGTGTGACTACCCACTGCAGTCTGTAGATCCAATAATGGATATTAACTATGTATTAACAATAAAATACAATGTACATAAAAATGTAAAATACATGAAAGCGCAAAATAATGCATAAAAACATAATTACATACAACTTAAATATGATTATAAATAAATATTTAGCACCAATATATACACACATGGTGTGAATGCCCACCAAAAACGTCAGATATAAAATGTCGCACTGTGTGTGGGACCGGCCGCAGTCCGGCGGCCAATGAGAAGTCCACTGTTCGGCGAATGATCTATTTATTATGAAAACATACCGTTAATTAACAATGGTCAAGATAGTAATAAAAATAATAATAAAGTCAAACAATTACATGTTTTCTTTGAATTATTAAATACAATAACACAACACAGCGTTGGTTTGGTATCAGAAATTAATGGTAAGCAGTGTAGAAAACAATGAAAAGAGTAACAACTATCTCTTTCACGGAGAAGAGGAAGGAAGATGTCATGGGGATTAAATTCTGTGATGATGGCGTGCTTTGTGCTGGCATAAATCCTGGGATGGCGGATCCAACTTTCGGGGAGCTGATTCGCGCTGGCAACCATCAGCTCGGATCTCCAAGGCCTCTTGTTTGCAAGATTCATCAAAGAAGAAATAGTGCTTGAAAAATAAAAAGTGAAGTGAAACATAGACATGAGAATAAGACCGAAAATTGGGTATGTCAAGTGAAGTGTGGATGGTTGTAAAATATGTATGTTTTAATAAAACTTTTTGAACAGCTTCCAAGAGATTGTTGTATAATGCATAATGAGAACACCAGATTGCAGAGCCATTCTCATGTTATTGTGTATAGTGTTAGACTTGAGAAGAATGTGTGAAATAGTCCACATCTCTTCTCTGACCATGATGAGATCATGTACTGAAATTCTTCATTGTAGCGAATCCAAAGTTCTGATGGAAGCTGACATGTCGTCTCGGTATTCGATAAGTCAAGCATTACTCACATAGTCACTATAAGTACTGAAATAGATGATAATAAATACGAAAATATTAACATATGTAATAATATACATTATAAACAAATTAAATATTCGTATTTAATACATATACAATATAAACAATGTTTATAAAACACACTAATATGTAAATTTGGGTATATACCTATCATACATACATATTATATATTTCGACACAAAATACTGCAGTCTTTTATAGTAATACATAGTTTAATAATTCATGTTTTATAAATAACGTTAATCATTTAAGTTCGCCATTAAAATAATAAATGCTGGTAAATTTCTGAAATTATAGTTTTTCTAAAAAAAATTCGCCCACTTTTAATGTGAAAACATCCTAGAAGACACCTCTAACAATTTTCCGACTGAAATAAAACTGAATCGTAATAAAAGTCCCAACTAGATATCTGACTGTGCATCAGCTTATCTTCTGTCGCTCCACCTCGCTTTTCATACCTCAGTCATTTACGTTGATTCAGCAACTAGTTATGAGAAAAAATGCTACTGGTGTGATTGTGAATGGTATTCGATAATATCAGTGATTACAGTTTCATTACTAATACGCGTGCGCCACACAATATCATAATACATTAAATCAATTTAAAATACATAATTTTAAGTGTATTTACTTATATTAATCAAATTTAAATTGTGTAAAAGCGTATTCCAGCATGTATAATTTAATATCATCGCAAAGAGAATGAAAACTCTTAAAAAATGTGAGTTTTTTTTTCGGGTCAAATTCTCAGCATTTCGGGTTAAATGCGTAAAACATTTTAGCAGAATCTACTAAATGGGGCTTATCACGAATTATAACGTAATTTTTTCATGAATATTTTCGTTTCATATGCACATGCGCCGAATCACGGTTCACAACCAAATATAAATAAAATTAAAAAACGAATCACGATATTCCCAGATATTCAATCACTGATAGTGAGTGTGACTCAAATATATCAGTGATTGACTCACGGTTCGTGATTTTAAGCTCACCACTATTAGTAACGTTAGTAGCAAGAATGAGCATAAAACGTCGCATCGATCATAACTACGATTTTATCTGTTTAATTTAAAAAGTCAACTTTTTTTTCTTTCGATTAAACCAATTGTAAAATATTTAAAAAATTGTATAACCTACAAAATTATGAAATTATTTAAAAAATGCATTTAAGGACGTTCCCAAAAAATTACTTTTCTTACAATCCTTTTGAAACTTTGAATACACATACTTATGAGTGTCCTTTACACGTAGAAATTTTTTTCAATAGTCCTTGCGGTAGTAAATTTGTAAATATTGACTATTAAAATTAACATATTTAACATACGAACCATACCCCGATCGATGTTGTAGCGCACGTTTAATTGAATAGCAATAGTAATTTTCTTACGATTGTTTCGGAAAACTGAAAATCATTAATTGAAAATTTAACTAATATCTTTCTGTAAAAATAACTAAAACAAGTGGTATTCGTTTTGTTATAAAAATGTTAAAAGTGAGCTATTTTTGAATGGTTTTGACGTTTCCTTTTACAATTTGAAAAGTGCGAGATTTTTGAACTTCTGCGCATGTGAGCGGAAGCGAAAAGTACACTGTGCCTCAACTGTTTCTTATTCTATTCATAGTAGTTCATAGTAATTTACATACGGGGGAATCTTCTTGAAGATTGAGTACGACTGCTCTTTGGGAACGTCCTTAACTATCAAACGTGTTCGAAGTTTATGCATATTTATATCTTATTCGAGCCAACTCTGTTTTCATGTAAAATGAAACATCTATCTTGTGTTCAATGTTTACATACTGATACGCGATAGCCGATAGCTGGTTATTAGATCGATCAAGCCATTAAAGATTAAAGTAGTTATATATATATATATATATATATATATCTTGATCGATGTGCTCTTAACAACCAATCAATTGTAACGTAAATTTTAATAAATAAAGTAAGTAATAAATAAACTGTGAGGGTTTTTGAGATAGCAGCTGTTCAGCTCCGTTTCGTCACACGTGCGAGACGAAGTTGCATAGCTGTCTATTAGCATTTAAAAAATGCCAACCAGGCGGCGAATGAGTAGAACCATATAGAAGCTTTTGCTTATAAACGGTTCTGGGTAAGCGGCGGATCCACCGGCACATTCGTCCTTGAGTAGAATTGGTGAACGTTACAATTATGTAAAGTGATCACTCAAGCCGGTCGAGGACAGGTCGTAAGTCCTGTAATACCTATACTTCCATACCCCCCATATAATATTATATAAATGGCGTCGTTTCTATGAGACATCTATAATATGTATTAATTAATGTAAGTGTTTTAGATTTTTTTTATAACATATAACAGAAATACGTGTGCTTCTACCAATATGCATTATTCAAACCGTTTTTTTAGACTCTTAACTTTACGAATATATTAGAGTATTTTATCATTCACTATTCGATATTTGAATAGTTGAAACTCTAATACGGTTGCATACTTGGTTGGTTTTTATGTATATTATTTTATACGTATGTACCATAAAGGATAAAAGCAGAAAAATGTTGTTATTTATATGTAACATAAATGTTTCCATGAAGTAACAACATAAAAGTCCTAAAACACAAACATCCACCTCAGACAGAGGGTAAAATCTCGAAAACAAAAAATACACAAGGATAGAATTATGAAATCATTTTCATAGCCGTACTCTGTCATTCAAACACTTTCACTTCTAAAGTTTCTATATGAATCGCCGATTTAAAGCACCGGATCAGTTTTCAAATTCAAACTTTACCCTGTTTTGCCCAAGGTGAGGCTTTTCAACAAAACAGTTCAATTTTTTTTTAAATCGTGAAAAGTTATCTTTTATTTTATGCCTTTTTTAGTATCTATTTTATGCCTAGCTCGGCTAGAGGTCTTTTAAATCATGTGGTCCGAAAATCTATACTGGAAGGGTGCGGGAAATGTGAAAATATTTTACAGGCCGCGAACGAAAACGACCCCTTTAAAAATACGGTACAAACAAAAAGGAAAGTTATATGATGCGCATACCTTAGCAAAAAAAAAAATGTTATATCGTAACCGCGATACGTATTATTTACCTCATAAGCGGTTAAAATTCAATGTAAACATTTTAGTACTAAAAATTATTTTTGTTTCTATTTTATATTATCGATCAATTATGTAAGTAAGTTAAAATCCGAAGGATTAGCTATGCTGATCATGAGCATTACGGATTAGAATTCGGATTTTCTACGCGTTTTTTGAACGTTGAAAATTTGTTTTTCTAGATAGAATTGGATCTATTATCCCTGAATAGATTTAATGAAAATGAATACAATTTAGCAATAATCCATGTACATTTTCTAAAAATGTTTATGGATTAAAAACAGACGAAATAATATGCTTTAATTATTTTTTTTATTACTATAGATGACCTTTATGCCCGTTCTAATAAAATGATTTTTTTTATTATTATAAGCGATACTCTCGGCAAGAAGCTCCTACTTCTACATATTTTTATTTTTTTCCCTTGAGGTGACTTGGACACGTCTTTCGAATGCCAGAAGAACGATTACTAATATGTATCTTCTTGAAAACTCTGGAGGGAAGGTGGCTGGTTCATTCCGGACTAAGTTGGGGTAATAACGACTTTATTTATATTTAACGACAGATTGTTTATCAATTATGTACTTGATTGGTCATTAGAGACTCTGGTTTCCCGGCCATCCCAAGATAAGGGGATAAAAATGATAATGATAATTATATATTTGTTAATTGCAGGTTCTGAATACTAACATTATTAACATAATTTGTGATCTGGGTGACATACCACTAAGCCTTGTTTATCCAAGGAATTCAGACAGTGGAGTTCGAACACATAAAAGTACACGAAAACAACCTTCATAAGAACAGCTGATTTATTCAATATTGGTTACGTTACAATATAATTAAATGAAACATGAGATTAATTTAATAAACTTAAAGATAAATTTGTGGAAAACGTTGTGCATCTGAAGATCGGTAGAGAAATGAAGGGCCTGCATGCCGTTGTGTTGATGTACGGTAATAATTTTCCGTAGTTCCGAAAGATGTCACCCTGTCTCCGCTTTACCATATAATCATTGTCTACGTAGTTTAGTTTTAACAAACTTTTACATATCCAAGACATGTTTTTTCTATAGGTCCAATATTAACGGAATCTCGAATATATAGATTTTTTACCAGTCGCCATTTTGAAACATGATCGAAAAAGTGCATTAAAGTTCTTTCCAATAGGTACGTAGTATTTACATCGAAATTTACCTGAAATCTAGCTTGGATTTCAGACAAACGAAAAAAAACTACAATACTTAAGAATATAAGATATTGAAAGGGAAAAAACTTCGCGCAATAATATACTATACTTCATAACGCCATTAAAATGCCTACACGGACATGGAAATGACAAGATGTGTTGACAATTTAATGAAAACGTCGGCTTCGATAAATGCCGATCCATGGCAGAATATCTCTGAATTTCTATTTACATACGAATGTAATATTTTTTACACTTTTACTGTTATTTATTTATTAATTTTATTTTAATCAATTTTCGTACGAAATAATTTTATAAATGAATAATAATACCTTAATTAGAATTTTGTCTATTTAAGACTCCCGTTCCGGAACGGGGTACAACATAACCCCAAAAATCTTATTTTTAGAACTATTTATTAAATATTAACGATATTGAGCTAGTATTCATTGTAATTCTCATAAATATCCCAAAGTATGCAACGCGCAAAAAAATAAAACAACAATGTATAGTAAGACAGTAAAAAGTAGAGATAATAATGTTTTTTATACACAATCGGAACCATTTTAAAAGATAATTCCTCTTATTAGGTAACGGCAGACATAACGTACGTATTTCGATGAGTCGCGTCTTAGATCGCTTCGCTGACTTAGGACATGCACGTGCGCGGTGTGTTCGCGAACGCGACACGTTCGGCTGCGTTATTCTGCTCGCGTAATTCCCGACGGCCGGACCCTTATAAGTGATGACACTTCAAAATACTACGGTTTCTTACAAAATGACAACAAATTTAGTAGTATCTTGTTCGTATTGTATAAGAAGTTTAATTATAAATATGATAGAACATGCTCAAACCATTATACTTCATGAAAACGCAAATTTGAATAGGGTTACTTTGTACCCCGCTCCGGCCCTCGATCCTATTTTCGATCTTCCGGTACCCGAAGGTTAAACCACATAAACGATATTTTTAGTCATCCATGTAAACGAAACTCCTATAGTGAAAGCCTCCTTTCACATAAGGTGAGTTTTTAAATATAAATGGAATTTTAAATTGCACAGGTATTCTGAGTTCGACAAGGTTCTGTTTTGATAAAAATGTATACCTTATATTTATATGCGGGAGAATAATATTAAAAAAATAAAGCTTGCTTATCTTTTGAATTTTTTGCTATTTTAATATTCATTTTGTGAGACACTCCACCCAGGTTGTGTCGTCTTTTCTATCTCCTCTCTCCTTTCAAGCTGTGAATGTCTCCTCCTTCTAGCACAACACTGTTTAAAATAACAATTACGGACATCTTTTAATTAAATTGTACTGATAAAGAAAGCAGTCACAATCGTCTTTTGATAAAATTATACCGACAAAGAGAATGATCATTAAGTTGTACAAATTTAGAGAACAGTCACATATTATATTAAATTGGTTGAACAAGCTTAATTAAGAATTTATCCTAGTGAGAATACTGAATACCGAAAATGTTTATGAAATACATATATACGATAATTCTCCGTGACGAGTTGTATGCGTCCCGCGCAATGAAGATTGATTTTGAAACCATTTCCGAAATAGAGTGACGTTATACCTATTGCGTGCGGAAATTTTATTATTTACAGATATATAAAAAAAATATTTCCTAATTCTTCTTCTTTTAAATAGGCAATCCACCCTTCAAGAGTGATTTGTACCATTAATCAAGTTAAAACTTTATTTTATAGAAAAAAGTACAATCATATTATAGAATAGGAAACATTATACAATACCATTGTCATTAAAGGAACACATTCTTATTGTGTAGTTCTTTCTTAGTTGTAATTATTCAGAACATAGGTCTGTGATTATTCAAATACTAATTTAATGATTTAAATTTAAATTTAATTTAATCCCGGTAGCGCAAAAACAATATTTGTCGACAAAATTGATTTTATATGTATATATTTATAATTAATACTTTAAATTAGTATTTAAAATACCATTGTCGTTCAAAAAAATTACTATTGTATATATTAAATGTGGTGAGTTAAGGGAAAAATGACGACACTCTAAAATAAATCTAATAGCTAAATAATTAAGTTCTATTATGTTAAAAGCCAGTTATTTTAAAGCTTACATATTTATTTATGGATTTTGAAAGGGTGTCAGATTAGCATAAAATTATTATAAGCAGTTTTTCTCCCAGTTTGCCAGATTGATTACAACAGACGAGGTAATGAATGCGTGTCCACCTATCAAAATGCTGGTTTCTCACAACGCAGCATTTTAGGGTGCGCACCAAAATATGGAAACCAAACTGTTGTCAAATAAATCAAACAGATAAATCGAGAATGTCATATAATCCAGAATAAATGGTTCGCATCTTCACTGTGATGACGGAAAAGCCACCGATTAAACAGGTATAAATCGTACAATAAAATACACTGATTTCATGTACTTTGACTACTGTGTTTCAACCGCTTTCACGCTAATCTGTCGTCTTTGTTTATCAATCGTATTATCTTCCAGTGGACCTGTAGTAGAATTTTTTTTCGGAAAATTAAAGCTATATAAAAATATCATTAACACTTTCATTTAATACATATCTATACTTTAATCTGCAAAGCAGCTAACTCCACTCATGGTCAAAAAACCGTTTTTGATACCATTATTTTCCTCTTTTATTGTTCCATGGTTCACTAAAGACCAAAAATTTCTATCAATTTTAAAACACGTGTTTTAAATAATAAATAAATACTAGGTACTGAAAAACCTTAGATTTGTTCTTGAAAAAACCTTAAACGTTTACCTGACACAAGTGTTGATGGCACCAGAAATAGAGGATGTCCGCGGAAATCATAATCATTACATCACTACATTATCATGGAAAATCAGCCAACTCTCAATAATATTTTACAATTTTGGTAAAGAAATTCAGCTAACTCCAAATATTCCCTCTAAGTACGAGATAAATCAAAATATCAGTAAAATTTCTCAGCCACCATATTACTGCATAAACGATCTACTAAAGTGTGTTTTGGAATATTCGTAATCCGTTTAATTACAAAATGGAAAATGGAGTTAGCTGCTTTGCAGATTAAGGTATTGATATTTTTTCCAATCATTCAATCGTCGAGCTGCGTTCAATTACTACTTCATATTGCTTTTGAGCAACCAATACATATTATTGAAGAAATAATCAATGAAAAAGTAGATATATTTAATGAACATTGCAATGTTTTCCTAAAATCCATCTCGATTATTCTTAGAACATGTGTTATTAAATTATTTTAGATTTACAATTAACATACTCACACATACATACATATTTCTCGTGGGGTAACCTTACGTGTAAAAGTGTACGCAGTAAAGTTTGCGATGAAGCCAAACATGCTACATAAACACTATTTTCTCAAGTCGTTGGGTTACCTCAAAGCATGCCATGTGAACTGTGAGCATTGCGCCGAAGGTAAATAGTATTTTAAAATGTTTTCTTATTTATTTTTCCCACAATGCAATAAGACCGTGGACAGCATGGACTATAATTAGGAATTTACGTTAAATATTTCAAATATAGTGTAAGCGTGGTGCGTACTCTTGTGCATGCGTTAAGTGAACGCACTCGACATGTTCACGAAGATTACTATATAATTTCCTGACTTACGAACCAATCATTGTTTATACTTTTTTTAATAATGTTTTCCAATAAATAATAATATTAATAATTATTATAGATATCTCACAGGGACGAAGCCATCACTATTATATGGGAAGGTAAGTATGGAAGTCTTGGGCATTACAGGGCTTACGATCTGTCATCGACTGGCTGAAGTGATCATTTTACACAATGTAACGTTCACCAATTCTACTCATGCTCGACTACCACACCTATCAATATTTTTGAAGTTGTGTATACGTTATCATATAGAAACCTTTCAATTATTTTTACAAACTACGCTGTCGCCATGTATGGTTGATGATTTGATATTTGTGATTTAGAATTAGAATTTGACACTTGTAGACACTCATAAATTAGAGTTTTATACATTGTGATGTCCCTGGAATTGTATAGATATGTGTGTGTGTGTGTGTGTGTGTGTGTGTGTGCGTGTGTGTGTGTGCGTGTGTGTGTGTGCGTGTGTGTGTGTGCGTGTGTGTGTGCGCGTGTGTGTGCGTGTGTGTGTGCGCGTGTGTGTGTGTGCGTGTGTGTGTGTGTGTGTGTGTGTGTGTGTGTGTATGAGCGTAGCACCGCCGGGGCGGGATGCGTATTTGTGGGCGTGTGTGCGCGGATATAAAGGGCGACGCGCGCCAGGTGCGTGCTCTCTCTGCGTGCTCATCTGCTTATCTTTTAACTTGTACTAGTGATATACCTGTTAGAGAAATTGTGTTCCTAATACCTATAGATACCTTCCAACCTTCCGACACATGCTTGGTTCAATCTACTTGTCCATCAGTGCGGGAATCAGTGTTAATTTGGTCGCCGTATAGTAAACATTACATTCTGTACCTTTTCGAATACACGCCGGTCATCTACCTACATCGCGAGGCACTTTTCAAAGTGGCCGACAGTACCTTCTACAACAACTACGAGTGTCTTAAAAGTGACTCCCAGCATCCGTCGAGGGATCCTTCAATTGCTGAGCGTGGAGAGAGAGGCGGGAACACAAAAGGTCAGTGGTAGTTTTCAAGTATTGTGTTATCCTGTTTCTTCCTCCATATTTTCTTTCATGTAGTCCACTGTGATAATCCCTAACAATACCTTGTATCTAAATTTTATCATACCATAATAAACGTATAATTGTCACATAGAGTTTCTCTTGGACTTTCAACATTTACAAAGTGGTGTACACTGAAGACATACTTAACCCTTCCCAAACTACCGCCCCCAATTAAACCAGTAAATACACGCAACATAAAACTCACAGTTTAGTTAATCCTAAAGAAATTTTTACGCTTAAGAATGACTAGTGAAACATCAATTATGTAAAGAGAATCCTACAAAAATGATTATTTTTCTATTTAATCCGTTATCAAATATACCATATGCGGTAAGACAAAAAGAGATCATACATTAATTTCACAGTGAAAAGAATAACAAACATACGAATATAATTGTCTAACTTTCACTAATTAAATTGAGAGAGATAAGAAGGAAAGTTGTATTGTGTAGGACTTGATAAATGCTCCGAATTATATTAATTTTTGTTCACATTTAATGCTCAATATTTAGAGAAAATTTATAGCATTAACCAAAAATGTTAAATTAGAAACTTTAATTTCTTACGGTAACACGAATTGACAACATGGTTGCGTACGTGTATTTTATATCACGGTATGGTAAGGGTTAAGAAGATAATATATTTTCATAAGATATGCTAAAAAATATTATTTCTTCTTTAAAATGAGATAGCCGGTAATATTACAAACTAACTTCGCTTCACTGCCGTTCCGCATTTCATCTTCTTTAAAAATGGAACACCGAAAATCATGCTTTTCCGCTAGTTTTCCCTCGAAGCGGAAGCGACGCCACTGCAACGGCTCCTGAAGGAGACACTCGGGAACGGAGTACTTAGGAAATAGTTCTCCCTTGCGAAAGTAACCACGAGACCCTTTCAGAATTTTAAATTAATTCAATTTCCAGAGGTGGCGGCGCATGCGAAGTTCGTCTGAGAAGTGTGATTTTGATGAGAATTTGATGTAGTCGGTAAATTAATGTTAACATATTTTTTTTTACTCGTCGCGAAGTTGTGGTGCAGATGGTCTCGGGCCGTGACGAGTTTTGGGCCAAATTGAAAGCCTGCGGTGCGTCTGTGACCATGCGAAACAGACGCACGTTGATTGGCAAACGCGGTGACGCGAAGTTGGTAGTTACACAAATCCACTTCTATGTGATCTGAACCTCTATATTTTTTTAAAGAAAAACTCTTTAAATACTAATTAAATGTATTAATTAGCATTAGCTTACATATAAAATAAATTTCATCGAAAAATATTATTGTTGCGTTACCGGAATTCGAAACTGCATCTCTTTCCAAACAAGGTACATTATCCAACTATGCTACAGCAACAGTACTTTTGACAACAATTTTTTTTAACCTATATGTTACTCTTTTTCAAATTAATACATCGATCGTTCCATTATTTGAAAGCCATCTACTTTGTTTTTACGGAATCTCAAATACTTTTGAAATTTTGGACACATTGATACAACTTATATAATATATTATTAAGGAGAACACATTTTTATTTTGAAGTTGTAATTATTCAGAATATAGGTCTGTAATATTTTAAATACTAATTGAATGTATTCATTTGAAAAAGTGTAACATATAAAATTTGTCGTTAAAGGTACTGTCGCTGTAGCATAGTTCGATAACGCACCTTCCCCGGTTTGGAAAGAGATCTAAGTTCGAATTTAGTAGCGCAACAACAATATTTTTCGATAGAATTGATTTTATATGTATATCTTTCTAATTAATACATTTAATTAGTATTTAAGATATCACAGACCTATGTTCTGATTAATTACAAATTCACAATAAAAATGTGTTCTCCTTAATAAAAACTCTTTATAATTTAAAGTTCATATACGTTAAAAAAACGTTATTTCAAAAAGTTGTTTATTTAAGCCAATATACAAAGATACCAAAAAATTCTGGTATATCTCATTTAAGGGATCCCTGCTGGGTACTTTCATTCTATACAGCCACCCTGCGCCTCTATCACCTCCTCGATCCTAGCCCTAAAGCGCGAGCACGCTATTTTCAACTGATCGCGGTTCATGGCCCTGCCTCGATAGCTGCCCGGAGGGAGTTGACGTTAAGGTGCCTAGACTTATTGGTTTGTCTCTCGACTACGCCTCACATTTCTTAGTCCAGAGGATTTAGGTCGGGACTGTTAGGATGTCAAAAGTCAAAAAACATGTCAACGTTATCAGAGAGCCAATTTTGCACTAAATGGCTCGTGTAAGCGGGCGCTTCATTTTGTTGGTAGATATACGGTCTCCCAGAGGTCACAATCTCCATCCACGGCTTTACCACTATCCTCAGGACCTCTAAATAAACCTCCTTCGTGACCGTGTTGCCATTCTGGAAGAAGTGCGGCGGCATGATATCATCCTCACTTGAGACGATGCTCAGGACGTGGATATTGGACAGAAACTTGGTCTTGCCCACCACAGGGACGTCCTTGGGGTTGTTGGCGTCCCATACAGTCATATACAGTCGATCTTGGGTACTTGAAGAATTTAAGAATTTCGGTGAGAGTTCTTCCGGCACGAAGGGTTTCTATAATCGCCGCTCTTCTATCGTACTCCATGCTTGTGTTGACAGGCTCGGCCATTTTGAGATTATGAAAGTCTTACTGACATATTTAGCTAACTTTAATGCCAACTGGCACCTAACCCTGAATTCAAATATAGCGGGAACTTCAAATACAATTTTGTCTAGATTCTAACGGTGCACCCTGTATACTGCGACATGCACCAACACGCGTGTGACTAAAAGAGAATTAAGGATAGTACAAAACCTTCTGCTATGATCACACAATTAAGATCCTCACGAGTCAATAATAGTCCACAACTTCAATCCCTACACATATATAAATGAATATCTGTCTGTTTTCTAAGCAACCTTACATCCTTTGATTAATCTAAACCAAATTTTGCATAG
This sequence comes from Eubasilissa splendida, assembly GCA_031772225.1. NCBI lineage: Eukaryota > Metazoa > Arthropoda > Insecta > Trichoptera > Phryganeidae > Eubasilissa > Eubasilissa splendida. The sequence goes on along the minus strand of CM062850.1, from coordinate 26,503,344 downwards.
TTATTCTTCAGAACTTTGCAAAAAATACCTTTTTTAATGCTATCTATGGAGAAAGTCATCTTATGGTACTCTTCTAATCTATCTAACCAATTTACACAAGAGATATTAATCTTTAATGTCCAAATGCTTTGATTTTTATTTCAAAGAATATCAAAGTGCTAATTTGAGTAGATCCGATAAGCTACAGCTCGAAGAGTGGTGGAGCTTATTAAATATAAAAAATACTGAAAAAGAGCACGAAAATAATCAAGGCTTATTTTAAGATAAATAACAGACCACATTTTCTTTCTGGAAAGACGTATTTTTTCTTACATTTGACAATAATTTTATTAGACTTCTTAAAAGAAAAACCTTTATGTACTTTACTGAATAAAATTTGAATTGAATTGAAATAAGACAAATTAATTTGATTTACTTTCTCAAAATAATGTTATGTAGGTTGTAATTATCAAACTTTTTTCTTTTTCAATATTTATTCTCTGATGTTCCTTTTGGTATTTGTTCTCCTTTACTACTTCAATGTCATTTTATTATTATCAAAATGTGAAAAAAGTATGTCTCTTCCTTCATCTCCCTATTTTTTTTTTACTTATATTCAATATTTTATTACTTACATTTAATTTAATGTAATTTATTGTATTATTGTCGGTTTTATTTAATTTTTAACTATTTCTTACGTATTTTTAATATTGGCAAAATCAACTTAGTGGTTAAAGTCCATTATTTTAAATTGTTAACTTTGTTTCATTAACCACTTAATGAATTGAAATACATCTACCGGTTTCAAATAATAACATATGTGGTTGATTAGTTATTGATATCCCGAAGAAGAAAATGATATTTTGCGAAACCGGTAAATGTATTTTAATTCATTAAGTGGTTAATGAAACAAAGTTAAGAATTAAAAATAATATTTCTTAGGTCTTTACTTTATTTTTATAAGAGGTATTATGCAAAGTATTATAAAAAAATAAAATACTATTTAACTAACTAATTTACCATCACGCCGTTTCTTCTGTACTGACACACAATTCTCGCTTCACCCACATTCATATATCTTCTCTTACAAGCTCGTCGATTATTGCGGCTTCTAACAGGACCATCTTCCGGTATCTGGTTTACCTGGTTGTGCCAAGTCTTTCATGGGCGTTTTCTATTTATTTATCTATCAACACTTGTATCATATATCTTTGTTACTATTATTTTTTGATTCATGTGCCCAAATCACTTAAACGATTCTTTTAAAAAAATATATTCACTATAGATTCACCAAGATCAGCTTTGTATTCTCTCTTAATTTATTTATTACTTCACTCTATTCTATTTTCACTAATCACTTATATTAATTATTTCATTACATTAATTATTAGTCTCACAACGATACAGGATAATATCCTGGTGAGGCGAGTACCTCAACAGATATATTGAATAATAAATCAACTATATTTGTATCTGATAATGGGAAATTTAGCAACACAACATTTATTATATCCTTTTCATTACATGTGCTTTAAATTTTGTGGTTTGCCATTGGTTGATTGCCGAATTAAATTTATTCAATACATTCTCTAATGGTTCGCAACAAAGTTGTATGATTCGCGCACACGTAAACAAATATGTGTATTTGGTAAGATTATGTTAATTTGCGAAATGTCTTCGATAATTATTGTAAAAGATATTATGCTTAAATAATAAGACAAAACCACTATTTATTGATAAATCAACATGTTTCGATACCTATGGTATCTTCTTCAGGAAATAATGTATACTAAAATTAAAAATACAAACAGATAAAACAAAACTATGCAGTATAAGTGGTGGGTAACTAAGTAGGAACAAGTTTAAAAGGTGATTATTTGCAATAAGGATTTGATTATTTATAATATTACGCTTCTAATTAACACTTTTTCTTATTTATATAATTTCAAATTTATCTAACTGTGGTTTAAACAAAATGTTTTGTCTTATCATTTATATGATATTTGACCACAATGTAATTTTGCTAATATTGAAGAAGTGAAGATAACTTAGGATAGGGTAGTATTTCTTTTTTGTTTTTTTTGCGATTATATTATATGTACATTGAAAACTTTCGCTATCCATGTCTCTATTTTATAAATTTAAGTGTGGTGATTTTGAATTCAACTGAGTAAATCATCCACCATTTCGAAGAAAAATTGGGTTTTAACCAAAAAATAATAATTTCCCATTCGCATAGGAAGCAGCCCTTCTGACCACAGCCCTCTGAAGGCCATGTGAGCGTTGATACAATTTTTACGTCAGCACACATTCTATTTATGCTCATTATACCTTATTGTATCTAGCAATATTACTTTCGTGTATATCTTTCTTCCTCATATGTTTCTTTCATATAGACTGCTTCAACAACTAAACTGTACTTCAGCAACTCGATAAAGAATCTACTGTGCTGGGTCTTGCGGCTTCTTAAGTTCATCTTATAAATGTGCAATATTGTGGTAAAAAACTAAATCTAAAGCTAATACTTATTCTGTAATTCAGTACATTTATTCCCTTTTCAAGAATATTCTGCTATTGATAATGCTCATGAACTAGAAACTAAAAAGAAGTTTAAGGACTATACTTGTATTTAAATATAAACAATGGTGATTTTGGGTTGCGATATAATTAGTTTTGGAATATCAATTTGGTCTCTAAATATAATTATTGGAAATATTCAGGCCTATTCTCAAAATTTCAATATTGAAATGAAGGTGATTGTTACACCAACCCTCAAAAATAGTGTTATATTTGAATGAGAGAGAGTGAGGGAGATAAACGTACCATAATCTGTCAAAACTATCTGTCTATTTTTGAGGGTTGGTGTAACAATCACCTTCATTTCAATATTGCAATTTTGAGAATAGGCCTGATTATGTGAATAACTTGGTAAGCATAGGGTTACAGAAAATATATGCACAAGTAAAAAAATTGATAAACCACCTGTACCTATCGTAGGTGAATTAATGAAGAACTTTTTATTACAACATGAACAAAAAACATATATATCAATATACCTACCTAACAATTGATCGAGTTGCTTTTGTTTGTGAAAAAGTCTTTCGGAAGATTATTCCTTTTAGTAATAAATAATTAACAAATTCTTCCATTCTAAATTTTGTGATATTTTAGCGTTACTTTTTATATTTAACTCATTTTGTTCTTTTTCCAAATGATATATCTATATTAATACAAATTAAATTAATCAATTAAAAATATGTATAGAAACATCGATCAATTTGTATTAAAAATACCACAAAACTATGTTCTAAAATTGCAACATTACAATATAAATGCGTTTTCATTAAAAATATACCTGTATGATGGTGAATTTATTAAAAGCTATCGGGTTGGTGGTAAAATATTTTCACTTTTTATTCAAATAAGATAATTTTGTGTAGTGCATAAGAATCTATGTGTCGTGATAGTGTTGATGTGGATTTTTTTTGTTATTTCCAATTTATGATCTAGTCTAGGAAATGCGCAGCCGAAATGTGTAAATTTCATCAGTGTTTAAATTTGCCTCTGTAAGATAGAGGAGAGAGAGCTCATGGTTTATAGTATGTGCAAGTTTTTGCATTTACACCTTTTTTCGTGGCTTTACTACAATATATTTTTAAAATATGTACAATGATAACGGTTTGATCACACGTGTGCTTCTTGTTTAATTATTTATAAATCTTTATATATACCTGAGGTTTGAAATGTTATATATTAAGTTTGATTTTATTTATGTGTTATATATTTTGTTCATAACATAAACATATTTTAATAACGCATGTGCACGAAAGAGATTTATCTTAATTAGAGAGCGCGTAAAGAAGAGTAAAGATATTCATATCCGCATATATTTTACGTAAGTAGAATGACGTAACCGATACACACCGACCTTTACCGACAAATCTCTGAGACGAGAGATCAAAATCATCCGTAGATACACACCACAATCAGTCTTCTACTACTATTATTGAATTATTGAAAACTAGCAAAAAAACCTGACCGGTGTAGACAAACAATATACACTTATGACTAATTTATTGATCTGAGATGTACGTCCATGCAGATTTTTATTGAACTATTTTATTTTATTGTTTCAGCAGGTCATCTTATGACTCTTGACTATCAACAGGTCACATTACGACCTACTTACCTTGTAGTCCTACAAGACCTATAAATAGTAACTCAAATACATAGGATGTTGTTTTTTTTTTTACAGAAGCATACCAAAGTTAAGGTTTATGGTGCAAATTCAGTAATAATGAAAGAATAGATTATGGCATAAAAATCTAACATTTATTTTCTTTAATTTAAATTATAAAACTGTAATTTAGCTTAATAAACATTGAATTAATAACACTCCAAACTGGATTTGAACATTTTTTTTAAATACCTATGGCTGTATGGAATTGAATGTTCCTCGAGCAAGAGTTTCTTCTTTTCTTAATAATGTTGTTAAGATGATAATATATGGCTTATAATCACCCTAAAAAAACAATAAGATTTTATTTAGATTTTCAACAAGGCGTATAATGAACTATTTCATATGCTTTGTTGAAAACTATTTATTAACATTTAATATATTTTTCGGAGGCTTCCCGGGTAAACTCGCGATATGGTTTCTGTTTATATTAACAAACTTAATACTAACGTCACTGATGACCCTGCCCAACTTTCAAAGTGGTTTTATTTTGTTGGGACACATTTATGTGGTCGTCGTCGAATTTTCGTTTATATTCACATTTGCCTTTTTTCTTCTTCTTTTAATGATCCCCATTCCTCTTTATCCTCTGTCCTTCGCATCTCATTTCATCCCCAGAGAACTGGGGGTTAACACGCGTTTCGGTATGGAGTTGTCAAACATTCGATTGCCATTTAAGCATTGTTATTCGTCAAACTACTTCATCTGCTTTGGTCCTCAAATCACTAAATTCATATCTTGTTATCGTATTTTCTTAATTGAAATTTTTCAGATAAAACTTTAATATATCGAAAAACAAATTTGTTTTGTACTACGCTTTTTAATAAATAATTAATTGGAAATTTTCCGAAGGTAATAATTAATAGCACCTCTGAAAGAGATTATTGTAACAGATGATAAATACAGTGCTTTAATAAATGTTTGACAGCATTACTCATCCCGTCGCCCCTCTGCAAAGATTAAAGGTTCAAAGTAATGCGATATTGCAAGATGAAAGGAGCAAGTTTCCCGAGAGGGTGAGAAAGAAAATACCTTTCCGTTGAGATAACACCGCAAATTAATATCACCGGGATTATTTCAAAAAAACGTTTCAACCGAATATTATCCAATACGGTTCGATGTTAGCCGACAAAAAATTGGGATTTAGTCTCGAAACAAATTCAATTAAGACTTAACAATCTAAATGATAAGGCTAATCTGAAACATCGACTCTGGAAATAATCCCTTGCCGTGGTGCTTTTCGACTAACTGGAAACCTCTCGGGCCTATTTCTTACCAGTCAAAACTCACCGAGAAAATACACAAGATCGGACCGCGCGCGGACAACGCGGCGGGCCAGGAGTTCGCGTCCGAGGAAAAAGGGGCGACCGCTGCGCCCGCAGAGCGAAACACGAGCAGCGAGCCGCGATGGTTTTTTGCAGCGCGCAATTATTTCGCGTTTTGTTTCAAGTTTTGCGATGGTATTTTCACACACACGTACACAATCGATCGCAGCCGGGAAAGCGCCGCCCGCCACGACGCAGGCGCCATTAATGCGCCAATTCCCTCCATCCATCCCTTACGAGTCTCACCCAAGTCTCGGTGCACACTGAGAGCGCTGTGCTCGCGGCGAAAGCACAGCGAGACCAGTCGTCCCGCGCTGGCACGGCCGAGCCACGTCCGCTTTCCGAATTCACTCGCGCACGAAATGGAGGGAAGCGATCTCGCATCGTAGCCGGATCCGCGTTCGATTCCTCAACCGCGACGCGAATAACAGTTCAATTTTACCGGCTTATTTTTAAATCACATCCGCGGTCATTTCTTGGCTCCTGTCAGCCTTGACACTGTTTTTGGCGCGTTCCGGCGGGTCGGTCTCGTGTCATTTTTGCTTACTACGGATAATACGTGTAATAAATCTAAGTCTGCTAAAAACATTGAATCGTGAACGTCGTGAGAATTATTCAACATAAAAATACGTTAAAATAAATAGTAAATATCTTACGATATAACGCTCAACGTTACTAAAAACTTAACAAAAAATATAATAAAATTATTTATTAGATAGATTAAATATTATAAAGTTCGATAAAACTCGTTAAAGTAATATATATATATATTGTAAGTTATCTTGAACTATAAATGTTAAAACTATACTAAGATTATATAACAATACGTGACACCGTTTCGCGATTACAATGAACTATTCACCGTGGTAGCATAGTGTAAACAAAATTGTACGAAACTTTAAACTACTGTGGTAAAACTGACGTAATAATATTACTATCCTCGCGTTTCATATTAGTGCGATTTCGAAATAAAGTAAGTTTAAAATTACTAACTTAACGATAACATAAAATAAATTGTTTATTGTACCGTTTTACTCGGTGATATTAGTTTAAAGATAAATTTGCTATAGAGACAAGGTTTCTACTCTCGATTACATAACTTTCATAAAAAATTACTATTGAATTCTGTAGTTATTTATTACCCATTCTTATATATGTAAGATTTCTACGTTTTATTTTTAAATAAATTATAGTGCACGTTTCAGTGTAACGATTAAATATTTTTACGTAATAAAATTTGCGTTTTTCAGTCAATTAGAAAAATGTTTATGTAACGTTTGGTGTAAACTTTTATTTTATAAACACTATGAACTGTACATGCAGCAACAATTTCACACGGTGTTTACGAGTTGACATCGTAAATTGTCTTCTTTTTTGTAGTGAATCTCTTTGTAAGTGAGTCTTAGTTAATTAGTGATACTTAAACACCATTATAAACTAACATTAAATTAATAATTTAAACTAATTAAGCAATTGAATAATTAAACCAATCACCCGACTTGTTTTCATAAAAGTGGTTTAACAATTTTGTAATTTAATTGTGCAAAGTTACAAATGTGTGTAATTCCTACACGATCCGTGCAATTATGATTAATGACTTGCGTGGGCACTGAATGGAAAATGAAAACCACCCCCGCATCGAGGTGAGCCGCTCCAGCTAGCCCGTCCTACCCTAGCCCCTCAGCGCCCGCGGGCTGTCCTGGAGGTCCTCGCCAGATATCCTCTGAGCCGCTGTGAATAGAGGAGAAGAAGAGGAGATATGGGGGGAGGTGAGTTGTGGGGATTGTGGGGGTTGTGACGTGGGATGATTGATTGTACGCACGTTGTGTCTTACGTGAAAAGAACACGTGACAATGAACATTTGTTATATGAACTGTTTTCCTTTGTAGAATTTATGTTCAGATGTAAACAGAATTAGAAACGTATTAACCACATCGCAATTAAGTTATAGCGAAAATTTTCTGATACGTTACGCATTTCCAGAGTGCATTACGAGAGATAGAAATATTTATTCAACAGATTTCTTTTTATTTTTAAAAATACCCCAATACACAAATGTCGAAATTATTCAATGCACTATAAGATACTATTAATGTTTGAATGTTATGTTAATAATATTTCATAAATAGGTAATATCCACATAGTGGTTGAGGCGTAATAAATCAGATTCTCTTTTGAAGTGTAGGTTCGGAACCTATCGCATTACATTATTTGTATGCAATCATTTTCAAATTTAATTTGAAAAATTATGTATTATTATATTAAGCTTATACGCAGGTAATAATGGTGTACACTCTGTAGCAAAGACACAAGTCGCTTTATTTATTTTTCCAAATATAGCGCTACCAATAAACCCCTGGCGGTGAGACTACAATCAAGGTAGGTATGTAATAATATTATTTGTTTTTTTTTTTTTTTAGGAGAACACATTCTTATTGTGAAGTTGTAATTATTCAGAACATAGTTCTGTGATATTTTAAATATGAATTAAATGTATTAATTATAAAGATATACATACAAAATCAATATTATCGAAAAATAAAAACATTGTTGTTGCGCTACCGGGATTCGAACCTGGATCTCTTCCCTAACCGGGGGAGGTGCTTTATCCAACTAAGCTACAGCGGCACTATTTTTATCGACAATTTTTCGACCTTATATGTTACCTTTTTGATATCAATACATTTAATCGTTCCATCATTTGACAGAGCCATCTACCTTATTTACGATTAAATGTATTGATATCAAAAAGGTAACATATAAGGTCGAAAAATTGTCGATAAAAATAGTGCCGCTGTAGCTTAGTTGGATAAAGCACCTCCCCCGGTTAGGGAAGAGATCCAGGTTCGAATCCCGGTAGCGCAACAACAATGTTTTTATTTTTCGATAATATTGATTTTGTATGTATATCTTTATAATTAATACATTTAATTCATATTTAAAATATTATTTGTAAATATGATTCCAAATATAATTATACCTAAGTATACAACGTAAAAGCACACGGTGCCTTGGGCTATCATTTGTCTATTAATTTATTTATTTCACACACGCAAAATTAAAAATGACATTAATAGTGTTCAAAACATTGTTTTCATACAATTAAAATTATTTTATTTTTATTTTTAGTACAAATATTTCTTCAATTCAGGTTGCAACGATATTTAACTAGTTACCAAGCCGATGCATCTGCGTTATTGGCGAATTTACGGCATAGTTATTTCTATGGATACCTACAAAGAACATTTGATGTTGTCTCGTTTGAGTTGGTAATTTATACGAAATCATTTGTGTTTATTCAATTGCTATTAATAATTTTGTATAGAAATACTATATCGCTCACATCTCTTCTCCAGTTTAATTTTTTCAAATTAAGTTGACTCGTTAAATAATCATAACTTATTCTTTCTATTGGAATATATCATTTAAAATTGATAAATCTTAGAAATTTATATTGAATTGAATTGGTTTTTATATTAAGTGAGTTTATAATAAGGAGACCACAGAATCGAGATATATTCCAGCGTATATCTTACAATAGATGTATATAATGTTGTTAGAGAGCGGAGTCCTTAACACAAATCCTAAAGATTTCTATATCTGACAATCTAGAGTTTAGTTTTATATTTCATTTTCTTTTCATCCACACGATGTAATCTTTATTTAATCAAATTATCGAGGGTATGAATGGCTAATTATAATTTACCAGTCTCATAGAAGTATCAGAAATATTTATTAGAAAAAAATACTTAAATTAATATGAAAAAATTACTAGAAGTTTATTGTTATTTATTTATAATTAATATAGAATGCATACATAAGTAATTTTATATATTTTCATCAAAGTGATGTTAAAAAAAATATCAACTTTTCAATACAAACAACACTTTTAGCAAAATTCCCAGTTCCCAAATTAGAAAACATTTACTTAAAAATCTCAATTAATCAATTAATTAAAGAAAATAACACTGAAAATTTTTAAACAAGCACATTTTAAGGTTTAAAAATACCTTTAAAATCCCTAAATGTAACACCAAACACTATCAGCAAAATTTTATATATTTAGGGATAAAAAATTTCAATAGCCTCCCTACACAAATTAAAGAAATAAAGGATATGAACGAGTTTGAAAATAAACTAAATGAACACTTCAAAAACACATAATTGGAAAATAAACAATATTACAGAACACTCCAGAAGCACACAAATGGACAATGAATAGAATATGTAAGGTATTATATAAAATTATTGTAGTGTAACTACCTCTCCAAGCACAAGAGCTGGTCTCTTTTTTGGAGAGGTAAGCAAAAAAAAAAACATGTAATTTAAAAAATGTAAAATACTTAATTCATGTTATAAAAAATAGTAAAAATGTCAAATAAATATAAAAATAAAAAAATAAATGTTCTAATATAAACAAGATCAAAATCGTTCCTTTTGACATATTTGCTTAGTATAATTTTGAATCCATGTAGTTTCTCCTCCTATTTTATGTTTTATGGCATTTCACTAAAAATCTTCATCGCATTATACATCATTGATTTCTGAGAGTTAGCCTTCTATATTATATATATTAATAATTGAATTTTAATTAATTAGAAAATGTCGGTGTGATTTCATTTATTCTCGATTTGATACAATGAAGCCTTTCCGTAAGAAGTGAAAAGATTGACCTCTTGTTCTCGTTTATGTCAGTTTGGAGACGACTTTGTTATATATAGAGGAGTCTTGTGATTGTATTTAAACTTCACCTAAAACCACCATGGATCCCTGCAACTACTTACTCACCATCACGCCATTTTCCGAGGGGGTAGACAGAGAGGATAGAACGCCATATTCTTCAATCCTGGCGCACAATTATCGCCTCATGCACATTCATACATCTTCTCAAACAAGCTCGTCGATTATCGAGCCTTCTCACATGACCATATTCCAGTATCTAGTTTACCTGGTCGTACCAAGTCTTCCGCGGACGTCCTCTATTTCTGGTGCCATCATCACTTACGTCATATATCTTTCTCTCCATTCCCTCCTCATTCCACCTAAGTGATCCGTTCTTTATTTTACTAACTGTGCTAAGATCAGCTTTACATTTTTTCCTTATTTCTTCGTTGTTCACTCTGTCATAAATGGATCTGTCGCATATACGCCTATCTATTCTGAAATTTTTTTGACAAAAGTCATGTAATGTACTTCAGTCAGTGTTTAGAATTACCGGCTGTTCAAAGATTGCTGAGTTCAGATTTATCTCCTGATAAATCCTTGTTGTATTCGCAGTTGTATGTTGTCATTCAAATACTTTATCGTGTGACAATTTACAGCAGTTTATTAATACTCGAATACAATACAAGTTGTATATTTTGCGTCGTAGCAGAAAGAAGCCCCGCTCTGACAGCGCGCTTGCTTGCATCACCATCCGCGCACATACACACCTACCTCTCACTTCCCATGTCGTGCTACCGCGAACAGCCACACACACATAATAACACTCGGACGTCACAAGTCATTAAACATTACTATTAGGCGTTAAATTACATATACATTTATCGAAATGATATAAGATATATCGAAAGGAGAGTGACTGCAGGGAATGAAGTGAACGGCACTTTGAATGGAATTATAGCTAATGGGAACTTGTCAACTGAGGCAAGACTAGCGGTTCACAATGGAGTCCTGGTACTGACACTGATGTATAGAAGTGTGGCATGTAACTGGCAGAAGAGGAACGAAAGTTGACTGAATGCAGTGGAAATGAGATCACTTAGGCGTATATCTGGCAGATCCATTTATGACAGAGTAAAGAATGAAGAAATAAGGAAAGAATGTAAAGCTGATCTTAGTATAATGAGTAATATTAAGAAAGAATCACTTATGTTTGGTCGTATAGAACGGATGAATAAGGAGAGAATGGTAAGAAAGACATATGGCGCACCAGAAGTAGAGGACGTCCGCGAAAGATTTGGCACGACCAGGTAAACCAGAAGCCTTAATAATCGTTGAGCTTGTATGGGAAGATGTATAAATGTGGATGAGGCGAGAATTGTGTGTCAGGACTGAAGAATGTTGCACTCTATCCTCTCTGCCTACCCCCGCGGAGAAACGACGTGATGGTAAGTAAGTTAGTAATATTTATTCCATTTTAACTACATCTGGGAAGATTGAAAATCACCCAACTGACGAACTTCAATAATATTTGACGTAAGACGAACGGGAAGTAAGAAGCGAGCGGAAAGAGACGCGAATCTCTGAGATATGTAAGCTATGATTTGTCTTATAAAAATCTTATGGCTGCAAAATTTGCGAAAATCTCTTGAAAATCTCATTCGTAGACACGAGCCATTAAGAAGCTACAGAACGACGAAGGAGTAGATTTTTTGAAGATTACTATTCAGTTATTCTGATATATGTATCGAATTTCTCAACTGAGAAAAAATCTAATAAAATTTGTAATGGAATTTTTCGTGGTCAAGAAATAAGTTTTTCAAGAAATTCCCCCCCTGGCGATCGCACCCTGTCGATCGCACCGAACCACTGATGCTCGCCACTTGAATATTTTATTTTATCCACGATTACCAGATTCTGCATAAGTACACTAAATAAGCTAATGTACATACATTTATACGTATCGTGGAAACTAGACCCCTCTTTTCTTCTCAGTATTATTTCTGTTAACGAAGGTCGGCAATCATTCTAGCGATCAACACTTTGAATGCTGAGATGCAATAAATTCAATGAAACTGCATTCTAACTGCGAAAAGGTTGATGAGTTTATATATGTGTCACGGAATGTCAAAATCATTGGATTCGGAATTATTTTTTTATTTAAAAATGTATATTTCCTTTTAAAAATACACTTTGTTAGCTAACATTATTAAGTATAATATTAGAGTGAGCAAAATCAGGCATAACGCGCTTTAAAAACATGTTATGTTTATTTTTATCATACTAAAATACATATTTGGGTTCAAATTAATGCAATAAGTAACGTAAATACATAATAATTTTGTTTTTGATGAAAGTAATTAATAAATTTTCCAAAATAGTAATAATATGTTAAAATATGGCGGTTTTGCTTGATTTTCTCGATATTATGAAAACGTGATATTGCGGGTATTGAAAGTCAGCGATAGATGCTCTCATTTAAAAAAAGTGAAGGATATGAAGCAGAAATTCAAAAACTACAAATAAAAGACTAAAAAAAATTTAATGAACACTTCAGAAGCACACAATTAGATAATAAATAATATTGTAGATTACAAATGTATAACTCTCTATATAATATTACAGTATAACTCCCTCTCCGAGAGAGCTAGTTTATTTTTTGAAGAGGTAAACGATTATAAAATATGTAATTTAGTAATGTACAATGCTCAATTAACTTATATTATAAAAAAAAGCTACGGCAAAATTGGAAAGGCAAAATCAGCGATGACCAGTCTAACGAAGATATGGAGAAATCGATCCATCTAAATAATAACCTAAATCCGTCCGATGAAATCTCTGGTTTTTTCCATAGCACTGTATGGGATAGAAACTAAATATTTTGGATGACTTTGGCCGCAATCTCTTGGACTATGCAAGAAAAGAATTCTAACGTACTTTTGACATGTTACCAGAAGAAACGATGAGTCTTGAGAAGCATAGAGACAGTTAACGGAAAGCGAGCAAGAGGACGCTCTTCTACAAGACTGCTGCAAATACTGCTATGAACATGGCTCAAGACCGAAAGGAATGGAGACGTATTATGCATCAAATGTCAGATTCTTTATGAGATCGTTATAGCCAACGAAGAAGAAGAAATTAATAAATTTTATAGATCGTCGCTGTGCATTACATAAGTACACTTTATAAATACATATATATAATATACATATATATTACTTCGTCAATATTAACAAAATTACTATGTGGCAACATATTATACTTTGTTTAACCACTATTAATTGATATTATAAATCAACATACCAAAGGCATCTTCTTCAGGAAACAATGTATACAAAAATTAAAAATGCAACATATAAAAAAAAAAGTATAAAAGTAAGTGGTGGATCAGGAACTACTATGAAAACAAATTTAATAGGTGACTATTTGCAAAAAGGATTTGGTTATTTATAATATTTATGTTTGTCATATTTGTGTTATATATGACAAATCAGTAATAGCTTGCTTAAGCTGCAATAGCTGCATATTATCTTCATAAAATAGCAATGTTTCCTAGATTAAACTTTGAACAAAATCTGCTAGATGGCGCCAGGATTTTTGATTTTTTTTTACACAACTAATTTTAAAATTGCACGATATTAAATACATGATTCATTGACGTGGTTATGATTTTTCAGAACAGTTATATTTCTTTAAACAAAATAAATAGGTAAATCACTTTAAGAAAGAAATATTTGTTTTTTGCATTTTTTTAAATGTTTAATTTTCAAGGAGCGATATATTCAGAAGAATTGGATCTATATCAATAAAACGTGAATTTGAAATATTTCCAATTGAAAATTATTTGTTCAACCATGCATACAACAAAAGCAGGGTCCCTAAATTATCCCTTATCAAAGAAGAGACAAGGCTGTTTAAAGGAATTCAAATAAAGATCTCATTATTTTGGTACGTGTTTACTTTCGCCGCCCGTAATTATTGAGGGTGAAGTAATTAAACTTTTCATGCACAAACTACTTCAAACTATTAATTTTTATTAATAATAACGTAATTAGAAAAAAATGTTAGTTTAAGATTTAAAAAAAGGAAAATCAATATAATAAATACCTAGATCTGAACAGAACGGTCGAAACTTCGTCCAAACTGAAAAAAATAGTCCAAAATCTCGAAAATCGCAATGGCGTATTATTGTCGATAATAATTTATATATTGCATATTTTTGCAATTTAATATAGTGAGTTGATGCATAAGTTCGTAGAATTTTTGTATTCGAAGTCAAGAGTGCATTAGAAAGACATTTTTTGACATAATATGTCAATGTATTGTATTGTTTTATTGAAGAATTTTTTAATTTATAGAAAGCTTTTGTTAATTGTTGACTAATTAAAATTGAGTGTCAAGTATAAAAAAAAATAACATTTCTAATTACATTATGTCCTTTTGTTTGAGTTTAACCGAAGTATTAAGGTATACTCTTACTACCAATATTACTATGAATTGCTTCCAAGTAATGTAACAATAACCTCTGAAGTCCATTGCCAACAATTCCGTCACCTGCAATTCAAGAAAAGCGGCCAGAAAGATGGCATCAAATAATTTTCAGGATAATAATGCATTTTCATATATGAAATGCATTTTGTAATATTATAAAATAAGGTATTCAAGAACTCGGTTGGGACACATCCGCCCCCCTATTCTCCTGACCTAGCTCCATCAGATCTTCCGCTCTATCCAGCAATCTCCGAGGAATCTCATATAGTAACGAAGCTGCTCTTCAAAATTGGTTTGACGACTTCTTTACCTCCACACCATTGTATTTCTTCAGGCGTATAATTAAAAAACATTGGAAAATGAAATATATATTATTGATCAGTTTATCTATTTTGTTTATTTAAAAAAAAATCTAACAAAAGCGCTACCAACTTATGCAACATAATATATTTACCTATTAAGGAATGTTCTGTAATAATTTAATTACAAAATTAAAATTATTTACCTTTATCTATCTGCATACTTATATATTATTGAATAAATCATAGACGCAAGTTAAGGTTTTATAATTTTGACATTCCGGTGTTAGTTGTATTAGTATTTAATGAGATTTTTAATTCAGAAATTGATATAAAATGTTCTCAAATTAAAACTTAGTAAAACAATTATTAATTAATTTAGAAAAATAATAAGTAATACTTTAATAACTATTTGTTCAGCCATCAGATTTTTTGTATTATAGGTATATATTTTCAAATAATATTGTAAGAACGTATGTAACGAAAATTATATTAAATTTGTTTTATACATACACATTCCATGTATCAACTAATTGAAAATCTACCAACAATTCCAATCAAAAACTTGAAGTGGTTTTAATAAAGTAAAGAATTTCAATTCATAATTATTAACTATTAATTAGAATTTTATTAGGAGAACATATTCTTATTCTAAAGTTGTAATTATTCAGAACATAAGTTATTAAATATGAATTAAATATATTTATTAAAAAGATATATATATATAAAATCTATTTTATCGAAAAATATTATTGTTGCGCCACCGGGATTCGAACCTGGATCTCTTTCCAAACCGGGGAAGGTGCATTATCCAACTATGCTATAGCGATGATATTTTTAACGACAAATTTTCGAACCTATATGTTACCTTTTTGATATTAATACATTTAATCGTTCCATTATTTGAAAGAACCATCTACCTTATTTTTACGGAATCTAAAATGCCTTTGAGTAATCTGATATATTTTTCGATAAAATTGATTTTTATGTACATCTTTCTAATTAATATTTTTAAAATTAGAATTTTGGTAAAAATGAGATAATTAGTGTAATTATATATTGTTGTATATAAATATTAATTGTTTCATAATTTATAGTTATAAAACTTGATAACAATATTTAGAGCCTTAAATAATTTTATTATTGCTATATAAAAGTCGGATTGTCGTAAACTTTTCAATTCAAAAAAAAACTTTTCAAAACACACAAAAATGGTCCGGTCCATCTTTACTTTCATCGACTAGATATTTTTTTTCAATACGAGAAGTATCAAAGAGACTTAAGAAATACAATACAACCCTTGTACGTTTTATGGTGGGGTTGGGACTATAAGGTAAAAGTATACTAAAAATCTATAAAAATTGAAAAAATCGGTCTAAATTTATGGAAGCCAGTACTATCGAGGGGTGTGTATTAAAGGTGATTTTAATATTATTAAAAACCAATAAAAATACCTGGATCACAATTCCATAACTCTGGAACTTATTGATACCTAGCAATATTAAAATTATTTTCAACTAGGACAATTTTTATTATTTTAGTAAATTATGCTTTTTATTTAAAAAATAGTAAATTATTTCTTTTTTGGTAGCGAGTTATTATAATACTATTCAATTAAATCTTGTTAATATTATCACTATGTAGTATTTTTTATTTATAATATCTCTAGGTTATTTTTAATTGTCTATATTCAACAACTATATATGTGTATATACTTATATACATACGATTATATGTATAAATTGCATGTATAATATGTTTGCCTGACTGGTCAGTTCTCAGTAAAATTCTATACCTTTTGACTGATTTAAACCAAATTTTTCATAGTTACTCTTTGGACCTTGCGCAAAACTCGTTCTCTCCATCCTCCACCTAATTATGCTATCCGTTTTTCCCGACAAGTTATATTGAATGTCGTTCGAAATTTTCCTCATTTGCAATCTAAAATATTCCGTAAAATTTAATCACTCTATCCCAACCCTCTCGGACATCATACCCCTTCTTTGACTGGACTTAATTTTGCTTCACCATAAAAATTCCATTAATCTATTTGAAATTATAACAAAATTTGATACCCGGACATGGATCTGTGGTGGTCCTGCTCGCGCCCCATAGACATGGCCGCGGAAGAAATCACCTGACAGCCATATAGTGCCGAAACGCACCGACCAATAGCAGATTTCAATACATCACCATGGATGAGTCCTAGGAGCTAGCCAGCCACTTCTCCGCAGACCGTTATTTCGTCAACACCTCAAGCGAGACACTCCAGTCTGCAATTGTAAATCATCCCGCAATAAACGCTAACTTTTATAAGTTCTGTTTTATTTCAATACCTTGCTCTAGACACAGCATAAATACTCACACGCACACTCATATACACTCCGCCATGCACCCACAAAACCTTCTGATACGAATCGCATAACCTACAAACATCGGTCACTCCATCCGAGTGACTCGACAACTCAGATCACACAAATCATTACACAACCACTAACCACTAAATCCCTAAAGATTGCTCGTATCACATAAAATTTAAAATTATAATCAATTATTGTCGTAACAAATAATTACGTCATAAAATAAAATAAAAATTAGTCTCAAAATTTTGAAATCATTTGATTTTTATTTGTATATAAAATTGAGTCATTTAAAAGAATGTGTTATTTTTTTATAAATAAATCCTATTAATTAATTATAGTTCACCTAATTTAAGGTGCCCCAAGGAGTAAAAAGATTTTACCCTTCATACATCATTTCATCAACATTTCAGTCATGTGCCTATCTGTCTCTCTGTGACCTAGAATTGAAGACACGCACACACATCTTCACCTTCATTCGAGTGATTAACAATTTTTGTACTCGCTCCATTCCTCGGTTGGCGTGCCGAATGTTCCAAGTCTTGACACATCCCCAATTCATTATGGCCCGAGTGCGAGCCGTCACACTCGCTACATTTCCATACCATCTGTCCCATACACGTGTGTCTTTTGTGCTCACATGTTCCATTTACGTAACCCCATTCAGTGTCGTAAAAGTCTTTACATTACGGGCGAATTTTAATGCTCGTCGGAGGGTTTTTTCCAGCGAGATTCAGGGTTTCAACGGCGCTCGGCGCACTCTTGTAACGCGAACTGGAAACCCCATTGCGAAACCGTGCACATAAAATAATGATGCTAAAACGTATTCGAAAAATTTCATTACCATCCCTCGTGGTATTTCACAGTTACCATAACAAAATTGATGTTTTTTAACAATACAAGAGAGCGAATACATGTGAAAATAAAAACATTTTTTTATATTCATTTATCTTCGGTGTAGTTTTCTGAGTTATTCTGACGTGTGACTTTCTGGCCGACGTCTCGGATCCCATTGCAGGGTCATTCAAGTAAACAAGCAGTCAATTAAGTAGACAACAGCCCTGATGATGGACCCCGAGATCAATAGAGACGCATTGCAGAATGACCCAGAAACTCTACACAGAAAACTCTTAAACAGCCATGAAAATTTGAGAATATTTTCATATTTCTTGTAAATTATATTTACGTCTTTTTACAAACTTGCTTGCTAAAAATAGAAATTTTATATAAATGATGACATGGTTTATTAATACAAATAAAGGGTAAGGGATGATTGTGAATATATATAAACACTTATGTACTACTATAAATCATTAGCTCATTTCAAACCTCTTATTTTTAAGTAGGCTGATATGTTATAATAAACTATTAATATGGTCTACCACAAGAACCAAATATATGTAATTCACACATTTCTCCATAATGTATATGAATATAATTCTCATAGTAATAAAAATGTATGAAACTGTATAAGTAATCAAATTGTACATATCGTTAAATACACTGTCACACATTAAATGCCGCATCGAGCAAGTTCGTGCAATTTTTAACTTCAAAAAAATATATTCTGCATTCATGACCTAAACTTCGTATTACGAATTCAAATGGCCAGATGTTATGTGTTCTTAGTATTAATTTATGAAATGTAAGCACGAGGTGATTTGATGTGTTTGAGATATGAATTTATAAGAGATTAGTATTATAAATTAAGATGTTAAAACAATGAAGATCTGAAAACTTCAATGTAATAAGATATACAAAGAAGTATCATATCATCTCATAGTGCAGGGAAATCAGGGTCCTGATAGAAGGAGAACATCATGGCCGAAGAACCCGATGCGATGGTCGGGCTAGTCTATTGTGAAGCTTTTGCGGGTTCTAATAAACAAAGTTATGATTGTTGCAAATTTTTAAACGGATAAGGTACGAGAAGGTGAAGAAAACAAATTATAAATTGATATCAAATCATTTATTTTACAGAAATCAACAAAAGACTTTCAAAAACAATTTTATGATTAAAAAATGTCTAGAATATAACGTGTAACAATCACTTTCCTTTGTTGATAGGAGATATTAACGTATAACGTATTATCCCTCGCTATAAGAAGACCATCGCAATACTAAGTAACGGTGTAACAGGGTTCACCATATTTTTAATGTTTCATGATTTACATACGGCCGCGCTCCCGTTCCCGTTCAGCGCTCACTACCGGGACTCCGAATGGTGGAATGATGACAGGTTATACATTACGGTCCCCAGAGACGCGGCGACGTTACCTATCTTTATGTGGCGCGTTATTTAACCGGGAACGAGAATATACCCCGAACGCCAGCGGTTGTAAACCACGCCAATTTATTGCGCGATGTCGTTTTTAGAAAAGCACCTCGCTCCAACCCTGCTCCTCTTTGAGTCGAATAAAGTCGTATTTGTGTACGTTTTAAACAGCAGCTTCTCAATTTTCACGTTCAAAAGCCTCGTTCAAACTAATTTATTTTGCCATATAAACACTGTATCTACAATTACTGGCTAAAATATGAGCTGGTGAGAGATAATCAGGCAGGTCAGTGACGTATTCGCAACTATTCAGTTACGTGTTAAAAGAACTTTATCAAAATAATGAATTCGGTAAAAGTAATAGAGACCAATTATTAAAGTAATATTTAAAAAAAATTAACATTTTCAAAATTCCTAGATCTTAAAATATTTATAAAAAAATCTCAATTATCAATTAATCAAATAGAATTACATCGCAAAACTTAAAACAAGCAAATCCTTAAGATTTTAAAATAACTTTAATATTCCAAAATGTAACACATAATACTACCGACAAAATTATATATATTATATTTAGGCGTAAAAAAATTAGGAATGCTTCATAAATATACAATTAGACAATAAATAATACCTATATATAATCAGAAATTAAGTTAAATTAAACTTCTAAGTCTTCTAAAATTACTTCAGTGTAAGTCCATCTCCAAGCACAAGAGCAAGTCTCTTTTTTGGAGGGGTAAATAAATATATGTAACAGCGATAAATAAAAATATGTAACTTAGTAGTTACATATTTTTATAGAATCAATTAAAACATATAGGTAATTGTAAGCAATGTTAAATAAAATAAATTAAATCGAAGGATAAGGTAGGCAAGATAGATCAGTGTTTTGCGACATATATATGATAGAAATAGGGTTTAATATATTTACGTACAGAGTAAAAATGGTTTATTGGAACGTATAATGCTTTTAGGAATATTCATTTTTAATATATGGTTTTTATACTGTAAGTACGTAGTGCAATATCAAATACATTCGAGTGAGACAAATGTTGATAATAATATAAAAATATAAAAAGACAACTATTTAATACATTAAAAAAATTAACATATATAAACTTTCCTAATTTACAAAATTCAAACATTCCACCCACTGACTAATTAAAACGCTAAGCGGCGTCAATTTTTTATTTATTTATTAGACCTTATTGACATACATGTTTTTTTTGTAACAGAGGTAACAAAACATGATAAACATAATTTATTGTGTGGAATGAAGTAAACTCCACCTCTGATATATACAGCATTGTCCTGGCTACTTTGCTAGACTAACGTCTATGTTAAAGTAGCTATTTTTTTTCGTGCTGTTGTGGAGTTATTTAATTCAAAAAAGATAAAGATTCGACAGGAATAAAAATAAAAATAGAGAAAAAAAATATATATGTAGTGATAGTGTTGTAAAACTAGTGAATTATTAGTGTAGGTATTGTATTATGATTATGTTGGAATGTTGGACAGCGATGCTTCTGATTAATCTGTACCCAATTGGATCATATATTGGGTTCATATTTGTGTAATCTTATTGGAAGTGTACGATTTACAGTTGGTGTTGAGTCTGTTGTACAGTTTCGGAGCTAAGAACATGTAGAATCGATGATAAAATGTCTGGTGTGCAGATATTTGTTCTTTGTCTTGTGTTGTGACCATGATTTATTGCTTGGGGTGAGTTGTTAACATGAAAATATTGGACGAGTCTCAACATATAGATTTGTCTTATGTGTAGGACATTGTACTCTTTAAATATAAGATCTGATGGATATCTAAAGGGACGACCATTAAACTGTTACAATGTGTATATTACGTATGGTATTACTCACACTAACACAATTGTTATTTTTAAATGTAAAGTAGTATACCTAGAGTGCATTGTAAGCCGTATTTATCGAGGGACCCCAAGTGGACGGCGGATCTCTTGATCATATGGATGTAAGAACAGATCTGGAAAAACATCATATTCTTGTCTGTGAGATAGCCTAGAACAGAGATACCTGGCGCTGAGTTTTACCTCAGACTAAGGTTCACAATAGGCCTTAAACATTGTAAAATAAGATACAGTGATATAACATTTATCAGAATCCCAGACTCTCATTCATATGAAACTACAGCGAATCAGGTGGACAGGCCATGCCAAGAGATTGTAAAAAGTACAGGTCCCAAAAATAATTCTTAATCGATATCTAAGCTTATACAGTCGCTAGTGCATTCTATATTTTTATATAGTGTTGAATCATGGACTCTGAAGGTAAAGGAGAGAGTACGGATTGATGTCTTTAAGATGTGGTGCTGGAGATACATGTTGCGCATACCATAGACGGCAGGACGCAC
Source organism: Eubasilissa splendida (assembly GCA_031772225.1). Lineage (NCBI taxonomy): Eukaryota > Metazoa > Arthropoda > Insecta > Trichoptera > Phryganeidae > Eubasilissa > Eubasilissa splendida. The sequence continues at coordinate 26,481,331 of CM062850.1, read as the reverse complement.
GTATGTCTCCATTCTCCAGGTGCTGAACATCAAGGACAGACTTTCAACCATACATTTTAATTTTCACAACAAAACTTTGTAGTATACACGCGTTGGGTTATTGTCACTTTTATAGTTTCGAGAGGTGCAGTCCCTCTCATCATCATGTGATAACTACGTATTGTATATAGGGTAAGGTTGCTCAAGTCGTACCACTGCCTAAATCGTACCTTTTGAATTCTGAAGTTAATACTGTGGCAATAACACCTCTAGCGGCAACAAAATGTACACTTTAGTCAACTATATTGATTCACGCAACGAACACCTGTCACCGACCACGAACACCTGTCACCGACCACGACGTTCAACAAATTCTCTCAACAAGTAAATAGTCAGTGTTTTCTTATAATTGTATGTGTATCAGGGTAGTTTTTATCACAAGCCAATTAATAATACATTTATAATCCATTTGAAGTATTCACCTGCAGTATTTGTATAGTTGTTTACTCGAAATTAAATCGTAATACCTTTGTGTCATAACGTGCCGTATCATAAGTCGTATCCAGATTCCCAAATCGTACTAGAATGTATTCTCCTTAACAATATATTAGTTATATTAATGTTTCTAAAATTTAATTAAAATGAATTTTTAATTAATTCTGGTGTAATTCAAATATGTTTGAGATTCCGTAAATATAAAGAAGATGGTTTTCAAATAATGGAACGACAGATGTATCAATTTGAAAGCGTATCATATAAGTTCGAAAATTTGTCGTCAACTTACTACGTTGGTGTAGTGTAAATCGGTTAACGCATTTCCGCGGACAGGAAAAGATCCAGATTCGAATCCCGGTAGCAACAAAAACATTTTTTCGATAAAATTGATTTTATATGCATATCTTTATAATTGAGACCTTTAATTTGTATTAAAAATATCACAGACCTGTGTTCTGAAAAATTGCTACTTCACAATGAGAATGAATTCTTCTCAAAAACAATATCTTATCATTTTATTTTCAACTACAACTTCATGAAAATACCTTTTCAGTCTCGACGTCAATCGAATTTCTCCCTTAGACAATGTCTCATGTCGGATTGGATTTATTTATATATATATATATATTTATAATAGTTTCATACTTTGTGACCGAATTAATATTGTATATATATGATAAATTAATATAAATATTAATACGTACATTTTCTAGTCACAACGTATTATTTATATTTAAAGAAATAACTTTATAGTTAGATATTAAATAACTTTTTATTTATTATTTTCTATTTTTAATATAAAAAGAAAATTCATTGTGATTCATTTTTAATAATGAATAGTTTAATAACGTTTTTAATAAAAACCACTGTAAATTATTTATATTTAACTGGTTTCGGAAAAATACATTTTCCGTCATCAGGACAACATTACTAACATTAATATTTAAATATACTTATGAGATTTAAAATGATTCCAATATTTGTAAAATGTTTCATTTACATGTATAAGTAGTATGATAACAATTTGTTAAATTTAACAGTAAATCTATATTTTTATTTTGTTGTCTAACTTTTTTTAAAGTATTATCTTATATCAAAATTTCTATTAATGTCTTTTATTTCAAAGAGCAATGCATTAAGTATTTTTGTTATAGTTACTTGTTAGTATATATAACTTCCAAAAATTTGATAGATGTGGAGGTTGATTGTGGGTAGAATTGGTGAACGTTACATTGTGTAAAATGATCACTTAAGCAAGCCGAAGACAGATCGTAAGCCCTGTAATACCCATACTTCCCATATAATATAATATAAATAACTTCGTCTCTATGAGATATCTATAATTTGTCTTCATAAATAATCTGTCTAGTATTTGAGTTTTAAATAAAATAACATCTATAAAATAATTCCATATAACATTTCAGATTCTCGTAATGACGGATATACTATATATAATATGTTAAATATGTATAATCTTAACAAGTAGTAGTGATCGAATGCACAGTAAAATATTTTATTTAACCATATTTTAAATGTTTTATTTTATGCTGACGGAAAAGTGAACAATTCAAAACTGGTAGGCATCAAAACAAACATGTATTCACATCATTACAGAAAGTTCTTAGAGAAAAGAGCATAGCAAATAAAATGTGTTCAGAACACTTGACGAGAAATCGAACGCCCGGCTTATTTTCTTCCCCAATATTCCTCTTTTAACTACCCTCCTCGGAGCCAAGTCATCAAAAATATCTATGGGCTGTGCAGCACAATGGGCGCGCTTGAGAATGGCGTTATTGTGATGGAGGAATAATATGGGAGGGTGGCCAGATTTCCTACCGACCATCTCAAATAAAAATTCCGAGAACGATAGGGATGAAGGCCCAGTGGTGGGATGCTGAGTGAAATGAGGCGGGGAGGAAAAGGACGGAGGGGTAGATGATGGAATGTGATTGATACGAGACCATGCCTTTGAGAATACGCTCAAGTCTAGTACATTTATTTTTACAAAATTTGTTGCAGACATTTATAAATCCATTTCGGCGGGCATTTTTGAAATGTTTGACGATATTCATTTATTTTACATTAAAAATAATACAGGAAAAGTAAATATATAAATTAATTTAGTCGAAATAATAGATATATTTCCATTCAAAGCACCGTTCACTTTATTCCATGCAGTCACCCTCCTTTCGATAACTTTCTCAGCCTTTCTGTTTCTTTCAAACATACTTCCCAAATACACAAACATTCATTACTTACAAGTATTTAGCACGGTGTCTTGCTTTCCTCCTCGAATACCATCACTTTCCACTTGTTGTCATTCATAATAAGGTCGCTTTCCTTGCATACAACGCATATTTTGGTAATTTTTTTGTCGCACAAGCTCTTTAAGAAATGTCACATGGGCTCTCTAAATACCTCGATAGAAAAATCCGATCTGTCGTTTATACTGCAATCTAAGTACACAATTTTTTGTACCATTTTCAGTTTAATTCCAGCAATAAAAAAATCGTCGTTATCTTTTCTGACGTCCGAAAAAATTCACATTATTAAATACATTATCTTTTTTAAATTAGCAAAATTAACTTTGTGGTTAAATTCATTATTTTTATTTGTTAACTTTGTTTTATTAACCACTTATTGAGTTAAAATACATCTACCGTTTTACTACATTATTGACATCCTGAAGAAGAAAATGGTATTTTTCGAAATCGGTAGATGTATTTAAACTCAATAAGTGGTTAATAAAACATATTAAAGAAATAAAAATAATAAATACATTATGTCCTAAATAAAAAACATAAAAGATAATTCAAATTATATATATATAACTATTAATAACCATTTTGTAACCACTTTCTTAAAATACTCGTGACTTGCTTAATACATTACTGCTTCTTCACTAACACTTCACATTTTTGGGGTTAGGTAGGATAACTATTCTGCCTAATAACTTCAGGGCAATATTATCCTAGCATTAAGGGTATAATATGTACCTTCGACACGACTTGATGTATGAAAATATCTGAAACATTTTCCAAAACAACAACAAACAATCTTGTACGTAGAATTTTTCTAGGATATTGTGCCGCGCGTGGCTAACCTCCTTGACTAGCCGATAAATATTTTTGTTTCTTGACTATTCTACTTGTTTTATATTTTCCTGTATTACTAATTTTATCTATATACATGTAGACATTTAACGTATTATTTATATAATAATTTTAGTTTTCTATTATACATGCACTTAATATATAATGTTATTCACTTTAATAACTTGTTGTAATAAGTAACTGAAAGAATATTGTTTCCATGCCATCTACGTGTATAAAATTTGGGGGTGTGATATATACTTTTAAATAACTTTAAATTAAATACTAATTAAATGTATTAATTAGACATATATATACATATAAAATAAATTTTATCGAAAAATATTGTTGTTGCGCTACCGGGATTCGAACCTGGATCACTTTCTAATCCGGGGAAGGTGCATTATCTAACTATGCTACAGCGACAATAAAATGTATTTGAGATTCCATAAAAATAAAGTACATGACTTTCAAATAATGGAACGATAGATGTGTATTCATTTGAACAGTGTAACATGTAGATTCAAAAAATTTGTCGTCAACAGTACTTTCACTGTAGCAAAGTTAGATAATGTACCTTCTTAATAATAAGAATGTGTTCTTCTTAATTACCTTAAATTACCCTGATTTTATTTTATATAGTAGATACCTAGATCTAGTTTATGACTTTTCATCATCCTACATATTAGCGCCCTTGATGGACCCTACAGTGGGTTCTGAAACATGCTAATCTGTCATCATGATTATTCTTAAAACCGCTCTCTGTTTGTGATATCTTAACGATTATGTATCGATTATTTTTATATTTATATGGAACGTGTAAAGCTGTGCTCTCGTCAAAAGAAGAACGAAGCTGAACCCGGCTGGAAAAGCAGCGCCCTGCTACCAGCCGTAAAGACTCAAAACTAACGATAAATAGTGAATTGAAATACTTATTACTAAGGAATCGACACGTGTTATTGCGAGGAATGATGAACAGGAAGTCAGGTCATATGCCATTCGTAAAGAAATAATTTTCCACACTTTTGTATGGAATGTGCGATATGTGTACCTACATAACTGTATATATAATACATATTTATAGGAATGCAAGCGATAATTAGCAAGATGAAAGGTTCTAAGGCCTATCATTCAGGTGGCGTGGTTGAACGGGTGCGAGTATTGTTCGATTTAGTATCGGTGGTTGATGGTGGTAGTGTGGGGTGGTGTGGGTGGTGGGCAAAGGTTAGTTTACTACCCGCGCGACTACTTATACTACTTAAACTATCTAATAGTGAATATAATATTGAAATGCGACGCGAATGCAAAATATGCGAAAGTATCCATCGTATATACGTCAGCCAGCGCCCCAGGTGGGCCAAGCCACCGTCTTCACTTCACATACTGACGTCCACTGCTATAGCAACTTTCAAGACGTCTCCAATCTTTGATTCATATTTCGTGCGCTTATATTTAAACCTTGAGGTTTAAATATAAGCGCACATAGGATGACCTATGTAATAAGTTTGCTTCAATAAATTTAGTGCCAACAGTAAGTAATTTCAATTCATAATGCCTGCCCGCCCGTTATATCTACATATATCTACACAGCTTAAAAATTTGATTCAATTTGAAAGACCGTATCCTCACACCTTAAATCTTCTGATCGCTTCATTTGAACCTGATATGCAACATACGACATACAATTTCTCATAAAAGTTTCATCAATTATAACTTCCTCAGATTTAATAGAGCTGGAACCAATCATGCCGCCATAATGATGGAAATATTTACATTTGATATGCGACGATTTATTTCGACATATTCCAATAGAAACATTACACGGACTGGATTTGAGTATTTAAATAATAAACACATTCTTAACAACATTCTAATTTTCAGTATAACGAAAAACATTTAAAATGTAAAAACATTAAGAGTTGAATTTGTAAGTCAACAAAACCTGCGAACATTTATTCAAATAAAAAGTGTTTATTTATACTGAGTGAAACCTCGCTGGGTATACTAAAATATTTAGATTTGAAAACAAGATACAGCAAAGAGAAGCTCAAAGTTAAGTTGATTCCGTATAAGAAAATAAGGTTAGATGTCAACGAATTCCAAGTTAGTTCTCTAAACACGGCATAAACATGTACTTAAACTGATTTAGACCACACCTTCAGACTATTTTAAAAGTTTTCATGAGAAATATAATTTTTCCAAAACAGTAATATTTTGTTGGCGTTTGTAGCGTTAATTTTGTGGTTAGACATAATTTAAGATTGTATTTATATTTAACTTTGATTCTAAAGCAAGTAACAAAATAGCTACAGATACAATAATGGCCGTGACTGAAATGTAGTATATATATTTATATATATGTGTGAACTTTTTTTATTTTTATTTATTTATATTTTCTCTGGTTTTCTTTTTCATAACATTTTATTTATTTCGTAACTTTAATGTATTTATATACTATGTATTATCTTTATGGTGAATCGAGTTAAAAATAAATCTGATCGCGCTGGAATAAATGCATTATTATTATTATTATTACTATTAAACCACTGTGTTATTTTGACATCAACAGGTTTCGATACCGACGCATCTTCTTCGAGACTAACGTACAACCAATTTCGTATCGAAACCGGTTGACGTCAGTACAACACAGTGGTTTAAATAGTTAAATATAAATACAATTTCGGTAATATTTTTTTGAAATCTTCTACAACGAACAATCTCGAAATAAAAATATACGCTAATGTATAAAAATGTACGCTTATTTATATATAAATTGAAAAATATATATTCTTAGCGGAGAATACATATTTTAAAGAAACGTACAGAAATATTTTATTCGAAATACGTATACATATGGCACAACGGCGAGAACTATTTTGATGTTGATTTTTATTTTGCATTTCACGCAAATGCGTATAAAGGATAAAGATGGATCCACTGCATCCAGAGTTCCTCAAATATTAAAAACAATGTCATTTTATATTCATGTAGTTCTATTTTTCACAATTATTAAAAAGTATAATTCGAATCAGTGGTTGTGAAGTATAATAAAGTTAAGTTCTAGATTTAGTTTTAGATATCTTATTTAAATGTTAATATTTATTAGAGAATATGTAAAAGTATATATCATTATGTTTAATATTTTATAATTTTTTTGTACTTTTTATACGGTAGGGTAAGTAAGGGTTTTTTTTTATTAAGATACTTCTCACTCGTAATATTAAAAGTATCAAAATTATTTGAATCCAAAATAAATTTTTATTTCTTGCGAAATCTTGCACAATTAGTTAGAAAACCTCAAAACGATGAGGAATTATATTTATAATATTATCCATTTTAAAGGGGTAATAATTATTCAGCCCTGGACTTACAGAACAAAAATGCATGCAAGTAAATAAATAATAAACATCTCATAGAGACGAAGTTATTTTTTTTATTAATGGAAAAATATGAAAGTACTAGTGATGATAAAATCGTTATTTTGACTGTGATTATGTTCGATTGTAATGATGATTGATAACTGATTAACATTATTCGTCGAACAATGACAATGTACACTGGAAAGTAAGCCTAGGACAGTTAAATCTTAGATACCATCACTGCTTACTACCTGTCGTCGACTGGCTTAAGTGATCACCTTACACAATGTAACGTTCACCATTCCATCCAATCAACCTCCATATCTATCAAATTTTTGAAAGTTGTATATATGTTAATATGTGGAAATACATACTTCCACATTTTTCCATTAATAAAAAAAATGGCTTCGTTTCTATGAAATGTCTATTATTTGTTTAATAACAGTGCGGGTGTTTACAAATTTAACTTATTAACCAATATAAAACAAACATAATAATATACATCGTACGCTCGATAACAACTGGTGATTGACACATTCTTAGAAAATTTTGTTTTAACTATGCAAAAAATGTTCCTACCAAATAAAGAAATGGGTTAATTAACTAACATATTGTTAATTTATAAATAATTATGATAAACTATTTTAGAAAGCCGATTAATTGGCACATGGGACTTATCGCGAATGTTTGATAACCGATATTGTTTACACAAGGGAGAAAAGGGATAATTTTTATTTATTTATTATTTATTAGACTTTATTGACATGCATGTTTTTGTTGTAACAGAGGTGAATATATTATAATACAACAAGATAAACATAAAATACAATTATATTGCAATTAAGTATAATACTTGTAGTTTATTGTGTGGAATGGAGTAGACTCCATCTCTGATATGCTTTGCTAGACTGCCGTCTGTGTTAAAGTAGCCAGTTTTTTTTCGTGCTATTGTGGTGTTATTTAATTAAAGAAAGATAAAGATTCGGTAAAAAGAAATAGAGAAAAAAAGGATGTAGGAAGGACGATAGGAATTTGGTATAAAGACAGAACAAAGATCAAGGACCAACCAGGAAGAAACACGATTAACCTGGATTTTCTCTCATGAAGTCACGCTCTTGAACGGGAAAGGGTATACGGGGAGGAGACAGATAGATGTAGTGACCATAATGGAACATCCACACGCGCACGGCCATCAGCGATCTGTGGTTATGGCAATAACACCGAACAAATATATTGACCCAAAGATATTATTATAATAATTAAAGTAGTCCACTATTCAAGTTCTCGTGAAGTTCGTCTTCATAAGCTGAGAAGTTGACGAATACTGGACATTTTTTTGGAAATCAAATAGTGCGAGACGTGCTGCTGGCAAAATATACCTTCACGTCCATATATATTTCACTAATCTCATAATTTATTCAATACCATAATATAATATTCCAGCAATAATTCAAATATTGATGCGAGTGTGTCAGAAATGACTGAACGGAACCCCAAAATCAGACAATTAAGGGTTTAATATTGTTAAGACGCCTCCATCTCGAATTACATAACCCGCGCAACCTCAGAGCCAGCCAATAAGGGTTGAATTGCGGGTCACGTGATAGATTAAACTGTCATCGCCATTTTTTGTTAAACGGTATTGTCTGTGTGGTAACGCTTATGCGTATAGTCGCGTACGAAATACTAAAACAGAAACTGACGCAGTGTACAACTATGCCCATAAAAGGAATGCAAATACTCATTTTAATGATATATTTACAGAGAACTTACTTACTTATTCGCAATTAATAATTTTAATGATCTAACTGTCATAACACAAGGGCAAAGAGATTTATATGCATACGTGCGACAAAATAATATGTATTTCACTTGCATCCCTCGAGGCCTGGTGTGTTCGAGTATTTGAGAACCACAAAGAGGGAATATTACTAACGCATTAATTACTGTAGAATTGTAATAAGCTACATTAATTAATTATTATTCAAGTTGGTACATTACTACAATAAATTTGTGAATTGATGTTTATGTGTATAATAGACATTGTGTCAGCTTTTCATAAACTCGATGGAAGAGATTTCATTTTTTAAATATAATACATAGCAATATAAACCATACGAATTGCTTATTGGTCTAATGTTTAAGACGCTGGCCTGGTGATCTGGTGGTTGGGGGTTCGCGCCCCATTCCAGGCGATTAGCTAGTTAGTCCTATTTTTAATAGCACAAGCAGATTAGTTTGAAAATGGTAAGAATATTGATGTGACGTGTATTCCGTGTACGGATCTCTATCTTTTTTTTTAAAAAAAACCCCTCAAGTTTGACTAATTATTTAAAAAATTCCACTAATAAAATTTCTGTACAGTAAATAAAATAACCCATTATCGGTAAATCTTTATACCAATGAATAATATCAGTCAATGATGTATTGTGTCAAGAAAAATAATAAAAACTAGCGATGTTATTGCTATTGGCATAAAAAAATGATCGCGTATCCAATCTCCATGCTCGGGCACAACGTCATCTCTGCCGACGATCCCGAATGCACCTTGCATATACCGATGCGTGAAACAGAACTCATAACAGCCATAACTGTGTCACTATGAGTTTCACTCTTCTCGCCGCCGTCTCCCCGACCTTAGCTCTAAAAACCGCCTCTGTAACTTAGCGTGTAGAAATTTATTGTATAGCTTAACCATTTCGTACCTGTCTAAGTAATAACGTTAAGTAGTTTTTCGTTTTATGCAAAGATACTAAATACTCGTAAAAATTTTCTTATATATTACAGTCCATCGGCGAATCTCCTACAAAATGTTCCGATATTTTATAACTCTACTTCATACGCGTTATTTCAATCATTCTATTTTTAATGTTATATATATGTTAAAAGAGAGACACGTTTTCATTATCATGTTTTTATTAAAAATTGATTTATTCGACAAATCCTAGGTATAAAAATAAGCATTGTGTTATAAATAATAATTTATTCATTTAAAAATTCAGGTGTCATTAATATAACATTACTATAAAATCAACAGAATTTTTAAAATTAATCGTTTATTAACTTTGTTTTTAAAACCGCTACGAGTTTGTTTTACATATTAATAATATTGTTCTCAAATTAAATATTAAATTAACCAAAATATTATAAATAGTCAACTGAATTTAACCATTAGTATCCTAAAATTTTTTACAATAATTTTGGATCATTCTGTCATCAGCGTAACAATTTAAGTTAGGTAGGTAGTAGATTTAAAAAAATAATAATTTATAATTATTATTTTTTTAATTGAATTTAAATACATAATAATATTTAGACACATTGCAATTGAGCGTGTTGTGGGATAAGTTAATGTGGTTATATGTGTCCATCAAAATGTTCGATGGGCGGATGCTGGGGCTCTATATCTGCCAGCTCTCTACTATGTTCAGACGAGGAAGATATCACAGAGTGTGTGTGTAAATGTGGCATGAGTAAGTAGAACAAATAATAAGTAACCTACAGTTGATATGCGTTTATTAATGTTGGTTGCACAATTTACAGAACACAAGTTGAGGTAAAAATAATGATAAAGTCTATGGTAGAGAAGTGTTCACTGGTGGTATGTTAGGGAAACGGTCGAGAGAGAAGTGGGGCTAAAATGTCGAATTATATATTATTGTTGTCAATTGGTCGGTAACTGGAGAGATTATATGGTCGTTCAGAGATTCAGGTTCGCACTCAGGTATGTACATTCTGGACCTGTCGGCGGTGTTGCTGGTTGTGGAGGCGATAGACCTCCACAAATCTTACCATCAAAGAAAATGCAGACAATTCTCCCAGCTGAGCTATGTCAACCTTGATGATTTCCGTTAGATTTATTCTAGACATCGTACTTCCGGGACAATACAATAAATACAATAGAAAGCTACCATTTTCTTAAAATGAAATTAAACTTTTTTACATTTTTTTTGTGATTTACTTTAGTTTAATTATCTGGGAACGATTTGTTCTAAAAACTCGCAGTATTCCTAATAAAACGTGAAATTAATATAATTTAATTGTAACATAATTTACGGCAAATCTTCACTGTCAAAAGTCTGTCGTTTCGAGCTAAGTAAGTTTTGTGTAGCTTTCCAAAGAAAGATAAATGAACGCAGAACAAAGCCACACTTGTACCTCCGTTATTATGTAGGAACGTAATTATATCAAGTTTTACGACTTCTACGAAAGCGAGAAAAATTATAATTCACCTGAGACACGCGAGCGCTGCCATTACACGAGAACCGCCGTAAAGAATGCTCAACTTTTCCGAGGTAATGGATAAGACATCTCATTTAACTTTTCAGAAAGTCAATTTTCATTCTTGTACTTCTGTAGCAGGCGAGTCGTTCAGCCGCCGAGTAAACATCAAGTTTTAAAGTCTTTCAGAATTACGATCATCGCCGTTCTCATTTATCACGATCGAATAATAACGTGAACGGTCTTACTGTGCAACATCACCATTTTGGCGAGGCTGAACGGCTACGTAAAGTATTATCGTTTTATTTATCAATCTAAGGATGCTGTAAAATTCTAACGACTCAATCATTGAATTTATTATATACCTATCTACTAAGGTTGTAAAAAATTTTGTAATTTAATAAAATCCCGAATTGAGATTATCATCTCATTCGTTAATTTTTAATTAATTTAATACAAATGTAACGAATCAATTAGAAAGATATACAGAAAAAATTCAATTATCGATAAAATATTTGATTGCTACAAGGAATCTGGAATAATAGATTTAACAATTATAAAAATCTACAGAATATAAATTCCAAATTTATCGTAAAAGTAATCGGTTGGTGTAGCAACGCATTTCTACGGATAGGGAAAGGTTTAAATTCGAATCTCGAATTTTTTCAATATATAGATTTTTTCTACTTAATTTAATTTCTATTAAAAATATCACAGAACCATTGACCAATCAAATAGATTACCTAGTCATTGTTGTACGCCAAATTATACACATTTTGGTCTAGTCGGTAGTTTGAAATTCTATTGCCTGACGTACATATATCTGACATATTGAAATATGCCCTGTGGTAGCACAACGCTGTAAAACACCAAAGATGGCGGACTTGTCAGATGTGGTTCTCTCACCGAATGATGTTCGGAGATTTAATAAACAAAGAAAAAGAAAAAAATAACATGTCGAACTGGAGTATCAAAAGAAAAATGATGAAAGATGCTGGTCAACCACATATTTGGAAGAGATGAGTGGCCGTTGCTGCAAAAAAGGCTCCAACTGATGTGAGTAGAATGACGCTGTACCGCGTATTAGAGAAAGTTTCTAATCCCTGTATAGGTTCCATTCAACTTTCCAGACATATACTTGGTAGCTACGCATACGGTACTCGCCCATCAACAAGGTGAAATCAATGTTAATTTAATCGCCGTATTGCAAACAACAAAATCTGTGCACTTTTCGAATACGCGCCGGTCACCTACCTACCCTGAGAAATACCTACAAAGTGGCCGACGATACCTTCTACATCAATTTCTGAGTGTCTTAAAAGTTGATTCCCAGCATCCGTAGAGGGATTCTACATTACTGAGCATGGAGAGAGAGGCGGGACTTCAAAAGGTGAGTGGTCCTGAGTACTGTGTCATCCTGTTTCTTCCTCCAGCCTTTCATCATACAGTCTACTGTGACTATCCCTAGCACAGCACATTTTATCCATTGAACTCTGTCAAGCATCATTTTGAATGTAATTATTATATTGTTCTTACATTTTTTAAATAAAAATCTACCAAGCGAGTGATATGTATTCTTAGTTCTTTTAAAATAAATACAACTTTTATAGAATATAATCTGTATTTATTTTCATCTTATAGAACAACTATTGTGGAACAGTATTGTTCTACTAAAAGAAAGTTTCGTATGTTCCTCAGTCCTCTTATTCTCATCTTAGATTACAATTTAATAAAAAATATATTATTATAATTTATTATATAATGTATTAAAAATACACATCGAATATTATTTTTATTCATTATATAAAATAAACGGTTGTGCTCAGTTCCTGTAAAATCACCAAAATGTGATGTCTTCAATTCGTACGCCTCTCTTGATTTCTACTTCGTCTGTTAGACATTGTTCTACCCTTACTGCTGCTTTCTGCTTTCAATAAACATTTCCTATTAATTTTATGTCTTTATCATCAATCTCTGAAGCTTTTACATGATTTGAATAATTTTATAATGTCTAAATCTGTCAAATGCTTTAACCTTTACCATACCGTGATAGAAAATATCCGTAAGCTACCATGCTGTTAACTCGTGTTACCGTTAAGTATTTATTGTTTTTTTTTGCATTTTTAATGAGAAAGAATGATTTTACGAGTTAAAATAGTTAATGCCGTACAAAGTAAAAAAATATATATTATTCGTAGCATTTATTCATACAAATTCTATACAATACGACATTCGTTCTTATTATTATTAATTTAATTAGTGATAAAGATATGTACATAATTATATTCGTATGTTTGTTTTTCTTTTCACTGTGAAACTAATATTTGATCTTTTTCCGTCTTACTGCAAATACTATTTTTTCCAACGTAGTAATTTTGCGCGGCATTGAATTGAAAAAAAAAAACTTTAACATTATTGGTTATAAAGTTAATCTTACAAATCATTAGTAATTTCTAAGCGTAAATGATTTTTTAAGGTTTAAATATTAATTTTGTGTTGTGTGTATTTATGGAAATATACAGGTTTAATTTGGACGGCAGACCTGTGATACAACATGGCTAGGGAAGGGTTAAGGAAGTCAATGAAGTGTCCATGTATGTTCGTATTCACATCTCGGCATCTTTGCATTACCACTTACATATCAAATAGCGCCTCTCGAGTACCTATCCCACTTTGAAGGCCAAACTGTGTTGCAGCTATCTTTTTTTTCACTTCGCGATATATGCTTCCATGTATTATTCGCAGAAATATTAATATGTTCGTAAATACGGGTCTTAATTTTAAAAATATAAATTACATATAATTTTTTCCAGTATTTTTAATGGAATTAAATAAATATATTGAATTAATAAAATGTGAAAATGAATTTTATACAAGTTAGAAACATCGCTTTCAAAATGAACTTTAATCACTTTAACTTATTAGCTCTTGGCTCCTTCCAAGCAGCCGCGATACTAAATGGCTCACGGTCCGTCCAATGAACCGCGACTGTCTCGTGAAAATGAGAAAAATGTCTAATATTTTTTCTTCACAATACCCTCTCCACTACGAATGATCACTGAGCAGATGCTGCGAAGTCATGACTTGGAAAGAAAATAAATATATCATTAATTTTTATTATTCCAGTAAAGAAATTCATTGCAGTCTCGTATTTATTTAATGAACTGAATAAATATTTGAATCGTTGAAAGTTTTTGGTGAACATGCACGTATATTACATACATATACATATACAACTTGTGAAATTTAATTTCTTCATGCTTTATGCATATAGACTCTCAGATAGTGATAGACCAAACCGTGGTATAAATGAAATGAAATGAAAAACATAAAAATGTGAAAGAAAAGGCAAATATCAAAACGAGTAATGTCTTATGTGAAACATTTCGGTAAAATTAAATTGATTAAAATAAATGATATTTTATTTATTATCATTAATTTTTAGGAATATTTAATAAAATTTTAACAAAAACTTACTGCAATTTTTTTTTTTTAATTAGTCCGGAAAAGTTATCACAAAATGAGCCGATGTCAGCTAGTAACTCTACATACTGAAGCAGTACTATATATTCGGGTAGTCTTTTTGTACTTCTTTTAAATAAGTAATCCACCCTTCGAGAGTGATTGTGCCATTAATCAAGTTAAAACTTTATTTTATAGAAAAAAGTACTATAATATTATAGAATAGACAAGTTGCTATTATATGTGGTGAGTTAACGGAAAGAAGATGGCACAAGTTAACCAGGAGTTGAAAATTACCATTAACGAGATTATTGTAAAAAAAACCTGCGATCCGCAATGGACAGGCAAAAAAGATATGGTCAAGGGTCTCTTCCTCGACACTACACTCACACATTGCGGAATCTATTAAGTTCAATCTGAATAAATGTGAGGCTACTTGGCAATGCCCAATTCTCATTCTAGAGATATTCGATATTGTTCTTTTCTGGCAGTCATAGTAGATTAAATATTTTTATGATATAATTACGTATCGTATTTCACAAAAAACATACACATACAATACTTAAAATCAGCATTTTTAAAATGTTACATACTATAATATAACTAAGTAGTTGTGACAGAAAAAAAAATATCTAGAGTAATTTATTCATTTATTCTTCGATCACAAAATCTAATTTCGAATCATAAAACTTTATTTATTGTCCCGTTTTCTAGCGAAATATTTTTTAGTATCTGATACTTCACATGATACCATCCGTGATTACAAATATATAATCAATTTTCAATTTTTTCAATAATTAATATTATTTTCGTCTTCACTTATTTATCTATAAAATAGATTCTGGTAAAGAAACAATAATGTATGTTTTTAGTTAGTTATGACATCTTGAATGAGAAAATGGTATTTTTCGAAACCGGTAGATGTATTTAAACTCAACTTAATTAAGTGGTTAATAAAACAAAGATAATAAATAAAAATGTGAATTAGGAGAACACATTCTTATTGTGAAGTTGTAATTATTCAGAACATAGGTCTGTGATATTTTAAATATATTAATTAGAAAGATATACATATAAAATCAATTTTATCGAAAAATATTGTTGTTGCGCCACCGGAATTCGAACCTGAATCTCTTACCTAACCGGGGAAGGTGCATTATCCAACTATGCTACAGAGACAATATTTTTAGCGACAATTTTCGAACCTATATGTTACCTTTTTGATATTAATACATTTAATCGTTCCATTATTTGAAAGAGCCATCTACCTTATTTTTACAGAATCTCAAATACCTTTGAGTAAACTGATAGCAGACGCCAGAATTATCAATTCATTTTTATTAAATTTTGGACACATTGATACAACTTTATTATTAGGAGAACACATTCTTATTGTGAAGTTGTAATTATTCAGAACATAGGTCTGTGATATTTTAAATATAAATTAAATATATTAATTAGAAAGATATACATATAAAATCCCGGTGGCGCAACAACAATATTTTTCGATAAAATTGATTTTATGTGTATATCTTTCTAATCAATATATTTAATTCATATTTAAAAATGTGAATTTTAACCACAAAGTTAATATTGCTAATTTTAAAATAATTAATATTAATCAATATGAGAAATCTAGGTTTTATGCATCGAGCTTGATAAAACTTAAAAAAAAAAACACAATATTCATCAATATAGTTTACGAGCAACTAAATAATTCAAGAGCATAATATTTTTTTCAAAATATCATTTTTACTAGACGATTATAAAATTATTTTATTAGAAATATGCATGCACGTGGGTTACGTTCGCTGGCCGTTAAAACATTCGACGATTGATCAATACACAATAATATGAACGGAAATAATTATCCGATATATAATATATTATAATAATTTTATCCATTTCTATTCCTCGAATAAAATTAAAACTATTGTATTTGTACACGTAATCTGGAGAGCATTATCTTAAACGAACAAAGGAGAACTCTTTAACTTTTTAGATAAATTAAATAATAATTCCACGATGGTGTATTTAATTTTTGTCTTATTCTTGGAAAAGATTTTGTATTCGTGAAAATTGAGGTGGGAATGAAAACGTTATTTCTATCTTTTGAAATCAAGAGGGATAAAATAACTAATAGCATTTTTCCTCTCTTTAGAAATCACTTTTGATTATTTTCTTTGTTTCATTCACAAAAGTAAACATTATTATACAATATAGCACATTTTATTAATGCTAATATTTTTTCATAGAAAAATAAAAAAAATCAACATCGGAAATACCGACATAACTAAAATAGTTCTGAGAATGGTAAATAATATTTTATTGTCCCTACCTGTCTTTTAAGCAATGATTAATCTTTGTTGAAAGCCTAAACAAAAATACTCGAACTGCTGAATTGGACAGTCCTTCAAAAAAGTTTATAATTTTAATATTTTTCTTCTCCGAGTGAAATGATTAGTGTAATCACCAGAACTTTCTACTTTCCCGACAAAATTTTACTGAAAGGGATCTCAGACTTTATATTCCTTCCATCTTTTATTTTTTCTTGATTGGTAGCGCATTTTCAAAAGAATTTTCGGCATTCATTTTTATTAAAATTTTAATAATAATAATAATTATTCTCGTAATTTCCTTCGATAGCTGTGGTTCGAAAAGGTCGGCAATATTCACATACATATTTGACCAATACAACCACAAGAAATCCCAAGTGTACCAAGTCGGGTAAACAATAATAATAATAATAATGCGTTTATTTCAGCGTGATCGGGGATTTTCTTTATCAAGACTCGATTCACCATAAAGATAATACATATTACATAATATACTACATAATACATATACATACTACTAATATAATACATATACATATTACATGTAAGTAACAAAATAATATTTGTTATGAAAAAAAAAGCCGAAACTCGACGGCCTTCGATAAACATTGTAGATGCGCTACAATAACGCGCCAATCCGAATAGTATTCTGCATGAGTTGTTGTACTGAATTCGGAGACAGTTGTACGTCACTTGCTTGTATTTCGACCAGAGCTCGCAGGTATACATGCTGGTGAAGAACGGTTTAAACAGGATCCTCTTCACCTCATTACTGCATCGGTAGAAATACCGTGACAGCATATTTGCACGCTCAACTGTCTCGTCTGTAGTTCTATATTATCATTTTCTTGTCCATTTTCATTGAATATACGGTCAAGATATTAGAATAACACTTTCATAAAATACTCTTGTTTAAATTTGATGCTGTTAAAATAAAATCGTATTAGACTTATAATTTATAAGATTATAACCGTAAATAACCTAACTTAACCTATAAATAATAAATAACCTAACCTAATCATAAATACATTTTATTTATGTATTAAAACTGTGTCTCCTCAGCGCAGATTTAACCCACCGAGACAGGAAACAAAAAAATATTATATAAACAATTAAAACTTATAGGTATTGATTTATTAAATTAAATAAATAATTAGCTTAGTACTCGGAATACATCTCACATAAAAATATATTTTTCACAGTGCTGTGAAAATGAGACTATCTTTATGGTCTCCATGTTTGAATCAAACCCTAAACCATTCGATCTCTAACATGTGTTACTAAAATAAGTTTTAACACTAATCTAAACTTCTAATATCTATTGTTTTTTTTATTGTTTTAGATGTAATAATTGTTCTTTAAGGCGCTACTTTCAATAATAATTCAAATTTTAACGAAATATATTTTTTTATAATCTTAAAGCCAAGGTTATGGAAACAAATCCTGATTGAGACAAATTAGCAAAATGTTAAAAATTAATAGTTATAACCATTCAGTTTGCAGGATATATTATTAATTATCGATGTTTTTAAAATACATTTTTTTAGTGAAAATATATATTTTTAAATAATATACCGTATTTACTCACATGCATTGAAGCTTCAGCTACTATTTAAAACTAAGTTTTATATCAAAAACACAATTATTAGTTTTAAAATAATATATTTTCAGTCTTATAAAAGACAATAATTTTAATTGTTCATCGAACTTTAATACGCCGATCTATCCGGCCACAATAGACATCGAATCCGCGCTGTCATCATTTTCGTTAAAAAATGCTGAAAATACATGTTTTCACGCATATTTAATCCACAATATGAATTAGTATTAAACTTATTCACACCATTGGTAGCAAATTTAATAAATTTGATGTTTTTTTACTGATTTTAAGGGAAAATAACACTTTCTTGAACAAAATAAACATTTTATGTGCGTTATTTTTATGTAAATTGCAATTAAATATTTCGTTTATATATAACACTGTTGTATTTTAAACACTAGCTGTCTGTGATATAAATAGTATGTAATTATTAAACAGGCATATCACCAAAACGGCAACATGATGGTTTAAATCGATAATATTAAACAAAACCATAAAATGCATCTGACATGTATGTGAGTACTTTTCCTGATTTAAAAACATATTCATATATATGAATTGGATACTTCGATAAATTATTTAGTTTTCGATTAATTCAAATGGCAACACATAATATTAATATGAAAAAACTTTAATAAGCCCAGATAAGCCGTTAGACACGAGTTATTTTTGACACTTGTATCGAATGCGAGAAGATTAAGAATTTTATTGTCATCTCTTTATATTCAACCTTTCCATTCTCATGATTTACGTAACAAATAACGTAATTTATTATTTCTCTGATATTTATAAAAATTTAACTATTTTCCTCATCTTGAAAGCATGCATAATTCGTATAGAATTTTTCAACTGGAAAAATGAAAGTACTCCCTTAACGTGTATTCAAATAGCTTCATATTAATCAAATATAATTAATAAAAATATTGCCATTATAGTACATGCGATGAACTGAATTTCTTTCGTCTTCGCTGCCATTGTTTTAGGGTCAAAAATAAAATAATAAAAATCCTATTACTAAATAGAACCACCAATATGACCAATGTTGACGGATACCGAAGAATACTAAAAATATCCATAGTTTACAAAAAATTATGCATTTTAGAAAAAGTAAGAAAAAAATTCGAAGACTTAATGGAACGATATGTCATAAACTGTCGGATTTATGTTTCCACAAATAAAGTGTGTAGAATGCCCCTTATTCCACAACTAATGTTCTATGTCTATTCATTTACTGGTATGTGATTGATAGCAGAAAATGAACACCTACCAACTGTTCCATTTATATTTAAAAAAAATGTTTATTCCTTTCTAGTAATATAATATCACATGATTTCGAGTATTCCGATATATTGAACACAGTGTATCGTAAATATTATATACCTATCCACCTGATTGAAAATAAATTCGCATGAATACTACCTATTTGAAAGTGAAATGGTTTTCGACTAGATGTGCCTTCCATTTTATTTTTGTCCCAAGGGCAAACATACAGAGCAGGTTTTACGGTAGGGTTCCTTGACTTCCTTCTCCCTCCGATTTCCATAAGGGTCGAAAAGATTTCAAATAAAATAGAAGAAATAATAAATGAATAGCTACTACATTTGAATACGTCACGAAAATTTGCAAGCGGACTAAATAGGTTAACTTAACACCTTTTTTTTTAAAATTCATATAAAGCGTTTTTTTTAAATATTATTAAGATAAGCTGAACGTCGAGTCAAATAGTAATCATATTAAAACGCATATAGATACTTGAAACTATATTGGTACATTACATTGAAGTGATGTGTCAGTTTAATTTGAAAGAATTAGGTGAATACAGGACTTTTTTGTTCTGAAATTACATTTTTTAAATAGAAAACAAACAAAAAATTTTAAAATTTGTAATTGTACAACTCTAGGTAGGTAATTATTTGAATTAATACACTTTTTTACGGAAACGAAAAGTGACATCTTTAGATTCAAAATGGCCCGTGTCCACGATGAGATATCTCTTTGTGATTTGAATACACATAACGGTGAGTGTAGAGTTCATCGCGGAGCAATTTATGAATCATCAGCTCTTATATTTTGCGCGCGGATTAAAATGAATCATCCAGTAGATACAGAGATCAATGTCTCATTGAGAGATTATTGTAGAGACATGAGCCTTAATGATAAAAATAACATTGCCGCGATAACAATTAATATATTGATAGTTAATGTTTCGAAATATGTATTAAACAGAGTAATGAGCTAAATCTTTGTTCTGGTTACGAATGTGTGATTGGTATTTGATTGTAATAATGATTGGTGTATTGCATAGAATTACTCGCCGAGGAGGCGCCATATTAATTGATACGATAAGACACGTGATAATAATTTAAAGGTGTAATCATCGGCGTGGCGCCAAAAAACCCGTGGGATAGATTTAGGAAAACAATGACGTCTTAGTAAAACGTCTCAAGCGGCGGCCTGTTGCCGTGTAGGTACTTGCAAAAATGACTGTATGTGTTGTTATGAGTTTGAATAAAAACAGTATTCTGCTTGCGGAAGACATTCTCGATTTCGCAGCCGTAGTGTGCCTATATTGAACATCTTTTGTGTTTCATTTCTTTCCACCTCATCATCATCATCATCATCGCCGATTGAGAGAAGCTGAGATCGGCGAACCACCTTTGTCTACATTCTTGTTTCCTGTACGGAACAATTGGTAACTGAGATTTAACTTTAAAAGTTTTAGTTTGTAGTGTGTGATTAAGTTTCAATGATTGCTCGTCAAAATATATAATAACGGTTTAGCTCATTCTTATTAAAATTGAAATAAAAACATTACAGAAACATAAAGGTCTACGTCCTAAGTCTATTCGCGCACATGAGAGTATTGTTTTTCAGAAAGTACTAGAATATTTTTACCGGGTTCGGGTCATGAAAGTTCATGCAGTACACGTTAAGAAATATACGGTGGCAGTACTCGAGTTGAAAAGGTAGCACAAAACCGCTGAAACAACGAAACGCTTAATGGCAAATAGAAGGTCAGCACAAATGAAAGCATTAATACCAGTGACATTTTCTCGGGGTCCCGACACCCCCGCTGTGGAGAAAAGATCAAAGAGAAGTGAACGATGTAGGTTGTAATGTATGAGGGAGTCGTTTTATGGCTTTGGGTGAAACCGATCATTACTCACCAAATCCGAGGTGTCGCGTTTAAATTGTAAGACAAAAGTAATTATAGAAATGTATTTCCATTCTCTCACATTCTATAGTATCTATCTACTTGTATTATAGTAGGTGTTTTGGACTATTGAAAAGTAATGATTTATTTTTTATATAAATACAAAGTGTCCATTTAAACGTTGGAAAAAATATGTAAGAAAAAACACATTGCTTGCGTCAGACATATGTATTATACACTACCATTGTATAGAATATGCATTTTTCTTACATATTTCTTATTTGTTAGTATCTATAAAAATACCAAATACCTGTGACAGCATTATTATATACTACAATCTGCCCGTGTATCTTCTAGAAAACGTTGTAAAATTTTCTAACGCTATTTTAAGAGCGCAATTTCAAATGTTTTTTTTTTACATTCTAGAGAAATCTTATAATTACAATTTCATTTAGCGTATTTTATAACTCGCTAAAATAGCTTATTTTAATTTAGCAGGTTTTACATCTCACTAAAATAATATATTTTCATTTGGCGGGTTTAACACTCGCAAAAATAAATAAAAATGCTTAAGAATTCAGTGCACTCTGTAAATTAATATACGTTAAATTAAATGGTTCTTGCATCGGTCTGGAATGAAACGAGCCACCCTTGTACCGTTCCACCGTGCGGTGTTTTCTCCCGAAGAGAGCGAAGATGCGAGCAGCATGTTCTACAGCAGTATTACACGGGAGATCAATGACTTTGAGTCGGAAAAACAAAACGGGGATATTTTTCTACAGTGAGTAATGGAAAACTAAAGGAAACTTCGTAAAAAGAAGGTAGAACAAGAAAACAAATAAAATTGATGTTCTGACTACTTCCTTTCTATCCTCGTAAACATGAATTTTTAATGCATTCTCTTCTAATAAAATATTCTTTACTTTTACAATATTGAGGGGTGAATGTTAAAATATTGTAAATGAAACATTTTATAAAAGTAATTTTTTTAGCGATATTCCTACCAATAAATTAGGTATATATAAACTTTAATGGAACGATTGTAATTATTTATATATTGGAAAAACTACTAAAAAGTTTGAAATAAGGGTTAAAGAATATCTCAGAGCTTTAAATAGTAATAATGACTCGGAATTTTCAAATCACCTATTAGAATGACCATATATTTGATTTTAACAGGGTTAAAATATTACTTACAATTTATAAGGTGTCGCAAATTAACAATTTATAAATATTCAAGATTAAAAAAAGTGTGAATGTTAAATCAAATATAATTAATAATCAGATAAAATTTGTAAACAATCTCATTCTTCCCCTTCTAATGATCATTAACTCGATTATCATGTAATGATGTACTGGAATAATCATGGAATTTTCGGGAAAATCGTCATGTCAGAAGAATTAGTCATTAGTTTGCACGCGTCCGGAATTAACGCTATACATGTCCGTTTTCTACTAACATTTTTCCACGATTTTCTTTTTTTTTACATTGTTAACTGCTTTTTGTTCATACATTGAACAAAACTATCTATACAATGATGTAGGTGCCAAAATTATTCTAATGAAGAGTTAAGTAAGTACTTCATCTCATATCAAAAAAATATTTGTAATGTAAAATGGTATTTAAATTCTAATATATTTATTATTTGATCATATTATTGATATTGTAGTGCAACTCTAATGTAAAATAATATTAAAAATTGTTAAAATACATTAATCTTATCCTATATTAACAAGAAGAACAGCGCTTAAAAAAATTCGGCACGTGTAGTAGGTTTCAACTAAACGGTTTTTATCGCTCCTATAAAGCATTGTAAATGCCGGTTACAACAATTTAAATTTCACCCCTCGATAAAAAATCAGCTTGCAGAATATAATGAAATACCATTCCGTTTAAATCTACTCTCTCACTCGAATAAACTTTTCCATCTGATCCATTCGCCTGGTCTAATCTACCCGGAATATAAACTGTAGTTGTCTGGCGTCACCCGGAAAACCTAAGGAACACTTATTACTTGAGACTCGTTTGGATCCAAAAGTACTTAATTATCCAAAATTAATAGTTTACTTTCGCTAGCACGTATGGTATTCTTGATACATATGGTGTAATATTTTGGGGTATGTTGTGTGTGTAATTTGACTCCAAAACAGAAGAGGGTACGGTTGCCCCGAGATCAACCTCAACCCTCGTGCTAATAATATATTCCAATTTTGGAACACATATATATGGTATATGTATGTATAACAGGCTACAGATATTATGAATAGAAACATCTTAGGGCCGGTTATGTGATCAGTAGTAACTTTTTATTAACCCCCGTAGTAAAAATCCTTTGCGGGTTGTTAATACATCAAATTTACTACTCTCAAACCATAGATGTAGATGTCTATAGGCATGACAAATAATCATGAATTATTCTTTATTTTATGCAATATCTATGGATTTTTTCGCCTAGGCGTTCGAAATGTGTCACTTTGGTGGTGAATTTTTTTCGTATTATGTGCCAATGTATATTAAACAACGAGATCATCATCGGACGAACTCTCATCAGTGGAATATTGAATGATTAATTGTTGTATACTGAAAATTTCAAAGTTTCAATGTGTCAGATGACTTTTGGAACGGATGTGAAAAGTCTGTCATATTTAACTATCGATTCTCGTTTTTACTATCGGATATCGGAGAGTAAAATGAGTTTACAACGGGATGTACTTTCGAAAAGTAAATATTTTTACTAACGATCAAAAAACCCGTTTTCGCAATAAAATTTAGTTTAGTAACATTTTTACTATAGTAAAAAGTTACTACTGATCACACAACCGGCCCTTACTGTTGGCAACAAATTTATTGGTGATTAAAGACAAGGATGCAAACTATGTATTAATATCGGAGATGGAAGATGCCACCAGAGAAGACGTTGGTAGGTGAAGTGAGTAGTTTGTCCTGCACGAGAAGCTAATTGATACGTGTATTTGATGCACGCAGTCAATGTACCTTCTAATTTGGGATCACGGTGTGAGCATAAAAAATCATTTGTGCTATTTTAAGGACCAATACTATTATTTGTGCGCTTGGGAAGTGAATAAGAAAAACATTACATTATCACCTGCTACTGGTAGGACCTGAGTTACTAATGAATATGTATTATGACGCATAAATAAGTCAAGAGAACTAATAACAACTATTAAGGAAATCTGCATACCACGGTGACATTCTACACAATAAAAAATTTATATACTACTCATAGTGCATAGTGGAATATAGAACGCAGCAGAGGAGCAGAGAGCAGATATTAGCGATCTTGTACAGGATAAATTAACATACTGCAACATAGTCGCCAACCTTTCATAGAAGGCAGCACGTGAAGAAGTCTTGTCAAAACTTTTGTGCACGCTGTATTTTTTCGTTTGCGCTATGATGCGAAATCATGTGCACGCCCACATCCGCACATCTGAAAGAAAACATTTCATGCAGCCAGTACCTTAAGTGTTTATGGGTGATAGTAGCTGATAGCAGGGTTGGCCATGTTAAGCTGCATTAATAACCCTCCATAGTAGGTATATCCATGTTATAATTATATAACGAATATACTTACAAATGTAACTAACTAAATTACCATCATCAGTGAATTACCATTGTCTTCAGTAACTAACTTACAATTCAATGCAGGGCTAGGCAAAAAAAATATAAAGCCAGACACTTACCTTCGCTTTTATTCATTTCATGTTCGCTCTTAAATTTTTCAAGTTTATAACAGGGCTGTCTTCTAACATCTTATTTAATTACCAGGTCTTTACCGACCTCTCTTTACCCATATATATATTCTATACCACTCTGGCAACCCGACCAACCACCTTTGTGACTCTTTCTCAATCGTACTGTCTACACGTGCAACAATTAAATTTATTTTGTACGTTATTCAATTTATCTTATGTAGATACTTCGGTACCTTTTCATATATTTAATTTCATAACACGTGTAGTTAAATTAAATTAACTTATTTGAATATACAGACTGCACACCGCTGGTAATTTCCTATTTAGTTTTTACTTAATCTCGCATGGAATACATCATATTTTATTTGATAGTGACGTATAAGATGTAAATGGTTATATAGGTATGTGCACGAATTAATATAAACCGGTGTATGTGCAGTGCAACATTCAGGAAAATCTCGCTTAATGCGAATTCGATTTATGCGAAAATCAATTACCGCGATCGTGCAATATAATACTATCTCCCGTTTTAAGCATCTAATTAATCAGTTAACGCGATTGTTGTTTTTCTTGCATGGTGACTGAGGTGGAGAGTCACTGTGCAAATGATTTCTGATTTCAGTGAGTCAGTAAAAAACGTGTTCGAAAAATTTTGTAGTTAGAAAAGTATTAAAAGATACATTGAATTTGATGCTGATAATATGAGAAATTTGAGTCTCTTTCGGAAGAGCTAGCATGTGTATAAAGAAGATATTACATACAGAACAAAGACTGTATTTCCGTGTTGTCAAAATCTTTCCATGTGTTGGTTTTTTCAATTTTCATACATTTTTAATTGACTAATAATGATTATAGAGAGATGTACTCCCGTCAATAAAAACTCGGATTATTACATGATGGATTTATTCCAGAGAACTGCTCCTAAAATATTCACCATGTTCTTATATTGGCAGATTCACAGTGCATACGTAATTATTTATGTGGCGAACGTGATATAAATAGGCCATTATATCATACCTAAGAACACGTGTTCTTAGTTACTGCGTAACGTGGGAATTCGATCGCGAGTACAGCGAGCAGGTGTTCTTTTTTAGTCGTTAAATGCATATCACATAATATAGTTTGTACATGATGCACCAAGCAGTAGTTCGTTTGTAAGTAACAAGAAGAGATTGTTAAGAAGTTAACTGCAAAGAGCTCGGGTGAGCGTTTGATCATATCGAGCCGGATATGCAAAGAAGCGCCGATATTCACGAAATTTTGACATAGCAATTACCAACTCTAGAAAATTACGATGAAATTAAAAAGTCAAACTCTGTTTAAACATGAATGCTCCATATATTGAAACAATTAGTTTATCATTTAATTTTCTAATCAATCAGTAACTAAAAATAAATGCATTTTATTTTGTTATATAATTTTTCTATCCTCAAATATGACTACTACCTAGTGTATTTTTTTTAACTACACCATGGTGAATCGAGTACAATTAATGTAATTATTAATGATATTAATGATATATTAGTGATATTTTAAATACTAATTAAATGTATTAATTAGAAAGATATACAAAAAAAAAACAAAATAGATGGCTTTTAAATAATGGAACGATAGATGTATTCATTTGAAAAGTGTAACACATAGGTTTGAAAATTTGTCGTCAAAAGTACTGTCGCTGTAGTATAATTGTATAATACACCTTCCCCGGTTTGGAAAGAGATCCATGTTCGAATCCCGGTGGCGCAACAACAATATTTTTTTGATAAAATTGATTTTATATGCATATCTTTCTAATTAATACATTTAATTAGTATTAATGTAATTATTTATTGTATTCTATTTACGCGATTTACGAGATAATCAAAGGCTGAATTAATCGCGTTAAACGAGATTTTCCTACAGTTTAACGAGGGTACCAAGAAAAGATCATTTAAATCTTCTGTTCGTTGCTTACTAGTTTTGGAAATTTTCATTTATTTATCTAGAATCATTATTGTTTTAAAATGATTATATTGTTTTTCATATTTTTACGTTATTTATTATTTTAGCCGTCTAACTAGATTAGATTGTTTTTTTTGTTTATTAATATAATAGTACATACCATACAGCTGACGGTTGTTAAATTTAAACGAAACTGTATTCAAATACTAATATAAACCTAAAAACAAATGTTCATATTTTCCTGCAACCAAATGACAGATCGATGGCTGTTAAAAACCAGACAAAAACTCTGACAAGAAAAAAAATCATTTTTTCAATATGAAAGCCAGCATGAGTGGCAGCGGGTACAGGGGGTAGCTGGCACAGAGGGATGCGGCGGACAGAGGGATGCATTATCATTAAAAATCGTGCAAACGCTGTAGTGGTATGCGGGGTAGCGAAACCCATCAGCAGTGACAAAAAGAAAAAACTTTAAACTCTAGTTGGTCCCATACGCAAGCGTGCATACTAGTTGGGAACAGTTTTCCTGCCAAAACTCGTACAATAGATTGTATGCATTTTTAGTATTTTCATAAAAACTTTTAGTCAATATATTCCTCATTAAATCTACTCCTACATAAAAATACCCCTTATATAAAATGGTACAAAGTCTAAATAAAAATCAAACAATGGTTTCATAAAATCACTTCTTTTTTTAATTAAAGTATTTTTGTTATGGCCAGTGTCTATAAATG
The DNA here is from genome assembly GCA_031772225.1 of Eubasilissa splendida. NCBI lineage: Eukaryota > Metazoa > Arthropoda > Insecta > Trichoptera > Phryganeidae > Eubasilissa > Eubasilissa splendida. Next base: position 26,453,241 of record CM062850.1, on the reverse strand, counting down.
AGATGAGAAAAAAAACAGTAAGAATTCAGCGCAAAGCGATCCATAAATCATCACCGCGTGTATTTTGCGTGTGGATTAGTACTGTTATCTATGTACCTACACTCTGAAGCCACATCCCTATCTTTTAGTTTGTTAACCTTAACCCTACATGATTTGAGTAGAGTTACGAGTTGGAACCTTTATTTTAATAGTTTTATCTAATCTTGTTATTCATGCTTTCTGTATGCGATGTGCATTGAAACGATTACTTTATATCATCTAATTTATCACTTTGTTTAAATTGATTTGATTTAAATTTTCTTCTATATTATTTAATGGGTGCAATATCTCCACAATTATCTTTATAAACTAAAACACAACACTTCAGAGATCAGATCGTGTCTAACATCCAAACGAGAAAGAACTGAAACGTAATTATTTCAAACCGCCAAGTCTTCAAATTCAAAATCTTCCTTGATGATACATAGCAGTACATACGTACCTTTACCGACTCTAAGAAATCAAAGTCTCATTGAGAGATCATCGTGGCCATGGGCCATTCATTAAACCAAACAAAATCTGTTTGGTTTAATGGACCATCGTAAATAAAAACCCAAAAACAAGACACGTACTCGGAATATATTAATAGGTATAATAACTTATCATATTAAACAAATATCAGATATCTCATAGAGACAAAGCTATTTTAAATTATATTTAATGGAAAATATATGTAAATATGGAGTAATTACAGGGCTTACGACCTGTCTTCTCCACATATATCAAATTTTTGAAAGTTGTATATATGTTAGTATGTGGACTCGCTTCTAGTACCACTACACTTCCATATATTTTCCATTAAATATAATAAAAATTAGCTTTGTCTCTATGAGATATCTGATATTTGTTTAATAACAGTGCCTTTGTTGGTAAAAATCCAGTAATTGTGTGTTCTTGGGTATATTCAAATAGTGCTAATATAAAACATGTTTATTTTTCATACTCAGTCGCCGGATTCACAAAAAAAGACTCAACTATTAATTTAAAGATTATTTAAATTTCTAAATATTAAATTCAAAGTTGATTTGATTGAAATACTATTTAAAAGAATAAAAGACGGCCGGAAGTACGCGAAATTTTAAATTATTTGCAGTTTTAAATTCACAATGTGTACTCCTGTTCGGTGGTGGTTTACCCTGGCAGGGGTGGATAACCACAGTCACACCGTATTTTCGGACTTTCAGTGATAACGTAATATTGCAAATACCGCGAGTATGATGCATACACTGAACGGATAAATATACATTTTTGACGCAGATACCAATATGAACAAATTTTACGACCGTCGAATTAATGTATATAAATTTATAATAGGTATAGGTTAGCAACAATTAGCGATATATTTACTATGTATAATATATTTAAACAAAAATCTTCGTTGTTTCGACATCTGTTTGTTGAAATATATTTTTTCAAATTATTATAGTATAGTATTAGACTTTATTAACATACATGTTTTTGTTGTAACTAGGGTTGAATAGAAAATATTACAATATAACATGATAAACATAATATACAATTATATTGCTATTAAGTAATACTCGTAGTTTATTGTGTGGGCTGGAGTTGACTCCACCTCTGATATATACAACATTGTCCTGGTTACTTTTCTAGACTGCCTTCTGTGTTAAAGTAGCCAGTTTTTCTATAATATACGTTACTATAAATAATGCGTTGATCGCGTTTTAAATATGAATTTAAAGTATGAATTATATATATTAATTATAAAGATATACATATAAAATCAATTTTATCGAAAAATATTGTTGTTGCGCTACCGGGATTCAAACCTGGATCTCTTCCCTAACCGGGGGAGGTGCTTTATCCAACTAAGCTACAGCGGCATTATTTTTAGCGACAATTTTTCGACCCTATATGTTACCTTTTTGAAATCAATACATTTAATCGTTCCATCATTTGACAGAGCCATATACCTTATTTTTACAGAATCTCAAAATACCTTTAAGTAAATATGATAAATCCAGGTTCGAATCCCGGTAGCGCAACAACAATATTTTTCGATAAAATTGATTTTATATGTATATCTTTATAATTAATAAATTTAATTCATATTTAAAATATCACAGACCTATGTTCTGAATAATAACAACTTCACAATAAGAATGTGTTCTCCTAAAAAATGAATTTAAAGGTTAAATAACGATTGTATGGTGAGCTACAGACTAGTATATACTAATATTGATATTTAATATTACAAAATAATAAAAATATTTAAAAAAAAAAATAACAATAATGATATCACCATACAACATGAGGCAATATCAAATTTCATAAACCTGCATGAAATTGTTGAGACAATAAATTACGGCTAAACATATTTATGCCAGTTTAAACCGAGATAATAAATAGCCCTCAAAAAATATTTGTTTACAAAATGATTTCGTTTGAACGTTTTGATTTTTTTAATGGGCGTTTCTGTCTTTTATACAGGTAATAATAAACATGACTACGCTAAAGTACTCTTTAGCGTTTTTATGTGTGCTCTATTCGACCTCCTTATTTTTATTTAGCAGTGTGATTATTTTTAGCACGCGGTTGTATTAAATTTTAAATAAATATTGTACAAAGTATAATTAAACAGATTAAAAAATGGTAATACTTTTCTACCCTAGATGGTTGGAACATGGTGACTTCAAAAATAAGTTTCTTACTGTAAGCAAAAATATATAAATTCGAAAAGACCTTAGCTTTTGTAAATTTACATAACATTTATTTTTTTGATCTTACTGTAAGCCGAGAATTGCTTAAAATCTTTTAATAATGTATACAAAATTACAGGTCCAAAGGTACTTTGCATATTTTAAATGATATTTCTAATAGCATGGTCCTAATTGTCTTTTGAGTTTAGTTGTCACTTTAAACTTTACATTTAAAACGAGCCCAGTTGTTTGATACTTTTAGTTTTTTTAATTAATGCTCTCAGTACCAGTGACTAAAAGTGACCTCTGGCTCACAAGATCCATCAGCTTTGTGGTTTAATTTAGCAGCATGATAATCAATATGGTTGTGGTGTCGCTATCTGTATAGAAGGCCACATACTCTATGTAGCCAGTTTTAGTCGAATTTTTGTCCTGATTAAAATACCGCCATTCAATAGCTGTTGCAATATACCTGTTTGATCAAGTTGTCCAAAACATAATATAATAATGGTTCATTTCATAAATAATACTTTTATTATACTTTGTTTATTTTTCAAAATTAGAAAAACTAAGTTTTTTTTTAAAATCTAAAATATACTTTCCTTCATATGCTCTTCCATTTTTCTGTTAGACTTGCAGGGCAATACTCCTCCAGTACTATTCTGACCTCGTCTGCAGAATTCATATTTTTTCCGTTCAAATGATTTTGAAGACTGCGGAAATGATAATCAGATGGAGCACTGTCCAGCGAATGTGGTGGGTGGGGCATCGTTACCAAAAAAGGTTCATTCCTGAGACGTGACAGTAAATAAGAGCACACATTCACTCTCTGCACGCGATTAGACCCATTGACCCAATTTGTTGATTTTTCCGATGGCAGACAGGTGTCGATGAATGCATGAGTGACCAAATCCAAACTTCTCTGCTAGTTCCTCAACAGTTACGACAGGATTTTGTTCCACCACGGTTTGCAGGACGTTTTCTTCGAACTCTAGGACGGGGTTCGTCTTCTAGGCTGTAGTTTCCGGCTCGGAATTTCTGAAACCACCGTTGGCACTGGCTTTCGCTTATTGTTCGATCCCCATATACTGCATTAATATTCCTCGCACTTTCCATTATGTCGTTGCCTTTATTGAACTCATAAAACGAAATATGCCGAATATGCACCTTTGTAATTAAAAAAACTGCATTATATATGAGATGACCTAATACAAAAAACATTAAAATAAAAATTAAATTGTTTTGAAATTTATTTTTTTAGTGCGTTAGAAAATTTCATCATATTTATATATTCCTACGCTCACTCTAACTTTACCGGTACCGGGATTGATACCAAGCGCCTCCAAAATATTTTAGAAACTATAAAGATTTTAAAGAAACCGAATATCGTTATTAGTACCTACCTCTCGCGTGATATGCAAGTACTCTGCCCTCTTAGCTATTCCTCTCGCAGACTATGGTGCCAAATTGTCATTAAAGTAATGCTATTTTTTTGTGTTAAAATTTGAATTGATTTATATTTTTGATATACACTTTGGTACTTCATACATTCATAACCCTGTTAACTTTGTAACAATATTAATAAAGATAATTAATTAAGATATTTGTAAACTGTTATTTTCACGTTTTACTTGATACACATGATATCGAAAGGAGGGTGACTGAAGGGAATAAAGTGAACGGCGCTTTGAATGGAATTATATCTAACGGGAATTTGTCAACTGAAAGAAGACTAGCGATACACAAAGGAGTTTGTATGAGAAGATGTATAAATGTGGATGAAACGAGAATTGTGTGTCAGGACAGAAGAGTATGTAGCGCTCTATCGTCTCTGCCTACCCACGCGAAAAAACGGCGTGAAAATAAGTTAATTAGTCAGTTACTTGATAAGTATCTCCTCGCCTATCGCGCTGTAAACCAAGGTTTCAGCCTCTTGACAAATATTTTTTCATTTTTATTTTATTTATTTAACTAAATACATTAATATTTTTTTCGAACCAGAGAAAGAGATTCTTTGCGGGGGTGTATGTCAGAGACATGTAATGCGTTTATTTTATAAAATTAAAATAGATTTTACTAACTCGGTGCGCAACTAAATAAATAATTGTATTAAAACAAAAATAATTAAATAATGGAAGCCATTGTCGGGCGGCCAATGACGAGCAGTAATTAAATTTGCTTTACAAATCCAAACCTTTTTATAATCTCCCTCCGCTCCCTGAATTAGTACATAATGGCGTCATATTTTTTTTAATATCCCATATTTTCAGCTACGCACCGCAGGTTTTAATTACGATTATTTTTAATTCAACAAATGATTTTCATAATCATACGTATAATAAATAATGCTCGCTTATTAAAAGGCTATTTTTTACTCACGGCACTAAGCAGTCAGTCACTGGCGAATCTGTTGCTAGTATATGTACATATATGCGACCAAAAATATTGTACATAGATTTGATCAATGTTTAATTATTTTTAATACCAATTAAATGTATTAATTAGAAAGATATAAATCTAAAATCTATTTATCGAAAAAAATATCGTTGTAATAACAATAGCCGGGATTCGAATCTGGATCTCTTCTTATTCGGGGAAATGCATTAACCAATTATGCTACACCAACACAGTAAGTTGACGTCAAATTTTCGAACTTACATGTTGCACTTTCAAAGTTATACATCTGTCGTTCCATTACTTGAAAGCCATCTTCTTTATATTCGGTAGCAACAATAATACTTTTTCTGTAAATTGATTTTATAGGTATACATTTAATTTGTATAAAAAATATCCCAGACCTGTGTTCTGAATAATTGCAATTTCACAAATTTATTAACATTAATTGTTCTGCTTAAAAAAGTTATTATTATTTTATGGATAGGGAATGAAATAATATTACGGTGTACACGGTGTGTTGACCTCTGCTATTGGTCAGTGCGTTTCGGTACTATATGGCTGTAGAGTGTTAATTTTAGGTAGCCAGATCTGCCTCCACACGTCTATTTTTTATGTACAGCGAATAGAAAAAATGTTCCGAATGTATGCACAGTGGACTTTGGTTCAAACTTAATGTTTATCTATGATTAGATACGACAAATTAAATATAAAAAGAGCGAAAATTGCCCATTTGTTTTAATACGAATATGAATGGAACTCCCGGTTTTAATATTTTAGAGTTTTCACATTTATTGTGCATGAATCTAAAGTTCTCTCAGATCGTTTAATAATGCTAAAATCTCCAGAGTAAATAATGACGATAAACTCTATTTATTACATCAGCTCTGTTCTTTAAAGCGACAAACTGCGCATAGAACTAGGATAAGTCTCTTAAATCACGTATATATTTATGAGCAAAAACTTATACTAATAGCTCTTCATATTTGTTACACTCATCATGGTCGGATTTTATAATTTAGTAATAGAGAATTCTATTTAGTTATTATAATTCTTCGAGGCGAACCCTCTACTTTTTTCTACCTAGAGTTCAGCCCATGATCAATGTTCCTTCTAAGGTGTGCGGCTGTGCGCGCGCACATGATTTGGCATCATAGAGCGTACAGAAAAATATAGCGCGCACTCAATTTTTATCAAGACTTTTTCTCATGTTCCGCTAATAATACTCGCTGTCCTTCCACAGTTCTAATGACGGTCTCTATTTTTACGAGAGACAACCATTAGACTTTCGATAGTTTTTAGATTGCAGTTCTCCAACAACACGCCAAGGCGTTTCCACAATTAAACATTATCAGTATCTTACAAAATACATTAAAAAATATTTCTCACGTCGATAAATAATATCACTCGATCCTATTTCACTATTGTTTCAGATTCCCGAAAAATTTATCTTATTCCTTATAACAATAAAAATTGACTGCCTCCTTGATGCCAATATTTTCGTTAGGCGCTCGGTGGAAAGGTTGGTTGGCAACGGAATTTGGCTTCCCGCCAACTCCTGGTAATCCATAACGACTCCGATCCCTGGATATAATAAAGGATCCCCATATACCGTCATAATTCCGGATTATAGCCATGGTTTTTTATCGCCCTCGAGGACTATAGATTTTACGACTTTTGGAGGTGAACATAATATACCTAACTGATTGAAAAAATTCGCACACGTGATATAATAAAAAATCAACCTAGCATCTAGATGATACGTTGTAAATTGGTTTAATCGTAATTTGGTTATTCATTATTGAATTACAATGCCATTTTGGCAATATGACAACCATTTTTTGATATTCCATTTTCATATCCAAGGCGACCTATAACCTGATCAATTAGAATTTATTTTGTAAAATTAAGAGCCATAAAACCATTAGTATTGTACATACGTAGAAATATATGTAGATAAAACGTTACAGAAGAAATCATCTTGGGATGTAGCGGTTTCAATTTATAAATACAAATTATTCATTGATATTTTATAATTTATACAATTCACAATACATGCCGGAGTAATCATTTGTTTCATTAGAACAAATAAATCCGTTGAGACAAATAATAATAATAATAAAATCATTTGTACTGCCTTAAGTTAAAAAAAACCTTACCTCCAAAAATATGTTTACTTTTTTTTTCGGATTCAATGCTTAATTAATATTTAAAACTAGTTATGTCTCTCTCTTGTAAAGTACACAATTCTTAGATACGTGGTGTTGCTACTTAGCTGACGTTTTTATTACCACAGAAAAACATTCTGAATAGATAACAAACTAATGAAACTATACAACCTATTTGCTGCCATGTTTACGTGAATTTACTTTAAATGAGTTCTGCTCATAAATTACTCCGTTTTAATGTGATACTTATTGTAGAAACGTATTGCGGATCAAGATTGATCGATGTCAGAGATTCGAAATATGAAATTATAACCCGCGTTAGCGCCAACCCCCAATTCCGCCATTTTGTTACATCACACAGCAGATTCTCGTAAATGGAGGGAAATTATTTTAACACCATAAAGGAAGTTTTATATTGTTCGCGCCTCGCTATGAAATGGTATCTTCCGAGAGTTGGTTATTGATAATGATTGATGTTTTTTTTGTATCGTGTGCCCCTTCCAACAGGTTTTTACATTTTGTCGGTGATTTTCGACGTAAGCGCGTATTTTTAAACCCTTTGTTTATTTTTATACAGCGTTATGTTAACTGCCAACTCTAATTAAAATAGAAGACGTCACATAATGTAAGACTAGGCTTTAACGGTCTTGACTTATCTATCAAAAGCTGGGACCTGTCGTTCGCAGATGGCAAAATGATTTAAAAATATGACTTTAATCCATGCACGTTTGCAAGGTCCAAAAATGCGCGTTAACACGCTTATAGCTTGGCGTGACATACAAATATTGGCGTGTTAACGCGCTCATGGCATTTAAAAGATTAAATCCCGCATGTTCTCGGGGATTTTAAGTAACAGATTACCGGATATTTTTCTAAAAGTGCCACGTAAAATCTATTATTAATATAAGCCCTCATTCACACTATAAAATAAACTCAACTGCTACGTAAGTAAACATTACACACATACATACACGTATTTATACATTATTTTTGTATATTGGAGTCGTATTCTACTAAAGTATGTACTTATAAATATAGGGTGATCAAAACTAAACCGTTATTTTAAATATCACTGCATTTTTTTATTTTTCAGGGTTAGAAACGTCATATATGATATCTATCAATCAAAAACTATATCATTAACGAAAATAAATCGATATATGATTGAACAGCGCATTGAAATGGTGAAAATTGACTACAGAAATTGTGAAAATTTCGCGGAAACAGTTCGTATAGTTATAAGTTTTTTTGGACAATGTATATTTTCAGTAGGATGGGGTTACGTGCCACATAAGCCAGGAAACAATCGAGTTATATTATAAATTTGCTGGATGCCTAATTTCTCGATTTAGAGACAGCAATTGGCCGTCTAGATTGTTCGATTTACCGTCTTTGGACTCTTTTTTTTGGGTTATGTGAAAGATAAGGTCTACGCTAATGTTCCAAGTACTTAAGGTCAATAACCAATCTGCTATTGATGAAATAGGGCCTCAATTATGCAAAAAAAAAATCTAATTACGGTTGGATTACAAGTTTGGATCATCCGCTACTTACGTTAGAGGTATGTCGTATGCTCGGACTTCATTCGTGCTCAGATATTTAATTCACCTTGGCTACAGTTAAAAACAAAAGGAATCAAGACAATACGTGAACAAAAAAAAAGCTTACTTACATGAGAACACTTAATTTATTATATACAGGTTAGAATGAAATAAAATTTATTAACGAGGAGGAGAGTTAAAAGTGAAAATTGTTGCCGGAGTCTAGTAAATATAATAAATAAATGGTGCGGCGGGGCGCTCGAAGCGACACCCGACCGACCCACTGCGTATCACTCTGGCGGCGCGCGGTGACATTATACGGTGCTAGTTTAGAGATGAACCGACAGGTGTCACACTATGTCCAGCTCACCAAAAACTTTAATATTTTAATGTAATTTACAATAAAGTAACAATTGTCCGCTCGTCATTACAAGACAATATATAAATGGCTTGGAATGATAAAATTAAATAAATCGTGTTGAAACTCGATGATTCAAACGTAATAAGAATTTCTAATACTTCTGTATAAGTTCGTGAAAATCAGTCTAAAAGATTTCCCGAAATCAATTTAAAATATGAAAAAACTACCTACATAGTATCCATCGTCAATGAAAGATGAGACTAGCAACCAAAACCTAAATTGGAACTCGTCTTCAACCTATTTTTCGAGGAAATTCTTTGGATTTTCTTTCGCTTCTTGGAGATTTGTAGCTCCGAGGACCGATTGAATTTATTTTATGCTACACTTTTTGTGAGCGGCGTCAAAGCGAATACTTTTCGTCCATTTATTTTTGTAATATGATATATTTTTACGGACTGCGAAATATTAGCTGAAAATTCTTTTAAAATTCCTTTTTAAAAACTGTGTGGCTCTTATATAGTATATAAAATATAAATTAGCTTGAATTTTGTGTTATAGAAAATAAAACTATCTAGGCTGCTTCTCGGGATGATTGTTTAATCTGAAGAATTTAAAAAATATATATTTTTTTAATTTACTAAAATATTGACAAAGTAATATTTATACCATACATATTTTACACGGTATATAGAACTGTTAAATGAAATGAAATAAGCCAAATTAGCCTTAAAACTTCATTGCAGCATCAACAAGTGAATCGATTCGATATATTCTAGTATAAATTGGAGACATTCAGTGAATATCCACTAACCTATGTGAATATCCACTAACCTAACCTAACCTAACCTAATCTAACCTAACTTCTTTTTTCATTCTTATCGAATGTTTTAATCCGGATATTTATTATTATTAGATTAGGTTAGAAAATTGTGTATTATATTTTTACAACAAAATTCATAATCAATTCGAATTTTTATTAATATCAGTGTTGTAAAAATGACATTTGATTAAAAGTTGCACTAAATGGCACATAATATATTTTTATTCGGCATTTTATTAGCCATCTTAGTCACTTTGTGTTCTTGCTAGAAAGATCGAGAAGTTAGTAACGCTTGTAGAGATTTCGCACATTTACTAGTAAAACGCGTTTTTAGGGATTTCAGCTTAAAAAAGGTACATTTCATCGATTGGATTAGATTAAAATATCAAAAATTTAATTCTGTAAGTAACTTTGTTGCTGATGCCGCGATGGCCAGGTCGGACAAGCGGCGTAAACTGACTTGATATCGCCAGTTCAGGAACGATATCATCATCCGAGAGGATCTTGGGATAAACCCGCTGAAAATCTCAGCTAAGTTGGCTTGGACATATCCTCCGTATGGGAAACGAAAGGGAAGAAGAAAGAAGGCCTGTAGGACGATCCTGGAAAACATCTAAAATGTAAATGGAGAGACTGCGAAGATAAATGAAATTATCAGTGGTCCCAAGTAATCGACACAACGCATGACAGAGTGCTGTCCAAGCGTTAAGCCCCTGACTCGATTAGGATAAAGAGGATGAAAAAAAATATATATTTGTTGCATTTTATTTTACGAAACCGTTCGTACGTGCATCTTTTGAACCCATGATAGGATGGTTTTTAAATACAAGTTAATTACGAATACGTAATTTAAGTCTGATAATAAATAATGAACGTATGTATATATAGCACACCGATATTTTGAAATAAGGCTTTCCGTACTCTTTAAGAAGTTTCATAAAGAGACCACTTTATCTCGGAAAAATCTTCATCCCCACACATCGTAATAAAGCATTTTCATTCCTGAATATGACAGGCGGGCGAAACTTCCTCGAGACAGTTGGAAATATGACAATAATCCCTAATGGTCGCTTCTCCCTACAACTCTCATTTTCTTCTCATTTCTTTTCCCGCTTCTTCACTTCTGAACATCTTTTGTTGTTTCCAGCTGAAACACGAGGAAGAATAGAAGGACCTTTTTCAAATATAATAAAAAGCAAACAATTTCAGAAGTACAATGAGTTTGGAATATTAAATACAACGGAACAGTATGGACGAGTCACGTTTATAGCCGAGCAATATTTCAAATCGTGTTAAGACTGTATTTCATTAAAGCCATTTTTTCTGCTCTGTCATATTCGAGAGTAATAAATAAATAAATAAATAATTCAACCAGTCATGTCTTACTCATATTGATCAAACTCATCATTCGTATCTAATATAAACGTTTACATTACGTAAAGCAATATATTTTTATTTCAACATAATTATATTTTTAATCTTGTTCGCCGGTACGACGTTTGAATATCTTCCGATAAAATATTGCGTATTTGTCTCGATTAACAATTACAATACAATTTTGTGTATTTGGCGTTTTGGTTTAATATGTTTTAAATTCTTGTATCAACATCAACATATCATTAAATGTATTATAAATAATTTAAAATATCAATGAAAATATAATAACGAAATAATTTTCCGTGAATCGTTAACCATACGCCTGCATGGTATAACCAACAGCAGATCTTGTTTGTTTCTTATCGCTATGCGACATGGACAGCTGTCAATATACGTTTGTTTTACGTTGCTATGCAACATGAACGAACGGATATAGGGTAATTATCAGGCGGGTGCAGTCAGTACATTGAAGTAAGCTGTACGTAACTATATATTTTGAGAAATAAAGGAAAAATGCATATTTACCTGACAGAATATTATGATATATTAAAGTCTGCATAATATGAAAATAATTATGATAGAAATATTATGAGATATATATTATATTTCAAAGTACTGACTGTAGGTAATTATATATTGCGTAAATGATATGTTAGCATTGTAAATAAGCGTTTTGTTTCCCTGTCATAAAATTAAAATATTTATTAATTGTAATAAACATATGTATAACGGTCATTGCTGTATTTTACAGAATCTTAAGAATCAATCAATCAATGTATTTTAAAACATTTAAATATTTAATATTACATTTTATCTTAAATATATAAGAAGAATTTGAAATTAAATTTGTATTCACTGTGTAAGAGCATACACAATAGTACAATAAATAAATCATAAATAATTTAAGATATTAAGGAGAACATAGGTCTGTGATATTTTAAATATGAATTAAATATATTAATAATAAAGATATACATATAAAATCAATTTTATCGAAAAATATTGTTGTTGTGCCACCGGGATTCGAACCTGGATCTCTTTCCTAACCGGGGAAGGTGCTTTATCCAACCAATCTACAGCGACATTATTTTTAGCGACAATTTTCGACCCTATATGTTACCTTTTTTATATTAATACATTTAATCGTTCCATCATTTGACAGAGCCATCTACCTTATTTTTACAGAATCTCAAATACCTTTGAGTAAACTGATAGCAGACGCCAGAATTATCAATTCATTTTTATTAAATTTTGGACACATTGATACAACTTTATTATTTAGGAGAACACATTCTTATTGTGAAGTTGTAATTATTCAGAACATAGGTCTGTGATGTTTTAAATACTAAATTTAATGTATTAATTATAAATATATACACATAAAATCAATTTTGTCGAAAAATAATCGAATTCGAATCCCGGTGACGCAACAAAAATATTTTTCGATAAAATTGATTGTATATGTATATAATTATAATTAATACATTAAAATTAAAATTTAAGATATATATTATATACTCTTTACAAACATGGAAGGTGCATTATCCAACTATGCTACAGCGACGATATTTTTAGAGACAAATTTTAGAACCTATATGTTACCTTTTTGATATTAATACATTTAAGAGATCCAGGCTCGAATCCCGGTGACGCAACAATAATATTTTTCGATAAAATTGATTTTGTATGTATATCTTTCTAATTAATATATTTAATTCATATTTAAAATATCACAGACCGTCTGTTCTGAATAATTACAACTTCACAATAAGAATGTGTTCTCCTAACATATTATATTAAAAGTCGTTTAGTCAATATAAATCTTATCATGTTTACAGATTCAAATACGGATCATACCTGATATGATCATTACTCGTGGACCCATTACAGTTCCGTTGTCCAATATTCTTCTCACGTTCCGTTTTTATTCCAAGTTGAAATATTTAATTACACAATATTAAATTCAATTTCTGTACGAAATATTAAAATCACGATATGTTATGCGGAAAAATAAAAATAACAATGATAAAATGTTTCCAGTCAAGTGAGAGACGTAAAATATATATTTTGGTAAATTATCCACATCGAATCATTTTTCGCAGTCTGTGCCGCGCACCGCGATTCATATTTCAAAATCAAAAATATAATATTTTTCTACACTGTATTATTATGGATGAGCTGCATGAGACTACAAAATTAAATCAAATGTGTTTTTCAATTATTTATGGGTTTCTAGAAAATCTTTTCATTCTTTTCTAGACTGGGAGTAAAAATATATTTGCATAAATAAGAGGTATAGAAACGAAACCGCCACTATGCGATCGATGAAAAAAGTGTATGAAATATTTGAAAATGATTATCTGGCAATAATGGTAGTTTTATAAGTATTTTAATGAAACCTCCGCTCTGGTTTGAAAATCAGTCACAAACAAGTTTATTTCAATTTCGTTAATTGTATGGTGGCGGCTTTCTTTCTGCGTATACCTCTCAAATAGCGAGTATTTAAACCATTAATATTTTGCAAATAATACAGATGACATAGTTATAACGTTGACATTTCTTGTTATTATTTATTTAAATTAATTGATTAAATAAAAAGTTTTTAAATTGAGTCTTTCTTACGATTGATCTAACACGCTACTAATAATTCAATTAAATCAGATTATAGCAAAAAAAAATCCTAACTATTAGACTAGTTAACGTTAGGATGAAAGAAAATTTATTTACTAATTTAATGTATTAATTATAAATATATACATATAAAATCAATTTTGTCGAAAAATATTCTTTTTGCGCTACCGGTATTTTACGAGATTTATATCTCTTAAATGTACTAATATCAAAAAGGGGATATATAGGTTCTAAAATTTGTCTCTAAAAATATCTTCGCCGTAGCATAGTTGGATAATACACCTTCCCCGGTTTGGAAAGAGATCTAGGTTCGAATCCCGGTGGCGCAACAACAATATCTTTCGACAAAATTTATTTAATATGTATATATTTATAATTAATGCATTAAATTAGTATTTAAAACATCACAGACCTATGTTCTGAATAATTACAACTTCAAGAATGTGTTCACTTTAATAAAATTTAATTAATTAAATCACCTCAGTATACCTTAATACTAATTACTACCAATGCCACATATAATATATATAACACACTATTTATGATTTCACTTACTTTAAAATATCTTAACATTCAGCATATTACAAGTGACTTTCTAATGCTGTACTCTTTAAACTAATACGCTTTGTGCCGCGTTCTATTTTGGACACTTCACTTAATTTAATTTAATATTCAAAGTGCAAGAATTCCTCTTTGCATTTCTCGTTCAGTATATAATCTGTCAATTCACGACAATATTGTTAAGAAATAAATAAGTGCATTTTAAATGGGTATTTTATCCTCGAAAATGCATAACCCAATCTTACAATTTTTCCGATAATCCCATAAGCTCTTATGTCACCCATATCTTCAATTACTCTTATCGCTGTAATATAAAACCAACTTGCGTTATTGTCGTAGGTTTTCACTGATTTCTTTTTAATACTATTTTTTTACTGTGTTAGGTATAATTAAATAAAATTAACTTCCGATCAAATGCCAAGAAGAAGATGTCAAAAAGAATGAGTTAATTAACTTAAATTTCTAATATCCTGTTGTTTGCTGTGCTCAGGATTGCTGGAGCATAGAATTTTCATTCCGTCGGTAGAAACGTATGAAATTATAATACACAATTGGAACGCTAGATGGCAGCAGGTGCCTTCAGCAATGTGGCGCGGGTAGGTATAGATAGATAGACACCTGGTAACTTCAAATGAAAAACACGCGGAACGTATTCGGGCTTATCCATATTTCTATTAATATTCTACAACCATTTATGCCACGCTTACGGTAGGTTTAAGCCTAACGTGGAATATTCTTGTGTGGAATGTTAAGAATGTTTTATAAATAAGGAAAACCTCGTACGAGTGAAGGAAAATACCACCAGTGTTAATATAAAATGAAAAGGTTACGTGAAATTTTTCAGAATTTATGTGTGTAAAAGGTACATAAATAAATATTAGATGAATAACAAGGTAAAATGTAGGAATGTGGTGTACTATTATAACTATAATATTTTTTTATTATACCGCGTTTAGGTTACGTCGTAAATACTGACCACGGTTTTCATTTACTTGAAAAAAAACTTTCACTTTTAGAAATTTTTTAGACATGTTCAAATATATAATTTTTCATACTGATGTGTTCGATACGAAATAAATTATAAATATTCGAAATTAATTTTAATTTGCTTCGACCTGAAAAGTGTATATTTTTTATAAATCTCAGTACCACATACGCATGTTGAAATTTGTTCAGCTTGAGATTGAACATTAAACATTTATTTCGTTTTAACTGCTACTGGGGAGATTCAAATTCACCCAACTGATGAACGGGTCCATTAATGATCAATGAAGCGTGAGACGGCGAATCTCTGAGACTCGATATGTACATGGTGAATTGTTGAGAGTTGTTCTCAAAGTATCTCAAGTCGAAAATCTCAACAATATCATTATCATTAAAAATTGCAGGTAGGTTATAAATTTCTCAAGATCAAATATAGCATCATATTTTGTTACTTACGCTTTTTATTTTTTCCTTCTTTATTATTCTAAATCTAGTTGATGAACTAACTATGTATAATATAATTAATACAAATTAAATGTATTAATTAGAAAGATATACATATAAAATCAATTAATCGAAAAAATATTGTTGTTCCTACCCGGGGAAATGCATTAACCGATTATGCTGCACCAAAAAGAAAGTATTTAAAATAACTCTTTACAAACTTTATTTCCACAGTCCAAAAGCGTTAATTTCTACCAAATTTGGTCGAATTCGAAGCAATCTGAGATGTTTCCTGCAATTTTTCTGATTAGGTGACGGAGTTGACGCGTCGGTGTACGTTTTATGATCCAATAAAAATGTAAATTGCTAATTTGAATAAATTACACAGATGTCGGGGTGGGGGCGGGTCCCCCCCGAGCAGCTCCGCAAATAATCGCCGCGCCCTCCGATTGGTCGAGCGCGTTCCCGCACAATATTTCATATCCCGTTTGAAATGCGAGTAATCAAATTACTTTCGGAAAAACGAAAACTGAAATAAATGCTCCCGCACGGGCGAAATATTGAAATATCGGCTTCGTAAAGGTACAGCAATGTTCCATTCAAAGTATTTGAGAATATTTATGGCAGATATTTTCATTTTCATTAAAGCTAACGATTATCGCAAACAGAAAAACACGTATTCAATATTTCGACATCGATAGCGATAATATAACTTATCTCATAATAATATTATGTTGGGTTGATTAATAAATAAGTGCCATTTTAATACTGAAAGTGAATATTTTATTTTTTTAATTTACATTATCAATTTAACTATTATTAAGCATCACTATTATTAATCACTACTTGTTCTTATTTAGATAACAATTTATTAATTGATTCTTTGAAGACATTAGAGAGGTTTTTATGGGAAAAAATTTCCCATTACTTGTGTGTTTCCAACTCGTTTTCGTTTTGCATTTCAGTGATCTAAATAAATAGAAATCCGCTGAAGAAAAAAGGTTCAGAGATAAAACCAACCAAGAAAGTCTCCATTTTTTTTTTCTGTTACTCTGACCGTAGGTAACGTGACTAAGATGCACTCGTCTTGGGGTTCGATTTAATAGTTTTAAATAACGATATTTTCAAAATAAGTATTATTTCGTAAGTATTGAATACACAGTAGACAGTAAATATCACCGTTTGTTATGGAAAAAATAATAAACTTTTTACTTATCGTTATCATTTTTAAAAATTTAGTCTTCGAAAAATATTTTTTTTTTGTTAATAGTGGAGTAATGATTCTGCCTGAATGCCGATGATGCATGCCTGTTAACTTGAAACAATTTTAAACTCCTATCAACACAGTGGTGCGATGATTCACATAGTATATAAATGAGCGAGTGGGAAGATCTTGCCTTGCCCGCAGGCCGCTAGAGTTGTCTCGAGAATTTCATGGAAGCGAAACTAAACTTTGGACATTTCTTGTGTGAATTTCGCAAGTCGAGACAGGTCTTATCTGTTGAGGTAAGCACGCTGTCTACGTCACTGTCTGTTATTATATTTGCGTAATAATTAAACAGTGTTGTGGTTTCCTCAGACAATCCAGATAACTATCGCAATACCTTAGCCAGAACTGAATGCAGAAACTGTCAAAAGTCAGTGACGGAGCAGAATTGAAGATAAATGTAAAAAAATATAAATATGATGAACTGTTGACTCGATAGATATTCTTTTAATGACTAAACAGATCGATAATTAGTTATTAGTTAGGACAACAAACTATCAACCGCAAATATATTTTTTCTTTCCTCCTTCATGTCATTATTGATATATATATATATATATTTTTAGGAGAACACATTCTTATTGTGAAGTTGTAATTATTCAGAACATAGTTCTATGATATTTTAAATATGAATTAAATGTATTAATTATAAAGATATACATACAAAATCAATATTATCGAAAAATAAAAACATTGTTGTTGCGCTACCGGGATTCGAACCTGGATCTCTTCCTAACCGGGGGAGGTGCTTTATCCAACTAAGCTACAGCGGCACTATTTTTATCGACAATTTTTCGACCTTATATGTTACCTTTTTGATATCAATACATTTAATCGTTCCATCATTTGACAGAGCCATCTAGCGCAACAACAATGTTTTTATTTTTCGATAATATTGATTTTGTATGTATATCTTTATAATTAATACATTTAATTCATATTTAAAATATCATAGAACTATGTTCTGAATAATTACAACTTCACAATAAGAATGTGTTCTCCTAAAAATAATAAAGTTGTATCAATGTGTCCAAAATTTAATAAAAATGAATTAATAACTCTAGCGTCTGCTATCAGATTCACTCAAAGGTATTTGAGATTCTGTAAAAATAAGGTAGATGGCTCTGTCAAATGATGGAACGATTAAATGTATTGATATCAAAAAGGTAACATATAAGGTCGAAAAATTGTCGATAAAAATAGTGCCGCTGTAGCTTAGTTGGATAAAGCACCTCCCCGGTTAGGGAAGAGATCCAGGTTCGAATCCCGGTAGCGCAACAACAATGTTTTTATTTTTCGATAATATTGATTTTGTATGTATATCTTTATAATTAATACATTTAATTCATATTTAATATATATATATATATATGAGACCCCCAGAACTCCAGATTCCTGCCACGCTTAAGTAGATCAAATGGTATGGCTGCGAAATAATATATATAATAAATGAGTGTCAATGTATGTTGAGCATCACACGAAGATACATGACAATAAATGTGTGGATATAACAACCAAGAAAATGTAGTCAGCTACAGCGAGGAGTACCCGAGGAGAATCAAGACACTGAAAGGACACCCGCTGACGTGACGAAATCATCACACTCTTCGGAAATACTTGACTGCAAATAACAACGGGAGACATTTGGGACACTTTCATCCGACAGTGGGTAGTAAATGACTTATGATGCATTGTCAAACGATAAAATGAAGGAAACCCCAAACGGTCCCACCCTATCCCAGAATCATTTTGAGAGTTGTTTACTCTCGCTTCAATTCCACTCGACAAAGCAACGCGTGCAAAAATTTACAGAATCTTCAAAGCTTTTTAATATAGGTATATTATAAAGTTAGATCGGTTAGTTATGTTCAGATAGTTACTAATCTAATCTAATCTTGTGGCTTTCCTTTATAGTTTTCTTTTTTATAATACGATACAATTATTACATTTGGTCATTATTACGTCTTAATTTTGATACATCGGGTCATAATCGAATATAGGCTGGCTCCGGTATCATCGTACCAAAGCCATATCTATACAATATTTATCCGTATGGTATCAGAACGTATTTAATTATTCAAGAAAAACATTATGAATTTATATAATACCGAATCCACGAACCAAACCCATGTTGACGGTTTATGTTATGTTTATGTTGACGGGCAATCTGAAAATTAGTACGGATCGGTTGTGTGATCAGTTGTAACTTTTCACTATAGTAAAAAAATTACCAAAGTAATTTTTTTTTGCGAAAACGGGTTAGTAAAAAAATATTTACTTCTCGAAAATACATCCCGTAGTAAACTCGTTTTACTCTCCGATATTCGATAGTAAAAACGAGAATCGATAATTAAATATGGCGGACTTTTTACAGCCGTTCCAAAAGTCACCTGACACATTAAAAGTTGCAGTATCCGACAATTAATCATTAAATATTACGCTATTTTAGTGATGAAAATTCATCCGATGATGATCTCGTTGTTTAATATACATTTTTAGTACATAATACGAAAAATTTTCATCACCAAAGTGACAGATATCGAACGCCTAGGCGAAAAAATCCATAGATTAAAATAAAACAAATTTCATGATTATTTGTCGCGCCTATAGACATGTCCATCTATGCTTTGACAGTAGTAAATTTGATGTATCAACAACCCACAAAGAATTTTTATTACGGGCGTTAGTAAAAAGTTACTACTGATCACACAACCGGCCCTTAGAAATTTAAGTATAATAAGCTAACTCGTGTAACCAGGGAACCTTAAATGAGCACCTTGGGCACCATATATGATAATAAAATTAGTCGCCTTGAAACCTGCCAGCATCAGGTTAAGTACAAAGTATCTTCTACTTTAATACTTCAAATATACTACAAAATTACTGCATCAAATAGTAAGAACAAATTAAAATCTGGAAATATCTATCTTCAGAAGTCGTTGTAAATCTTGTTGTAAAAAGTCGGCGATGCAAAATATTAGTACTCTGTTGACCGAGTTCATCGGCCTATCGATGTTTGCAATTCTCTTCAGAATACCAAACAGCCCGGAAATTGTTGGCAGACGCCGTAAGCCGACCGAATACCTCGGCTTACCCTACCAGGAGAGCAAATCCAAGGCGTGGTGAGTCTAACCAGATATTCAGGGTGGATTTCAGGGATTTTCATAACGTTGTTTACCTTGAGGCTGCTACGAGGGTTTATCGTGCTCTCAAATTGATGTTTATGGCTCGAGATCAAAACGTGCCTGGAGATAATCTTAATATGAGCAGTATCTATGTATAAAAATCATGGGGAAATTTTGTTTAACTTTTATTTGTAAGATTATGAATAAAACTGCATACAACAATTAAGTTAATATACTACTAAAATAATATTCATTAATAAGGAAATATCATTTACAATATACTACTAATATTATCTGTAGATGTGGAATACATTTGAAGGATTTAGGGAAAAGAGAAAAGATTTTGAAATTTAAACTTTACAAATTTGAAAATCTGGTTTCGTGCACTTTACGGTATTAATTTAAAAAAAAAGAAGAAGTCATTGAAAATCCATAAAAGCGCTGAGCCTAAGTACGCATCCCTTGTGTACTAGATTTTGTACAAAATAAGACGTATTTATTATTTAAGTAAGGGATTCAAAATAATAACTTAATTTAGCTCATTTTTTCCCTGTTTCTAGTGGACCCAGTGTTCCCGGTTCGTGATTATTTCAAACTGCCATGCGCATTTTAAAATACTACAGAACTGCATCGAAGCCTCAGTTCGGTGATAAAAATACCTTAGCACTTCCTTTCTCTGGAATATTCATTTGTTTCTCTTATAGTGAATACAAAATTTAGTTAACGTCACACTATTTTTTATACAGTGGCATGCTAACTAAAATTAATAAAAATACGACAGAAAGGTTTTCAAGACACAATAAACTTAAAGATTTGTTGAACAATGCAAAAAAAATCTTAAAGGAAGTAACGCAACAGGGTGTGTACTTGTTTTTATTCTCCCGAGCGAATTTATATTCACCTATTTCTGTGTCATTATTCCTTTGAGGCTTTCACTTTCCTTTCACTTCGTGTCCCCGTATCGGCAGCACGTCCAACCAATTTAAAGGGATGAAGAGCCCCACCCAAAGCTTAAACCCTGTCTCCATTGGGCAAGTAGCGAATACTAATAATATTCACGAGATGAAAAGGTCTTGACACTTCTATATATATATTACAATCTTGTTAGTAATAAAATGTACCTTTTTATAAATTCTCAAGGTAATTGGACAGTATTTGAAACGTCCGTATCGGAATAAATAGTTCAGGCAGGCGCTCGAAATCCCATGTCATTTTCCCATTCATCCCCATGCCATTAAGGCAGGTTTGCTTTGGTATCTAGAATATTTCTGACTTTCTAAAATACCAATTGATACTTTTCAAAAGTAACATTTTTTAAAGAAATCCCTAAACCTAACATTAAATTCTGTGTAGTGAGATAAAATTTCAAAGGGCTAAAGAACTTGCGGCGGACCCGACTACAGAGGAGCCTGCTTTTAACTCCTTAGCCGCCCACAACGGAAACTTGCGACAGAGAAAGAAATAGCGCGATAACTGTCAGAATTTTACTTTGGCTACAATAGCGGACACCGACGAGACAGTCCGCGGCGTTTATTTCCAAAGGAAAATAACGCTTGATATCACCAGCGCCGCGGATCGAATCTTTAACCAAATTTTTTTTTCCAGTAGTGACATCGTACGGCGCCCCATAGAAATCTGTTACAACTTAAGAACACCACGAATTACGTCTGAAATCGAGTGTAAAAATCGTCATTTTTCCTCTATACAAAATTGACAGTTGGCGCTCACTTTTACGTTGGCAGATATATTTTATACCATAGATAAATGTGATTTATACGAAAATGATCGCAATTTCAATAAATTTTAAAATTTAACACACGTACTCCCATGTCGACGTCAAAGTGTTGATATTTTTACAGTTATCGAATTTTCGAAAACTTTTTTGATTTTTTTTTCTTTACAAAATGGCGGAGGGTGACTTATTTCGTTAGTGGAAATATTGCCGACTTTTTAGACATTCCCGACATGCTCGTTACTACCACAGAGTTCGACGATGAGAAGGACGCAATAAATTGGAAAGTATCTGGAGCGTTCCAATTTGAGTAAATTTTGACGTACGTTGGCGATATTTCTCGTTTTTGTTGCCAAGAAATTCAAATGAATAAGCAGTTATTAATTAAAATAATAATACGGGCGTTTTGCTATAAATTAGGCAGTTTAGGCCGTTAGGCAGCATTGGCCATTGCCGCGGCCGGTGGTATCATTTTATGCGTGATGTTAGTGCGATGTGTAATGTGTACATAGTTGTGACGCAAAGTGCTAATATTTTTTCGTTTTAATCATCACATTAAACACAATAATATTAATAAACTCTGATATCGTCCTTCCAAAAACCAAATATAAAATAAATAATAATGTCCTAAATGGCCTGTTTTTCATCTCAAAACCATCGAAATCGCGGTCGATGGACGCTTATAATGAAATAGTACCTACGTTTTTATTTTAGTTATACCAACGTTTTCGTGGTATTTACGTAAAAATTTTCGAAAAAGCTAGCCTGTGAATTTTGAATATTAAGAATTTTATAACCAAAATGGTGGTATGATGATATTTCACTTACGATTTTTCTGGGCAGCTAACAGGTTAACGTCTCCAGGAAGCCATGGAGCAGTGTTAATCGCATCAGAAGCTGCCACAGCCGGTGTGCAATTTGATCCTAAAATATTTTAAAGAATTTTTCTATAAAAATGCAAAAATGTATTTACTATTTAGCATATAGTGCCATAGAAGCCAAATTAATTATATAGAACATATAAATACTAGTGCTTAAAACCCATCTTTGGACATCGTTTAAGCGTCGCACTTTTTATATAAGATCTTTTCTAATATTAAGTGAAGTTGTAGTTATTCAGAACATAGATCTGTGATATTTTTTTAAAAATACAAATTAAATATATTAATTAGAAAGATAAACATATAAAATCAACTTTATCGAAAAATATTGTCGTTGCTACCGGAATTCGAACCTGGATCTCTTCTTATCCGGGGAAACTGCATTAACCGATTATGCTATACCAACACAGTGCATTGACGACAAATTTTCGAACCTATATTGTTACATTTTTCAAATTGATACATCTATAGTTCCATTATTTGAAAGCCATCTTCTTTATTTTTACAGAATCTCAAATACCTTTGAGTAATCCGATACGAGACGTCTCCTATCATATAACTCAAAAGATGGAAAACTGGCGAACTTAGTTTTTTTTTTTAAATAGTGTTCTCATTCTCAATACTTTTTTTCTAATTGCATAAATCATACGCGTCCTTCCATCTTGCGACTGTATTCGAATCCAAACGTACGAAATGGAATAAAAACAATAAGTTCAAGAATTTTCTGGAAAAACATGAATGCATTAAAATTAAGATGATATTAAAATAAACATGCAGCCAGTAGGATTCGAACGTGCGCTCCCAGAGAGTATATATTTTCTAGTCAGCCTCCTAGCTAATATACAACGGATGATTTTACCGTATTTTTTACATATGTACATATAAATTTAGCGCTAGTGATATAGATATAGACTTTTACGTGACGAAGGTGGTAGCCTTATATTCTAGTACACTTTTAGATTACGAAGAAAGTGTTGCAGTGGAAATGATATCATTTAGACGTATATGTGTCAGATATATTTATGACAGAGTAAAGAATGAACAAATAGGAAAAAAATGTATAGCTGATTTTAGTATAGTAAGTAACATTAAGAAAGGATCACTTTACTGGTTTGGTTACATGAGTGAGGAGAGAATGGTAAGAAAGATGTATGATTCTATTAGAAGGAGGATGATCCTATTAGAAGCCTCAATAATCGGCGAGCTTGTATGAGAAGATGTATGAATGTGAATGTGGCGAAAATTGTGTGTCAGGACAGAAGGTATGTAGCGCTCTGCCTAGGTAGGTTAGTTATTTAAGAAAGTGTTTAAATATATAAAATTGAATGTGCTGATAAACTGACCAAGGAAACCACTCTTTTCAGAGTTATCGCTCATCAATTCTATATCCCAATGTATAACAGACTAAAAATGGTAAAAAAACCGTACGAATTCTATTTGGACAGCACAATAGATAAATCCAAATAATCATAAGGGTAATCGGCTTAAAATAATTCAAAGATCTATTCCCCGTACCCCCTGGCTCACCAAAGGAAAGTCTCTAAATGAACAATATCAAATATCTCTAGAATGAGAATTAGGCATTGCCAGATAGCCTCACATTTATTCAGATTGAACTTAATAGATTCCCCAATGTGTGAGTGTGGTGCCGAGGAGGAAACCCTTGACCGTGTCTTTTTTGCCTGTCCATTGCGGATCACAGGTGTTTTTTTTTGCAGTAATCTCGTTAATGGTAATTTTCAATTCTCGGTTAACTTGTGTCATCTTCTTTCCCTTAACTCGCCACATTTAATCTATATAACAGCAAATTTTTTGAACGACAATGGTATTGACTTGTAATATAATATTTTCTATTCTATAAAATTATTGTACTTTTTGCTATAAAATAATGTTTTAACTTGATTAATGGCACAAATCACTATTGAAGTGTGGATTGTCAATTTAAAAGAAGAAGAAATAATTTACTGATTAGTAGGTATCCATGAAATATAATAAATATATTATTTAATATATCATTATTTGTTTTTTCCTTGCGTATACATTCAATTTATTATAACACCCAGAATGAGTTATGTCACAAAATATAATTGATTTATGTGGTTTATCCCAAGAAAGATAAAATCCGTATCTGGAAATTGTCAATCCGTGATGGATCTGGTACCTATGTAATGAAACCACATTTGCTGGAAAAAATGTGTCATAAATGGAACGACGTCATCAATCATAGTAAACCAAATGAAACATGTATGCCGCGAAGAAATTTTGCAGCAAAAAACACAAAATTTGTGCTTTTAAAAAAATATTTACTAAAAATAATGGCTCTGTGCTATATCATTCGTATCGTTGAAAATTGAACTTGTTCAGATTGTTTTTTTACGTTTTCACATTTTTGCCTAGAAAATGTTGTAATGTATTTTGTGACAAAAAGCGGGTGACTGATAAGTGACAAGTCTGTGGCGACAGAAGATGTTTAAAAAAATAATCAACTTTAGGTATGTGTGGTAAGCACAAAAAAAATGTATTCAGTATATATGTGAATATTTTTAAATGTTGAAATATAGAAAAAACAAAATATGCAGCAGAAAAGCGTCACAAATGAATAGTTGATATATTAAATATATTAATTAGAAAGATATACATATAAAATCAATTTTATCGAAAAATATTGTTGTTGCGCCACCGGGATTCTAACCTGGATCTCTTTCCTAATCGGGGAAGGTGCATTATCCAACTATGCTACAGCGACAATATTTTTAGCGACAATTTTCTAACCTTTATGTTACCTTTTTGATATTAATACATTTAATCGTTCATTATTTGACAGAGCCATCTACATTATTTTTACAGAATCTCAAATACCTTTGAGTAAACTGATAGCAGACACCAGAATTATCAATTCATTTTTATTAAATTTTTTGGACATATTGATACAACTTTATTATTTAGGAGAACACATTCTTATTGTGAAGATTAATTAATTAATTACAACTTCACAATAAGAATGTGTTCTCCTAAAGTTGATATATTAATAAATTAGCTGATTATTAATATTTATATTGTTAGTCTAAAAATACAGCATAGCTTAAAAGCAAAATGAAATTGTACTTGGTTGATATGTGTAACTGTTTAATTCATATTTATGTCTACAGTCAGTTTCGCAATGTAACGCGGATATATTATTGTTCATATAAATCATAATGTAATATATTTCAAAATAAATTAAAAAAAAAAAACACTTTATTTAATCCACTATTTAATGATAAATTAACATGTTTCAAGACCAATGGTCCCTTCATCAGGATACAATGTGTACTAATAATAAAAATACATGCATGGACAAAAAAAACTACCGTAAATTCAAATTTAAAAGATAACTATTAGCAAAAATAATTTGGTTATTTATAATGTTTTATTATTTTTAAAATTCGTTCTTATTAATATTCAAAAAATTGTATGTTTCCAAAAGATGATTAGAAATTCAGAATTGTTATTGCTATTTATACATCTCAAACGCTCCCTAATTCTAATATCAACATTTCAAAGTTTTATCTATATAAAAATAATTACAATCGTTGCAAATTAATTTGTAGATACCCGATTTTTTAAATATCATCCTTATTATTTAATATGTTTTAAATGTATAATTTTCTATAATACATTAACATATTAAATAATTCATGTATACATGCAATACTATGTATCTACAAGGATCTATAAAAATATGAATTGAAAATAAAATTAAAATAACGTTAGCAACTCATCGTCAAATAATATTGACGACTTATTTAAAGTTAGTAATTTTTAATCCTCGTTCATAAAATTTTAAACAACTTGTAATTTAATAATTAAAGTTACTACCTATCCATATATCAACTTCATTATATTTTGTTGAAATGTTGAACAGCCGTTGTGAAGTATTATTAAGGATAATAAAAAAAGTTTCTTAAATCACGTTAAAATTTTAAAGTAACTAGAAAACTAAAATACAGGACGCGCCCTGTCGAAATTATAAAGTTGCTACCCCCTCTCCTGCCACGAAGGTTCGTGAAGAAATGAGAGTGCCTTCGGATTAGGCATTATCCACTTTAGTGGTTCTCCCCGAAACTTGGCATAGTGGTTCTCGATTTATAAAGCGATTACGAAACAATCTTAGCTAACATGAAAATTATTAATAATGTCACAACAATATTAATTTATTCGCGTATTTTCAGGCGATGTGAATCAATGAGTAAAAAATACTACGTCAGTAAGACATCAGCGTGCATTTTATATACAATAGATTTGTGATGGGTAAATGTATTTTCATTTCAATACAGTTTAACTACCAAGAGCACAGCTGGGTGATGGAATTTAATAGTTTTAAACGCAGTAAAATGTTCATCTTATTGCCGGTGTAAGTTGCGTGTTGCGTGGAACAATCAATCGTAACACTCGCAGTAAAGTCCCGCATCGAGACGAATAAAATTTCGACTTATGCCAAATAATGCCTGTCGTAAAATTTATAAACGTACTATTATTAACATTTTCTAAACTAAATTGGGCAGCATTCGGTGGCTTGTCTAACGAGTAATGGAAAGGGCCGTTCTTAAAATATCGGAGAAATCGAGTACAGAAAATACAAATTCAACAGATTACCAAGGTAACTAATCAAAAAATCTGCAATGGGGTGGTTACTTCTGTCAAATAGATGATGAACAATGATGAACAGAGCCTCTAGAGTGAATGAAATGAATATAAGTTTAAAAGGAAAAAAGAAAAAGTGAAATTTTGCTTAATAAACTTGTTTATTTTTGCTAATTTATTTTTTAAATCGTGGTTTGACTCGCCGCCTTCGGATCTGATTCTGATTTATAAACCTTGCATCTCAAACCACTGTGCCTATGGACAGAATTGCGAAACTGTACAATAAATGTACAATTGTGCAACATGATACGAGGTTCTGACATTTTATAGAGAATCAAGTATATATATATATTATTATGATTAAACACGTGTATATAATTATGATTGCAATGCTTTTGAGTATTCTTCTATATATATACTTTTTGATCATATAAATCAATGAAGAATGTATACTTTTACAGAAAGACGTGGGTGATAAAACTGATAACAACTAGATATCCACGATTAAATTTAATTTGAATTATAATTAATTGAATCGTTTTCTAACCCTGCTTTAAGGGTTCTGTGAAACAAAAAGCTTTTGATATGAGCCTTGTTTGTGTATATAGTAAAGTACACTATTGTATTTGCTCAATATATACTAGATTGCCCTATCACTCGGTCTTCTGAACGCCGCTGGTGAGAGACGGAAATATTAACGCTAAAATTACAGCAAAACAAAATTTGTGGATATCGACGAAGGAAAATCATAGAAGTTTTTTTATTTTCCCGCAATGAGAAAAACAGCAACCTCAGTAGTTTATGGGGGCTTTGTAAAAGTTTAGCAATACCGAGTCCGTCCTTTTACTACAACGGTTTGTTTGACAAAAGAAAAACTCAGAAAGCCGAGTCTAAATACCACGCGGGAACAATGCTCTCCAATAAATTGGTTCCTGGGAACAGAGCGTTTGCTGATGCTGTACTCCCGGGTAGCTGACGCTATATCAGAAATGGCATTACCATTTAACTACGTCTCATTAACTTGGCTTGTAATAATAAATTAAATTGTCACACAGATGTATTCTGCAAATAAATAAAACCCCATGTTTGTGTTCACCGCTTTCTTTTTGAAAGGATCCTGATTGTATCGGAGTGAACTGTCAATTTCCTTTGAAATACTAACTAGGTCACGTGACCTTTTTCTTGCAAAAATACATTTTTCAAAAAGAAAAACACATTAAATATATCATAAATTACAAAATTAATATTAAAAAATTTATAACTTCATGTTATTTGTATCTACTGTGTGTATTTTTAGAAATACTGTACCGACTATTTTAATACAGTTGGACACCGTGTGCTCATTATTTAAATATATTTTTTAACATTTCTGCATCAAAAATAAAAACATCTTCAACTCCGGGTCTTAAATGTTACATCGAGTATGAGTATGGCGGAAAATATTGATTTTGTGGAAAAATTGTTATTGACTCTGTAAATATCTCAGTTAAGTTCTTTAAACAGCCTGATCTGTTATCTTTTTTTCAGACTACGTGTTCTTATAGATGCATAATTACATATAACGTGAAAATAAAACATGTTTTTTTATTCTACTCGTTTAATTTACTTCAGACGCGTTTCGCCTTGTAAGATCAGAGATTGATAATGCCCTTACAAGGCGAAACGCGTCTCAAGTAAATTAAACGAGTGGAATAAAAAAACAAGCGTTTTATTTTCACATGTGTGAATATGGAGTTCTACAAACTTACCTCGGAAACAGTAAATATGCAAAATTAATCCGATTTATGAACCTTGCGCTTATTTAGTCTGTAGATACTCCATTTTCCTTATTTTTTTGCATGTTCTTTGGTAACGAGACGTACGTTTTAAATATTTTTGGATTTGTTTCAACTACTACGTTAAGTATGCATTAGTTCAGAAACTGAAAACGTAGTGGAGAGGTAATGGAATTTCATCTATTTCAACGACAATATATTTTTGTTTGGCGTGCATTAAAGACAATGTGTTTTACTTGTTTTCCGGGGGTGATTTGTTTGTTTTGGTCGTTAACAGGAAAAGTTTGAAACAAATGACCTCGCTGATAAATAGGAAGATCGTATTTCCAATATCGCTGTCGTGAAGTTTATTTGAAATGTCTTTTGTCAAAGTAAATTTTTACTAAAGTTCTTAAATTTAAGACGATAATAAAAGTACAGCACATCACCATATGTCGCCATAATGGTCATTAATTATCTGATCTAGATCTGTAGAATAATATTTACAAATAAGCAGTGAGCACATCATCAAAAATTCTCATTAGAAGTAAATAGATTAGATAGTTTTGAGATTTTATCCAATGACAATTGAGCTGAATAAGCACAATTTATGAACTCCAATTTTGCAAGAATCTAATGACGTCAATGAAGAGGCTTAAAGCCTGTGCTGACAATGATATCTCAATGAGACTTTGATTTCTGAGAGTCAGTAAAGGTACGTACGTATAGAATACGTCATCCTAATACGCGAGCGAAACACATGAGATGAACACTGTATGGTTATTTACGCTACACTCGAGACGAATCATTGGTGAACACGGGTCATAAGGAAGAAAATTTCACAAATGTTTTACTACTCAACTACCCAAAAATATATATATATTATCTAATGAAAAATGGTTTGCAAAGTTTGCTATGCATTAACGCAATATTTTATTATTCTGGATACTTAGTTGGTTTTTTCAAAAAGTTTAAGCCTTTGGGCCAATTAAAATATCTGCTCCAATAAGCTATGTGTTTAAAGTTTTATTTTTAGATAAAAAATAACCTATTTAAACATAAAACTACACAAAAGCCAACTTATTTTAATTAGATAATATGATATTATAATATACTGTTATTAACTATGTCAACAGAATGGAAAAGCACCGTTTTATGTAAACTATAAATATAGATAAAATCTAGTAGTAGATATGGCGATTAAGTTTTTCTTTCTTATACAGAGTGTACACGAAATAAATGTCACATCAATGATTTTACTATTTTCAAACCAAGTTGATCGATTGTGGTACAAAAACAGGACTAACTTGCAGATTTTTCAGGACGAGGCACGAAACTCCTACCACATGATCAATAAGCGAGTGCCTTACCGCTAAATCAAACAGAAATATGCTTTCTCTTTAACTGCACATTGCTAACTAAAAATAAATTTGTATTAAATAATATTATTATATTTTATTATTATTCAACATCTATAACAATGTATTTTTATATTTCACTCAACGTGCAACAAAAGCAAATTCACATTATTTAATATTCTTCTAAGTTAAGGTCAATCCACCCCAAAAAACGTATTTTCGGCCATTTAGTCAATCTATAGAAAATAATTTATCTCGCCGTTGCTTACTTTAATTAGTGCGTTCACTGTATAATTTTTAATGATGAATGTAACAAATTACATGTAATAAAAATGAATTGATAATTCTGGCGTCTGCAATCAGATTACTCAAAGTTATTTGAGATTCTATAAAAATAAGGTAGATGGCTCTTTCAAATAATGGAACGATTAAATGCATTAATATAAAAAAGATAACATATAGGTTCGAAAATTGTCGCTAAAAATAATGTCGCTGTAGCTTAGTTGGATAATGCACCTTTCCCGATTAGGAAAGAAATCCAGGTTCGAATCCCGGTGGTGCAACAACGATATTTTTCGATAAAATTGATTTTATATGTTTATCTTTCTAATTAATATATTTAATTCATATTTCAATTACATTCGGTCGATCAATAACTTATTAAAATAAAATTGTATAATATGTGTTCTCTTTGAACACTAAGTAATCTAATTATTTTTTTAAGGTATTTGTAATATTTAAAGTAATTGCTTTGTGATTAAACATTTTTATTATAAATATAAACTTTGTTTATAACCACCCAAGTTCATATTAATTATTAAATTTGAAAGGTTTTCTTTGCCAGCTAAAAGAATTGTTTTAACGAAGGTAAGTTGTAATTTGGAATCCATTTAAGTATATATTTTAATGAGAATCGCCAGCCCATCATCCCTTCGGTTCTTAACTTCAAATTTAACCTCAATATTTTCCGCCCTCGTTATAATTGTCTAAAAATGCCTCATTATCTGAGTCTTCATCATTGATGAATACAAAAAAATATGTATATTTGGTTTTACACAATAGGTGCGTATTTGACAAATCTTATATATGTATGAAAATGCATTAGACAATACGTTAATTCTTTTAAAATTATCAATATTAACTTGGTGGTTAAAATTCATATTTTTATATTATTTATTATTTTATATTAATTATATCTTTGCTTTATTAACCACTTAATTAACATTAAATACATCTACCGGTTTCAAAAAATACCATTTTCTTCTTCAGGATGTCATAACTTACTAAAACATATATTATTTCTTTACCGGAATCTATTTTTAAAAAATCTAATTAAAAAAAAAAAAAAAATTTTTTAGTACCTAACTCAAATTGTTACTTAATACGAATTTACTCTTAGGAAAAAATTTTAGAATGGGACTCATAATTAAATTTAGTTTGTTGTTTATAATTTTTTGATTAGTTTTACACGCTTTATTTATCTCCAACGAAACCAAATTATTTAATTTGTGACCAACACCATTAGTGGTTAATAAAACAAAGATAATAAATAAAAATATAATACGTTATTTAATTAAGAATACTTTTTTTTCCTTATTTCTATTTTTTTTCCTCATTTTGGTCATGCAGCCAGTTTGTTCTATGGCTGCAAATTTCTTCAGTTTATTTCTTCCTGCTGATCCATTTAGGAAGACTTCTTAAGCTTAGATATGATTATTTTTTTGCAAATGTATATAATTATTTTTTTAAATTTCACGAAAATTTATAAATACTCCAATGAAAATAATAAAATCAAAGTCTACCCCATCGTTAAATATAGTAAAATAGTTTTACCATTGCGAAAACTGTTAATAGGTTGTAACATTATAAATTACGTTCTAATACTTTCATTATAAGGTACTTAATATTATTAAAGAATTTAAGGCTATTGGGAATAAATATTATGATAATAGCAACACTCGCGCATGCGTGGTCAATCTGACCAATCTGCCGACGCACGGAGCGCTGACGGGCATTCACCATGTTCACCACTAGACGAATGAGGCGGCTGCCCGCGCGTTTAGCGTGCGGCCAATTTTACAAATCGCAAAGCGATTTAAATTTATTATTTAACAATGTCATAATTACAAGTGCATCGATTTTCTATTAATCATGTGATAAATCCTAATTTGCATTGTATTCATCTATTCTGCAGAAATGTTTTATTTCCCTCTTGGACCGGGATGAAAGATCCATAATGAACGTGGTACGATGTCGCAAACGGATGACTCAGGCCCGCAAGTCAACTCCACATAAAACACATCACGCTCCGACCAGAAAGTGCGTCCTGTGTCCAAAGTCATGTGGTCTCATTTATATTATTGTTTTAATAACTGTGGTTTGTTGAACAACCAACAATTATTTTACCACTGTGGGAGTCGTGGTTAACTCAATCATCTGGGGACACTCGCGCGCCACGTCGTCGCCGAGCAACAGTGTTGAAATTATTAATGTCGTCGGAGTATTTATTCTGCGAGAATTTGTCATATTCGCATTATCTTGTTTTCCTGACCATGTAATTGTGATTTTTTAGGTTGTATTTTTCACACATTTAATATTATTTTGTAATAATTATTTTGCCTCGAGTGTTGAATGCTGATCTGGGAGATCGTTGGTAAGGTAACGAATTCGGTAAGTTTTTGGCTCGTAGGATCCACATGTCATGTTTACCACTGAATTATCCGGTGGAGATGTGGAGCCCCCGGTTTTATAGCTCACAAGGTATTGAATAATAAATGTGAAAAACATTAAATATCGATTGTTTCTCATGAATATATGATTTTGACATTAAGTCAAATTATTTGGCAAGGCGCTGTACGGTATATGTTTTCAGCGAGACCGTAATGTGATACTTAGCATCATTTCATGTTTATGAACCGGCATGAAAGCGTGACACGTGAAAAAATACAATCGTCGTATATTCAAAATCTGAATATTTGTTACCCATAACCGGCAGTCATCACGACACCGGCACGTTCGTAGTGCAAGAACTACGCAATGTGGCGTGTGTTGTAAATTTCAATCAAGTCCTTTGGTCGCATTTCGGCTAAAAGCTTTCGTTAGATTTATAGCGACGCGCGGCGGGATCACGTGACGCTGTTTAAACTGGGGAATAAAACCACCTCTCAAAAGCTGGCAACCCTACCCTCTATTTGTTTAGCCAATTTAAGGCCCGTGTACAAAAACACAAAACCCACGCTTTTATTTCCGCGATTATTTACACGGAGGTATTTATTACCAGCGGGAGGAACGGAGAATAGGAGACGTAATAATATTTGTTCCGTCCGCCTTCCATTGCTTTGTTTCCTACCCAGGAGGGAATTTATTTTTTGATTGATGGAAACTCTCCGCTTGGCGGGAAAGAAATGTCATTCCCTGGTTGTGTTGCGACTTAATTCAATTTTCCCGCGTCCTAGATGAAATACGACGATCTTGGAGTATAACTCTGCATCACAAGGAGAGATTATATTCAGCTTGGAAATGTTCTACAGGCAAGATTGTCTGCGTGTTTATATGATTCCGGTGAAAAGTGTTTTTCTTGACGTTTGAATGGGAAAATATATTTTTCTTGGTTTTCCAGATGCTTTTATCATTTTATGAAAAACCTTTTTTTTTTATTATGTCAAACACTCTATATTTAAAATATTATATTCAACACTGACAATAACGTTTGTAACATTTTATCTTTATTATATTATTATCTACTAGCAACTAAAAATAAAGTCGTAAGAAACACATTATCAGTATTTACCATAATATAGTACATTCCGTTAATGAAAAAAAAAAACTTTATGCTCGGATTTACTATTTATATAGTATTTACTGAAATCATTACCAAAATTATTCATAAACTTAACCCAGTGACAACATCTCTTTTTCGCACTTAAATCGCATCAAGAGGCTGATTTAGTCGGTGTAATAAAGTTGGTAACTAGGGTTAACTAAGTTAGGTCAAAAACAAAAGAGCGTTTTCTTTTTAATAGATTCGAATATTTTTCATTCTTGCCTCTGGTCTTGTTTTTCTTTATCCTACACCGTCGTTCTTGAAACGATTTTCTCCATATTATGACATATATCTTGAATAAATAAGTTAACTGTTATCATAAATGCATTCGTAAATCTGACTGTTGATAAAATATTCATCTCTACGGCCGGAAAACAAGCGCCGTGACTTAAGTTTTATTACCTGGAACTTTACGACTTGTATGATGAGGCGAAAGGGATAAAATTCATATAATTAGGGTGGCTCCGATGGTTAGGCCATATAAAACGAATGAATAATGTGCACTCCCTAAAATATATTTAGTGTATTTGATAGTAAGCCCTTTGATGACTTGCACCCACTGGTTTATGTCCATCCGTACATAACATTTTATTATCTATTTATTTGTAATATTAATATGTACCTGTATCTAAGAGTAAATAAAGAAGGGCGCAGAAAAGTTTACATTCAAATCTTTGTTCGTTTTGCTTATCAAACTACATTTCCTTTTGTTTTTATTTCTTGTTTATTAATTGTATATTTCGCGTTACTGTAGCGTTATGTGTGGAACCGATAAAAGATGTTGCAAACTTCTACAACGGTTCCGGGAAAGGGTGGGTCCCCCTTTTCTGGTGCCTCTTTGAATCCCCGAAATAGTTACAGAATATTAAACCTGAAGGAAGATAATGAATAGGTGGATTTATAATATATTGTAAAGCCACGAATGATAATGATGAATATTAACATATTAACTAAACTATATAATTATTTAGTTTCTTTATAGAGGTAGGATAAAAGAGCAGGACGTCTCACTCTTCTGTTCTGACTCACTTTTCCTCGTCCACATTTATTCTTCTTTCATTCCATCAAAGCCAATTCCGTTTTAGAATTATAATGTTTTATTGTTGTATTATTTAAATATGTTAAATAATTGTACAAATACATTTTAATAAATAAATTTATTAATAATGTGGTTACGTATGAACCGAACCCATGAATTTTTAATTTCTCTAGATTTTAGAATGCCCACACGTAATGCCTTTCATCAAATTCATCAAATAGCTGTTACTTAAATAGGCCCAATACTATTATTGGAATAAATAAACTATCTAACGAGATGTTTTAATACAGAATTCAATGCTGTTGACTAATTCTCATGTTCCATGTCCAAATGAAAGAAATAGGTTTTTAATATAACAATTTGATAATATTTTATTATTTTTTTATTTTAGGAGAACACATTCTTATTGTGAAGTTGTAATTATTCAGAACATAGGTCTGTGATATTTTAAATATGAATTAAATATATTAATTATAAAGATATACATATAAAATCAATTTTATCGAAAAATATTGTTGTTGCGCCACCGGGATTCGAACCTGGATCTCTTTCCTAACCGGGGAAGGTGCTTTATCCAACTAAGCTACAGCGACATTATTTTTAGCGACAATTTTCGACCCTATATGTTACCTTTTTTATATTAATACATTTAATCGTTCCATCATTTGACAGAGCCATCTACTTTATTTTTACAGAATCTCAAATACCTTTGAGTAAACTGATAGCAGACGCCAGAATTATCAATTCATTTTTATTAAATTTTAAACAACAATAGTTTTCGATAAAATTGATTTTATATGTATATCTTTATAATTAATATATTTAATTCATATTTAATTTGATAATAAACTTTTTTCAATTATACCGCTAAACAGATTTAACCTTCTATACTTATTTGACTTTGTGTTAATTACTAATTATCATCTAAATTTATCCCCGCTAAATTATTAATTGCCCTATTTTTAAAATAGAACACACTTTGTGTAAACCAATTCGATTAATTGAATGTCGACCAGTTTCGTCACTACCGTGTGCAGTAAATGACCAAGGATACGGTAAATTTATCAATGCGGTTTATATGAAGTTCGTTATTTTTTTAATGTTAATAATTATGTCTAAGTATGATTCGTGCCGACATTTACGTACTAGATCCCACAGCTTTTTAGGCAGAAATCTGTCATCTGAGCTGAAGGGTAGTACATACTTACATTGACTGATCATTTATTTACCACTGATTTTACTGTTATAGATCATGTATTACATTTCAAATATTGAACGATTTACTAGCCGTATCTATCCCGAGCTGTAGCCCTAAACGCGCCTGGTCTCTGGCAATGTTTCCTCTAATTTTGGATCACAATGTGAGCATAATTATTGTTTTGTGCAATTTTAAGGAATAACATTATTGTTTGTGCGCTGGGGAGAAAATAAGAAAAATATTACTGATAAATATGTATTATGACGCATAAATATGTCAAGAGAACTAATAACAACTATCAAGCCACGTATATCGAACACATTCTCCGCAATGAAAAATGTGATCTTTAGATTATATTGGTAGCATAACCTCAAAAAGTGGTTCAATGTCAAAAATGTTGGTGATGTTGTACAGGATAAATCAATATGGTTGCCTACCTTCAATAGAAGGCGGCACATGAAGAAGTATTGTTAAAAATAGTGTGCGCGTTATATTTTTTTGTGTGCACTATGATGTCAAATTGTGTGCGTGCCGGTGCGCCAGCTGCCAGCCGCCGGGCGATTCCCTTCCACTCTTCCGCGATGGCGAAACTTCTAGCCCCGCCCGACGATTGTCTGTCCAGTGATACTTCTTCCGTACTCCGCAAGATGTCCATGTCTACCACAGACTAATCAAACACTTCCAAATTCAAACATTGGTTTCTTTCAGATCGCGCCCTCAGCGCCCTCCTCAGCGCTCTACCGGCCCTCGGCCTGCTGCTGCTAGCGCCCGCCGCCTGGCTGCCGCGGGCGGGAGGGGTGGCGGAGCCCGCCCCGGCGCAGCAGCCCCCCACCGCCGCGCCGCCGCCCTGCAAGATGAGCGAGTACCCGTGCACCAATAAGAGGTGCGTGCCAGCCAACCGGTACTGCGACAACGTCAACGATTGTGGAGACTCTTCAGACGAGCCGAGACACTGCACTCGTAAGTGGATCTTTGTACACTATTGGTTGATGCATAATTATCCGCCATTTTGTTTTTTAAATTTGACGTTTAATTGACATTTATCATAATGTAATTCTTTAATAGGATTAGAAAATGAAAATACGCATCGAAAATAAATGATTCGTAATGACTGCTCGCCTTACCTTGAGTATGACGACGCCTCCGCAAATTCTCGTGGTCGCCGCCGAAATCACACGATGATGCACGAGAATGGTGACAATCTACCACCCCGACTGAAGACGGCAATGTCAATGTGCATCCACGGCATACACAAACAATAGACACTGTGCACACAATTACAAAATACAGTGCTGGTGCACTGGAGTTGAACGGCCACAACGCTAATGTTATCGAACACAATACAAATATCGGTCAAGTAGACGCCTATTGGCGTCAAGGTCACAATTCACACTGGCGAGTAAAACGGAAAATGGTCGAGGGTAAGTATTTGGATGCGAACATGTGATAATAAAATTATTCGCGGTCGATATTACAATTGCGAAAAGTATGTTTCTTTTCGAATACGGAACAATTTAGCATTCATCAATCTAATAATAAATGATATTTTTAACTCGTCGAGAAGATAAATCTAATTTATATTTTCTATTATAAGATTTAATTAAAAGTTGACGTGGACGATTTATGACGTTATTTTCTACCAAAAATTCGCGCGGTCAGTTCGAAGCGGTAAATACTGGGCGAGGTGGAAACACCTCAGTTTGCTTAACCCTTGCTGAATTTGGGGTTTGACAAAATGGCTAGAATTTGCATATTTAACGTTTAAAAGTACAGCACGAAGTCTAACGACTCTAAATTGCTGACACTTGACTTTGCTACTACTCTGTAAAGTATGTACATTATAAATTGTTATTAAAATAATGTCGTGGACAAATGTTTCGTATAATTAATTATCCAAGGAGATTTATGAAATTATTTTGCAAGATGGGAGGTGGTTGTGAGCAGGGCTTTGAACCGGAACTAAACCGAAAACTGAAAAAAAATGATATTTTTGTCAGAACGAAAACAGAAAAAAAATAACGTTTTTTTTCGGTTCGGTACATGTTCACTTCAGTTATTCTACGAGACATGAGAAATAGTTTAAATTAAAAATATATTGGAAGATATATTCATATTTAAAGGTAGCTTTTATCTTTTTAAATTATAAATAAATATAGGTACCCAAGAATCCTGTATACTTCTACCGTGAATATACGAATTTGTTTCATTTACATATGTTTCGTTTATATATGTTTCGTTAAATAGATTATATTGTTATCAAATCTAATTATTATACCATTAATTAATTATTACTATTCATATTATTTGTGTAATTAGAATACTTACAAAACAAGGAATCTGTTCAAATGTTTTAAATTATGGTAGATTAAATTAGTTATAAAAACATTTAAAAATTAATTATTGAACGCTTACCGGAACCGAACTGATATATTTATTTTAATTAAACCGGAAAGAAAACCGAAATGAATAAAATAACGGTTCTAGGTCCTGGTTGTGAGACCTTTTTATTTCCAATCCACACGGAACCTGTAGCAGATTATTGACAACAATTTACACTGTTCAGAAACCCATTGTCGTTCAATAAAATAAAAATCTACATGTGTGCATTTGGAATCAAAAATGCATCAATGTTTATAAATTATAATATTAATAACGCGATAACGTTGTAATAACTTATAATTTTTTACCGTTATATTACTTTTTTTTAAAAAT
This sequence comes from Eubasilissa splendida, assembly GCA_031772225.1. Taxonomy (NCBI): domain Eukaryota; kingdom Metazoa; phylum Arthropoda; class Insecta; order Trichoptera; family Phryganeidae; genus Eubasilissa; species Eubasilissa splendida. Next base: position 26,413,749 of record CM062850.1, on the reverse strand, counting down.
TATATATTTCTTTTAAAAATATTTTTAAAAAGTAATTAATTATAATATGTACGTCATTACCGAAAATGAACATGATGTAGGTACTTACCATTAATTTTGTAAAAATATATTTATATATTATATACACCAACCGGTTTTGGAAAATATTTTTTTCTTCATTAGGATGTCAAATAAACTAACTAAAACCACATGTCAAATTGTTCTAATGTTTTCACATTCAATTTAAAATATATGTATTATTTAAAAAATTAATTTATTACCTGACTTAAATTGTTACGATGATGAAAGATTAAATTTACTCATAAAAAGTTGTTATAAACAATGTAATAAATAAATAAATATTAAAATGAATAACCACAATGTAAATTTTGCGTTAAATATATTCTTTGAGTATTTCTAATAATAAATAATAGCTTATAAAACTGTGTTAACATTTCGACGTCATTTATTTACAGAAATATAAGTAGAGTTAAAATTGTTAACCTGACAGTGAATGAGTAGGACTGATTTGAGAGCTCATTGAACGGTCTCGGGTAAGCAAAGAGTCGCTATTCAGTCAACAACAGCATACTTCTTCAACGAAGGGATTTACGTAAATGAGTACGTCTCCCGGTTTCAAAAATCAATTCTCTTGAGAAGCAGTTTATGACATATTTACATTGAAACTATTATAGAATTTCAACAATTTGTTTATGATAAAACGATTATTATCATTTTTAAAATGACTCGCTTAATTAGGCGATGTACTCACAAGACGTCCAAGTCCAACGGTGACGTCACTGGCATGTGAACACCATTCCACGCGTCGAGTCATGTCAAGTGCAGTATACTGCTCTGACCCTGGCCTGCATCTAGTAAATCTTTTTTTTTTAATGTCTAGCCCTATTCACTGCAGTATTCGCAATGATATGAAGTAATAATTAATAAGTAATGTTACTGACAAATGTGGGAAACTATCCGGCTGCTCGGGCAATATAGTAAAATGATGAATCAAGGTAATTTTGATTCACCGAGGCTTTTAAATAAATAATTTATTATCTTAATAATATTAAGAAAACACTTTGTTTATACCCACTGTTTTTTGATAAATCTACATGTTTCAAGACCAATGGTTCTTTCTGCAGGATTCAATGGATACTAAAATTAAAAATGCAAGCACAGACAAAAACAATACTATGAATATTAGTGGTTAATTAGGAACTAATATGAAAAAAAAAATTACATGTGACTATTTGCAAAAATAATTTGTTTATTTATAATGTTTAATATGCTTTTATTATTTCTAAAATTTCCAATTTATCTAACTGAAAACCTCTGGTATTTGTATATAAAATCTCTAAACCCTTATTAATGTCAAAAAAATGTTTTGTTTCCGAAAGATGGTTAGTAAATTCAGAATATTTGTTGTTATTTAGACATCACAAAACAAAGTGTTTTCTTATTATTAATAATATAATATGTTTCCACAAAGTAATTTTGCAATTATTGAAAAATTTATATTCTATTTGATAATAAAAAGATTACATATCCATTTAATCCGTATATTTCATATGAAATTGACCCTTCACTCCAATTTATTGTACCAGTTTCCTTTCAAATTTTCCTACGCATGGGATATTACGTACAAACCAGTCATTTAGAAAATTTACCTTAGTGATATAAAGTATCATTTTGATCGCTTCTGGATGTAGAAACATAAATCTTAAGGATGTTTAGGCATGGTAGTTGGTACCGTCTTCAAAAACTCGATGAAATAATATTACGGAATACACGAAAATGTACGATTTTACTACACAAATATACCGAAAAATGACATTACCGGTAAACCGGTTTAAAAACATTTTAATAAAAACAAATTGTTACATTAATATTTATTTTACACAAAGATTACTATTTATATTGTACACAGCGTTATCTATAATACATGTGATTATATAAAAGTTAATATATTAATAATTAATGAAATTACAGTGACGAAATTTTAAAGGAGACATTGCATAATGCAACAGGACTTTGCAAAACTTCAGAGGACACTAAAAAATATTTGTCGGAAGACAAAGTAAACGCCAAGGGATGAATAATAATAATAATCAATAATGAACCGTTAGCTTGCCGGGTGGTTTTTGCGATGGTCAGTCCCGGTCAGTCAGTCGGTCGGATCCCCAACGCACGTGCGCGCATTGTATTACGCCGAAGAAAATTCCAGGTAAACGAACCATTCAACAAAACACTCAAGGATCCTGCATTCTGCAAATATCGTCACATAATGGCGCAGTTTAAACATATTATTATATAACACGTTAAAAATTGAAAAAAATTTTTGCGAAATTATCGGTACTTAGAAATGTATTTATCGGTAATTCGGTAATGTAATTATTTACCGGTTTACCGAAAATCGGTAATGCAAACCCTAATATATAATACAATACGTGTACTTATGTTAAGAGCTTGTTATTTAGATATATACTAAATTAATATTCTACTTTTTTGAAAAATATCTCTTCTATCTGGTGAACAAATTACATAATGGTACTATGCGCGGCACCATCAGTTTTTTTTTTTAAATAAGGCCCTGTGCTCGCTTGGGCACGTTGATGTAGTTATTACATTCCTCCCTCCCTGCTTTGTTCGCTGCATTTCAAAATGGCAGCCGTTTCCCGCTAAAAGTAAAGTAATACGTCGACCGTTAGATAATGTAGATTAAATACCCGGTCTCTGGCTGCGTAAACAACCCGAGTGAAAATGTAATGCCATAAGTATGCAAATCGCCAGAATCTGGAGCTGCAATCTCCAATTATTTTAACAAGGTTCGTAACTTACCTTGCGTCAAAAATATTCCGCCGAATTTAAATGATAATATTTCCTCTAAATTATATTCAAAATGTCGGTCCCGAAAGAAGTAGATATATATTATACATATATTTTATAGAAATTTTTTTCGTCAAAGTAAACTATTTTTTTAACGCGAGGCGTTACAGATTTATGCTTCGGATTACGAAATAATAACTATATACTTATAATGTGAAAGAAAATTCACAAAATGGAAATACAATTGCTTGAATATATTTGTGAAAAACACTGTTAAATAATTTATACTGTCTATCTTTAAAATGGATCTCAAAATCATAATATTTTAAAGCTGTTTACTGTTTACATTACTTTTTATGTGCCTATATTTAACGGAAACAAATACGAAGATGACCGAAGGGAATAAAATTATTGGTGCTTTTAACATAATAATTTTGAACGGATCTTGCCACCCGAAGCACGATTAACGATGCATAATGGCGTTTTGAAACCAACACATAGAAGATAATAGAATCAAAATATACTGGATACTGGGAATAGACGCGATTGTAAAGCTAGTTAATGTACAGTTAATAGGTTGTACACTGGATAGAATTAATTAAATAATAGAATGTTTAGTTTTAAACAATAATAGTTGTGTATCAAAACAGAAGAGTGACGTTTAATATTGTTCAGCTTACCTTCTAATTAATGCACTTAATTTAACAATTTCCAAAATCACCGATAAGTATGGATCGAAGGCATTAGAATTTGTTTAAAAAATAATTTCCTGTAAAAAAAAAGGTAGCATTTATCATATCTAAAATGACGTGACGAATATAACTAATCTAATATAACGAAACCATTTTTAAATCTATTTTTTTATAATGATTCGACATCATTCTGCCATCCGTGAGGTACATTCAACCAAACTGGCCGATATTAAATTTATCGTTTGACGTACGTAAGCATAAGACAGCAAATCTTTGAGACATGGTGTGTACACAGGGACTACGAATGCCGAGACCATTACTATCGAAGACAAGAGTGACTTTTGAGTATCACGATTTTTGAACCAGAATATCGTCGAATATTTTGGCCGAAAATATCTATTTTTTATTAAGGAGAACACATTCTTATTGTGAAGTTGTAATTATTCAGAACATAGGTCTGTGATATTTTAAATATGAATTAAATATATTAATTATAAAGATATACATATAAAATCAATTTTATCGAAAAATATTGTTGTTGCGCCACCGGGATTCGAACCTGGATCTCTTTCCTAACCGGGGAAGGTGCTTTATCCAACTAAGCTACAGCGACATTATTTTTAGCGACAATTTTCGGCCCTATATGTCACCTTTTTGATATTAATACATTAAGGTTCGAATCCCGGTGGCGCAACAACAATATCTTTCGATAAAATTGATTTTATATGTATATCTTTATAATTAATATATTTAATTCATATTTAAAATATCACAGACCTATGTTCTGAATAATTACAACTTCACAATAAGAATGTGTTCTCCTAAATAATAAAGTTGTATCAATGTGTCCAAAATTTAATAAAAATGAATTGATAATTCTGGCGTCTGCTATCAGTTTACTCAAAGGTATTTGAGATTCTGTAAAAATAAGGTAGATGGCTCTGTCAAATGATGGAACGATTAAATGTATTAATATCAAAAAGGTAACATATAGGGTCGAAAATTGTCGCTAAAAATGTTGTCGCTGTAGCTTAGTTGGATAAAGCACCTTCCCCGGTTAGGAAAGAGATCCAGGTTCGAATCCCGGTGGCGCAATAACAATATTTTTCGATAAAATTGATTTTATATGTATATCTTTATAATTAATATATTTAATTCATATTGAAAATATCTATGGTGAAGTTTCTATAAACGTGTCTATGAAAGTAACGCCGTCCGTTGGAAATTATTTTACTGAAAGATTTCTTGAAATACGATACGTGCATGGCTTGCTATTCTGATTTCCGTGCCACAGGCAGACGGCGGCGGTCGGTAAGTGAATAACTCTGCAACAGAACAAAGTACACGCGACTCCTTATTACAAATGTAAAGAAAACTCAAAGAATCCAACAGCTGCGAGAAAATATGTTTTTGCACTCGGCGCGAAAATCAATACTAACTACAAAATCACAAAGTAGAAGTACCTACATATTACATTATCAATGCATACAATCAGATATAAATCAATTTAACCTAAAATTGCCAAAATTGCTACACTTTATTGTCGTTGAAGGCAAATAGACGCGGCAAGGACATGCCCAACGCTCCTAACAACAGGATCCTTAAGTGGTTGGCCGTCACCGACGTGTTCGTCATGCTGGAGTGCATACCCTTCGCATCGTACAAATATTTTGTAAGTTAACACAAATTAATTAAATTAATCAATTAGAAAGATATACAGAAAAAAATTACCTAAATAAATATTTTTTGAACGTACCGTGATTCGAACTTAGACCTTTCCTTATCCCGGGAAATAAATTTCGCTATATCAACCGAACACGCTTTCGTCAAATTTTAAACTAATATTCTGTAGTCTTTCTAACTGATATACCTATTATTCCAATTTTAAAAGCCATCAATTTTATATTTCGATGAATCTCAAATACATTTGAATAATACACGCTAAGAGAAATAAATCAATCAATTTTATTAATTTATACAAACTTTGATACAGTTTTATTACGAAATATGTCAGATATGGTAATCCGCGCTGTTATTTAAATTCAAAGCAATCGTGTAATACAAAAATAATAGAGACCGTATTTCTTTACATCAACATAATTTTTAAAAGATGTTTCACAATCGGTTAGGTTAATTAAGGTGCGTAATAGAAAAATTTGCATGATTCCCGCAATATATCGAACAATTAAAAAAATTAATCTTTATAACAAGTTCTAAGAAATTAAATAAATATCAGATATCTCGTAGAGACAAAGCTATTTTTTATTATATTTAATGAAAAATACATGGAAGTATGGGGTAATTACAGGGCTTACAACTTGTTTTCGGCTGTCTTAAGTGATCACTTTATATATATATATATATATATATATATTATAATAATTCTCAGACGTATTTTAGTACAATATATTAAAAAACATTTTACAGATAAAGAATATTGCTTTTAAATATTTTTTTTTAAAATCAGATTCCCATAGTGATAACATATATGCTGTTTTTTAAAAAAGGGAAAAATGAATTATCAAATTTGGTCCGTAGATGGCGATGGTATAATGGTACTCGAATCGAGTCCACATACTAACACATATATACATTTTTCAACAATTTGATAGATAAATATATAAAATATGAATTAAATATATTAATTAGAAATATATACATATAAAATAAATTCTATCAAAAAACATTGTTATTGCACCACCAGGATTCGAACCTGTAAATAAAGTTGTATCAAAGTGTCCAAAATTTAATTAAAATGAATTGATAATTCTGGCGTCTATCAGTTTACTCAAAGGTATTTGAGATTCTGTAAAAATAAGGTAGATGGCTCTTTCAAATAATGGAACGATTAATATATTAGTATCAAAAAGATAACATATGGGTTCGAAAATTGTCGTTAAAAATATTGTCGCTGTAGCATAGTTGGATAATGCACCTTTCCCGGTTAGGAAAGAGATCCAGGTTCGAATCCCGGTGGCGCAACAACAATTTTTTTCGATAGAATTGATTTTATATGTATATCTTTATAATTAATATATTTAATTCATATTTAAAATATCACAGACCGTCTGTTCTGAATAATTACAACTTCACAATAAGAATGTGTTCTCCTAATTACCCCATAATTCCATATATTTTCCATTAAATATAATAAAAAATAGCTTTGTCTCTCAAAAAAATTGTTTGCCCCTTGCAAATGATTAGTTTTATTACCTAGCTTCGACCGTCATTTGAATTATTGTTTGTGTTAATTTCATTTCTTCTTATATTTGACTGAAAAACGTTAAAACAAAATTATTTGCTTTCAAGAAATAAAAATTGCTAATAAAATAAACAGCCGAAACAAATCAAGTCAGCACTAATTATTTATTAATAGAGTGATTATTTCAATACTTGGCAGTACTCAAAAATTTTAGTATCTGCTTCAGCGCTCTTAAATTTGAAATTCAAAAGCACTATAGCCGATGATGGAAATGATGCTGTGAGCTAAAAATAGCCGCGTCGACCTATAAATTCCAAATTGAATTAGCTGTGTAATTTTCATTTAGGTTTAATAATTAAGATTCTTGTTTATAATTTTTTTTTAATATATCAACATACAAATAATTAGTTAAATTACTGGTTTTCGGATGTTTCAATTGTTTTTTTTTCTTTTTATATAGAGATGCGTGCATAGAATGTGTGTCACAGTAATAAATGCGTATGGTCTACTAAGCTCGGTGAGCAAACTATATTGAAGAATTTTAATAGAAAGAGCAAAAAGGGTGACGAAAAAAAAGTATAAGACGTGCAAAAGACCTTTGTGGGTGAAAGAGTATGCATGGATCAGATCTTTTCTCTAAGAGCAATGACGGAAAAGTTTTTAACGAAAAACCAAAAACTTTTTTGTACCTTTGTAGATCTGCAAAAGACATATGATAGAGTTATAAGAGAAAGCTTATGAAAGGTACTTTCAGATTACAGGGTGAATAGCAAACACGCAATCGCATCCCTATATGTGTGTAAGGATCGATGGATCATTCACACCATGGTTTAAGATCACAAAGGGTGTCAAGTAGGGTTATGTAATGTCTCCATGGCTGTTCAACTTGTATATAGATAATTGTGTGAATGAACCGGAATATATATATGAATGTAGGAGCGAAAATGGGCGATTTGATCGTATGCTGTTTATTGTACGCCGATGGTGCAGTATTAATGGCGAATAATGAACAAGAATTACAGAGGCTAGTGAGTAGAATATACGATGTATGCAAGGAAAGCGACTTTATTATGAATGTTAACGAGTCGAAAGTTGTAGGTGATGAATGTTTGGAACAAGTAGATGAGTTTGTGTATTTGGAAAGTATTTTCGATAGAAACGGAAATACAGAAAGATATCGAAAGTAGGATGATTGCAGGGAATGAAGTGAACGGCGCTTTGAATGGAATTATAGCTAAGGGAAACTTGTCAACTGAGGCAAGACTAGCGGTTCACAATAGAGTCCTGGTACCGACACTGATGTATGGAAGTGATGCTTAGAGCCGGCAGAAGAGGAACAAAAGTAGACTGAATGCAGTGGAAATGGAAGATCCGTTTATGACAGAGTAAAGAATGAAGAAATAAGGAAAGAATGTAAAGCTGGTCATAATATAGTAAGTAATATTAAGAAAGAATCACTTAGATAGTTTGATGAACGGATGAATGAGGAAAGAATGTTAAGAAAGATATGTGACGCATGTGTTGATGGCATCAGAAATAGAGGACATCCGCAAAAGACTTGGCACGACCAAGTAAACCAGATACTGGAGGATGGTTCTGTTAGAAGTCTCAATAATCATCGAGCTTGTATGAGAAGATGTATGAATATGGATGAGGCGAGAATTATGTATCAGGACAGAATAGTGTGGCGCTCTATCCTCTCCACCTACCCCCGCGGGGAAACGGCGTGATGATAAGTATGTAAGTTAATATTCTTACTATTTTTAAACTGAGCTAAACGCTTGTGCTATGAAAATAGTGTTAATTTGATGGCCTTCTGGAATGAGGCTCGATCCCTCGACCACTAAATCACAAGACGAGTATCCTAACCACTAGACCACAAGCACGTTTACCATAGCACTTCCACCTGATATTTCCATATTTTATAGAGTAGACAAATGCGTATAAATTGTCTAGAGATTGTAAAGTTATAATGTCTCATTGTCTATAAAAATATAAATAATCTTCTTGACTTTACGTAGAAATTCATAAACTTGTTTTAAGATTTGAATTAATTGTTGTACGCAATATTGAGAAATGTATTTTTGTTGGTAGCAATTTTTGATATTTTTTTTTAGGAAACACGTCTTGTCGTTAAAAATTATATATTCATTTTTGTTATAATTTATTCTTTGATCAATTCCTTTTGTAATATCGATGGTTCTCGAAAGTAAATGAGTGCAATGAGCCGTTTTCAAATGGATTATTTTGATATGACTTATATTACATGACATATACATCTGAGATATGTACATCAACTAAAAAGAAAGAGCGGAAAATTTTAAGGTGCTTCTTTAGGCCAGTTTAGAATAGATTTTGGCGAAGGCGCTGCAATAATAAGATCTTAATAATAAGCGTCTCAAAGTTTACAAAAATATGAAGACTTTGGTGGTTGGGAGCAATAATGTCCTCAGACGTAGAGATCCAAGACTTAAAGATCCAAAATTGGAGAGATCAATAGAGGAAAATCTCCAAGACCTACGGTTGTGTTCCATAATGATGATGATTATTGGAAGATTTCCACCTCTTTACGTTAAACGATCTTTATTTTAATACATGTAAAAAGGTACACATTCAACGAAATTTTAACTATAAATACAGTTGCGACAATAGGTTCTGACGGTTTTTTATGCGCTGCTGTATTAGAGTGCGACGGAGGAGTAAGTTTGACTGGCTACAACCTGTTTGATATAGACTTCCGGTTCAGTATCCATGGCTATTCGGACGGTTAATTAACGTGTGTTCGCTGTTTCAGCGTACTTTGAAACAAATTCAGCAGTCAGTAGTAGTCAAGCTCAACGACGATATCAATTAACCACCCAGATTGCCTGATTCTAAGGCGCCAGACTTTTATTAATGAGTTTTTTAAATGTCTCTAGCGTATTTCAACAAGCCTCATATCCTTAAAGATTTATAAAATAATATTACAAAATAAATCATAGTGATAGATAATGAATTTGCAAGCCATCGCGAATAACTTTTGCCGACGTATACAATAGTGTACCGCGGTGCCCATTTAAGAAACGTATTTTTACAAACAATTATTTAATTATAAATAAATATTAAACAAGGTACTTGTCATTTTACCAAAATCATCAGAACCACGTGGCGCACCCTATATAAAAATATTAATTTACATATCGTCGTGAAGTTGATCTAAAAATATATTAAAATTAGCTGAATGCCGTGACTCGAGTTATTTCTGAATGATAAGCATTTACTAAATACGTGGGTAAATATTTAACCGCTATAGTTCAAAAAAAGCTTACCATATTTTCTTACTTGCGTGTTGATTGAAATCATGCATGTTTTAGATTTTCACATTTTATTATCGTGTATTTTTTCAACAATTACTTTAACATGATCAACAGCCCTTAACAAAATTACTTCATCGTGTTTAATTTTATAGATTAAATTTATTTCTGAATTTAACTCTAGGTTACAAAGAGAAGTGTTGAATTTATTACTGAAATAAAAAAAATTAATGTGTGTTGTTCGCTTGGAAAATCAGTATTTTCTTCTCTCTTCTTCAGCCCGTGTATGTTAGCTTGCGATATATCCAGAAGCCTATAACTTATAAGCTACCCTCATTTCCCTTCATTACTCCTTGTCTTGAGTTGTCAGCTATCAGTTTGTCCAATTCCTTTCTATCATCGATCTGTCGCTTCTGAGGTTGTTCTGCTGATAGACTTGAAGCTCGTGGCAGTCTCAAGCATATCAATCTATTGGCGCACCTGTTCGCTTTGGTGGGCAACGTGAACGGCCCATGTCCATTTCACCTCGGAGATAGCTTAGACTCAAACTCTTTGATTTACCTCTCTAATTTGTACACGGTCACATACGCTGATGTTGAGATGGACCGTTCCATTGCTCGTTGAGCCACTTGAGTGCTTGGTGTTAAAAGTTTCTTTAAAATTATTACAACCTACGCTACAGAAACTCTATCGCTAAATTAGTCATATTGTTATATCATAAAATTCAAAAGTATAATATATTTATATGGCGACCTGCACGCGGCTCACAGTACTGCCATACAGTGATATGGCTTACAATTATGATATGTATAAATAGTGATATGGCATTACAGTGATATGGCTGTCAATTCAGGCACTTGACAGCCATATCAGTCTGCCTGGTATCCACAGAGATGCGGTTAACAATACATCGCGACGGACTAGCTACTTCTTCTCAACCCGTATTTCCAATAACTCCCCAAACGAGCATCTTCCGTTTCGAACTTAATGTGTGCAAATTAACTTTATACTCGTGTACTTTTAATTATGAATCGCCCCGAAATAAACGCCTATTTTTGTAAGTCCTTTTTTAATTACATACCTTACTTTAGTCACAGTATATATACTCACTCACACTAACACTAACACTCACACGCGTGAGACGACGTGAGAGAGATAGGACCTTCAGTCTCACCCTGTACAAAACCTTCTGATCCGAATTACATAACCTACAAGCGTCAGTCACTCCATTAGAGTGACTCGACAACTCAGATCACATGTTTCGACTCATATCATAGATAAACCAATAACTTATATAGTGTAGCCATAAACTGTTTTCTATATATTGAATTAATTAATCATTATCAATACTAAAGAAAATTTTCAAAATTAAGATTTGTCCTTGACCTACATTTTTCAGTGATTATTAAGAAACGATACGTTCTAAAGAAACGCAATTTTCCAATAACACAGAAATAAAATAACATTTAATAAAATTTTAATACTACTCGACACTAAAATACTTCGGTTATAAAATATATTGGAAACCCTTGCATTTTAAGAAGATGGTAACTTTTTACTAGAAAAAATAAGTGTATCGCTAATAATGCATAAAACTAGTCAGATTAAACTAATAGTTAACTAAGGAGTTATAATAGTTGGGAGGGCAGTCTACGGGGAATTCGGTGGCAAATTAATTTTTTCGAAAGAAAAATTTATCGTTTGCATTTTTAGTGACATATTTACTGTTGTTTAATTAATGTATTTATTTATATTCAGGCATTAACATTGTAACAGAAAATTCAATACACAAAGGAAAATTTACATAGTGTCGGCATGTTTTTACATAATCAAAATAAAAAATTAATATAAAATGTGGAGTAGCAATTTAATATTGAGATGTATTGGGCACTATGTTGTTTTTTCCTTTCCACCGTAATTGATTATTCAATTTTCATTATTGGGCAAGAAAATTCACTGTTTCTTGATAACACATTGTATTTTTCTTTCCGATATCAAATATTCTATTCGAGAATGTCCCAGAAGTCAGAACATTCTGAGATAAAATATTTATATTGTCTTTTTTATTAGTTCAAGAAGAATTTCGATTTGAATCCTCGTGGAATTTTTCTCACTTCAGAGAAAAGTTCAAAATTCAATTAAATTTTATAAGACAAATTTTTGTTGGAAACAAAAGTACACAAAATACGGAATAGAATTTGAAGAATTTTCGTAATAGCACTAAATGGTTCCACGGCAAATTCTGTAAATTCTTTAATGGGATGAACAAATCTTATTACCTTAATTCAACAAAAAAAAAATATCATTTCAGAATATGTACAATTTTGTATTAGTTCTCTTGGTTGAAATAATGAAATATCCTGACGACAACTGGATTATTCATTATTAAATAAATTGTCTTTAGATAAAATACTAACGAAAGAGTATTATTCCATTTGTAGAGATAAATAAACATCTACAAAGACCTAGATGGTTTGTTTTTTCAAAGATTATAGTAGACTTAATATAATAATATCGATAAGTCATGCAGACGAAGTGGCGAGAGTAGTTGGTCCCAGATATCGACGGTTCTAGAATGTAAGTGCCTTATTCGAGAGAATAAGCGTTATTGTTGTACATGAAATTCTTACTGTAATAAATAGACGTATATAAATACATATTTTTAACTTAATACTGAAGTAATAAAAATAAATTTGGTTAATAAATATAATTAAGTTAAAGATGCAAATATAACTTATATTTTTGATGTCATCAACACTCACATAGTATATCTTTCTTACCATCTTTTCTTCGATCATCCGTTCCACATGGACCAAAACACCCATACAGCCACATTGAATTTATCCGGTTTAATAATATTTATTATATTTGCACTTCGCCTCACACAAAATAATAGATGCAATGGCGTGATGATGGTTTCACGAGGTGTAATGACACGATCATGCCGTTAGCATGCAATCTATAAATTGAAAATATTATGAATAGAATATGAACACAGTACAATATTAGGCATATCGTGTAGTTTTAACTCTTCAATGATTCATAGGGTTTCACAATTCTTCACCGATGGCAGTATCTATGATTATAATGAAAATATGACTGCCAGAACACGAATCAGGCTATTGGGATCGATAAATGCAAGGTCTACAAAAACAAGAGAACAATTTATTTTTGTACTTTTTTTTCTATTCATCGTATTATCTGTTTTGTAATGAAAAACATATGTTTTTTAATCGAATCGAATATTACATTAGCCGCTTAAATAAAATGATTAATAATCTTACCGAAAGGTCCGCAGTACTCGTAAATACCATTCATCTGGGTTGACCTGTTTACTACCGAGAGCCCATTTGATTAGACATACCCGACATCATTCCTTGTTACTTGATGTCATTAAGCGAAAATTTATGATTGGCCAAGGTCCAATAGAGGCTTTCCCGGGATAGTTAGGGTCAATGGGATCCAAAAGTGGGATGTTCCACTACCCCACATACGTGTGCGACGGTGACCCAATCTTCGTACGTTTGTATTCGAGAGAAATAACGACGCGGAATCGCTGGCCTTTACAACGGGTACCCATTTTCATTTTCCCTGGAATTTATAAAAGGTCGACATAGCTATTCAAATTTACTTGCTCCATATATATTTACTTAACATTTTTGACAAAATTTGTTTTGTTTATTATTCCCCTTTATTTTATTTTAATACGTATTATCACATTTTTATTAAATGGTCCGCAGTGAATCTTAACGTACGAATATATACTAAGTACCAAAAAAAATATTATATACGTATTTCTTTTTATACATAAACATGTACATTTTTAATTTTAATTATATTTTTATATGCTTATTATAAATTTTTATTCACTCCTTTAACTTCATTTTGTTACTTTATTCTTTTTTTTCTATACCTCTTTTAATCTTTCCATATTAATTTAACACGCAAACAAATATAAACATCTGACACTACCAATAAATTGGCGTAAACTTATGCTCGTTAGCCCGTTCATAAATGAGATACATACACGGTGCGCCGTTAGAATCCAGACAAAATTGTATTTGAAGGTCAATTGTATTTGAAGGTTAGGCGCTAATTGACACTAAAGTTAGCTAAATATGTCATTAAGACTTTCATAACCTCAAAATGGCCGAGCAGATCAACTCAAACATGGAATACGATAGAAGAGCGGCGATTATAGAAAGCCTTCGTGCCGGAAAAACTCCCACCAAAGTTATTAAATTCTTCAGGTACCCAATATCGACTGTATGTGACTGTATGGGACGCCCACAACCCTAAAGACGTCCCTGTGGTGGGCAAGACCAAGTTTCCGGCCAATATCCACGTCCTGAGCATCGTCTCAAGTGAGGGTGATGCCATGCCGCCGCACTTCTTCCAGAAGGGCGAAACGGTCACGAAGGAGGTTTATTTAGAGGTCCTGAGGACAGTGGTAAAGCCGTGGATGGAGACTGTGGTCTCTAGGAGACCGTATATCTATCGACAAGATGAAGCACCCACTCACACAAGCCATTTAGTGCAAAATTGGTTCTCTTACAACGTTGATATGTTTTGGTCGAAGGACTTTTGGCCCCCTAACAGTCCCGACCTAAACCCTCTGGACTACTAAGTATGGGACGTAGTCGAGAGACAAACCAACAAGTCTAGACACCTTAACGTCAACTCCCTCCGGACCGCTATCGAGGCAGAGTTTACGGCCATGAACCGCGATCAGTTGAAAATAGCATGCTCGCGCTTTAGGGCGAGGATATAGAAGGTGATAGAGGCGTAGGGTGGCTATATAGAATGAAAGTTCCCAGCAAGGAACCTTAAAATGAGATATAACAGCATTTTTTGATATCTTTTTATATTGGCTTAAATAAGCAACTTTTTGCAATAACGTTTTTTTGTCCGAATTCGATCGGCGCACCGTTTTCCTCTCGTTTATTTTGATATTTTCAATTTTTATTCAAAAATTGTCTTACAAACTTGAAATTTGTCCTATAATATGATATATATAATTCTCTCTTTTTATTTTGAAACAAAATCTTTGAAAGAAGATAAAATTTGATTTACATTTTTTGCAAATTATTTCCTACTCATTTTTTGAAATGTGTTCATCAAAATATACTCAGTTTGCATATTTTCGTCTAAATTTGAAACAAATTATGAAAATTAAATAATAGATTACAACACTGCAGCATGTTTAAATCTGTTGGCTACTTTAACACAGACGAAAGACTAGCAAAGAAGCCAAGTAGAACAAGGTTGAATCACTATCAGAGACGATACCTACCTACTGCAACCCATACAAAAAAATGTAATTTTAAAATGGCAAAATAGATAAGTTATTTGAATATTTTATTATAGCTCTCCTCTCACGCAAAACAATAAAAAAAAATTGTTAATAAACTTATCTTATTTTTGGATCAAGGTTCTTGCTGGTGAAAAAATATTCTGCAGTATTCTAATTTTTTCACATTTGTTTTATCTTTAGCTAAGTTAGCGATTTAATATATTTATACCTGTCATTATTTACTACTCCTGAGTCATTCTCAGTCTCTCTGTACTGTGCCAGCAATATAAAAGGGGGTATTTTCTCTGAAATTTGTTTACAACCACCTTTCTATCATCCACCCCATCATAAAGATCGATGTATTTTATATCATAAAGTCAAGAGGTGTGGATAGAGTAGATAAACAATTACCGGGTCTTTCAATAGTATGGCGGAAAAAAGGTATCCTTTTGAGTAAACTGGAAGCTAATTCTATTTTGGCGATCTGTATAGGTCTATTGCCTCCACTCCTATCATCACCGTCTGGCGATACTGAATGCACCATGCATATACTGGGGCGTGAAACAAAACTCCCCGTAAAACATATTCAGTACCGACGCGATACAACAATAACCATGCGACACGCAACCATTTGGGAGGCTTCATAACCTGCTCTGGCCATATATAATACATGATACATACCGTGATTATCAAGTGGACACGTGAATGATGGATGAGTATTGGGGTATCCACCACTCACTATGCTTTATTGCCCGCAAATCTATATAATATATATTATATATCCAAATATTACATGAGTTCTGTCTTCAAACTACATGTCCAGATCGATTCAACAAAAGACAGGTTAAGAAAACACACGATTCAAATAGGGAACTATCTTGGTACGTTACATATTATTTTCAATATAGGTATACAAAATATAATCAAAGATCTAGTTTTTTATTTTCTAATTAAATCAACCAATTTTTTAATTTATTCTTAATAAATTTTCGGGCTGGAGACTTCATCTCCATGTTTTCAACGGTCGTTTTACTTTCCAATAGACAACCACAAACAAAATTGGTAGTAAAACCAGTATTTTCTCGTCTAAATTTCCCGATTCCATTATCTAACCATCGTGAGGCTGTTTTGTATAGCTTGTGTAATATTTATAGCGTCGTTTAATGCTGTTACAGAATGTTACGCGCAGTATACCCATGATTATGTCGATATTTGATGTTTTGAATACAGCAGTTATTATACATTTAAAATTAGCAATATTAACTTTGTGGTATTTTTAGAAATCGTTAGATGTATTTAAACTCAATTAAGCGGTTAATAAAACAAAGATAATAAATAAAAAAATAAATACTAATTGGCTAAAATTAAATACAAAGCGGATAAATCGAAGATCTATTCATATCTGAAACCTATTTATGTATTATTATTCTTTAAATAAATGAAAACTTTGAAACGCTTCATTTACTTTTAATTAATAATTTAAGTCACAATGTATATCCTACATAAATAACTTAGCAATATTAAAATCGAGAAGGCTAAGATGGGCAGGATACACTTTAATATATATATTAGATGATGCCATCAAACAGAATTGATGAGTCACAACGGTCTAACGATGAGGCTAGACCACATACAAGTTCGGTCACTCGTCAACAATTTTTGCAGATCAGATGAGATCATTTGTTTCGTTATTTGCAAAACGTCTTAAATAATAAAACCTTCACTGTTGATAGGGATATATAATAAGTGTTTTTGTCGGAAAAGATATGAACTTTTTTGGACATGAATGGCTGAATGATTGCTAAAGGTAATCAAACAAAATGGACACTATATGCTTTAATAAAGTTTTATATCCTTTAAAAAATTCGCTTTTTATATAAATATAAAATATGCAATCACTTTTTAGTCACATTATGGTTATAAAAATTATGAATATCTCGTCATCATTAAAGGTGTTGTTTTCAGTAATTTCATAAAATATAAAAATGAAGTAAGATTTGATTGTTTTTTATACAATTTCCTTGCTTATAAGATCTATCGCAGTTAAATTGTTTCATTTTCGTCATTCAACTACAAAATTTGGTAAAAAAAAACACCTTCATGTTTGAAAAGCCCCTTTGACATTTTTACGTTTTTAATCACAGCTCTAAAAGTTTTTAAAAATTGCTTTATGAAACCTCTTGCCTGCCTAAATTGAAAAGCTCACCAATAGATACCCCATCGACACGATACACAAGCTCCTATTTTACGACAAAGTAAGAGAGTATCCCTGAATCGACACTTTGGTTCCGTATCGTAACAATTTTATATCATCCCTTATCGAAAAATGTTGTATTTTACAACATTTTCTAGTATAGTGGCGTATCGAAACATAAATTTATATCAGATACAATATAATGCAGATAAGTTTTTGGGATATTCACATGATATAGCTATTAGATTATTTTTTATTTATTTTTGTAATGATAATCAATAAAATATTATTTGCTTTGTGGTCTTTGTTTGACATTGAGATAAAAATTACTTCATAAACTAACATGCATTATAACTTTTTATTATAAAGTTTTAACAGATCTCTTTTAAACCATGTATTCATATAAAAATACGCAATTGGAAAAGAACTTGAAAGGATAATAAACCTTATATCTCAACAATATTTATGAATTTTTTAAAAGGAATTCATAACTTTTCGGTGACAGCAGAGATATCTACGTTACGGTTGTCGTTATATAATTCGATCATAGTTATATCATTCTATCGTAGTCATATCATTCGATCGTAGTTATATCATTCGATCGTAGTTATATCATTCGATCGTAGTTATATCATTCGATCGTAGTTATATCATTCGATCGTAGTTATATCATTCGATCGTAATTTTTATGACATTCGATCATCGTCATATTCTTTGGTCATTGTTATGTTATACAACACTATCGGTTTGAAATCATCATCATCGTCGCCTTCATCATCAACTATTATTAATGAAAATATCTCCACGATTCTGCCACTCTTTTCGCTCCTCCACTAATCTTTTTCATGTCACTCCTACTGCTCCAATTATTTCGTCTATCTATCGAGATTTTGGGTTTTCTCTAAGTTATATTTTTTTCGTGGATACTATTAAAAATGTTTTTTATCTTTGCTACTTGAAATATGGCCCGCCCATTGCACCTTGATCTCTGCTTTAATCCACTTTATTTATTTTTCTATCACTTCTAGTGATTTTCAGTATACGAGGGTAGTTCGAACAATTTTGGGCCTAATAAAGAAATAAGTCAAAGTGAGTTTTATTTTTCAACATATTCTCCTTTTCAGTCAATACACTTTTTCCAGCGATGATTCAACATGTTTAGTTTAAATTTAATTTAATATATTATTGTCTTTTAAATACAAGATTTTAATATCGGTACGATATTCAAGTTTTCCCATTTTTACAAAAATATCGACACTGACTGATAACGACCTGAGAGTCCAACGGAGAAACAACTGAGCGTCTAAAATGACTCAAATTTAGAGTCATTTCAATCATTTGAATTAAGTACAATTGTAGTGCCGAAAAAGTTTTGACAAATAACGCCATATGTGTATAGTCGTCCGGTTGAGGCTCAAATCTTTCAAAACCGTTCTCGTACTTCTTTCCATACTAGGCTGTATTATCTGAAGCTTCTAAGTTAGCATGGTCTTCACAGTCCTGATTTCACTACCATATATAATGATAGGAATAATGCTCTGGTTAAATACTTATCTTAAGACGCAAATGCTTGTGGCTTTTAAAGACCATATCCAATCTTCAATAAGCAATCCACCTTTTTTGATATTTTTTTATCTCCTCCTGAAGTTACCCATTTGGGGAAATGACTTGTCTTAAGTATGTATATGGGTTTACCAAAGAATTATCAATGTATCCCTGTATCTACTAATTTTTCTATACCTTAAATAACTTACAGAATGACTTCAAAAAAACAAACTTATTTTAGAAACACAAACAATATTGAAATTTATAATTATTTTATTTTTATTGAAGATAAATCGAAAAATCACGTGACTGAACTATTACAAGAAAACTGCCTTTATGGCATTTCTACGTGCATTATGACAATTGTTCCAGGCCAATTAGACAGACAATTGTTTGCAAAAAACATTCCAATTTTATTTTTGCCAAAGGAAATTTTTATCAAAGGAAAACAAAACATCAAAGCTCATTTTAAGCGCCCTTTTGTTCTGTCATTATTTATACCAAAAAAGATAAAACTCAACAAAAGGCTTTTTTATAAAATTATTCTTCTGTATAAAATTGTTTCTTTGATTATCGTTTTCATGAGATTAAATCACCTTATTATTATAATTATTACGTTTATAAAATATTTTATTTTTCTTAAAAAATATACGTAAGTATATATATTTTTTATTATTTTAAGAAGGTAATTACAAATTTTTCTTAATACTAGATCATACCAAGCCGTTTGGCGTGTCAGAAAGTTTCTTATTCTATTTCTTACATTAGTACATGTCAATAAATATTATAGATCAAATACATATCAAAAAACACGAAAAGGCATTTCGAAAGAATTTAGTAGATACCAGGAAATAAAGTAAAGTAATTAGAGAAAAATCATAAAAGTAATAAAAGGTAGTAATTAATTTTAACTGTTCTGTGCCTATACTCCAAAAGTTGTGTTCTTTAGTAAGAAAATCCTTAATTCCTTTAATCTCCTTGCCTGTTGGGTTAGGTTAGGTTAGGTTAGGTTAGGTTAGGTGATAGTCTTCCGGCAGTTTATTGAAGAGTCGTGGAATGGTGATTTATGTTGTTCTATCTCCGTAGAAGTTGTTGACTATCATTATTATCATTCCATAATACTATAGTAATATTTACCATTAATATTTCAACTAAAATTTAGGTTATATTTGTATACCATTACCTGCTTACATTTATATTACATACTAATTATGTTTATATTAGTTCATATATACATACGCTTGTACTATCTCTTTCACTCATATTTCTAAAGGTTGAAGGTCCTTTTGGATTATTTATTTAATCATGCCTCCCTGGGATTGTCGATCTTAAGCAGTAAGCAGTAAGTAGTGAAAATCCTGATGTTTATCTCACCTGATCGGTCCACCGCATAGAGTATCGTTCAAATGGTCTCCTGCGGGACGCTTCCTGCCACAACACGACCAACATAACAACCAGACTTCCAATTTTAGGTAAATCAATATTTGCGATCGACTCGGTGATGTTAGAGTTAATTTTTTTAATTACATTTGTAGTATTTAATCTCGCATTAAATTAAATTAAGTGTTTTCTTTTACATGCTGTGTTACTTTTTATACTACGCCTGTTCTGCTCGTAGACTCTGTGTGAATATTGTATTTATATATTTACAAATTAATTATATTTCAGTTATTGATTGTTTGAATAGGTTTTATGCGATTACCTCAAAATTTCATTTCTATATGTCAGTTTTAAATCTGTTTCATTCAAATATTAAAACAACTAAAATTCTCCAAAGACAACAGTGGAAAATAATTTAATGTTAGGCAAATGAGGATTATAATAACTTAAGGTGGTATTTCCATGAATTTCTGAATCCTGCGAATATTACATGGGCCCTCGCTATACCTTTTCTAATGAATAGATTATTTCAAAGGGACCCACACCTTATGTTTCACAGTATACATACTGTCGTACTTTCACATAATTTCTAATTTTGAATAATATAAAGATCATTTTATGGTTTCTTAAAAATGTGATTAATTACGATTTGTTTAACATAAGTATGTAATTAATTCAGTATTGTAATTCATAAACGTATATATGTAGAAAAATAATTTGTGTTCATTTTAAAAATATTTCTATGTTAAAAATGATGGTAATAATTTAAAAACCAATTATAAGTAAGTATATATGTAGTTGTACAAGTAGCTTTTCAAAGAAATTTATTTATCTTAGATATATACTTATCTACATATAATCTTACATAAAATAATTATTAGAGTGGGTGACGGCGAATAACACGCCTTAACTTGAATATTAACTAGCTCTTCCTTTAATATTTAATATTAATCCTGTGTATTTTAATAGTATTGTTGTTGGAAATTTGTTTAATCATGAAATTACGCCGGTGTAAAAAAATACTTATTTATAATCGTCAACTATCTATTGAGGTAAATGTAGAAACTTATCCTTTATCCTGGAGCTACGAGACATTCAAATACGCAAAAGAACTTCAGATCTGTAAGATAGACAGATAGAATAAAAAAAAATTAAAAGATCATCTCTGATCGCATAGACCAGTGGTGGCGGACCTTTTTACATGCGCGTGCCAAAAATCTCCCAATAATATATATCGATTATCTGACGTGCCGAGCAGTTTCTTAAAATATATATATTTAAATAATTATAATTGGCAATTATGCTATAATTCTTTTTTTTACTTAAAAACATAACGCGAAGACCTTTTAATCATTTAACAGCGTGGTCCGATAAGATAGAACGGGTTCATTCACCCTTCCGAGCATTTTTCAAATAGGGGAAAAATAAAAAAAAACAGTTTTTCAGAATTTTATTTAAAAAGTTTAAAAAATACACTTTAAGTTATTAGTATTAATGAGATTTTTGTTGCTGTGCATTCGATGCCAAATACTTTATATCCGATTCATATGTCGTCACTTTTAGTAAAATGCATGCCCGACTGAATTCATCGGTTAATCTACTTCTTGTACCACATTTTATAAAATTAATTTCGTAAAATAATGACTCATAAACATATGTGGAAGATAAAATTGATAATATAACCATCGCTGGTTTTTTTAAACGGCTAAAGATTTCTGGAATGGTGTTACAAGTTCTTATTATTTCTTCTTCTGCATTCTTTTTAATTATATTCGATAATCGATAATTTTCAATTATTTCTAATTCATTTCTCAAATCGACTAATTTTTGTTTCCAGATCAAACTTTATTAGAGTTCAATTAATTGCATTTCTGTATCTATTATTTGTTACGTGCCAGCTAAATTGATGAACGTGCCATCTCTGGTACGCGTGCCCTAGGTTCGCAACCCCTGATATAGACTATAGACCACAGAAAGAGGGATATGTGCCAAAAAATAAACGTAGAGAGGCTAAAGAAGAACACAGATATGCGCTTGTATATTTTTTTGTAGAATTACTAAACTTTAAAAGTCTCTCATATATTATTTTGATATACGAGTCTTATAGTACATGAAGTTAATGTGCAGCACACACATTTTTTTCCGACTTCGTAACATATATCATACTGCACCATTTATACATGTCGTATATGATATAAAACTCAAAACCTTTTAGAGAAATACGAGAAAAATCGCATAAAAATTGATACAACCGTTCTCGACTTTATGGTAACACATCGGTTATTTATGGAAAGATAAAATATCATAAAATAAATTAACGTTACTTCGTCAGTACCATAATGTTTTTACAAAGAAAAATTAAAATGACAAAATCAGTTATGATCAATCTGACAAAAATATGGTGAAATCGCTCCGTTCTGATGAAGAAGAAAAGGACCATGCTAGTTATCTTCGAGATTGACTTATTTGTTTTCATTCGAAAAATTTCCATTCAGAACAGAACATATCCACCAATTTCACAGAAAATTTACACTTCAATCTAATGTAATCAATAGATTTGCTTCAAAAACACCCTACGCGTAACACACAAACGGTAATTTCAGAAATATTATTATGTACTTGTGTGATCTTAAAAAGATCTTTATTAAAATTACCGATACATAAAAAAATATATATACACAACTGTGTTTAAATAAATATGATTTACTATTTCACAAATTAGATGAATCACATAGAAATCACTAGAAAGATTTACATAAAAAAATCTAACTATCGAAAAAATATTTATTGAGATTCGAATCCGAAATCTCTTAGCGGAAGAATGCGTCACCATTATGGCGAATTTAAACTTTATTTTATGTAAATCCTTAAGTGAGACCTTTAATATTACATAAGTGGCTCAGAATTTTCTAATGATGAGGGTATCATTGTACTTTCTTCCTTTTTAATTCGACGATCGACGAGAATTTTATTATTTTCTGTTTCGCTTTATATTTATAACTAGTTTTAATCGTATATTTTATTTATACATCTCATCAATGGTTTATTTTTTTTTCTAATATTCAGGCCTATTCTCAAAATTGCAATATTGAAATGAAGGTGATTGTTACACCAACCCTCAAAAATAGACAGTATGTAAATTAACGTCCGTGTTATATTTGAATGAGAGAGAGGGAGAGAGAGTGAGGGAGATAAACGTACCATAATCTGTCAAAACATAAAAATGGCAACAGGATTGTGGCAGTGTAAAAAAAAATATTTTTAAAATGCACCAGCAAATAGACTGTATTCATTTATCGCTCATCAGCACACTTTGAAAACTTTCGATATTTTCTATCCAATTATTGCCGTGGTTGAACAGATTTGGAAGCCTTCCAAAAAGGATAAATGCCTATTCTTCCAATTCCTCCGAGACTTCAAACGACCTGACGTAATATCAATTAGGAGAACTTCTTTAGAGGGCCCGAGATGTTCCCTATTCTCCCCCTGCCCCCTTGGAATCTTTCTTCTGATGTTCATTTGTTTTCTTTTCATTCACTTCATTTCCCCCACCCCCGCACCCGGTGGGATCTGATTCGGGGAGGAGGGGAGGAGGGGATGATGTTACTGTACGGTGTCGAAGCGCGGCATTAATTCAACTTGTAGCTGTGTTCTGACCTAAATCTGCGGGTCGAAAGGTCATTCGTTGCATACTAGGGGTTACATTACAAATAAATAGGTACTTAAGAAAATATTTCTGGTTAAGATTAAGTATTTTGAATATTTAAAAATCTTCGATTAATAAAACGATGGTAGTAGTATTATAAATTAATCTCTACTTTCACCTTTTTATCGTGTTACTATTACTATTTACAATTTACGTTATTTTCATTAATTACAGTAAGAAGTGTTCAATATAGATGTACATTTCTTTGAAAGTCACATGATTTTTTTCATATTATTTCCAAGCCTGTGTTCCATTAACATTGTATATTTTTATTAAAATCGTCTCCTCACTCGTTCGTTTCTCATACAACGCATAGTGGCGCAAGGGATGTTTTTTTTATGGTTGAAGAAATCTGAACGCTTAGATAGATAGGATGACAAAAGTATTGAATTTTATGTTACCAAAAAGTCTGAATCGTATATATTTAAACACTTATATCGGAACAACAGTATTTTGTAGTACTTGGTGTATAAATCTATATCGAATTTTTTTTCGAATAATATTTTTTTTCTGTATATCTCTCTAGTTGATTAATTTAATTTGTATTAAAATACCATCGAACTATGTTCTGAAAATGGAATTTCACAACAGAAATGTGTTCTCCTTGATATATATATAAGTTGTATTTCCAAATAATTTTATTCTGGCGTCTCCTATCGGGTTTTACTCAAAGGTATTTGAGATTCACCTTAGTATAAAGTTCATTGCTTTAAAAGTTTGAATAGTAGATGTATCAATTGGAAATATTACAGAATATAAGTTCAAAATTTGTCGAAAATATATTCGATAGCTATAGCGAAAGTGATGGACGCGCTTCCCTGGATAGGAAGAAGTCCAGGTTCGAATCCCGGTAGTAACTAAATATTTTTTCGATAGATAGATTTTTTCTGTAGGTATATCTTTCTAGGTGATTCATTTAATTTGTATTTAATTTTGTATGCTTAACCCAATGAATAAAAGATCTCGTCTACTCACAAATATGAATTAACATAAATTACATTATTTAAATCTGACGTTTTATATTAAAATCTCGCTTATATACATATGTACATACGTCATAATCTGTGTTACGTGGTTTGCAAATGCCTGGGTGACGATCGCAGCCCTCGACCGTCCAACCCAGTCCAGGGTGTGCCTCCCCGCCCGCTCCAGGGCACGCCACTCCACCCTCTCCAGGGTACGCCTCTCCACCATCTCTAGGCCGTGCAAAAACTCTTAAGTTCCGTTTTTCACTCCTCTAAAAGTGAGCTCGTTGCGGCTCTACGTAAATTTGCATCTTGTGAAAATGAGACAGTTTTCGATGGAGGGTAATATTGCAAATTTGCAATTGTAATGACGTCACGGCAATTTAGTCATTAAATTAACTTTAAAAAATAAAAAAAATATTTTAATACCAAATTTTTTGACATAAAATAGTATTCGAATAATAAATGTTTCAAACTATTTTGATACCATCGAAACTTCAAGATTTTAATGACAGTACAATAATTGCACTTACTTTAATTGCAATACTGTTTTCAAAACAATATTAATTGCACAATACGCGTACAGAAATCCATGTGAAAAAAAAATATGCCTCGTTCAATATTTATATCAAACTATGCTAAACGCTTGTGGTATGAAATTAAGATTAAATTGCTGATTTCTAGGAAAGAGACTCGAATCTTCGATTACTGAATCGCTAATCGAATGTCTCAACTATTAAACCAACAAACACGTAATTTATCGAAATTATTAAAATGCAAAATATTCATGTGTTGTATTTTCTAAAGTATTTATACAGTATCTATGCAGCAAGTTGTTTTTTTTTTTTTTTGTCTAAATGCATGGCATTACATAATTTTAGTGTTTTAAACTATTTTTTGGATGGATTTTCTCGTGAACATTTAAAGTCATGTTGCCGATAAATTTTATAAAATTATACAGGTCACGTCGGCTGTAAATATCTTTTTTATAAATTTCCAAACTACCCCACAGCCAATTATGATTTACCTCTAAAAATTTTGATCTTTGAACTTTCACCTGCCGTTACGTAAGCCCATAATTTCTCATTTTGTGAGGAGAAGACAAAACCAGAATTACTTATCGATGGTACCCAACAGAAATAAAGACTTATTTCATTGTTCGAAAAGAGTTATGAGACCACATTAACTTGTGAGACTTGTTTTCATGTCAATATTTATTTTAATGTGCGTATTAATTATGTTGTATTTCACCATTGAAGTAAGGTTTTATTCAAGTTTATTTGCAATTAAACCTTCCGTTCGGAAAGATATTGAAAAAGCTTATTTGAAGCCATTATATATGAGGGATGGTTGAAAATATAAATTAATTATTTAGGAGAACACATTCTTATTGTGAAGTTGTAATTATTCAAAACATAGGTCTGTGATATTTTAAATATGAATTTAATATATTAATTAGAAATATATACATATAAAATCAATTCTATCGAAAAATATTGTTGTTGTGCCACCGAGATTCGAACCTGGATCACTTTCCTAACCGGGGAAAAGGTAATATATAGGTTGGAAAATTGTCACTAAAAATATTGTCGCTGTAGCATAGTTAGATAATGCACCTTCCCCGGTTAGGAAAGAGATCCAGGTTCGAATCCCGGTGGTGTAACAACAATATTTTTCGATAGAATTGATTTTATATGTATATCTTTCTAATTAATATATTTAATTCATATTTGAATCAATTATGTTATTGTTAATGTAGATATAGCTGCAGAGTACAGCAATATTATTACAGTACAACTGATGTATTTTATTTTTTTACTTAAATTTATTTTATTATACATATATTGTATACACATAAATTAATTCATTATAATTGTTTTTTTTACACAAAATTACCCAACTCAATAGAGAAATCAATTCTCGTGTTTGAATTGGGGAGTATTTAAGATTTAAAATTATGTAAAGATTGGTATATAAAAGTAAGATATAAATAAAGAATTAAATTATTAAATTATTAAATATATATACATAAACATAATTAATTAGAACTTGTAATTGCTGTCGAAGTTTTCTTAATGTTTGTTTGATTTGAGATTTGAAGGCTTTATAATTTTTTTTCTGTTTTTATTTTATATGGGAGGATATTAAAAAAATTTATACCTTGATGTTGATGGTGTTGAGAAGCACTAGTTTTAAATTTGGGGATTTCTAAGTTGCCACGCGATCTTAGTCGGTTACTTATTTTGTTACACTTTTTTAAGATACATATTTATTTAAATCAATAGAGTTAATTACAATCTGTATATTTTTTATGTGTCTAAATCTCTTGTTTAGAAAGGGAGACATCATTTACATAATGTATATAAAAAATACAATTTAAATAATCATATATCAATTAGTATTATTAAAATATATTTAAATCAGTAAAAAAGATAATACTTAAAGTAATAGTTATATAAGTCTCGAGAATAATTAAAAACATGAAATCAAAAGATCAGCATAGCACTATATATTATATGTACATTACAATTACAACATAAACACGTGAGATATATATATCAAGAACTTATAAAGTAAATAAGAATAAAAGAAAATTCACATTTATGGAAATCGACTGAATATAATACGATAAATTTAATTAACTTTAAAAAATATTGCTTATCACATATATTGTGACTTTCCACAATACGCTGGATACAGCGTAATTCAGATACTAACATATACTATTATGTTAATTCTTAACTAAAATATTATTATTTTATGATTCATATGTATAAACTAGATTTGAATAAGCAAAGAAAGTACGTCGGAGACTATAAATATATTTGATTTATTCATAATAATTATATTAAATAATAAGATAAGATTACATCATTTGTATAGTTTCATTTTCATAAGAAAATTCACCTCAAGGGCGCATTAAATTGATTTTATTTCTTACTAAAAATCACAAAATATTATTAAAATTTATTTTTAATATTTTACGAAACCAAACTCTTTCATTTTCCAATACGTGAATAGGTACACGTATTTTTGAAATAATGTTGTGAAACGTGAGTCAATTCGTAGATTTCTTGAATGATCTAAACAGATTTAAAAAAATATATTTAGTACTTAACACATATGGAAACAATAAAAAATATACATCATTTAATTATGTATTATTGAACACTCATATTAGACAAACAGCAGTAATCAGTAAAAAATATATATAGTAAGATTCGTTATATGCATTGATAAAACTAATTATACAAACAGCTATCCTTAATTATATCAAAAAATTCAGGGACATGATGAAAGGTCATCGGCAATAAATTCTGCTTTAAACCATTTTTGTGTTCTGTTAAAAGGTTTATTCGTACCAATATGAATGTTAGTATAAACCTAATTAAATGAAACAATCATTTCATCTGGTGAAACGGACCGGAAACCCTAATGTTGATTGCATAAAGTAATTAGGGGTTATTCAGGTTAAATTTCAAAATGTCATGAGGCAACAACATATCATTAATTTCAAGCTGGTTATATTTTAAAGATGACGTATCCTTTGCGTTTCATGATAGGGTTAAAATAATATTACTTTTGTGCCATTAAAATAATATATTTAAATTTAACAAGAATGTTCCTTTTTTTAAACATTAATTTTAAATAAAATTATTATGTATAATAATTTTAAATCCTCAAGTAATTCTAGGGGAAGTATAATTTATTTTAGCTGACCCGTGTCAACCCAGTAAACTCTTCAAAATTTAATAATGCGGAACCTTTCCCTTACTTGTCCTTATTTACATTTTCACACAAAAAGATCTCTTGTTTTTATTTTGAAAATATCAAAAACACCCTTCAAAAACAAAACAAATATTCTTATCCACAACAAAGATACATGTCAATTTTAAGTTACAGATTTTTAAAATTTAATTTTACAAGACAGAAGGAAAAATACGTTATATTTGGGTATGATAGACTTAAATTAGTTATTATTTTTAACATTCATCATGTTGTTTTTTCAGTAAAAATTTTTCACATAAATTCCATTCGAAAATTTTGTAACATTCTCACTTTGATTCTCACTCGACTTCCACTAAGGACCGGTTTTTTAATAAGTGCTAAATATTTACTATAATAAAAAAAGTTAACTTTAGTTTAAAAAATTGCGAAAACTGGTTGTTGGGTCGTTGATAAAAAAAGTACATTCAATAGTAAACAAATTTTAACCTCCAATAACGGATGGTAAAAACCGTAAACCATTAATTCGGACATTTTACGCCTGTTTCGAAAGTCATATGTCACATTGATACTGTGAAAGTTGCAGTGTGCGACAATAAATCACTCAATATCCCGCTATTTTAATGATGTGAGTTTGTCCGATAATGATCTCGTCAAAATTTTTCGCCAGCAAAGTGACAGATTTCGAAGCAGGGGTAAATAAAACCATAGATAAAGTATAAAATTGTACGTACTGCCAATGGAGAATGTTTAAAATAAATGAATTTCAGGTTTTCGATATAAGACAATTATATGTGCTGAATATAAATCCTCCATCGCTCCATCATTATCATTTGTTGTTTTATATTAAAATGTGATGCATTGATTTATTTATATGTTAAGCCAAATAAAGAGCTTAATACATTAGTAAACTATTATTTTCACGTGTGGCACGTATTCCTTGATAGTATAGAAATAATATATCCGCCTATCACGTGCGAGGTCGCGTTTGGTTCCCCGCCGAGAAATCATTTATTTATTTTCATCTATTGTATGATTTTTTTCTAACCAGAAAAATATATTATATGCAAGGGTGATTCATGCATCTGAAATACTTTATGTGGTTCATATATTTTTTAAATACTCATGATATAATTGATCAAACTCCAATTTAAATCTCCCAAAAATATTTTGACGTTTAATTTTGTTTTGTTTTTTGTATTGAGATATATATTTTGTGAATTTTATTAAATGCCACACTTGTAATAAAATTAAATTAAATCATCTCTAACGTGCGGAGAGAATTTACACATTAAATATGTAAAAGGCGAGATGGAGATTAATCATCAGTTATAATGTTCAACCCTTATAAATGATATCCCTATCTTGAGGGTAAATCGTCTCCTGGTCTCCGTGGAAATGGAAGCCATTCAATTTATGATTGCGAAATGCCGACCGCTTTAAAAATTGTCTCATGGTTTTATATTTATTCCATTGTATAATCGAAATAAATATTGTATTTCTTTAAACTCATATTTACGTTATTTATTATTTACTAGCGGATTCAGTTAGATGGTAGTGGGTAGGGGGGTGCCATTATTTTGCGCGGGGTAAGTAGCGATGTATGCAAAATTAAATCCATGGAAGGGGAGGTTGAGATATCTAAGGGGATGGGGTGATGTGACTATATATTTCTTAGAGTCCTAGAGTGAAACTTTGTAAAATTTGGTTAACATTCAATAATACGAGTATATACATTTATATCACGGGGAGGGGATGGAGAGCTCAGATAAGGGGACTTATGTTTTGTGCAGGGTCTTATAAATTAACTGTACAAAATTTGATTTATGTAGGATTGTATCTAGAATAGAAAAACAGACATACATTCTATTACATATATTTTTTTTAAGAAGAATACATTTTTGTTATGAAGTTGCATTTTCAAAATAAAGAAAGAGATCCAGGTTTGAATCCCGGTAGCAACTAAATATTTTTTCGATAAATAGATTGATTAATTTAATTTGTATTATATATATACAAGTATACAAATACATGAATGGATGATACATATACAGCTATAGTTTTTCTTAGTGACTAGTTTTGACATCGAAAAATTTCTAATTGAATTCTAATTCGTTTAATTAAAAATACAATTATTTTTCTTAGTGGGTACCTACTTAAATTTTAAATTTAAAGCAATGCCACAATAATAATAATAAGCATAACCACAGATATTACGATTATGCTCTCTATAGTAAGAACTGACACTGTTCACTGACATTGATGTATCTTTCGTTACCAATATTCAAAAACCTTATTAACAATATTTTTCGATGCAATATGTAAATGATTTTGTTTTTTTTTTTTTTTGTTTTTATGTTCATAACTTTTTAAAACAGTTTTTAATAACTGTTTTTTTTTCATGTCGTTTTCTTGTCCATGTGAAACATATTAGGATACAAGTTATTTCTTCCCATTTATTTTTTCGGTGCCCATGCCAATAATATACCTACTAATATTTGTATTATTTTCAATAAATAATTAAAGTCAAGTTTATTTTTTAATTCTGTAATATAGGTACGTCATTGTGTAGATATTCTCATGCGAGATCGTTAGGTGTCTTATATGCCTTGTCTATATGCTCATTTTCCAGGGCTATGCGCGGATAAACTATTTTCAGGCTATATTTATTTCCTTTTTAAGCAACAACAATATTTTTTCGATAAATTGATTTCATATAATTATCTTTATAAATAATGCATATAATTTGTATTTAAAATATCACAGATCTATGTTCTGAAAAATTGTAAATTCACAATAAAAATGATTTCCCCTTAAAAATATATAAGTTGTATTATTTTTTCCGAAATTTAATTAAAATGAATTATCAATTGATTCTGGCGTCTATCGGATTTTACTCAAAGGTGTTTGAGATTCCGTAAAAGTAAAGAAGATACCTTTCAAATAATGGAACAACAGATGTATCAATTCGAAAGTGCAACATATAAGTTCGAAAGTTTGTCGTCAACTTACTGTGTTGGTGTAGCATAATCAGTTAATGCATTTCCCCTGGTAGGAAGAGATTCAGGTTCAAATCCCGGTATCAACAATAATATTTTTTCGATAAATTGATTATCTAATTAATACATTTAATTTGTATTAACGATCATTCCGTTTAGTGACTCTAATCACAGCCATTTTGTTAAACTTTTGTCACAACAGATAAATTTAGTTATATAAAAAGTGCTTGCGTCATTTTATAAATTTAGTATCGTTTAAAAGCGCTAAACTTAAAGTACGACCGCCATTGAATTTAATATATCCAACAATAAGATTTGAAAGCTTCAATCGTTCTGCTCTGAGAGCGTACTTTAAGTAAAATGGCCAAAAAAATTGAAGAAATATATCCACATCATCGGGTTCTTAGTCAGATATAAAAGTTTTTTTTTTGATATGATGCTGTAATAACATTAGTGTTTTATTGCTTGAGGCGCGGAAGGAAATCTTCAACTTTATTATATCTTCAATATTTGTTGGAAAAGTGTGCTAAGTTAGAAGGGAAAATTTTTTGGTTTTAAATAAACAAAAAAATTGACTTTATAAACCACACGACTAAAACTCATTCACGTAGATGAAAATGCGTCGTGGATGTAACATCATCCACATCCACCACTTACTCTGACCCCACACTTATACCAATCTATTTCAGGCTGGCGCGTTATCATCCCCAGTGCTGTGTTTCGTTTTCTAGTCAACTCAATTTTTAAAAATTTGAATCACTATTAATGAATACAATTTGAAATGCAACACTACACAATATGAGAAAGCGCAAAGATTTTTGTTTTTTTTTTGGGACATGATAATCCCCTGTTTTTTTACGAAAACTTTTCTAAACAAATGACTTGGAAGATATATCGACTATTTTTGTTACTCAGCCTGGTTCTCTGTCTTGTTTCAAAATGGTGCCTGTTAAAAAATTTGAACACGTAAAAAAGTTTAAAAAAAAGCAGATGAAATCTATTTGGTATTTGCGGCCAGTCTGTAAAGGATTTTTTTATTGTTGGTGCTGCGTGACAGTTTCAAGTGACAACAGATTTTTATTTTATATTAGTACAATGCAGTACGTGTTTAATTTCCATAAGTATAATTGCAATATCATTACAATACCACTAGATATGAACTAATTTTATTCAGAGAGCTCGTTCGCAAATTTAATTTAGTATTTATTGTAATAAAAATAATCATCACTGCTCTAGCGTTTAACGTCCGACATCACACAATGCTGAAGTTAAAATTAATCACACTGAAAGGTACATGCTTGTCAAAGAAAACCGCACATGACTACTGTAAACATTACAATCCTGAACAACACCAAGCGGCAGAGATTCGAACTACGCGCTGCCCACAAATTTAAAATTCCGCTACAATCTTGAATTTTGCACTTATTTTGATAAATTTATATAATTAGACACGGACGTTCGTATCTTTGAAAGTTCGCTAGTTGAATATGCATATATATGACTTATTATACAAATAACGTACACCATATGATGTTAAAGTAACATCTCAAAACGTGACACTATTAATTATATGTAAATTGTGCAACGACCGAGTACATGGTGTAGTTTATCGCAATTGTTAGTGTATTCTTCACTTGCTATTAGATTAAATTCTTAATAACGCTAATAATAAAGCGTAATAATTCTTATTACGCTTTATTATGAACTATATTCTTGCAAATTGTACGCTTATCGCCGCCGGGAAAAATCTTCCATTTGGCCAGGCGTTTAAACAATACAATCCAGCATCACATACAACAATGATTAAGCGATGCAAGAGAGCAAACTGAAATGTAAAAACGGTGGAGCGAATAAATATTGCGGTACTACAGAAGGTACTAAGAATCCCATTAAAGTCTAAGTGAGTCGAGTATATATTTTGTCCGGAATAAAACCTAATTACAGTCGAGTCTCGATTCCCGTTCCGCGACTTCCTTTCTGGCGGAAAGTATATTATATTATATATATATATTTATATATATATATATATGTGTGTATATTATGGGGTAGAAGACCTACGTTCTTCCCTTTCACCAGCTAGACAGTGTAGAACATGAGATCCGCGGGTTCTTTTACCTTGAGCACACATACCCATCTCATTTTTGTCACATTCTGCCTTCATCCTAAACTGGGAAAAAATTATAATAATACCTGGAGGTGATAAATAAAAGATGTCTTTGGTGTAAGTAAGACATCTAATCAAGAAAAACACAAGACTACAAGAAATAAAACAAACACAGACTACAAATCCTCATCTCGTCGGGATGGGCGCGAGTTCAATGTTCTTCTTGTATGGGACACCCGACGTCTTGACATCACATCACGTTTTGGCCCGCAGCATTCAGGCCGACGCAATCAAATTTGTAGACGTGATTTGTTGTAGATCATCTTGATTAAATTTGTCGACTTCAGTGAGGCGACTAACTCCGAGGTAAATCCAAAGTAGAATTTGAAGTTAAAAAACAGAGGTATGCACCAGTGGCATAAACCAGAGGCAAAAATCAGAGGATAAATTTCAGAGTCAAAGCCCAGAGGAAATCGTCTTATTTCCTGTAAAGATCATTTACCATGCGATTAGATTAACAAGTTAACATTAAATTATGCGCTAGTGATTGAACAATAAAAAAAAAATACTTACCCTCTAGGTAGAGTGAATCACACACGGCTACATTTTAGTCTGACAGCTCTGGCGACGGTTTGAAAATGAACCATAGATTTCAACCGTTTTTATAAGCTGAGACATCGAATGTGATATCAATCTGAGGGTAACTATTTGTGAAATGTCAAGGTGCTTGACAAAAATAAGTGACGGGGCAATTATTATATTATAACGTCACAATATATAATATCTATTCTTACGGTGCCTTCTGACCCTAGAGGATAGGAAGCCAGGGGTGCCGCCACCGATCTAGCTCAGTCTGGGTTTTGTAAGTGTGTGGGTGTTTGTGTGTCACTTACTACCTCGGATGGGTGGAAATTTTTTGAATAACAAACACTGATGTGACACATTACACTATTTATTACAAGAAACATAACAAATTCCGATATTGTAACCACGATAATAGTATTTGAAATCTTCTTTCTTCTCGTTAAGATTGTCACCACGATGTTACCGATTTAGCACATATCGTTTTATACCCAGCTTTCCGTGCGAGGGTTGATCTCCTCCACCAGGAGATTACCATGACGCCATCTCGTCACTGTGGAGTCCGTCGAGTACATACGTTTGCCATCGCTCCCTACCGGCCTCCCTGGCGGTCCACCTTCAGTCTCCACTATCTCCCGTCGCCATTTCCGCCCGCTACCGAGACCCTGAGTACCTCTCGCAAGAATGACGTGTTCCTCTTCTCTTCAGCCATCTGTCTCCTGTCCGCGGTCCGTCGTATCGTCGTATTGTAAAATTGCAATAATCTCCAAACACTAGCAGTACGTATTTTTAACATTCGACTAACAACAGAGCACTTGGTGAGTATTTTTAACATAGCGTTACACTATTCCAATGTTCTTCATTTAAATATACCCATCTCGCTCATTTTAAATTCAATCGTGTTTGTAATGCCTGCTTCAGAGTTAAACTAAATCATTGCAAGCTTCGAAAAATCCAACTACGGGTTTACGTCGCAAATTCCAATAGAATTTCAATCAATTTCTTTTATACGCGAATAAATTTTACATTATTAACTCACTCATCCATTGAACATATCTTATTTTTCTTTAACGACCTCATGTCCTTGGAACACAAAGTTCACGACTACAGTCAGTACAGAGCATCATTCATTCCTTGGCTACCCGCCTATATCTTGCAGATTCGTTTTTATTAACGTTTTTATGATAGACTTCTGAAACACCACGTAGCTTATTTTAAGTCATTATATTGCTTGCCATTGTCTAGCCGGCTATTTCTTTGATGTAATTGCTTCATGATTTTTAATATTTTAAGTGGATGGGATATTCATCCTTAGCACAACCCTTATTACGACATTATGCCATGTTTTTAATGCTTCATCGTGGCAAAAAATACGATTTTAAACAGTACTACAAACTTGTTTTAAAGCTTCAACATTTGTGTTTTAATTATATTTTTGGGCATCTACGTTAGCTCATTACTCGTAGCTCAATACTCGTTTAATACTGGTATATCGATGAAATTCGAACGATAATTTTGTTATTAGGAGAACACATTCTAATACTTTTAAAATTATCAATATTAACTTTGTGGTTAAAATTCACATTTTTATTTATTATCTTTGTTTTATTAACCACATTTTCTTCTTCAGAATGTCATAACTAACTAAACATATACTATTGTTTCTTTGACAGAATCTATTTTTAAAAAAAAAATTTTTTTTAGTATCTAACTCAAATCATTACTACAAATTTACTCGAATAATTTTTAGGAAAAAATTTTAGAATGGGACTCGTAGTTAAATTTAGTTGGTTGTTTATAATTTTTTGATTAGTTTTACATGCTTTATTGATCTCCAACGATTCCAAATTATTTAATTTGTGACCAACACCATTTATATGCAAAATTGATAATCTCAATTTTTTATCAAAACCATAACCATTTTCTATCAATGATTAGAAAATTCTGAAAACCCACTATTGTTCAAACATCTCAAATGCTCCCTTACTCTTATATTAAAATTTCAACCCGTTTTACCAATATAAAATGCAGCACAATCCTTGCAACTAAATTATAGACACCAGAATTGTTAAATTTATCATCTTTGTCTTTAGAATTTATGAGTAAATTTCCATTCTTATTGTGAAGTTGTAATTATTCAGAACATAGGTCTGTGATATTTTAAATACGAATTAAATATATTAATTATAAAGATATACATATAAAATCAATGTCTGCTATCAGATTACTCAAAGGTATTCGAGATTCTGTAAAAATAAGGTAGATGGCTCTTTCAAATAATGGAACAATTAAATGTATTAATATCAAAAAGGTAACATATAGGTTCGAAAATTTGTCGCTAAAAATATTGTCGCTGTAGCATAGTTGGATAATGCACCTTCCCCGGTTAGGAAAGAGATCCAGGTTCGAATCCCGGTGACGTAACAACAATATTTTTCGATAGAATTGATTTTATATGTATATCTTTCTAATTAATATATTTAATTCATATTTGATACATTTTTTATTTTGATTTAGGCTTAACACTTTATTTGAAATTCTGAAGTAAGACGTTGTTAAATATAATATATTACATTTTGATTTCTGTTAATTATGCTCTACTATGTAAATAGACCATTGTAATTATTGTGCGAAAATATTTCTAGTATTAATGTTTAAGTCTATTAACTAAAGGGCGGAAAAAGGGATAAATTTAAAGTATTGAAAATATTTATCTGATCTATTTTTCATTAGATTTAATTAAAACCACGGGTTTGCTTTGCGAGTGGAACCGACACAAGAGTTGTGGGTAGGTAAGGTAGGTCCTTTAATCTACTGTATCGTTGACGGACGAAAGTACACTAAATGATTCATAAAATAAATATGCAAATAAATCAATTATCGAAAGGGGTAGGATCGGAGAGTAGGCCAGATGATAATGATTTAAATGTGGAATTAGTAGTTAGTAACTGCCTTGTTTGTTAGTTACTCATAAATAACCCTCGGTTAGTGGACCCGATTTTGATTTCATCCCCGCGGTCGCGAGTTCGTTGCCGTTTGAATATTTTATTTTAAGGTTATACATTTTTAGAACGAATAAACACTATCGTGGCACTTAAGATCGGGCATGTATTTTTAAAATGTTTTTTTATTAAATATACATGATCCAAAAAATATGCTATTTAGAGTATCTACTTAGAGGTCCCCAAACCCCTCACCCGGGGTCTCAACTTCCCTAAATGCACCCCACTAATACCTCCCCTGCCTGCCGATCCTTTCTCTTCCATTCGTAGGTCAATAAAACGTAACTTAGGCCCAAATCTTAAGAGATTTGCTCGTAAGGGCAATCCTTTAAAAAGTTTTCTCCGGGAGAAGCTCAAGACAAACGCCCTTTATTTGGAAAATGGATGACTGAACACATTTCCATGGTAACGAAGTAATTTTTCGTGTTTGCAATATCTTGAATTTATTAATTTATTAATTTAGAGAATGTAGTAAAATCTTGTACAACTGACAAGTTATTCCTAAAATAATGGTTTTAATAAAAAAAAAACATTATATAAATATGTTAAAATATGATACAGAATTGAACGGTACTCAATAAAAATGTATTAATTATATTAATAATATTTATTTTTAAATATTATATTATGCCACATATAGACAATTTTTATCATGACTACAGCTGATTTTATTATTAAAGGAGCATAATAAAAATAATGTTAGGTTGAAACGTAGCATGATGTAACCCCTTGAAACAGGCCAAAAGAGGCAATAAATATTTTAACAGCTGGTCCATCTTTCTCTTCACATAAATTTCAAATTTTTTGATTCAATGTAATTTATATACTGAATATTACCGGCGTTCGCGTCTAATCTGAACACGCATCTTTGAGATAAATGGTTATAGGGTGTTGGAATATGACGTCAAAAAATAACGCCCGGTTATTGTTTCAGCTTGCAACCGTACCTACTATGGAGACCTTGGAAGGACGTATGATCTGGAACTTCACCGACCGAAAGAGGACCGCCTACCGTTCATCTGTCACATCACCCTTACGGCTGGAGGAGGAGTACACGGAGACCTTATCCAGGTAACATTATTAATATCACTTTGCTTGTGGTACGCGGGTTGTGCTCAATGCTCAACACAGTCTGACACAAATTGTATTTTTAAGATTTCATTTACCAACACCGCACAGTACAATAATTGAGTGAAATCATAAAATCTGTGCATAAGCTTTGCGAAATAAACGTAAGATAAATATTTATTTGACATATTAAATACGTAGATCTACACGAAAATAATTCAATTCTCATGTTAACATGTCAACTAGAACCGTATAACTAATGAAAGAATTTAAAATTGACAAATAAAGCTGCGCGTGTGTTTTTTCTAAAAACTGTCCCAGACGTAGGTATACGACTAAACGCAACTCTCGCACCGCGCGGTGTTTTGAATACACGTCTTGGCTTTAACAGACGTGTTGCAAAACACCGCAAGTGTGTCTTTAAAGCGGACTTTACTGTTTGCATTCCGATACACTTAAAACGTGGTATTATTTTTCATGATAATATATTTTAACTGCTTTAGTTAAAAACATGAAAAACTTCCCAAGAATATTAGTAATAATTCACACTCACAAAGGTATACTGACACAAAAATATGCTTCTGAAAGAGTGAATAATGAATACAACCT
The DNA here is from genome assembly GCA_031772225.1 of Eubasilissa splendida. Classification (NCBI taxonomy): domain Eukaryota; kingdom Metazoa; phylum Arthropoda; class Insecta; order Trichoptera; family Phryganeidae; genus Eubasilissa; species Eubasilissa splendida. The sequence continues at coordinate 26,374,581 of CM062850.1, read as the reverse complement.
CTAATGATAAAACTATCTATCTAATGATATTGGCAGCATAACCCTAACCCCATGCCTGGTGCACGCCTCTGTGCTATTATATTATATACGTAGATATAAATAAATTCGCAACACGTAATAAATGAAGGATAGAAATGCGAGGGAACGTTTGTTCCAACATTTCTGGAATTGAGATATTTATACTATTAGACATTGTGTGCCAAGGCCAGTAGCTGGTTTTAAGAAACAAATCTATTCTTTAATAGAGCTTTTTATTTAAAACCAAGAACATTATTCGTTTCCACGAACCAATTAATTAATTTTTATTTTAAATGTACCAGAAAACTTAGCATTACAAACATAGACTGCCATTCAGGAAAAAGGTCTTCTTCATCTTCTTTTAAATCAATTTAGGCAATCCACCCTTCAAGAGTGATTTATGCTATTAGTCAAGTTGAAAACTTTATTTTATAGAAAAAAGTACAATAATATTATAGAATAGGAAATACTATATTACAAGTCAATATCATTGTCGTTCAAAAAACTTGCTATTGTATAGATTAAACGTGGCGAATTAAGGAAAAGAAGATGACACAAGTTTACCGGGATCTTAAAAAATTACCATTGACGAGACCACTGTAAAAAAAACCTGTGATCTGCAATGGACAGACAAAAAAGACATTCGGCACCACACTCACATATTGGGGAATCTATAAAATTCATTCTGAACAAATGAGAGTCCATCTGGCAAGAAGATGGTCAAATCTCAGAAATCGATGATGTACAGTGCGATGAAGATTTTTAATGAAATGCCAGAAAACATAATTAATAAAGAGAAATTGAATAGATTTAAAGTGAAACTGATCAGATATGTAAAAGATAAGTTTAAGTAAAAGTTTAATCTTGGGTAAATAATCTATGTATAAATAATAAATCAACAGTTATGTATACGTAATTTTAATTTTCAATTTGGTGCAATGTGCCCGTTTGCTTGCATCGAAAGTAAACATTGAATCTGAGCGCACCCAAATATTAATTTCGCCAATTTAATTTTTTGAGACATTATATTACAGTGTTGGAAATGTTTTTTAAAAAAAACTATTTTTTTAATGTCCAGATGAATCTGCTACCAGGTTAATGCGATCCTGGATTTTTGAGAATCCACTGTGACACTAAAAGTATTAAATATCAATGTCATTGTTGTCAATGGATGGGTCATATTACAAGTGATAATTGATGGACAAAGAACTTTCATGAATGATATCCACTAGACAAAAAACGCCCTTGAAGACGCCCAGAGCTTATGATGAATTGATGAACTTATTGGAGCAGTTATGCAGGGGCGTGCACTATATACAATCAAAAAATCTGTGTATAACTATAATCTTTGCGAAATAAATGTAAATTTACTGGATACAAGGGTATCCAGCGGAAAATTTTCAATTTTAATATTAAATAATAATAAAAATTACAATGTCATTCTCATATTTTATTTATACAAAATGAAGTTTAACGATGCGGATTTTACGTTTTATAAAGAATATCGTCTAAATGCCGTCCTTTTCTCTCAAGACACTCTTGCAATCGGACTCTTAAATTTGCGAACACGCGAGAGCAAAGCGTTGGTTCAATGGCAGTAACTTCATTTCTTAAATTGTTCGAGGATTGTTGCTGTAAACTCTGGACTTAAGGTATCCACACAAAAAAAAATCGAACGGTGTAAGGTCCAGTGATCGAGGTGCCCAGGGTATGTTAATCGCCTACCATCGCTTTCACACCATCGATATTAGCAGCATAACCTAAGTCCATGCCTAGTGCACGCCGCTGAGTGTGAGTAACGTGGCGCAGATTGACGGAGGATCGAAGAGAGGGATGTGAGTAGTCACGGGGAGGCCTTCATTCATCAGTGAACAGTGATGACGATGATTCTAATGTTAATTATCCACTTTGTTCCAAAGGAGAAAATACATTTCAATTAGCGATAGTAAAATCGTTATTTAAACCGTTATTTTAACTGTTATTGTGATTGTGTTCGATTATAACGATGATTGATAACAAATTAACGCAATTTTCGAGCAATGACTATTACACTAGAAAGTAAGTCTCCGACAGTTAAATTTCAGCTACTAGTCATCGACACAATCACAGTCACGTAACGGTTTACCGTCACTAATTTCAATATAGACTAACATTGAAGTATGTACTTTGAATAAAAAAATTTTTTTAAATGTATTTTGGTATAAAAATATATATATTGTGTGTATTGTTACGTATGTTTGTAATAAAATTAGGACATCCCGGCAATCCCATGAAAAGATTTAAAAACTATTCCCGGGATTGAAAAATGATCTTACAAATACTTATTTCCAATATTCTACATGCATGATCGGTAATTTGGACCAGATAACCAAAATAGTGATGATTTAGCAACTCGCTACATATTTACATGGACTACGAAACGGTTCCCCAACGTGAATTTGTATTGTAAATTTTTATATTTCCGTGAATTTCTTCAAAAGGTCAGAGTCGATTACATTTTCAGAAACGTAAGTCGCCGTTTTTCAAATCAACAAAAATAATAGTCCACGTTGAAGTCGATATATTTCCAATAAAAAGAGACCCCTAATCTGTCGAAGTTTCTGGAAACAAATTGCCGAAAGAGGGTTGATGGACCGCGTTCAGGGAAATTTATTCTTCGCTCACTTTTCCCGGGTCAATCCACTGACATTCTAGATAAATTTTCTTTTCTTGCGAGATCGTTCTTTCAGGTAAAATTTATTGCTTTTATTTTACACGTTTTGAAGTCTATATCAACCAATTGATCAAACATTGTAAGTCTTTATGACTCTTGTACAAAATAAAATTATATATCCTGTTCTTTAACTATTTTCGTAGCTTCCTAATAGTTCTAGTTAGGATTCTGCCCCACACGAGATGTTCCTCTGATCCGATCGACGGCTCTCCACTATTGCGGGAATAATCTGAATCTCACGATTCAGAAATATTAGTATATTTGATGGTGGGTTTGATGGCGTATTTGAAAGCAAGTTAGATGACGTATTTAACGGCATGTTGGTTCAGCGTGTTCAGTTGACGGCTCGTTTGACGAAATGTTTGACGTTGTTATTGATGGCGTATTTGACGTGTTTTTTAGCCGCGTATTTAGTGGTATTTTAGACAAGACGTTTTTGACGGATTCGATGTCTATCATGATGCCCTATTCGATGGTGTCTTGACGTCGTTTTTGTTGGCGAATTTGGCATCTTTTTTGTCGTGCTTCACGACGCATTTAACCACGTGTTTGAGGAGATGTTTGACGGCTGTTTGACGTCGTTTTTACAGTACGTTTGACGGTATGTTGACGCCATGTTTGGGGGCATTTTTAACGACGATCTTATTTGATCTTAATTATTTTAATTAATTATAATTGACGGTCTACATTACTTTTATGCAACACCAGAATACCGTGGCGAACAATTTCAAAATATTGATCCATAGTTCAAAAATGAATACATACCTCTAGAGAGCAAATGTGTTTGTTCGTTCGTTAGCCCCATAGATCACCAAATAGAGTTAGCACCAAAAAAAATCGTATTGGAGTAATCTCAAAAACTATGTGATCAAGCAAATACAACAAATACGTCATACTTCTTACCACGGTGACTATAATTTCAGTACCCATAAACGTCAATGACACATTTTAGATATTTTAAAAAATAAATAAATGGCGTGTCACACAGTAAATAGGATATTATTGACAAACAGAACACACCCACGTGTTCGAAAAGCCACACGCGTTCGAAAAGCCGCAACACTCACATATTCAAAAAGATATACATGTTCGAAAAATCACAATTCGCACGTGTTTAAAAAAACTTTCTATGCTATTTTGTTAATATATATGTATTGCATATACCATTTGTTTCCGATCCCATTGAGAGAGCAATCGTCAAAAATCATTTTTATACAAATAGCTTATTTTCTAATTCTTAAATATTTGATTTAAACAAATAAAACTCACTTTGTACCTAGCTGCACAAAATATGATATAATACTAAGCAAATTTTATTAACTATTTAAATTTTAAAATGTCAAAATGAATATGGTAGCATTTAATACGTTCCATCCTTCCCTGTGGACTGTATACACAACACACACATGTCGATATTTAAACACACACCCATGAGATTATTTCTACTTAAGCATATTTATTTTGTAAATCACATTTATGACATTTCATAGTTGTCTCTGCACTTCTTGTGATTTTGTGAAATAACTTTGACACGATTCATCATACACAGTTATGAAACAAACCAGTGGAAGTAAAATTTCTCACTGATTTCCCAGGGGATGTTGCGCGTGGAATTCCTTGCCTGACCTTATTACACCTGCGATGTGCCAGAGGGTCGTCAAGTTACATTTCAAATGAGGTTATTCTGCATATAAGTAATTGGGTCCATAAAATAGCTCTACAATTTTTGTATAGCCTTGACTAAAATAAAAGCTCCCGCAAAAATAAAATATTTGCATTGCATACACACCATTAATTTGCATTTGCTTTATTGTCTCTTGCACAGACTACCAAAAATATAAACATGAACTAATCATTTGTATACCACTTACGCAATCAAATAGCTCCGCGATTTTTTTTAAATATATGACTCGATTGGAACGAAAATTTAAACACTGGCAATATAATATACCTTGTTTACATAAAGATTTAATTTTCGAAGAGTAAATTCTTTTACTGTTGCTGTGTCATAAACTATCGGATTTATGTTTCCACAAATATTGTGTGTTAAATGCCCCTCGTCCCTCAACTAATGTTCCCGTGGTGACCCTGCACTCGTCCGTAGACATGACCGGGTAAGGGCTCACCTATCAGGGCGACCAATGAGCAGCAGTAAATAAACACTATGCACCAGGGATAGGTACTGCCAAGCAACTAATTTTTCTTCTCCGCGGATCGACCTAACACCAGCATCGCTACTCAACAACTTCTCCAGCGAGCGATTCCGGAGTTCAACCGCGCATTTAAATTGTATTAATTCATCACCTCTCAATAAACGAAACCTTGTAAGTGTTTTTTCATTTATATACCCTGCTCTAGTTACAACAAATACACTACACTGTGCGACACACAACCAAAACGCGTGAGACAAGAAGAAGAGCTTCTGTCTCACAGTATCTTAACCTTCTGACACAATCTCGAGTCAATCATGGTTTGAATAACTTCAACACACATACCTCAACTACTACACTGGTGATCCCGATGAGATTAGAAAATATATTTGATTGCTACCGGGATTCGAACCTGGACCTTTTCCTATCCGGGAAAACACCTTACCATTTTCACTATATCAACTGATTACGTTTCCAACAAATTCTGCATTTTTTCCAATTAATACATTTTTTATAATCATAAATTGCAACATCATAACAAAAATGTGTTTTCATTAAAAAATATTATTTACTTTCCGTAAGTATTGTAAAAAATAATTATTGCACGAATATTTTGCACTTTTCATATTTTTCACGTTCGCTACCTAATAATGTGTATTGTTTAATTTATTGGTAGGCTAATAACTACCCCCCAAAGTACTCATTTCAATTGAAGCATTGCAGCTTACAAAAAAAGTCATGCAGATTGTAAATAGATTTCGTCTCTGTGTGAAACTATGTTTTTCTCTAGAACCAATAGTAACGGAGTTACGATTATATTTGTTTTTGAACAGATGCTATTTTGACAAGACATTGCATAAGGCTAGTTAATATATATGTAGCCGAAATATCTCCCAGATCAATTTTTCATAAAAAAATATGTGAAAATAAGTTGAGAATGAAATGGATGCCCCAATCATACACAACTCTCGTGCTCGTTTGATATCGCGGGGTATATTGTATATATATATGATAGAACAGAAACTACAGAATTTATTATAGTCAATCTATACAAATGTAGAAGTTAACCCGTAATTGTTATCGGAAGCTGTTTCTAAAGCTGGAACTGGAAGACGTCGAAAGAGAGAGAAAATCTCATGAAACAGCCTTCCCGACCGCTGCCAACCGCATTGGTGTTGTTACATGTCGTCGGTACTGACTGTTTTTAAGACTAAGAGGAGTTGTGTTTCACGCACCGGTACCTACTGGGTAAGTTCAGCATCGCCGGGTGGTGATGATGAAAATAGAGGCAATAGCACTAGGGGAGTTATCGTGTCCACAAAACCTGTTACATCATACCATGTATTTAAATACAAACTTTGAGAGTACGATGGAAGAAAGTAGATAGAAATGTTCCAGAAAGTGCGACTTGAGATCCTCTGCAATGGACAGTATTTCTATCGAAATCTTATGCCTAATGCGATTGAAGTTTTGCCGCATAAAAATATTGATTGTGATAGCATCTGTCCGATAAATGAAACCAAAATAAAAATATTGTATCAATTATATATAGAGAGCCATCATAATTTTAAAAACCGTTATAGTTTTTTTTCCCATCTATAAAAATTATATCATTCGTATTTGTTAAAAAAATATTAAAAAATAAACTACACCTGATATTTATTTTTATATTATACAAAATTTGTTAATTCTCTCATCTCTATGTTGCTTCAGGCATACAAATATTATATATTAAATGTGCGTGGTAACTATAAAATATTCTAAAATATTTTACTGCAATTTCACTATTTTTAATCCGAGTAATGCGCACGAGAAATATTTTTCAAATATTTATGCCGGCGAGTTTTCCGTTCACCCGAAGAGCACAAAGCCCTTCTCGATGCCCCCGCTGTAGCAGGGTCTGTGGGATGTTTTGTGACAGGCGATTGGTTCCAGATTTCACAATGCATGAGTGGTTACCAGCTAGTATTCATGACTCTCCCCCGAGCCCTCTCCCGCCAGGCTGATCCTGTTATTGCTCTGACGGGACGACAGAATTGAAAAAATACTTTTCCATAAAATATTTATTTATATCAATTTTCCTCGTGACTTTACCACGAGGGTGGTTGAACAGTAGCTTTATTTTAGATTGTCTTTATTTGTTTAGAAATCAGTTTAACGAAAAGCAATAAAAAGCGGAAAATTTGTTATTTTGTTCTAACAGACGTCGCCTTATAAGTACGCCAGTGGGCCAGGTACAATATTCTCACATATCTTGACATAAATATAGTCCTGTCAACACTTGACGGATATTTGTAAAAATAAAGCGGTTTGCGTCTTTGATATATATAAGACGATCACAGTAAACACAGTAGCAATCGCTTTTACTTTTAAATATAAATTAAATATATAAATTAGAAAGATATACATATAAAATCTATTTTATCGAAAAATATTGTTGTTGCGCCACCGTCATTCGAACCTGGATCTCTTTCCTAACCAGGGAAGGTGCATTATCCAACTATGCTACAGCGACAATATTTTTAGCGACAAATTTTCGAACCTTTATGTTACCTTTTTGATATTAATACGTTTAATCGTTCCATTATTTGAAAGAGCCGTCTACCTTATTTTTACAGAATCTCAAATATCTTTGAGTAATCTGATAAATTTTAGAAACATTGATACAACTTTATTATTATTTAAATTGTCGCTGTAGCATAGTTGGATAATGCACCTTCCCCGGTTAGGAAAGAAATCCAGGTTCGAATCCCGGTGACGCAACAAATTTTTTCGATAAAATTGATTTTATATGGATATCTTTTTAATTAATATATTTAATTCATATTTAAAATATCACAGATCTATGTTCTGAATAATTACGACTTCACAATATAATGTGTTCTCCTAATAATTTTTACTTTATTTTTTATTTTGTATTTGTATATTACTTAACTGAATCTTGTTTTTGTCTTTCATTTTTGAACTGATATTTTTATGTTTATTTCACTGCACTAACTAATATACTATACCGGAAAAGCACTGTCTGTAATAATATACTAAAACTGTAATATACTGTAGCATGCGGGCTTGAAAGGCTTATTAGATTACTTTCAAATAATGGAATGATGGATGTATTCACTTTAAAAATGTAATATATAGGTTCGAAAATTTGTCGTCAAAGTACTGACAGAAATCAGTTAATGCACGTTCTCCGGATTAGAAGAGATCCAGGTTCGAATCCCGGTAGACACAACAATATTTTTCGATGAAATTGATTTTATATGTATATCTTTATAATTAATACATTTAAATAGTATTCATAAATAATAATTATTACTCATTAACAACATTAGATAAAATAATTTACTCACTTTTAACGTACATTTTATTCCATGAAACAGTCTGAAATTCTTTAAACAATCGGTTAGTCACTGATTTGTATTCATGTCAATATTTATCTGAAAGTTTCGGCATGAAAATCTTGAAACGCTAGTTGGCGGAAGTGGAGTAGGACGTCATGAATTGTGAAGCAGTTCTTTTTTAGTAAGGATGAGACTCAAATGTCACTCACATATTTTAAGAGACATTCCAACAATTTGTTCCACAATCCTTTTCGTGCGCACATCCATTTCAGCAATGTTCGCTTGAAAGGAAACAAAATATTTCATAAAGCCTCCCCTCCGCGTGTCATACCTGCGTCATCGTGTCATGAGTATGCCGAGTGAGAAGCTTTGCAAAGGGATGAAGTTTTGTTAAGGGACGGCGCTATGGATGTGACAGATCGAGGTGAAAGGAATGAAGTTCATTGGAAGAATGAAAAAAATTCAGCCGAAGCAAATTCACACTTCAAATCTAATATTTAGAATGTAACTTTCTGTTTCATTTTTAATTCGCCATTCTGATTCAGTATTATTTGACCCATTAATATATTTAAAATGTTTTAATCTGCAGATTTGTATGATTCAGATTATTTTGTTTGATTAAATAGCATATATTTTATTAAATGTATTAATTATAAAGATACACACACAAAAACTACAGCGACAGTATTTTTGACGACAAATACTACACTTTTTCAAATGAATACATCTTTCGTTCCATTATTTGAAAGCCATCTACATTATTTTGAGTAGCCAGAATTAACAATTATTTTTTATTAAATTTTGGACACATTGGTAAAATTAATACATTTAATTAGTATTTAAAATATCACAAACCTATATTCTGTAATAATCACAACTTCACAATAAGAATGTGTTCTCCTTAATAATATATTTTATTAATTATTTTTGTGTTTTAACAAAAAAAAACCGACACTCTCAATACACGTGGAAATTCTCCGTTTGGTATGGGCGGAACACCCGTAACATGACGCACGATTCATAAAATTCAAAAAGGTACTCGATGGAAATCCAGGGAAAATATACTGATTCGAAGACCAAGCTGTTAGTGTTTAATAATTAGGAATAAACAGCAGAGGACCGTCTAGACCATGGCTCGATTTATTATGGGGTTATAGCGCAAAATCTGCTTCAAGTTAAAACAGGACATGCTCAGTCATTTTCATATTTCTCAACATTACTATATTATAAATAAAATATCACAGACCGTCTGTTCTGAATAATTACAACTTCACAATAAGAATGTGCTCTCCTAATAATTACTATATTAGATTTTCTCCTTCCATCTATTCTATGCTCATCTTAAACGGATGCGTTTTAAGAATTGACAACGATTCACCAATAATATATAAAGTTATGTTTTGTACTAGGACAATAAAATATTTTTAAATTTAGTAGAATAACATACGCAATAATTAAAAGCAATTAATAGCACAATTTATTTATACGCAATGTAAAAACAGGATTCTAATTTGAAACAAAAAGTTATTGAGTTTATTTAGATACTTAATTAAGTAAACAAAAAATATTATTTATACGGTGCATTTATTTTGTTTTTAATGGTAGTTTAGTTTATAATATTTGAAGCAATAATTATATTTTTTAAATACAAATTAAGTGTATTAATTACAAACACATACATCACTTAATCTCAGAGCTAATCGCGGGGTTCAGGGGAAGGGGTGGATTTTTACAATTATACATAATAATTATTAAAACAATCGAATGTTACTTAATGCAATATACCGTAAAATAATTAATATCAATAGCTGTAAAGTGTACTTTCGTACCTTAGATTTCAAGAGTAAAAAGTTCCAAGATTGACGCAGAAATTGGTGCTATTCTTTTCGCTCCAATTCAATGTTTCAAAACAGTACACTGGATTGAAACCGAAGTTCTCCTTAGTAAATGACGGTACAAAGTAATAAATATTAGGAACTGTCCTTCTCAAAACTGGTAAAGGGAAAAAATGTGCACGTGTGAAGCATGAAGGATAATCGTTCACAAAACTGTTGCGTTGAACATCTATCTTGAACATCTGAACCCACAAAAAAAAAATGGCTAGGTCTCTTTTATTATGCACCCGAAATAAATGTATTTTAAGAGAAATTTCAAAATGCGTTTTGTGTTTCATAAAACATTTAAACCATCTATATAAATTGCAGTTAGGTACTGATTTGATCTGAAAATATTGTTTTTTTCTTAATTTAAAAAAGGGCTCGCGTGAGCCTCTCCGAGCCACTTCCAGCCCACCCCTGCCTTTCGCTATTTCAGTTCTTGATAACCAATCAAGGCCTAATTTGTCTTCATAAAGTCTTGTTGATATTTATCACAATCTAATCTGATGCCACACAACGGTCGTCTTCCCTTCGGAGTCACCAATAAGATACACGTTAATACTCATTTTTCAAGCATATTCAAAACGTGTCAAGTCACTACTTTTGAAAATTTTCTATTGGGTACTTCTCACTCGGTCCATTAACGTATTCTTTATTTTTCATATACCTTGTTTGCAAAGTTTATCAGTACAACTTTAGCTTCCGTCTTCTAAATAATTGATACATTTATTGTGAAGAACGCGTGTTGTACAATGGCGTCCGTTTCTTTTCTATGGCAACAAAGGAAATGATGTATAAATAAATATTTAGCTGTTTGCTCACGAGAAATGTTTTATTTCCCCTGTTTTATGGCCACCGTTTGTATTCCTGTTTGATTACTTAGTTTGTTTGAAAAGCACGTACCGGCGTCCCACCGGACACTGTTGGCTTTTAGTATAATAAAAACAATATCTCACTCTACCGTGCCTGTCGCCATTTTACAAATAACAAAATTATCCCACGCCTCGATAGCTGAAATACGGAATCAATCTTGGAATTTGGATTCGTCTCTCCTTGTGATTTCCTCTGAAAAACGTAATATACAATTCGCCTTAAGCCCTTTCGTTACATTAATATTTCCTTTCTTTTGAAGGACGAATCTTTACAAGATGAAAGACGTAGAAATATCGTATTTTCGTTTCATTTCAGACAGTTTTTTTATGAAAACGAGCAAACATTTAACAATGCCTTAGAATATACTACGCGATTTTTAATTTCAAATTTTATCAGAAATTGAATTAACAATGTTTTCTGAAACACACCGTAATAATTAAAAATACGACTGTTATATATATATATATTTTTAATACTAGCTTTATGTGAACTGAAGAGGCTTCATTTAGGGGGATGGGTGTAATTTTTTTTTCGAAATCAGATATAGACAGTAATTTTCCTCTTATTTTAAACGTCAAGTGTGTGTGGAATAAAACTGCAGTATTGTACAAACAATTTTAATATCAAATGTTAAATAAATTCATTCGCGTAATGGTAAATAATTGATGTGTGAAATTATACATTACAAGAGCGTCGAAGGTCACGATCACAACGATGAGTTTTGATGTCATGGAAATAAAAGGTCGTTATCGCGGCGATTTGAAATATCGGTACGTAAAAAGATTTCATGAAATATTAAAATAATTGTTTTTCGGGTTTATGATGTTTATTTTGTTTATAAATTTGATTATTAGGCGGTTTCCACAAATAATGTCACTGGTTTAGGTGAAGAGGGGGTCAGCTGAATTGTGATAGTCTGTGACAGGGGGTAGAATTAAAATTTCACGAAAAATCTGTATCATTTATATATATATATATATATATATATATAAATATCCCCTCCATATAAACAGTTTTAAAAACATATAAATTTTGAGATCATTAATTGAATAGAATAAATCAAGTTATTTATTTATAAGGTAATATAATGCTCCTTAAAGGTATTCGATATCAGCTCGTCATTATTTTCTAAACCCGCATGTTATCCGGTCAACCATCCAATGAGTATTCGAATTGACAAGTATGACGTAATAACGCAGTAACGTTGGGTCGGATGGACCCTTATCTCGTGTTCCGCCCCAACAACCCGGACGTTTGGACAGAGGATATGCCACGAACACCACTAGATTCCTAATCATTCGTAAATAAAATTCTCGACAGAATTTGAAAAATGAAAAGTACCTTCTCTCATCCTCATATTTGCCTAATTATATTTTGTGAAAAAATCATATATCTATTAAAATTCATTTCTATAACCATTTTCAATAATCGTTCGTTTTAAAATAATATCACTTTTTTTGTTACGTTCTCTCTTACTCTTATTTGAAAATACGAGTATGAATGTATATTATTTTCTAGCAGTTTTCACCATACGTGATATAAAAAATGTTAACCGGTGGATAAATTTAATCAATGGTTAATTTACGTGACTCTACTTCTGCGATTGTGCGATGAATTATTGATTCGGTTCATCGTGTAATGATAACACTGGGTAACAAAATGAAATTTTTTTTTTGGTGCCGGAAAAGTTAGAACTGATTTTATAAATTTTTGATTTGCTGATTCCAAAAACACCTGACTTTTTTCGAAGCAGCTCTAGTTTTTGAGATACAGGCTAATTGATTTTAGTTCTGACAAAAGGAAAAAATAATGTGAAATAGTGATATTTTTAAAGGCCAAAATTGAAATTTCGTACCTAAAATTAAAATCTAATTAATAATTCCTTTATCTGGGTAACCCCCACCACGAACTAATAACTCGCTCATATTGCCTCTGTCTAACCTTATTCAGTTTACTATCATTTTGAGTAAAGTTTCGGCGTTATTTAGTAATAAAACATTGAATTAAAACCATGGCATTTACAAGCAGACGTGTCTGTGTGTATCACACAGACACTTTTTGTTATGTATGTGGCGAATACACTTTAGCAAAATGTAGAAAATCAATTTCTGGCTTTGTGAAAATGGCTTATCTGGCCTATTTTGGCGTCAACTTGGAAGACCAGGATAAATCATGGGCTCCATATTTCGTATGTAAAACATGTATTGAACATTTGCGACAGTGGACAATTGAAAAGCGGAAGTGCCTAAAGTTTGGAGTACCAATGGTTTGGAGGGAACCATGAAACCAAATATGAACAACATCAGTGGGTGATTTGTGTCGATCTAAAAATGGTAAACTTCCTCCTTGGACAGCAGTGGATTTACAAAATATCCATGTTTTTTATGCATTTGAGACAGCAGATCTAAGGATCAGCACTGGGTTAACAGAAATTGGCTTTTAAGAAAAGTCATAATTCAACGAAAACAAAACTTAATCGACGAACCTTGGGTTGCGAGATAGAAAATCATATTTCCACCCTTACATATCAAGTTAGAGCTTATGAAGCAATTTGTGAAGGTTTTAAATCGAGATGAACTTTGTTTTGGCTACTTGACACAAAAACTTCCTGGGATTAGCAGAGAAAAACTGAAAGCCGGAATATTTAATGGTCCTCAGATAAGGCAGTTTATTAAAGATCCACAACTTACCGCATCAATAAACGAGATTTAACCTAACGTTTGGAGTTCAATTATTCAAGTAGTAAAAAAACTTCTTGTAAATTATAAAGCAGAAAATTAGATAGAATTAGTGGAAAATATACGCATTCCAACTTTGATATTCTTAGTTGTATAAAATTTCACTACCACCACAACCACTTAGATCGGTTTCCAGAAAACCTAGGTGATTTTAGTGAATAACAAGTGGAAAGATTCCTAAAAACTGGAAAACTACGGATAATATCAAGGAATATGGGATAGCCATATGATGGCTGACTACTGTTGGAGACTGTCCCGATAAACTCCATGCTAGAAAGTCGTATAAAAGAAAAATTTCAAGTGAAAAGTGATGTAAGTATATTTATCTACTGTGTGAAATAAATACCTTACTTTGTATTATTTCTTTTTTAACTAGCAATTGGAGCAAATAGTAATAGTAATAAAGTGAAATGTACATAAATTAAAAATAAAATGATTTTATTCTAAATGAAGCCAATATGGCGTATCTCAAAAACCAAATCTGATGTCTATTTTGAATTCTGCACCCCAAAATTTCATAGAAACTGTTAAAAAATCACCGCTACCAAAATGTGTATTGTGCAGTGTAATTAGTACTTAACCAGAATGGGGCCAATTATCGTTTCATGTAATCTTCACTTTAACAGGTTTTTAATGATTTACTGCTTAATAATGCACAATCAAATACGCCTTGCATTTAATTATATTGACTGAGTACTAATACTATACTGACAATTATTTAACTTCCAGAAAGAATCGTTACGTCACATAAAAACTAATGTTTTAAATTAAATATGTTTATCCAAATGAAAAAAACTAACAGTAAATAATTCTCCCAACCCAATCAGTGGAGTACTGCATCGAATTTCGTATTCAAATCAATAAATTCCGGGAGTTTGGTATGTGTGTGATGTTCCAAGGTTTAGTCTTCCATTTTCTGGTATTCATTTAAACAGAAAACAAATTGTTAGCTATTTCAAATTCCAGGATCAATTTCTAGGAAAATTCGTTTATAAATTGGCATGTCTCATAAGTTGATGTTAAGAATGTGCTCAATCAAATAATGTGCAATTTTTCTGACAATTATAAAAATTATAACGTTTCTTAAGTAACTATTCTGCGGACTCTGCTGCATATAATTAAAATTGGCACAGTATAGTATGCTGCGTCAAAGAAAAGGCTTCTTCTTGCTTTATTCGTGTCAGTATTAACATATAATAGTTACCTCCATTACATAAGATACGGTTCGTAATGTACTTTCGCAAATCTTGGTCTTAGGTCACTTTAAAGGCTAACTTCGGGGTCTCTCAATTAAATGAACAGCTGCATATACACGAGGAGATATATCGGCTTCGCCTGCGCCGAGGAAGATGTTTTATAATATTGGTGGATTTGATTTTAAAATATAAACAAATTTTTATGTATTTTAATATCTAACATTGAGCGTTTAATTATTTAAAAGTATATACAAAAAAAGGTTTACTTTACCTAAGACTTGAAAACCAAGTTTCCCCCCGTTTCTCACAATCCAACATTCTAACCTCACACCTTCCTCTATACAGCATATTAACTTATGGAATACACCATATCGTAATGTCGTAAAAAATCGGATTATAGTAAAGTAAAGTAAAGTAAAGTATAGTAAAGTAGTAGTAAAGAAGTAACATTCATGTATGTAATCTCTGGACCCTCGTGCTCTGAAGTGTCATAAAATATATTAAAATGAAAAAAACTATATATAATTGGAAAATACAGTTTAATTACATTATATTATTTCATAGTTTATAATCATTTATATAAGTATTTTAAAAAAAAAAGCAAAACAGACTCAATTTTTCAGGAAAACATTCGAAAACACTTTTTTAAGAGTTCAAGGAAATTTCTTACCAAATAGTTTTATCTCTCCAATTGTTCTTGGGATGTTTTCGTAAACTTTCCTTTTTAAATGCCTCCATAAATATTCTCAGAGGGGTGAGAACTGAACTACGCTGAACTGGCCATAAGGGATTATTAATTCTCTAAAGACTCGCGTCAAAAGATTAATCGGTTAAAAAGATTTACTGAATGTATGATATTGATAGTGAGCATTATTAAGTGTCTCATTTGCAAACAAATAAAATTCACCAATGAAGAGACATACAATTTCACGAATGTATATACTTCAGGGTTGATAGTCTCTGAAAACAAGGTCAATATCCCAATAGCGATAAACGTAAAATAGACATCTTCGAAATGTACGGCTGGAGAAGCAAGATCTACCATCGTCTCAATTCTACAATAAATCTAACCACGGCAAGCTCTATCTGCGGTACTAAAATAGTGAACAAGTAAAAGATTCTATCACTTTTTCGACTACATTATGCATATAGTAGCAAAAAATAATCTAACCTATCCTATACCTGCTCCATGCTGTATCCTATAAATGCACGAAAGCAAACTTTTTTTAAATACCTACTGTGATATATTACTTTTGAAATTATCAAAATTAACTTTGTGGTTAAAATTCATATTTTTATTTGTTAACTTTGTTTCATTAACGACTTATTGGGTTTAAATACATCTACCGATTTTGAAAAATACCATTCTAAGATTTCGAATAAATTTATATTAAGTAACCATTTGAGTTAGGTACTAAATTTATTTTTTAAAAATAAATTCTGGTAAAGCAACAATAATATATGTTTTTAGTTAGTATTGACATCCTGAAGAAGAAAATGGTATTTTTCGAAACCGCTAGATGTATTTAAACTCAATAAGTGGTTAATAAAACAAAGTTAACAAATAAAAATAAGATATTATATTAGTTAAAAAAGTTTAAGTATTGAGTCTGATTATTTTTATGTGTAGCGAGAGTTAATTGTCAGGGGGTTATGTCCAGGGGGGGTTTTGATACGGGGTTTGTGTCCAGGGGGTATATATCCTGATACCAAATCGAGTCTGGGATACTAACAATTTTATTTAAGCGTTTTGTTGTAACAAATATATCTGTCAGTTTATTCAGTACGTATGTGCTATGACAACGTTTTATCCTTTAAATAGGAAAGATTTATCTGTAATCGTTGATCTTGCGGAATTCCAAAAAATCTGACAAATTACATATAAAAACAAATTGTTGAATGGCAAAAAATTGTGTTAACATAAGGAAAGGCGTAATATTATTCATATAATTATTTATAAATATTATAGTTCATTTAACTATTTATTCATTAATATTATAATTTAATTTAACTAATATTATAATCATTTAATTTTGGCAAATTTATCTATCGTTTGATCTTTCAGTTTTAAAGAAAACATTAACCTACAGATATATATATCTGAAAGATTTATCAAATAAGATATAAATATGAATTAAATATATTAATTAGAAAAATACACGTATAAAATCAATTTTATCGAAAAACCACCGGGATACAATATTTTTATTAATATATTTAATTCATATTTAAAATATTACACACTTATGTTCTGAATAATTACAACTTCACAATAAGAATGTGTTATCCTAAAAATAACATATAAATTGTTCATATTTGACAGTGAGGTTGGACGTGTGTAAAATGTTATAGATAAATAATATTTAAATTATTTTTATTAATATTTATTTGACATGTATTCCGAACACGTGCATTAATGTATTTAAAAAAAACAAATAAAATTATCAGGTATAGAAGAAAAAAATATATAATCATATATTAAAAACTCTTGCTCTACTTACTTACAGACCTATTGTATTTTCATATACATTTTAATTTTAGTTTTTGTGGACTACTTATGATATAAATAAAATTCTAGAACATAGATAATTTTAAAAATGAGCACATACTAAATGATCCGACATGAGAAAATCCACAGTGAGAAATTACAGAATTTGAAAATAAATGCAGTTTTTTCTATTAAAAATACATTTAAATATCGACAAAATTGATATTTGAGTTTATTGCAAATAAAAAATAAATAGCTTTTAATAGGATGTCTCATTAAAACAAGATCTCATATAAAGTCTAAATATTGACTTAAAATTACATGATTAACATAATGTGGTTGATAACTCATTTTCTCGGATACAAATAGTTTCCGGTGATAACTGTATATTTTCTAAGTGAATGATGTCATTTGTTTTAATTATTTTATTTTTTCACAGAAATCGCTTAATATAAAAACATCCTAGGACGGGTTTTAATCATAATAAAAAAAAATATTTCGTCTACTCATAATTTAGGGCATTGATTGTGAATATTCTTCGCTGTGCGAAATAATATCTCCCAGGTCTATGATATTGGGAAAACGACTAAAATTCTGCTCGTAAGCTCCGAGATAACGTCAAGAGAGGACACTTGATTTGTGGAGGTTTCCTGACAATTTGTGAAGGTTTATAAAATTACTATTTTTGGGATTGTTCAAACAAACCTTGACTTCACCTACCTATGGTCGTTTTCAGCATTAGACGAGTTCTTTGATGCGATTCTATCGTTGGAGTCATTCAACTACAGGTAATTTTGTTATCAGAAATATAAATCAGTTTTCCTCGACGGGATCCAATTTAAATCGTGATAACGATTCCAATTCAATGTGAATGAATAACCGTTTTCCTTCGAGAATTTTTTTCATTACTTCTGAGTGAACTGTAACAATGCACGACTATAATCTAAGTAAATATTTCTGGTGCATTATTATTTAGTTAGGCAAGCTTAACAAAAGAAGTCATTCTTTACTAATAAATTAAATTACATTAACACATATTTATTTCAGTGAATTTTTGTTTAAATCACGTTTGCGCATTATTGAAGTAAAATTACTAAGTCTCAGAATATAAAAAGGTTATTATTGCTTCGGTAATGCACATTTTAGTAAAATACTGATAAACAACGATACTTCTTCATTGAAAAATGAAATTAAAGTCTTATAATAACTAAAATATGATATATAAATATGGGGGAAAAAGATGCAGTTATGAAATAGTATTTTGTAAATTAATGTTTGATGTTTGTGTAGGCGTATGGTAGATGAATCATATGTGCATAATTTAACACCCATCACTCACAAGTTCGTTTAAAGATGATCGCGGAGTGTATGTGGCTAGAACATGTTGAACAAAAAATATTTACGTTTGTCAATTAATTTAATACTTAGCACAATTATAAATTAGGAATATATAATAGCCGTACAATGGAATAAAGTCTACATAAAGCAGTTTCCTGAAAATGTTATCTGGAAGGCGGCAGCGAGAAGAGTGACGCTGGGGAGCTGACCTCTCGGATGGTTGCTGGTGGCATGGTCATTGTGACGTCGGTATCGGCTATTAAGAACTCGGGTTTTACACACTGGTAAATAAATGCAAGGTGCGTTCAGGGGTCGTCGGCGGTGATGATGACTAGTAATAAACCTTCATACAACCTTAAATAAATGCATAAAGACCTATAGGGAATATTTTTGACTGTAATCTACCTAAATAACTTGCAAATACTGCATACAAATAAATTCGATTATTTTAATAATCTCTTGGGCATATAATACGCAAATGACAAACATAGGGATGAATATAGCGATCAAACGCAAATACGAAGTATAAAGCACTAGTCTTCTGACTGACAAGATCGAGAGTATTTGAAAAATAGTTGATAAATCATTTTATAGCGTTTTAGCGATTATTATTTATTATTTGTGCTAGCATTTAAATAATTAACATTTTTTAAACATTGGCATGAAGATAAATGAGAATTTCAGGAACTCCGAATGATGTCAGAATATTTGACACTCCAAAGTGTATCCACAGCCAGAACGTTCGTTAGGAAATGAGAAAATTGAAACATTCTCCCATTGTCTGACAGTTGTAAATTGACGTCCATACAAACCAACGTTATCACAATTTTCACCGCTTTCAGTAATTGAAGAGTTCTTCAGAAATTTATTTAAATTTTAAACAGATCGAATCAGAATAATAATAATAAAAAAGTCTGGTAGAGCAGATATTAAAATAGTTTTATTACATACATACAACAATTTATAAAGGAGAACACATTCTTATTGTGAAGTTGTAATTATTCAGAACATAGGTCTGTGATGTTTTAAATACAAATTAAATGTAATGTATGTTTATAAATTTTACAGACCTATATTCTGAATAATTAAAACTTCACAATAAGAATGTGTTCTCCATAATAATATACAAGTTGTATCAATGTGTCCAAAATTTAATAAAAATGAATTGTTAATTCTGGCATCTCCTTCGGTTTACTCAAAGGTATTTGAGATTCCGTAAAAACAAAGTAGATAGCTTTCAAATAATAGAACGATAGATGTAACATATAGGTTGGAAAATTTGTCGTCAATCTACTGTGTTGGTATAGCATAATCGAATAATGCACATTCTCCTGTTTGGAAGAGATCCAGGTTCGAATCCCTGTAGCGACAACAATATTTTTAGATAAAATTGATTTTATTTGTATATCTTTCTAATAAATACGTTTAATTTACATTTATATTTTAAATAAATTAATATAATATTTTAGTGCAATAACTTTGTAAAAAGTACCGAAGTAACTGAAAGCTTCGAAAAAGATTTTTAAAAAAAAAACTTAATGCCGCAGTAATATTAAAGCAACAATATTTGGACAAAATATACAAAAATGTATTTATCGACACAATTACGGATTAATTAATTTACGGAATTTTCAAAATTTTATTTAGAGATAAGCTTGGATATAAATATAGGTATACTTTGTATGTATATAATACTTTATTTATTCAAATTATTAGATATATACCGTGTACCGTGTATTCACAAAGAATAAATAAGTTATTTACCTACCAACCGGGACGAGAAAGAACATATTTTAATTTACGTGTTTAATTAGATTCAAGTCGTGTCATGGTAACGAAATTAGATCACCATCAATGTTACGCGTGTCACATCGTGACACGAGTGTTACAGGTTCACCGTTATTGCCTAAGAGCAATCTTGCATATCGCAGAATCCCTTAGATATCTTAACACAAATAAATATGAATCTGGGTAAGTTGCGTGATGAGACGTTTACTACATTAATAAGTCAATTAATTTTTTGGATTGTTTAGTTTAAAACCGTGATCGTGACAAATTATGCTTCCATGGAATTCATAAGCTAATTGCTGGCACGTTCCAGAACGCTTCAGATACATTTTGTGACAATATTATTTATCGTGTTTATCTAATAAATCAATATTTACGTATATAATTGATCTTAATTATTTTTATTATACCTATGGAAAAAAAAGTAAATTTGCTTGTAACACCTAGTTATAAATATGAATTAAATATATTAATTAGACTGATATACATATTAAATCAATTTTATCGAAAAATATTGTTGTTGCGCCACCGGGATTCGAACCAAAATCTCTTTTCAAACAGGGGAAAGTACAATATCCAACTATGCTACAGCGACAAATTTTCGAACCCATATGTTAACTTTTTGATATTAATACATTTAATCGTTCCATTATTTGAAAGAGCCATCTACATTATTTTTACGGAATCACAAATACCTTTGAGTAAACCGACTGCAGACGCCAGAATCATCAATTCATTTTTATTAAATTTTGGACACATTGATACAACTTATATTATTAAGGAGAACACATTCTTATTGGATTGGAAATAGAGATCCAGTTACGAATCCCGGTAGCGCAAAAACAATATTTTTCGACAAAATTTTATATGTATATATTTATAATTAATACATTAAATTAGTATGAATAATTACAACTTCACAATAAGAATGTGTTCTCCTTAACCTAATATTTCAGTTGATAATATCCATTTACATATATTAGATATATTGTAAGAATTTATAAAACGTCACGATTTAAAGATAAATTCCGTGACCATACAGAGAATTTTTAATTTATTTGCGAACGGAAAAATTTATAATATACAACGAAATGTCATGCGTGAGTGTTATGAATAATTCAAATGCTATAATAATATAACACTTTCAGACGTGGTTATAGCTTTACAAAAATGATGTGCTCAAAATATAGCACGAAAAGTATCACTTCTACTTGTATACATTATTAAAGTTTAAATTGATTTTTCTGTTTTGATGAAAATGACATATTTTGAACAATAGTTTACAATCACAACAACTACAAAAAAACAACGCTAAATGTCAGCTGGGAAAATTATCATCATTAATATACGTCATCATCACCCATTGTCAATCCACTGCTGGATGAAAGCCTCCCCATGATATTATCACTACATTTTGCATGTAACTCCCACTGCTTCGATAACTTCACCAATCCATCGAAACATACCGAGTGTGACAATTTATTTCCCGGAAAAGCGGCGTAGCCGCCCGCGACGTAATCGTATCGAAATCATTCTAGTACTCGAGTAATCATCGAGTATTCGTGTTTGAACTAATACGTGCGTAAATTTAAAACTGACAGAATCAATTGGCGTAAAAATGGGCCATCCAAATTCAGCGCAGTTGCAGTCCGCTCACTGTGAGAGACTTTTTGGCCAAAAAAGCAAAAATATCAATTAGATCATCCTGCCTATTTATTCCTGTAATTTTTGGCCATTTTCAAAATATATTAGCAAAATTTTCTATAATTATTTTCAAAACTAAGAGCAGCGCTGAAGGGAAGCCGAAGCTTTTCTAATATAACTGATATCCAACAGAATGTGGGACAGATACCCAATAGGACTTCGGAAAATTAGTTCCAGGGCTGCTTCCAGAAATAGGAATGCCATCTAAGTCAATTCACAAGGAGAGTACTTTGAAAGCAACAGTAACCACTGCCATACGGTTCCACACGTAGGTGTATTTTTTATAGGTGCAATACGGGAATTGAATTGTCACACCTCGTATATATTAATGCCGCTAAAAATATCATAATGTATTTTTTTTTAAATGTTAGAACTCTTCTTATTTAATTATTCTTAATTAACCCTTCCCAAACCATGCAGTAACACAAGTCTACCGTCCTAATTAAATCTGTAATATTTCGGTATGTATACGTAACATGCACTTCATATTTTAGTTAATTTGAAGGAAAATATTTACGCTATGAAATGATTAGTGAAAAATCAATTATGTAAGGCGAATCCTACAAAAATATTTATTTTTAATTCGTTCCGATGCAAAATGAATACGTTGACAAAAATACAATTTGTGGTGGCAAGACAGAAAGAAATCACGCATTAATTTCACATTGAAAACAATACCAAACATACAAATATAATGGTGTCTCTTTCTTACTGATTAAATGAAGATAGATAAAAATGAAGGTTATATTATATACAATGCAATCACTTATACATAACTTGATGAATGCTCTGAATTATAATATTACATTTTTTTTTTTTATATTTAATGCTCAATACTTGGAGTAAATTTATGGCATTAACCATTTTTTAACATTTTAAAGGCTAATAGAAATATAATTTCTTACGGTAACATGAGTTGACAGTATTTTATATTACGGTATGGTAAAGGTTAACGCCGATTTTTTGAACAGGGGGTTAGTAAAATTGGATGTAGGAAAGGTGGAAGTAATTTGGTAGAAGTACAGGACATTAAGTGCTCGAAGACCAGCCAGGCACCAAGAAGAACACGACTTACCTGGATTTCTCTTAGCCACATGTCTCCTAAACTTCAGGAACAACCTTCGATGATTGCACGAAGCAAGTGTACCGCACACAATAGTAACAAGCTTTGGTACGCAAATTAAATTTCTCACACAGCCGTAGGCACCATCAGACCTGCGGATGGCCGTTTTCGAAACCTGATATCCCAAATGCATCAGATAACATTAGCTAAATGGCAAAACAGGTAGGATACGGCTGCTCAGCGAAGATGGACCCACTCTTTTCTTCCATGTGTGGCTGTTAAAAAGAAAGGCGTCTGGGGTCCTCCGGCGCTGAACCACTACGAGATGCAGATGGTTACGTGGCACGGACAATTTTTGAGTAAATTTGGCCTTGTTCGTGAACCGTGGTGTGTCCGCAATCGGGTGAGACAGACGCTGGAGCATATATTATGAAAGTGTCCGATTATGCATGACGCACGTATTATATGACTAATGGACTAGTTATAGCGGGTAATCACCCTCCGACTTACTACACAACATTTTATCAGGACATGGGTGACCCGCTGGGTAATGCTAGGAAGGTAGACAAGGTGAGGAAGACAGCAAACCATTCCCCACAGCAAGTCTCTTTCTCCCCGACGTTTTTGTGTAAATAATATTTCAAATTTTTATTTTTTATTTTAAGTCGTGATCGTGCTGAGTGAGACTCAAAATCTTTATATCCATGTTCTGTGTAAATCTCCCTTCAAGGAGCGTTTCTTTAATACTACAAACTCCATAGCATTCTTGGCTACAACATCTCTTTCTTGTTACTATAATTACACCTTTTTAATTCGTACTTAATATCTACCTGTAATTATAATAACTTTTTTATATTTTTTTATTATATGTGATTAATCAATGTCCAAATATGCTTTCAATTTTAACCAATTGTTTTGTTATTTACTTTTACTATGTACTCTTTATTTCTAAATAAATACCACATAAATTTCGCTAAAAGCTAGCATAAAAGATAATAAATAGTAGATAAAGAATTAATCTATATCGCATTCAAATTATGGTTACATTAGACCCGCGTTGCTTTACTTTGTGAAGAGAAACTGGCAAGAAAATAACCACTCTTATAACAGTCCCGGGTAAGGGTGGGTCCTTTCTACTCTATCGGCGTAGTGTCGAATTTAAACGAGAATGAGAAGAACTTCCCATGCCCGATACCCAAGACACAGTGATGCTCTCTACCTCTGGCTTCGGGCCCTTTATAATCTATATCCTTTATTCTCGGTTAATATAAACATTTTTTATTTTAAAGGAAAATTTGAGTCTAGTCTCAATAGTTCTCATGGGTTCATTGAACCAGCCGGTTAACTTAAACATCAATCCTTGGAATCTCGTGTGGACTACAATGTAACGCGTTTGTTGACCTGACTACTCCAAAATAGAAACGAACACAATAAGAATATGTAGGTATGAAATTAAATTGTATAAACTGTACCTAATTTGATAAACCGTAAAGTAAATAGGTAGCCGGAATATAACACGCACAGCGAGAAACTGAACACACGATAGTAACAGTGTTTAATACAGTGTAACGAACTCGCAGCAGAGCGTTCACACTTCTTAGACACAGTTCAAAAGGTCATAGACAACACAGAAAGCCGTGCTCTGAGGGGGGCAGACAGGTGGTATAAGGTCAACATAATGGAGCATCCAGACACACGCACGGCAATCGGTGACCCGTGGACCTGTCATAAATATTAAACACTGATGATATTAATAAAATATGAAAGCCATCCATCCATGATAATTTTATAACAAAATTGACAAAAACTAAATGATCATATCTTTATTTGTTATCTTCGTTTTATTAACCACTTAATTGAGTTTAAATACATCTACCGGTTTCGAAAAATACCATTTTCTTCTTCAGGGTGTCATTACTAACTAAAACATATATTATTGTTTCTTTACTAGAATTATAAATTATAAACAACCAACTAAATGTAACTACGAGTCCCATTCTAAAATTTTTTCCTAAAAATTATTCGAGTAAATTTGACTCAGGTACTAAATTTATTATTTAAATAATTGATGTTTTTTTTTTTTTAAATAGTTCCAACAACACCCTCTGCGATATCAAATACAACGAACACAGTGATCGCTGGGGAGATTGGGTCTCCCAGCCTCACATTCAAACAGATCCGTCTCATTCAGTTGCCAATACGCATAAATATTAACACCTATACCTACAGGTAACAAGCATAAATTCGTTCACCAAACTGGTCACCCCAAAGATTTGACAGCGATACTCGACATGTGAGTACCAACATCATCTAGAAACATAGATACCTATAACTATTTATTCTGAAAGTTAGACAAACAGATTAGAAACATTTATTTCATTTTAACTGATGCTGGAGAGACTCAAATTTATCCAGTTGACGTATAACGAGCATGAAGTAAAGCGAGAGACAGCGTGTGTTTACGATGGATATCGATAGACCAAAATCGTTTCATGGGAGCACAATCTCTGTCTTGAATAGAAAATCTCATCCATGGATACGCATTATTTTATACTCACCTCTCCAATGCATTCGTTCGGTGTAGCCCTGTGTCTTTCACAAACCTATGGACAGCCCCAAGGTTTTTATCTAGGTACGATATTCGTATATTTTTATAATAATAAGTAATATTTTATATCGATGGTTATATTGCAAGATACGTATTATATATGTAACGATGGTTGTGACAGGACCACTCAGTAACCACGGCAACAAAGATTCGTCTGGTTAACTAACTTATGTTTTATCTCGTGGACGGCTAGAACTTGTACATAACTTGTCCTCACTCCAAGAGTTCAAGATCAAAGATAAACTATCTACTTTGTCCACAAAGCGAATGCTGAACTACTTCGGATATATGACGCGATGAGGTAAAGATACTGTGGAGAAACTGCTGATACTCGGCAACATTGAAGATAAGAAAGAACGAGGTATATCCCTTACAATATGGACGGATCAAATAAATGGCAGGATCATCACTCTATACAGCCTTGGATGCAGCAGAAGCTCAGGAAGAATGAAGAAGGATCGCCAAGACAGAAGTGAGATCGCTACACCCAGCAATAGGAAAAATAACATAGAGATAATTCAAGAATACGTAACTAATTTTTTTTTCAAAAAACATGTTCTAATGTGCAGAATAACATTTCTCTCGAAGATTCGACTCGATACGAGATGAAGAAATGTATACACTTACCTTAAGCGACTCTCATAGATCAAAGTCTCATTGAGAGATCATCGTGGACATTAGCCGAATGTGGATTTTATTACATATTTTAACCAAACAATTTAACTCATTAGGAACAACTATTATTTGTTTACACATAGAAACAAACTGTTATTTGTTTTTTTCGATATTTGTAAACATTTATTTTTGATCTTTATGATAAAATTTTCAATTTTAATGAAGTTCGTTTACAATAATAATAATAATTATTATTATTATTTATTTATTTGATTCTTAGTACAGTGTGTTATATTATAATTGGATAAACATTTGAGTAAAGTAAGACATATATTTGGATACCCTGCCTGCTACACTAGTATTTGACTGTATTATAGCAGACAGTGTTCTTCCGGTATAGTAGGAAACAAAGTGCAATGATCAATGTACAAAATTATATATATAAAGAATGTCATTAGATTAGGTAAATACTTTCTAAAACGTAATGTAAATGCATTGTTCAATATATAAGATATAATATTTGGTGTATGTAAAGAGTAAAGCAAGATGCAATTAAATAACAAATAATTAAAACGTAAAACTTAAAGTAAGTCTAATAATCAATGTTTAAAAAATATATATATATATATAAAGGGTGGAACAAGATACAATTAAATAGCATATAAAAAAGATATATAAAGTGTAAAACAAGATGTAATTAGGTAATTCAATATACTGTTGTAGCAGTTTTATTCTTAAGTTTGAACCTTTAAAAGTTCTTGGGCGTTATTTCTCCCCATTTCGTGGAGCCAGAACTGCACTTTTCGTGAAAAATATGCAAAACTACGGTTGCAATATAACCAGTGATTTGAATATATTTGATATGATATTTGAATATAATATTATCAGCTTTGTGTCCAAAAGAATACTTTCCTTCTCAAGTGATCTTACCTGCTGAAGTAAATAATATCTTATCTTTCGCAGAAAATAAAGCCACCCAACACTCAGGTGGATAGCTCTTGTCTAAAAGTGGCTCCTTTTGTTACGTCCCGTCCATTGCCAATTACGCTACCTTCATTTTTGACACTTGGCGATACAGTCACTATCCCCATTTCACTTTTTTTTTATTTCCCTCGCACGTGATGACAATACAAAGGAACGCCAGAATAAATTTTGTATTCAAAATGTAAAATTTTGCTATTTACATACAAATATCAAAGCGTGCAGAAGTGTCGGTGATTGTGGACAATGTTGTTTGCATAATTTTGAGAAACAAACGAGTATATCATAATACCTATAATTTGTGGAGGATTGTTCGAAACCCATATGGCAGATGGCGCTTTACTTCGGTTTTATCTTAGCCCGCGCCCCCTCCCCCCAATAATATGTGATGAAAAAATGATCAAACAAATACGTGCGTCATACTTATTATCACGTTGACAACATATTTTATTTGGTACCCAAAAAAGTAAAACATTTTTAACCCTTTTTAGAAAATCACAATTTCGAAACACCACAACACAATTAAAATACATACCTAGTATACCCTTTCACGTCAAGGTAGGATACGGTACCTACCTAAAAATTTGAATTAAATAATACACACCTACCTGCACAAAGTACAATGCTAAACAACCATTTTGTTGTATTATTATAATACAATTTCAAACCTTCCTTTCTTTCTTATATAAATATATTAAATAGCAGTTTAAAATTAGTTTTTTACACAATTCGATTAACGTAATATTTGTTTAAATCAATTTAAATATTAAATAATCAACTGCATTAAAAATATAAATCAATACATTAATTTATATCCGAAAAATATTATATATTTGCTACTATTATAATTTGATACCAGTCAATTAGTAGAATAGCAAGATGGACCGGAATCGATACTTAGCGCTCTCAAAGTCAATTTTTTTTCAAAAAAGTTCCAGTAATGGTGAAAATATATAGTAAAATTTAGCGTATATAAAAATGTTGCGATATTCTCTTACGCGCTATTTCTAATACAGTTTCCAAATAATTTTAAAATGGGACGAATTCGAAAAAAAAACCTTATTTTTGGTCATTTGTTCATATTGTCATTTCTTTGCATATATTATAAAATCACATCACATAACATGAAAGTCAGACAAGTGAAATAGATTTCTGTCGCGTGCGTCGCATTTTCAATTTTTTTATTTGCCCGATTGCTAATACGAGTAGATTTAATTTTTAAAAAACATTATAAAACTTAATTATGAAATTCTTCAGCAAGTCAAGTGATTAAAATTATTGAAAACATTTTTTGAATAAGGTGAAGTAATTCATTTAATTATAAATGGAAATAAAGGCTATTGAATGTTTAAATGAATGGCGAGACTCGTAATAAAGTTATATTACTTTGAAGATTTGTTTTCAAACTTCCATAGAATCTAATTGATTCAATATTTTAATTATTTTGCAGAGTGTTCACAAACAGACTCTGTTCATTATAAACTTGCTGAAAATGATTGTCGAAATGGCGTAGCTACGACTTTAATAGCGTCCGTAGACTCGATATTTTGTCAAATATTTTTTTTTAACCTGAAATTACTTCATACGGCTTGAAAACATTGTAAATGGAAACGATTTAATGGTAAAATCTTATTGTGTCATAATTTAGTCATACAACTAGTTATTTTTTAAGTGATTATTATTGACCTGGGGTTTATTTATACTGAAGTATAACCCCGATTCAATAAACTTATACAACGTGCCCCAAAAGTCTTTTTCATAATAAAAATTCTATAATAAAATAATGGATGAGTTTAATAAAAAATGTTTATTTTGCATTTAAGTACAGTCCCTGGGAATTTATTACTTAAAAATTATGTTTTCTAAACGGGATCCGTTATTTCGCTGGCACTCTTCTAAACGAGAGGCAAATTTTTTTTTAAACTGCTCGGTACGTATTCTCCGTGATCGCTGCCATTTCTTCTCGTATATTTTCTTTTAATTGGTCCAGAGAAGAAGGATTGTTAATGTATACCTTTGATTTAAGGTAGCCCCATATGAAAAATACCATTAGTGTCAAGTCGGGGCTACCTGGAGGCCAGTTTACGTCACCTCGTCCGGATATTAATATACCAGGAAAATTTTCAAGAATAACTGGTAAGGACACGCTCCATAGCGACTGATAGCGGCTAGCGATCGGCATACACAATGATCACTCAATAAGACATCGATCTTTAAGAGTCAAAAAAGGTACATGTATACTGGATGCATCATTTTGATACGCACGCACAACATATGGGGTGATGATATATAAATTGCTTCATTATTTTACGCGAACTCAAGTTTCTGAAAGAATTCTCATCCGCAAACACGGCCATAACAATATAGTTGACCTTACAGTGCGTACCATTTGATACCTAATACGGAAGATTTCGGTTTTCAGAAAGAAAAAAAACCCTGGATAAACTCCGACCAAAAATACTAAAAAAAATCATTATCGTTTAGCTCATTGCGCCCGTTCGCTTGGCCTTAAAAATGCTTACGTCGAGAGGTGGCAGCTTTATAAACCGATCGTCGCTAAAAGCATACATTAACCCAGAAGATGACGTCATTATCCATTAAAATACGTCTTTGAATCGTCCGAGATTTTAAATTAAAATTATTATTGAAAATTTATTCAGTCTTCAAGATGTGTATATTCTTCTTGTTCTATTATTTATTAATTAGCCTTCAGCTCATTGGTGGGATAAGATCGAGTAGACTGTATCGATTAAAATTAATAGTTAGTTAACGCAATCCGAATAGGAACAAGAAAGGAATAATGGCAGATGGATCTGTCCTACCTTGATCTCAGTCCTGAGTTGGACGTCACTTTTCACCTCCAGTTGACTCGCACTTTTATAGTGAAGAACAGAGATATCACTGCACTCCGGATGCTGCAGAACACCGCTTATTTTTCGTGGTCCGGATTTTACGTACGGCGCTACTCTTGAACGTTAAAAGAAACACAGATGTTGACCGTTTCCTGTCGAAATGCAATCTGGTTCCACGTCAGCGAAATCCCTAGTTAGAAGTGGGTCAGAAATGAACAGGTATAAAAAAGTTTATTGGATAGAAGGAATACACAGGGAGCATTCAACGTGTGTTAACAGCTCATTCTAGAATGGTTATTTAAGCTTTAAATAAATATGTAGGCGGTTTGTTATAAATTTTCTTTTTCAATGGCGCTATTTTAAATAGGCACCTCATTAGAATACGTTTCACAACACAAATACATATTGGATCATTATGTTATTCATTTTTCTGAAAATAGTTTTATGATTATGTGATACTGCTCTATTGCAAAACTTTATAGTATAAGTAATATTTTAATTAAGTTCAAATATAAAAAGGGCCGCACCGTTTATAAAGACAAGATCGTGAAATTTTTAATTTTGAAAAATTAAACATTTTTAAAACGTTCTAAAGACACCGTAAGGCTCAGCAAAGTTTTGAAAGTTAAGATATTCAAAAATACATTAATTCCCTGTCTTTGTCATATTTTAAGCTACAGCCCGGGTGACCTTCATTTCAAGATAGTTTTAAAATGTTGGTGGCTTAATCCTATTATAAAGTTCAAATATCAGGAAATTACATAATTTTAAAAAAATCTGATGTACAACGAAAAACTGCCACTATACGAGGGTGCGTCATTAGGGCTGTCCTGAATTTAACTGAAACCTCTGTCGTCCCACCGCGTTAGACTATGTTATTTATTTATGTATTTCCTCTTCCAGCTGACCCTCGACAGCTTCACACTCGGCCGATTCGTGTCCTTCACCGCCGAAGGCTGTCCCGACGGGGCGCTCCAGATCGGCGAGCTGGGCAGGCCCCTGGTGGGCGGCTCCTGGTGCGGTACCTCCTGGGGGCCCGCCGTGTACTACAGCGAGACCAGGTCCATCACCCTCACCGTGAAGTTGCTCCGCCTCTCCAAAGACCAGACGGGGTACAATTTCGACTTCAGGATGGAGTACAAGGTGCTCAGACGCGAGCTGGCCACTGTAAGATACGGCGGAGTGGAGCCAATTTCGGGTATGTTATTTAAATAAGCAAGAGAATACTTGTCTTTTTTATTTAGGAGAACACATTCTTATTGTGAAGTTGTAATTATTGTAATCCCGGTGGCGCAACAACAATATTTTTCGATAAAGTTGATTTTATATGTATATCTTTATAATTAATATATTTAATTCATATTTAAAATATCACAGACCTATGTTCTGAATAATTACAACTTCACAATAAGAATGTGTTCTCCTAAATAATAAAGTTGTATCAATGTGTCCAAAATTTAATAAAAATGAATTGATAATTCTGGCGTCTGCTATCAGTTTACTCAAAGGTATTTGAGATTCTGTAAAAATAAGGTAGATGGCTCTGTCAAATGATGGAACGATTAAATGTATTAATATCAAAAAGGTAATATATAGGGTCGAAAATTGTCGCTAAAAATAATGTCGCTATAGCTTAGTTGGATAAAGCACCTTCCCCGGTTAGGAAAGAGATCCAGGTTCGAATCCCGGTGGCGCAACAATAATATTTTTCGATAAAATTGATTTTATATGTATATATTTATAATTAATATATTTAATTCATATTTAAAACTTGTCTTTTTAATGTGATCCTTTTTCTTCATATTTGTGCTCGTCTTAATACGTTCATCCGAGGTCTTCTACCCCAAGCGTTTCACTTTGTTATGTCCTTGGCTGTATCCACACATTCAGATCCTAACTGATGAAACTATCCGTTTTACTCGTGGGCTTTATTAATGTGATATTCCTGCCTTCATATCACACATCCGTAGCATTTGAGTCGGCCTTCTTTAATTTTTGCAGGAATAAAGGTCACCCTAAAAAATCACCGGTATAAACATTTTGAACTTTATTCAACCTTGTGAGTCTTCTTGCCTATCTCAGCTACATGTATCTCGATACTCGTTCAACACTCAGACTCCAGAAAGAGATGCCAGTTGTGCTCTTCGTCAAGGTCTGATGCGGCGTCTACTTATATTACGCATCCCAAGTCTATCTAATAAAAATCTTATTATTTATAATGTAATAATGCGGACGTTTTTTATAACGTTATAATTTATTTCATTCTTACTCTTGAAAATACGATAAAAAATATTAGTTATACAGAAAGAGCGCCCGTAGAGCCTGATGTTATGCAAATTAGGTAATCTATCGTAAGACAATATAGTAAATGGTTTCTCTAACTAGGTCCAAAATCTTATTTTATGTTCCAGTGAATTCCTTTGACAGCTTGTTTTTCCCGGGTTTCCTATCGATAATATGATCACCTATGCAGAATGAAAAATCACCACTAACCTGGATTGATAGTAGCTGTTTCTCTGCTATAGTAATATATTATTCACGACGTCATTCAGATTCATTATGAAAATTATTATAATTGTTAATCATATAATTATGTAGTGCAGTAAAATAAACATTTTTTTATAAATAATATTATTCTAACCAACTATTTAACCAAAATAAATAAGTCATTAATTAAATGCAGATAATATATTATGTACCAGTCTTTTGATATTCTGAAAAAACACGAAATATTTCCTTTATTTGAGAACTAAGTATGGTATAAAAAATTAGTTGATTAAAAGAGTCTAAATAATACATATTAATTTTCTCAGAATGCAAATTTCTATTTATGAGTTTTTGAATTGTAAGACTCCGATATTTATTATGGTGATAAAATTTGTGGATGGTGGTGGAGCTATTTTATTACCCATGGTTGTGTTTGGAGTTACATACACGACGAATAGAGTTAATATTGTGTTTCCCAGCTGCTGGTGAGCAATATTCCATGATTACCTCATTCGTGGGGTAAAATATCTCTCTAAATCTGGATAAATTCATATATTTTATCGATATATTTTATTATGTATAAAAAAATGTTGCGAGCTGTGTATCAAAATGTTATATTACCAATAAACACCGATTTATCGACATTGAATTATTACCATCAACTCTGTTATTATTTCTCACATCAACTACTACAGCAGCATTTTGTTTTTGGCTAATGATGAAGAAATAAAACAATTTTCAGGGTTGCAAAATAAAGCTTTGAGAATAATACTCATAAAAATAGATATACTCGAATCATTGCAATACTAAAAGATCTGAATATGATGACCTACAAGCAGAAAATATATTAATTATAAAGATATACATATACATAGTTTACTTGTATATCTTTCTAATTAATATATTTAATTAGTATTTATAACATCACAGATCTATGTTCTGAATAATTACAACTTCACAATAAGAATATGTTCTCCTTAATAATAAAATATATTGTAATATAATGGTATTTATTAATAATCCTCAATAAGAAAATATCGGCGGAATTTATACGAAAAATTGATGCAAATCAACATGAGCACGAGCATCGTAAAGAGGAAGGGATAGACTGAAACTGCCTTTCAGGAAGAAGGCCAAATCTAAGAAATCGATGATGATTAGTGCGATGAAAATTTTTAATGAAATCCCAGAAAACATAAGAAAGGAGGAGAAGTTTTATAGATTTAAAGTGAAACTGGCCAGATATATAAAAGATAAGTTTTAGTAAAAGAAAAGACTTTAATCTTATTTATATTAGAGCATATCTAGGAGTGCTTTTGTATGCACTATGTATTAAGAATTAAATAAATAAACAAATTTAACGGAACTAAACTGATAATAAAACAAATTAAATGAATAATCAATTAGAAAGACATACAGAAAAAATCTACGAATCGAAAAAATATTTGGTTTATTTTATAGATTTTTTCTTAACTTTTCAAATTAATTTATTTAAATCATTAATCTTTTTAATAAATAATAAGTAATCATTTAACATGAGTGGGAAATCCTTTATCTTGAAAATGAGGTTTATACAGTTTTCTGCTGAACGCACTGAATGAAATCGCCACAAATTGTACATCCCTATGGATAATTTTCTTCACTCAAGTCGTTTGACAGCAATTGGAGACGATAATTGATCACGTGAAAATTAGATTTTAATATTTCGTGTAAAGTTGAGTTAGACACAAAAAGCAATATTTACAAATTATTTATCTTTAATTTTTGGTTGTGTAGTACCATTGATTAATTTAAATTACGAATGTTGTAATTATTAAATTTTAATATAACACTCGTTCAAAGAAAAATTAATTCAAGGTATCGATTGACACTTGAACTCTGAACTTATTGATTACATGTTCATTATTAAAGTGATCATTAACAAAATTAACATTGACCCAAAATTATTTTGGACTAATGGTGATATATTTCGGTTATAAAACATATACCTGTATTTATAGGATAATTAAAAATTTAAACCCCAAACTATATTGACATCAAAATATTATTAGATCAAACAATTCTTATTATAATCATAAATTGCTAAATATTTCATAACTATTTGTATCCAATAAATTTACTATATGTGAAAATATAATAAAACATCTAATATTAACTCTAAAATGTCAAAGATATAATGATAAACATGTCATGTAAAAAAACGAGTGAGTAAAATTAGTATTCTAAATATAAAATGTATGTATTGTGTATAATGTCGCTGGGAAGGAAGTAATGAAATTTTATTTTAATACAAATTAAATTAATCAACTAGAAAAATGTACAGAAAAAATCTATTGATCGAAAAAATATTTAGATACATTTTTTCTGTATATCTTTCTAGTTGATTCATTTAATTTGTGCGAAAATACCACAGAACTATGTTTTGAAAATGAAACATCACAACAAAAATATGTCTAACAATTTAATGCCTTATAAAATAGTTGCTAAGTGTTGTGTTTTGTGCAAATTGATTATAGATATATATATTTTTTTAAACTAGGTAGGATTAATTTTTGAACGTACGCATGTTGTTGCTTTTCGAACTATAAGATATTAATTTTTTAAATGGTAATAACCTCTAATTAAAAATACTCTTACAATATTGTGATTATGTCTGGAGCAAATTTTCACTTCTATAAAATGATTACTATGTAAGTTATTTAATTATTTTCTCAGATAACAACATCCCCTACGCTCCAACAGGGAACTTCAATCGCTCGCGCGAAGGTTCAGAACACCTTCCCCGGCCCTCCCCGCGCCAGGAGTACTACCTCGGAGACCTCATCTCAGGCACTTACTGCTCGCGCATATTCAGCGACTGCGACCGCAAGGTTTGCCGACTGCAATCCCCCAACTTCCCCGGAGTCTACCCCAGGAACCTGACCTGCTACTACGCCGTCAGGCAACACGAAGTCCCCCCGGGCAAGCATGCACTAATCACGGTTAAGCAGAAGAAGGGACAGTTGATTTCGATCAGGAGTCAGTCTGCTCTGTACGCTCCCACGCAACAGCAGCAGCAAGCCAACGCCCACGTGAGGACGTTGAAGGTTTGGACAGAATGTGATGATGTGCAAGATTACGTCACTATCTACGACGGGTATACCACGAGGGATCCGGTTATTTTGAAGTTTTGCGGGGGGGGAGAAGCGGTCCCTGAAGCGGTATCTAGTGGGCCGGAATTGTTGGTTGAATTCACAACGTCTCCGTATGGAACATTTCTGCACCCAGCACCTATTCAGTCTCTCCACGGATTTCAGTTGGAAGTGGAGGTAAGCACATTTTGTAATTGTATAAAATAACTATAAACGGGGATGAGTCAAAAATTATTCATTACACACGCCATAACACACCTTCAAGGTTGTCATACTGCCTTCGTGCTTAGAGTTGGTACGACTGCGGCCACGTCTGCAAAATTTGATCCTGATCGCATCTTTCTTTTGCCTTCCGGATATTATAATGTAAACATGTCCGCTCCGCTAGCAGTTTTCACCAAAGAGGAACATCGAGCAGTGATCCGATTTCTTTAGTCGGATGGTGTGAAAGGGACTGAAATTCATCGTAGACTTTTGTCACAATACGGGGACAGCGCTTTAAAAGCGGCCGAACGAGTGTGACACACGAAAAGGGAACAGAACGCCCGTCAACCTCCACAACAGACGAAAAGATTCAGCAAGCTCGAGAGATGGTTCTAGCGAATAGCTGCCTATCAAATCATTCACGACTAGCATGGCTTCCGTAAAGTTTTGTATAAATAAATTGTAGATAATTTTTGACTTGTCCTCGTATAATACATCAAGTAAATGAGAATAACTATAATACATTTATCACAACTAAACACAAAATATTAAATCGAAATATCTGTAAGAAATATTAAATCCAGGCCAAAGCATTGTTTAATAAAAATATCCGGAAAACTGTTCCCCCACAATATTTCATCCACAATTATTCACCCAGAACTGTTCCTGGCTACAATTGTGGCCAAAAAGAATTGCAAACGAACAATATTCCTGGACCCTTCAATAATGAATAAACGCAAAAGCGATCTGCCGTCTGCAAGGAGGATTTGTAGGTACCTTTAAAATGGAAGTATTGAAATTAATTGTATTAAAAATTAAGCAAAGGGAAGAAAAATATCACATTAATCTATCAAATACGATCCACATGAAAATACTAGGCAAGGTTAAATTTTGCCATCGAGTCTCAGATATTTGTCGGTAAACATCGATATGCATCATCTGGTCATTGTGCTTTGTGTACATAATACAATACACAATGACAATTCGTTTATAGTTATTTATACACGTTCCATAATGACCCGTGTACGAGGATGAGATTTGTCTCAATTGCGCATAAAGAACAGTGCAGAGTTGCGCATGAAACTATGATTAATTGTCACATATATATCGTTTCGCAGAGTAGAATGACATAACTGACACACACCAACCTTCACTGACTAGCGTCTGAGACGAGAGATCAAAGACTCATCCGTGAACACAAAACATGAGAAACACCACAAATATCATCGATGCTGCACGTAGTTCATGTCATTTTATTATTATATTATTAAATAAATCTATATCAGGATTAAAAAATACATATATATTGTATGTGCTGCAAAAATTTGGTTACGGCTATTGATTAAAAAAATTATACCAAATTATTTGAAAACCTCTCTGCAACAATACTGTATATCGGTTTTTATAAATGCTGCTAGATAGACAGAACGTCGACCATTTAGGATAATATATAGTGTTGTTATAAATTGTATGTTATAGTATTTTTATTTATTTTATATGGTTTTTTTAATATACCATTCGATGCCCAAGAAGATATACAACGTTGTGGCATTCACAACTCAGATCTAACTAAAACGATGTACAGTGTAGTTACATAAATATTCTGACGGTTGCCAAATGATGGTATTTTCTAAATTCGAATTGTGAAATTATTTTGTTAATTAATTCCAAATAATTTTGCATTTCACAGGTTACGGTAAATTACAGTTCAATATTTTATTCCAAAAACTCTTATTCGTTCTCCTCATTTTAAATACAACTTTCTTAGGATTTCCTTTATTTATGTTACGAAGTATTTGAAACTTTGTTGCTTCTCGATAACAATTTAACAAACTCATTTAAGAAAGTTCTTCAAATCCTTTGTCAAATTTTTTACAAATTTTCTCAGCTTTTTATTTAATTTTAAATTAATTGAGTAGAAATTTGCAAGCATTAAAGAAAAATATTTTAAATCTGGTGATGAAGTTCGTGGAATATCCTTATTTCAATTAATTTGTTGGTGTATGTGTGAAACTGTCACAAATATGTATTAATGTAATTATTTTATATATCAACATTATTTTCAACTTAATTTTTTTGTTAACGATTCAATTTATTCTGATATTTAAGAATATTATAATAAAATAAATTTGAATGAATCAGAAATGAATCTACGTCTAAGATCACAAATCTACCTTTGTAAATCACGAACAAGTAAAACAATATTACACTATTTTATGAAGAAAAGAACAGTTCTAACGATGTTATCAATTATTTACACAATACTTGCATGATGAGAAATGATCGTATTATGTAAACTTTAAAAATAATCTAGTATCGAAAAAACTAAGCTTTAAAAAAATTGAAACTTATCACTAAAACAATTTTTTCAATCCAGGTCAAATTCGTGGATCAGCAGAGTCCAACTTACGCCAGAAACAAGAGAGCTTGCGAGTTCTGGTTGCGCGGGACCGGCAAAGGAGTTCTCGAGAGCCCTCAGCACTCGCTGACCCCCAACACCACCTGCCTCTACCATCTGCAGGGGATCGACACCTCAGTGCCCTCATCCCCCGGGCCCATGCGACCTCTGGCGCCCTATCCATGGCGCCGTTCAGGCTTCACCTACCCGCCGCCCAGGTTCAGGGTTTGGCTGTCCGTGCTGAAGTTCCATGTGACGTCAGCGCTTGGCCCGCAACTGCCCGAGGAAGAAATATGCGCGAGTCATCTGAACGTATGGGACGGACCTCTCAGAATCGCTCCGGGATGCAGTGATATTTTTTGGTGAGAAATGTATGGATTTTTTAAAGCTTTTTACATTGTATTTTTTTCTCTTAATGCTTCTTAAGCGACAATTGGAAGTGAACGCCACTAAACAATATGGTGGGTTACCAGGAGTTGCAGGATAACGATAGCCATCTCAATCAAGAAATAAAGTAATATCGATGTTCCTGCGCAGTGCAGGCCCAAGCCTCTGTAACATTTGTGACCTGATTTAAAAATAACGGTGTACATATTAAACCATTCTCTCAGACTCTTAGATTCCGCAGCTATAACGTCCTCCTGCGACCAGACCCTCTTTTTTGTGATTCAATCTTGCGCTGATGATAAGGTGGAGAGTGTTGTATTACATTATCTCATGGGCAAAATATTCCAGTTTCTGAATCTTCATTTTTTTCTTAACTCATTTCCCAGTTATTATTAAGATTACAGCTCAGGTGAGGTGGGTGACCCTTTTTTAACGGCACCCCATGAGCTCTAATTATTATGATACTGGAGAATTAGCTGCCATTCTCCAGGGCAACACTACAACGGAGACATTTGTTATGATATTTGAAGAAGCAGATGGATCTTCTGGATCTACATCACGTTCGTCTTTCTTTTCTTGTATTATGTATTTTTTTCAAACTGTAGCTCTTTCTCTTTTTTCGTTTTTTATTTCGGCTTGTTTGGCACTCCCGCTTGCACGGCGCCCTCGGGCAGGGTCCGAGCTCGCCCCCCTCTCGGGCCACCCTGCCTGCGTGTTAAATGAGCCGATCCCAAATAGAAGGGAAGTGGCAAAGACTGGTGGAAAAAAAAACTCTTCGCCGATTTATACATAATTACCATTAAAATATACATAATATAACAAAAATCGTAGAAGGAGAAAAAAAAAATTGTGAATTGCAACGAAAAATAAAAATACAAATGATAAAGTAATAATTAATAATATCAAAAAAATTGTGAAGATATAGAAATTATATGTTCACTTTGCTTTTGTTAATAAAAGAGAATCACAATAATGTAACATTGAATTGGTTAGGTTTAAACGATATAACATATACTATTAACGTAGGACTAACTATTCCTAGAATCACGAACAACTATGGATCGAGAATACTGGAATTTATTCCGATATGCTTACATTATTTATTATACCTATGTTAACTTCAAACTTTGAATCCAAAATTAAAAATGGCTTATGTTAAATAATATGTCTTACCTGTAATTATCAAATTGAATATTAAGCTGAGACATTGAGTAAGCTTTCGTATTATTCTTTTAAAACATTGGAAAACTTCTTTTGATTTAATGCAGAGAAGTTTTCTTTTTTGTTCATTAAATATGTATTATATTCATAATACTGTTTTATTTTATTATTTTTTTTATGTATTAAGGGGCTACTTTCAATGATAATTAAAATTTTCGCGTTCCTTGCGAAAATGTGGGTTTTTATTACTCATTTATATCTGAAGTTATACACTAGATTTTACTTTTGTAAACTATTTACTTAGATCGGACCTTCACTCTCATTTAAAATTAATAAAATTAATTTTATTTGACATAATTAAGCATTATAAGAAAGACCGCAACCATTAGATACATTTTCCGCGTGCTACAAAAATGTGTTAATATGCTAAATTATTACATCAACGAAATAAATTTTTTTATAATCTTGAAGCCAAGATTACGAAGACAAATCTGTCTTGAACCAAATTAGCAAAATGTTAAAAATTAATAGAGTTAAGTTTGCAGTACACATGATCAATTTTAGATGTTTTTTAAAATACTTGGTTTTAGTGAAAACATACGTTTTAAAATAATACTTTGTATTTACTCACATGCTTTGAGGCTTCAGCTACTATTTAAAATCAAGTTCGATATCAAAAATGCAATAATTTCTTACTAATAAATATTTAAATCGATCCTAGTAATGTGCATTTTTCATTTTCTTTATTGCCGATCGACAGCGGCCGTAATGACGTCTAGTTCGCGTTCTCGTAATTTTCGTTGAAAAATGCCGAAAATGTATTTTATTCTCGGTTTGAATTAATATTAAACTTATTCACAACATTAGTAGAAAAATTTATAAATTATATATCTTTTTACTGATTTTAAGGGGAAACAATTATTTTTACTTACTTTATGTTGCGTAAAAGCATAAATGCCGGAAGAAACAAGATATTCGGAAAGAGGTTTGCACTCACCACAATCCAGTTCTTCTGGCACCTCCAAGGTGGACTGTAAACTTATATTTATCACTATCTTCGTTCAGGGGTCCTAGTCCTTTGCACTTTATAGACGCGACGTCTCCATACTATATACTCCGATTCATTAATTACCGTACCGCTTCAGGGTCGCCGTTCGACTGTAAAGAAAGGCACAGTACACTAGTTTCGTTCAAGAATAAATATATGTCCCAAACACGTTATTTTTATGCAAGTCGGAATTAAATATTACGTTTATATATATCACTGTTGGATTTTAAACAAAGCTCTCTGTTTCATAAATAATATATAATTATTAAACAGACACATCACCAAAACGGCAACGGGACGTTTTAAATCGATAATACAAAATTGAAGATGTCATAAAAAAAAAAAAATTTAAAACATTGATTTAAGCGACTATCTAAATATATGTAAATACTTTGTCTGATTTCAAAATTTATTCATATATATGAATTAGGTACCCTAATAAATGATTTTATTTTCGATTGAGTAATTCAAATGACAATACACATTTTTATTTCATTCCAAATGATTCCAATATATCAATATAAAAAAAATGGAAAATACTCCCGACACGAGTTATGTTTAAAACTTGTATCGAATGCGATAAAATCAACAATTTTATTGTCGTCTCTTTCTATTCAAACCTTCCTCTCTCGCATGATTTACGTAACAAATAACGTCATTAATTATTTATCTGATACTTGAAATAATTGAACTATTAACGTCATCTTGAAATCATATCCAATTAGTGTAAAATTTCTCGAATTTCAAACTGGAAAAATGAAAGCTCGCCCGTAAAATTATGAACCAGCAGACAAATATTTAATTACGTCTGTTGGTCTTTTTTAAAGATTTTATAAAAAAATATTGTAAAATTATAAAAATAATCAAAACATAATAATAATAATAATAAGCATATTTCATAAAATTTCAAGATGTCACTAATAATAATTTCGTATAAAGTACCAACTCAAACGAGACAACATGTGTTCTTTGTAGGTACCCATAGAAATAATTATGCTGTTAACTCGCCAATAATACGGACCCATCGTCTGATAAGAGCATACCATGAATTGAAGAAATATTTGTACTTGAATTATACTTAGTTTTTAAAATTATGTTATATTAAAATGTTATCTATATTAAAACTGTACCGTTATATTTAAATTAAATAAATTATTATTGTTATGTAAAAGCCAGAAAACGCGTTGATGGAAATATACTAATAAATAAATAGTTATTTTAGTGCGTTATCATATTTTTATGTTTCTGTTCTGTTTCTGAGAGGATAGAGCGCTACACTCTTCTGTCCTGACACATAATTCTCGCCTCATCCACATTCATACATGCTCGCCGATTGTTGAGACTTCTAACAGAACCATCCTCCATTATCTGGTTTACCTGATCGTGCCAAGTCTTCCGCGGACCTCTTCTATTTCTGGTGACATCAACACATGCGTCATATATCTTTCTTGCCATTCTCTCCTCATTCATCCGTTCCATATGACCAAACCGCCTAAGTGATCCTTTCTTAATCTTACTCATTATACTAACATCATCTTTACATTATTTCCTTATTTCATCATTATTTACTGTCATAAATATATTTACCATATACATGGTATATACACCTAAGTAATCTCCAGGACTCCATTGTGTACCGCTAGTCTTGCCTCGGTTAACTAATTCCCGTTATATATAATTCCATTCAAAACGCCATTCACCTTATTCCCTGCAGCCTTTCCGTTTCTATCAAACATATTTCCCAAATAAACAAACTCATCTACTTGTTCCAAACATTCATTACCTCCAAGTATTTAGCGCGGTGTCTCGCTTTCCTCCTTCTCGAATATCATCACTTTCCACTTGTTGACATTCATAATAAGGTCACTTTCCTTGCATACATCGTACATTCTACTCACTGGACTGTATAGTTCTTATTCATTATTCGCCATTAGTTCTGCATCATCGGCGTACAATAAACAGCATATAATCAAATTTTTGCTCCTACATTCATACATTCCAGTTCTTTCACACAATTATCCATATACAAGTTGAACAACCATAGAGACATTACACAACCCTGCTTGACACCCTTTGTAATGTCAAACCGTGGTTTGACATTACACATACGCACACACACACATAATAAATTTAGACTAATAGACTCTCCTATCAAAAATAGTTTTTCATAATAATATTGCAGATCAAATAAATACGAGTACGTTTTGTTGCCATTCGAATCAATCAATAGAAAATTTAATCATTAATTAAAGTACCCAAGTATATTAATTTAAAAATTAATAAACTGCGAATTTATAATTCATAAACATTGTTTGATACGGAACCTAATAAAAAATCCAGAGTTTCCCAAGATTTTGAATATATATATATATATAGCACGAGAGAGAATCTCGGTCTACCCTTGTAACAAAGGTACTCATGCTGTTTCAGATATTCCGACACGCGCAAATAAATATTCAAAAGAATCCCTGCAGCAGCCACGGATATCTTTAAAAATTCATCTCCATTTCCGGGATGGGTATCTCTGGGGCGTAGTTTCCGGATGGAACTGCGGAAGTCCTTCGTATAAATGTTATAATATTATATGAAAATATTACAATTCTGTTTCGCTCCGATGATTTCACATTGTAGTTCAAAACCTATCCGTGAAATAAGGAAACGTCTTATAAAAATCACATACCGGTGATTAGTGGATTC
This sequence comes from Eubasilissa splendida, assembly GCA_031772225.1. Lineage (NCBI taxonomy): Eukaryota > Metazoa > Arthropoda > Insecta > Trichoptera > Phryganeidae > Eubasilissa > Eubasilissa splendida. The sequence continues at coordinate 26,330,722 of CM062850.1, read as the reverse complement.
ATTTTTGTCACATTTATACAAATTAATTCGCGTTAACCTTATTTCAAATTTGACAGAAATAACAGTATACTGTGTGTATTTTTTTCTTTATTTCAAACAAATTCAGTTTTCTACCAATTTAATTAATTAACAACTCATATGTACTCAAAAAATTCGTACAACAGACACACTCCGAAAGATTCTATTGGCCAAAAATACACAATTTTTCTAAAATACCTAAATCAACCCATCATAGCTTAATTATAACTCATAACAGAAGTAATCTAAAACCAAAAGGTTTCCATCTTGGTAATTGTCTAAACAGCAGTGGTGTGCAGTTGGTATAGATTTAGGTTACGCTGTTACCAGTGATATTATACAATCATATATAATATATGTACTTTCGTTTAACCAACGTCTTTAGGCATAATAAATCCGTCGTTTATACGACCCTACCATATATTGATTTATAATTTTAGAGTACTATTAATAATGTTTTTAAAGTTTAAGTTTTAACGTAAAATAATACCTTCTTACCGATATTAAAAAAATATGGACGTTTTTAAGAACACTTTATATGACTGAACATGATTCATTTATTGTTTGAAAATTCTTCACGTAATACCTAAAGGATATGATTATTTTTATTAAAGGTTAACATAGAAAATAGTTCTGCTAATTGCTTTTTGTTTTTCCAAAATCAAAAACCAATCCATGCACAATTCAGTAAGTAGCCATTTATATGACTTAAGCAATTCACTAGCTAAAAGATAGAACAGAATAATGTGAATAGCTCGATACGGCGAATGCAAAAGAGTGCCATGGATACAGCGGTGAGCTTTTAGAACTAAGCAATTAAAGTCTCTAGTGGTACACATATGGCGCTAATTGTAAAATAATGTTTTCGTTTATGTTAATCCAATTATTTAATTTATATTTGTTTTCCATAATTTTTTCTTGTATGCACTGTACGCTGCTAAATAGTAAATATTCTCATGATATATTTTTATAATAATTTTAATCTGCAATGCAGGTTATCTTTTATCTTTATGATAATTTCATATATTACTTAACTACTTAAATAATGACAGAAAAAAAAAATCAAATTTACACAGAATAGTTGATAGTGATAATTCTGGTATCAAATGAAAAAGCAGATGATTTTAGTCATTTTCCAAGTATGAGTGGATATGGTTTAATTTATTTAATGTGCGACAGACATACAAACGGCGAGAGTTATTTTAATATTGATTGATATTTAAATATCTAATATTGCGACCGACGCAATTCGCCGGTCAGCAAGGCGCTGGATGATGATGGAATCGGAAGGATGGATTATATAGGAAGTAGGGAATCGGATGAGAGAGTGGCGAGGGAATGGGGGGATGGATGATGGGAGGAGGCGGACCTTCGATAGCGGACCAGGATGGACTCACGGAACAGGACAGCTCGACTCACCTGACTGAAGACGCCGTCACGTTGCACTTCTAGAAGTTCAGATGCAGCAAATTTACACTTCACAAAACTCTGATGAGTGTCACGTTCACAAAACAACAAAATCACCGCGGTGTGTGTAAAGTAGAGATTCAACACTAATTCATATGAGAACACTTCCTCTACTCGACTTCCAAAGGGACAACCAGTAGACCCAAAGAAACAAAATGTGTGTAGAACAGGCTAAGGAGGTATAAACAAACTGAAAACTGGTGACAATATACTATAGTTAACAATAATATGAATGAATGAATAAGTATGAAAGTAACGTGTTCACCTACAAAATAATAATTTATTTCATTTATTACGAGTAAGGAACAAATATTATTTTTATGTTCTCCTAAAAATAATAAAGTTGTATCAATGTGTCCAAAATTTAATAAATTAGAATTGATAATTCTGGCGTCTGCTATCAGTTTACTCAAAGGTATTTGAGATTCTGTAAAAATAAGGTAGATGGCTCTGTCAAATGATGGAACGATTAAATGTATTAATATCAAAAAGGTAACATATAGGGTCGAAAATTGTCGCTAAAAATAGTGTCGTTGTAGCTTAGTTGGATAAAGCATCTTCCCCGGTTAGGAAAGAGATCCAGGTTCGAATCCCGGTGGCGCAACAACAATATTTTTCGATAAAATTGATTTTATATATATATATATCTTTATAATTAATATATTTAATTCATATTTAAAATATTGTTTAATGAATTATTTTATACTGTAGAATAAGATTATTTTAGAGACCGAGTTCAATGTATCTTATATTTTACATTTATTTCGACTGCTTAGAGTCAATTCGGTGTAATTACTCTACAAACGTGAAAAATCATTTACGAAGTGCGAAAACTTTTTTTTGTGTTAATTCATGCATAGAATGCATTATATGAATATTTAGACTATTTACTGAACCATATTATTATTTCAATTTTCAAATATTTGTATGTTTTAAGGAGTTACACCGAATTGACTCTGAGCAGTCGATTTGTAATCTGTGTAATAATGATTAAATTTGTTTATTAAAATATTTTTCATAATTTTAGTGATCGAGAAAAGTGGAAAGCGACCAGGACGGGCAGCTTGGATCAACCGGTCACAGTGGGAAAACCTCCAGGAAACGCGACGATTCTCGCAAGATACTGCAGGGATCGTGTTCCTCGCTCCTGCGATCACTCCCTCCTGGGCACCCACGGCTCTCCAACCATCCAGAGCTCATCCCGCGGAAGAGGATCTCACGCAGACCACAATACGTACGGAGAACGAGCACCGTCAAACTACAAATCGTTCGAGAAACAAGGCTATCCCATGGACAACATGCAAGGCTCATTCGGTGGGGCGAATCAATTCGACAGGCGCGGTCCTTCGCACGACCAGACTCCGTATGGAGGGCACAATCCTTTAAATGACTACACGCAGAAAGGGCGCGGAATAGACGTGAGGCTGTCTCAAGAAGACCGAGGGTCCCACGGACCGACCGTGTCCCCCAGACTGCCGAGACCTTGCGCCCTTGCCGAAAGTTTCTTGTCAACGGGAGACAGCATGACGCTCGAATTGAGGCTCGCTGACTCCACGGCACTCAAGTAAGTTGCCATTTTTTCATTAAGAAAGTCTTGTTTAGTTAACTAAAAATTGTGTTCTCTTATTGTTACTAATTTTAAAAGTAAACTAGGTGTTGCATTCGCAACTTAGATGCCAGAAAAAACAACAGAAAGGAAAAAAAAGGACTCACCGAACTCCATCTGATCTGGATCTCCCAGCACCTCTGGAAGTGGACTGTATATATTTTATCACACCGTCTTCGTCAAAACAGAATAGTCTCCAAAATTGATCAGTTTAACCGTACTGATTCAAAGTCGCCGATCGACTGATCGCGCAAACGGCGAGGGAGAGAAGGGAAAGGGGGGCACAGAACATTATTTCGTTCAAAGGCACACAATAATAAATTATGTCCTAAACACTAGGCACATACATATGTATTCTGTTTATTCATAACCGTATTTTATGAGTGGTATGCAGATTGCATAGCTTGATATTTTCAGGTGTTATAGTATTAATTTACATCACTATATACCAATATTATTAATTAATTCCCCATCATGTTGTATCCATAATATAAATCAATTTGATAAATTTATTCATAAACAATAATATACTCTTTTTTTTAAGGGGAACACATTATTATTGTGATGTTGCAGTTTGCAAGTTTTAAATTAAATGTGCAACAAAATATTTATTTCTATACATTAATTTTATCTGTTTTTCTATTTTTTCTATTTCTCTAATTGATACGTTTAATTTGTATTAAAAATAATATACTCATTTATAATACCAGGTTTTAAATTGATCTGAAATGTTTTTTTTTGTAAATAGAGACACTTAAACGGAGTACGTGCCATATCAATGTTCTTACTACTCATGCTATGAAAATAGAACTAACCTGTTGGTCTCCTGAAATAAAGTTCGAACCCTCGACCACTAGATCACTAGGCGAGTGTTTTAACCACTAGACCAACAAGCGCGTCGCGTCATGTTAACTTGTTTTTTAAAATATATTTTAAAACATGTGAACATTTCAAATAAGATTAGATTAATTTAATTTCTAATCTGTCGAACAAAGTGTAACGTACGTTGATGAAGTATACTAATTTTATTAATTACGTGAGGTTACAATAGGTACTATCAATACGATGCTAAATATTTATTTCATCTTACAGGCAAAACGTCGTAGGTAGCTTGCAATTGTGATTTGCAGATTTCTATGTGATTTGAAACTATAGCCCCCGTGTATGTGACGGCAGTGATGTAATGGGGCCGGAACGTCGTTCCGGTACGATTTGTTATAACAAAATATTAGCAACAAAAACATTGTTAGCAACAAAATATGTTCGCGTACATTCCAGGAATAGCGGTGTCGCCGTGCCGGTTCTTTTGACGATGTTTTTCCAAGAAAGCTTAAATTCTATGCTGAACCTGAATACACTTTGTACGACAATAAATAACAACAAATACCTATACGTCGTCTGAAATATGCTTTCACATTCTATTGAATGAGATAAAATTGAAAACTTTAATATTCAGTAGAGTTTGGGGAGCTGATTTGTCATCACCTACATACAATTACAATAACAATGACGCAATCCGAATTGGATTCAAGAGGGGAATATTGGCAAATTGATCTGGCCTACCTTGATCTGTATTCTGGATTGGACGTCATTTTTTCACCTCCAGTTGACTCGCACATTTTTAGTGAAGAACCGAGATATTACTACACTTCTGGAGCTGTCTAGAACACCGCCTCTTCATGGTTCTAGCGTTACGCGCGGCACTACTTTCGGACGTTAAAAAAAAGAACACAGATCTTGACGATTCGGTGTCGGATTAAGAACTTTTTCGTTATTGTTTGTGGACTGATTTTTACGAGATAGATACTAGTTAATATATTAATAAATATATTAATAAATACCTAACTACGTTTGATAAAAGAAAACAAACTTTATTTTTATTTAGTATAGAAGTACCGGAATGCTCCCCATTCAGCGGAGTAGCGTTCTGATTGGCTGCATCTGGAAGATAATTGACAGTCAAACGTCTCCTGATGACCTCACTACACCATTCAATACCGTCCTGAAGTGTCTCCGAGTGTCGTCACGTTTCTCGATATATAATGCTATATGGTGACCCTTGGTCAGTGGCATAACTACAAAAATTTGACCCCAGTGCAAAATGGCATATGTATTGTACATAAGATGGAAGAACATTAAATAATACGCGATGTTATCTAATAAATTTTAGGTTAAAAAATTGTAAATATTAAAGATTGATAATTTCATGGAAAAAAACGTGTTTTTAGGTATTTTTGTACACTCGCAAATGAAAAAAAACCTTCCATCATTTTTCGGCTATAATCTGATCTTTAACATGATACATATTGTATGCTGTTTATTATACGCCGATGATGCAGTCCTAATGGCGAATAATGAACAAGAACTACAGAGTCTAGTGAGTAGAATGTACGATGTGTGCAAGGAAAGCGACCTCATGATGAATGTTAACAAGTCGAAAGTGATGGTATTCGAGAAGGAGGAAAGCGAGACACCGCGCTAAATACTTGTAGGTAATGAATGTTTGGAACAAATAGATGAGTTTGTATATTTGTGAAGTATGTTTGATAGAAACGAAAAGGCTGAGAATGATATCGAAAGGAGGGTGACTGCGGGAAATAAAGTGAATGGCGCTTTGAATGGAATTATAGCTAACGGAAATTTGTCAACCGAGGCAAGACTAGCGGTGCACAATGGAGTCCTGGTACCGACATTGATGTGTGGAAGTGAGGCCTGGAGCTGACAAAAGAGGAACGAAAGTAGAATGAATGCAGTGGAAATGAGATCACTTAGGCGTATATGTGGCAAATCTATTTATGAGAGAGTAAAGAATGAAGAAATAAGAAAATAATGTAAAACTGATGTTAGTATTAATGAGTATGATTAAGAAATATCACATAGGCAGTTTGGTCATATGGAACGAATGAGGAGAGAATGGCAAGAAAGATATATGACGCAAGTGTTGATGACACCAGAAATAGAGGACGTCCGCAGAAGACTCGGCACGACTAGGTAAACCAGATAATGGAGGATGGTTCTGTTAGAAGCCTCAACAATCGGCGAGCATGTATGAATGTGGATGAGGCGAGAATTATGTGTCAGGACAGAAGAGTGTGGCGCTCTATCCTCTCTGCCTACCCCTGCGGGGAAACGGCTTGATGGTAAGTAAGTAAGTAAGTAAGTAACCTGATGTATCACTGTAGACATCAACAATGTTTGTACACGTTTCCATAATACATTTAAATTTTATAATTCCATTTTTATCGAGGTGGATTTTAAAAAGTCCAGGAATGGGGTCGACACCAAAAGCATTGTAGGTCGCAGAACTTTTGGGCGTTTGTCTAACGTGTGCCCCAATTCGCTGCATTGGCATAGTTACGCCATTGCCCTTGGTACAAGAAATTTAAAATCTCAAGGTTTTAAGATGCACTGTCGATGACTTGCAGGCCGGTGTCCTTCAAGGCTCTGTACGAGTTTGTGGACTTGCAACAAGACGGCGAGGCCTTCGGTCCTGGGCCCTGCTCCCGTCGCTTCTTCAGCCGCTCCACGGACGCCACCAGCGAGCCGCCGCAACGATTCACGGCGCCCAGGGACATATTTCTCTACGGAAGGGGGGGAGCCCAGAATCTTAGGTGAGCACATGGAATAATGACAATATTGTTGCTTTTATTGAACTCCTTCCATCTACATAAGACGATGAAGATGTTAATAAAGGAAACTGAGGCAGGCAGCACTTATTTTGGTAGCCAGCTTGTAAAGTCCAATAAGAGACGAGTGAGAAAACATCAAAAACTGAAAAAAATCCTTACTTCTCTTTACAACTATTTTTACTTTGCGTCGATGGTCTGGTATTTATTTTTAAATTAACGACTCCAATTAAGCCTTTTACACTAGCCAATCTCTGATCCCAATTGAATACGGCGATGTCACAAGTTCACCCACGGCACACAAACAATATGTGATCAAAACACAATATCACAAAATACAGTGCTGGTGCACTGGAGCTAAAATATCTACACACCGCGAATACTATTGCGAACAAATCGAACAAATAATATCGGAATTGTGACTTTGACGTCAACAGACAAAACGAGCATGAGGAAATGTATGGATGGAAATTTGGATGCGGAATTGTGTCAATAACAACGGTTGCGGCTGAATCGAAATAACGCGCCAAAAGTGTGTTTTACGAATTCGGAACACATGGTAAAAATAATACACAGTAAAAAAAATGTAGGTAATAAAAATGATAAAGTTTATAGAAATTTTGTCAAGTGCCATCTTTGAAAATCTATTTCTTATATACATAAATAATATTTTAATATTTATAATTAAATATACTTATGAAAAATTCCACAAAATTTTTATTAATAAATTTAAATACTAATTAACATTTTTTGTACCTTGTGTTGGTCTCAGCCCAGTCCCTCCAACCTGCCAGTCAAAAACAAACATACTCGTATTAGCGGGATTTTCACGTGTTTTCGTAAAAGGTACACGCGAGAAATTATTTATTTTTTTAAATTCTATGATTCAATTTCTTATGGTGGATTTTAAAAATGATTAGTTCATATTAGCACTTGGATCTGCCACATATACGCCTAAGTGATCTCATTTTCACTGCATTCAGTCTACTTTCGTTCCTCTTCTGCCAACTCCAGGCCTCACTTCTATATATGAGTGTCGGTACCACGACTCCATTGTGAACCGCTAGTCTTGCATCGGTTGACAAGTTCCCATTAGCTATAATTCCATTCAAAGCGCCGTTCACTTTATTCCTTTCGATATACACAAACTACTTGTTCCAAACATTAATAATCCATTTTGTGTCTCGTCCACTGTCTGTTTTTGAGAGTGTTTTTGATAATTGGATCCCTGAGCGTCTACCTTAAACTACTGCACCTTAATTTTCCATCTATATGTAAAACTATGTATTCTTTAGATTTTATGTTATGTTTTTTTTATGAATAAAGATAGCCCTTAAGGGACGCTGAAGGGTCTAAATTTAAAATTTTGCAAAAATTTCTAATAGCTACATTAATTAATTTTTTGAATTATAGTCGCATATTTTGATTAGCTTTGATGAATGGGACCAATAAGGAAGCCCTAGCTTCTAAACCGATCCCGGGAAAGAGTGGGTCCCCCCCGCTCCAGCTGTCTTTTTAAGTCGTCAAATACCGTTTGCTGTATTCAACTTTAATTAACCATTTACAATTTTTATTAATTTGATATCTTTTTAATAGTTCAAACACTTATAATTTAAAATAAATAACTTGAGTGTGCATAACCTCGATTTTCCTGGAATGGGAAAAGTTTTCCAGAATCAGGGGAACGGGCGCCCACTTCAGGACTTTCCGAATAATTCATCACAACTTAAGACAGTGATTACTGATTCTATCAAGATTTAGGTGCCTTTAACTCCACTTTAAACTCAACGACAGGGTGGATAATTGAGTTTGGATACAATAGCAATTAGCGGATCTGCAATTCAGGAAAGTTGGAAATAATTTCAAACTTCTAAATTTTATTAGAATAAGAGATCGACTTAAAAATCTAATAAATATGGCATATTGTTGAAACAGGCTCGGTTGAAAAAGGTGTCAAGGTGGTAACAAAATTCTAACACGAAAGTAGTTAATGATTCTTAATCTAATAAATATTAATCTCAGCTCAAGTAAATTTCAGTGGCGTAATTAAAAAATTTAGGTCCGTTCCAAAATAGAACGCACGCTCTGTACATAATATGTATAGAGCGGCCCATTAAAAAAAAAACAAAAATGTGGTTTTATAAAAAAATGTAATAGATAAATAATTTTTGCTTCGGCGATTATGGCAATGATCTGGTCCCTAACCCAACATAACTATTAGCTGGGTACCTACTATATTATTTACATCGATAATATACGTGAGAAATATTTTTTTCAAATTCTTGATTTGGTGGATTTTAAATATTAGCGCTGAAAAAACTATCGATACAAATGTATTGCAGGAGCGGACCTTTTGAGCCCTTGACTAACACGGGCCCCAATGCACCGCATTGGCGTAATTACGCCACTGGTAAATGCGCACATTTTAGACAAATACAATGATCTCGATTGCGAATTAACTGGGGTAGTAAAAAAATTTGATTTTTTTTAAATAAAATTTCGACATATTATTTCGATTACATGATACGAATCAGAAAATTAAACTGGCGAATAATATTTAAAGAAAATAAAACTGGCGAACATCGAGTAGGATTTACGGTCGATGATGTGCGCAAATTATTATTTGGGCGCGCTTAGATTCAGTGTTTACTTGGCATAATGTCAAATTGTAAATTTATATTATGCAGGCATAGCGGTTGATTTATTATTAAATATTGACCTTTTTGTTAGAAATCTTTTTTATAAAGCTTGCCGTGGTTGGATTTTTGGCGACGATTGAGGCATCGCGAATCATTTGCATTATTAATTATTATTAAATAAACATTGTATTTAATTTCAGTTGTTCGTATCGCTTCGAGGCACAGCGCGGCGAACGTGTCAAGATAATGATCACTTCACTGACAGTTGACAAGAAGAAGAGAAGTCGTTGCCTAACGCATGAAAGCGCCAGAACATCCCGGAAAGCGTGCCTTGGAAGACGCAGAGCATCTCTTACTGTCTACGAAGTCCCATGGCCAGGATCCCCAGCTGTACCGAGAGATTGTCTTTGTTCTGTCCCAAAAGGAATACTTCCCTTTGCTTTCGTCTCATCCACTCACGTTGTGGAAGTGAGATTTGAGGCTTTCAACATGAGCGCTTCTGATGACTTCAGCAATATGTTCTTCGAAGGGACTTACGAGTTTATTAGATCTCCAGTATGTCCCCGGACACAAAGGGTTACAGGAGCCAGTGGAGAAATTAAACTGGGTCTACCGAGCATAAATGAAGATGAGGTATGTGATAAATATTCTAACATTATTACACAGTAAACTATTTATTTTAAAGCAAAATACCATTACTTTTATGCAGGTCCAATATGTAGAAAATATAAATACTACATTTAATTCCATTCTAGGGGCAATCAATTAAAACATAATGTGTATTTTATAATACTTTGGGGGTTAGGTCGATGGTTAAATGAAAGAGTGATGATGATTGGCACGTTGATGTTTATTGTGACAGAGTTGGATAGAACAAGGAAGACAAATAAAATTAAGAAATGAAGAAATGCAAAAGGTGAGCGTGAACTATGAAAATGTAGCGAAGCGAGCAGCAAAACAGAAAAGAGATCGTCGGTGAGAGATCGAGCCAAACCTATGATGCTTGCTGAGATAGCGGTGATTTTGAAAAGCTGTCCCCTACAATACCATGTTATCATTTCTAATACATAAAGTAATCCTTTATCCACCGCGGTTTTGATATAATGTGGTACACATATGTAATACAGTTGTATGTTCTTGAATGACCGTAATTGGTTCTAGAACTTCATTTTTTATAGCATTTGATCATTCTATGTAATCCATTCCAGACTCACCCAGAGCCTAGAGCATTTCTGAATGTGAACTGTCTTTTACAGCTTTTTAAATAATATTTTTATTCAAAGGTAAAAGAGTTATTTTACTACTGAGCACAATAACAAATGTAATTAAGGTGATCGTCTGCTATAGCAGCGGGTGAATTTCAGAAGGATTTTACATAATTTATGGCGCGGTGAGGGGAACACTTTACAGGGCGCGGGAATTCTAGTTCCATTTCTTTCCGTTGTTACATTTTTAACATATTAATATATATTTAGCAATTTAGTAAATGATTTCTGATATTTCTAACAACTTCTTTATAGAAATGAAATAATTGTGTTTGTAATTATAAAATAATTCTAATGCTTATTCTAATTTACTTAGAGTTTTCAGAAATGATCAATTATAAATGACCCAAATACAAATTGATATTTACTGATGATTTCTCTCGTGTCAACGGAGCTGTGTTTCATTGATGGAACATTAATGCTACAAGTACTGAATATATGTTTTGCAACACAATTTCATTTTATCAACTCCATGTATTCCTTCTGTCCGCTTTTATACATTGAAAAGATAAGTTTTGATAATGCTGTAATTTACACAGACTCATTCAGTATTTTAAAACTCATTAAGTCTTCTTCAAAAATTCTCGATAATTATTTTTAAAAATTTATATTCTGAAAAACAAACACACATCATCATTCAATCTTGGATTCCAAGTCATGTAAGATAATAACTGACTCTTTGGGAAAATAGAGATGTATTGTCGGTAAAACGATATTTGCCCGTTCTGTTCCTGAGATATTCTTTGAAGATTGGACATTAAATTGGAGCTTGTCTTCTTTGTCAGAAGGCTCTTATATTATTCTTAGTATTCTTACCTACCTAGGTATAAAATGATCACTATTTGTCATCTGTGTTCTAATCACTGCTCACCCCTATCTCATTTATTCAAAATTCATTGCAGAAATCATCCACATTGGAAGAGAATATATTTTGTGAGAGTCCTTAAACAAATTATTAGGAAACTTTACTCAAATTTATCTAACAGTTAATATATATTATAAATCTAAATTATAGAGCTAAATAATAAGATTATATCTATTTTGATGTCTTATCTAAGTAAAAATAATATAAAATTATAAGAATAAATATCTAAGATAAGAAATTTGTATATATATACACATAATAGTTTCTTGTTATTTTTATTGGTTTACTCATATTTTACCATTTTATGTTTAAAAAGTACCAAAAGTTAAATCGTCATTATGACTGTTATTATGTTTGATTGTAACGATGATCGGTAACTTCATAATTTATAATTCTTCGAGCAATAACTGGTACACTAGAAAATAAACCTGTAACAGTTAAATCATCACCACAATCACTGTCACATAACAGTTTACCATCACTGTTAAAAAGTATACACTTACAAATATTTTTTCCTCCACAAATATGTATAGTGTATTTCTACAGTATGTTTTATTTATGCATTGAAAGAATTTGTATACATTATGTGTAAAATATTATTTTTACATGTAGTAAATCTTAACTGTTTTGTTTTAAATTTCTTTAAATATATTTCAGCTCAACTGCATACATCATCCCTGGCTTATTGACCCATCGATTGGTCACTACCTCTATGTCCAAATAAAAGGAACACATATGAATGAACCTGTTATAGATGAACACAACTTCTCCAACAATATATCCATACTTCACGAGGACAAGGATCACTGCTCAACCAAAAACCGGATAGCCATTTACCCTGGCACTCTACCCCCTGTCATAGTGTGTCCATCACCGCCTCCCCACCAGAAGCATAGCATTATTAAGGTGTTTTCTGAAGGTTGGGGAGTTGGATCAAACACGCTGGACCTTCCGACCTTGACCTCGATACCAACAATAGATAAGCTAGGTCAGGATTTCTCAAGAGCTATTGCTGTGGAGCTTATTGGAAAAGAATCGGGAACCTACTCAATTACTTGGCTGGAATTATCAAGGAGGTATGTCTAATTATTATCACAAATGATCAGATAATACAACCCTCATACATATTTAAAATAAATTATATTACTCACCAAAATGTAGAGACTAGGGCATCCAAATACCTGACCAAATTCATTACCTAGTTTGCGGGTATTTTTCCATAAATTAACCGGGTACCCGGTTCGGTTCCGGGTAATTTTTGTCAACTATATATACAAATCCAGATTTATAATTTATATTAACGTATAATATAACTATCTCTAGAATTGCGTGCATGAAAGATTTATATATATATATATATATATATACATATCTAATTTTCACTCTGTATCTTTATAAAGCAACGCACTTCTCGTGTTGGCAATCTTTCATGTTCTTTGTAATATGTGTACTAGGTAATTAGATCATGAATTTTTAATAATGTGTACAAAAGATAAAATATAGAAAAGACAGAGATTTTAATAATAATTATCATATTTATTTATAAAATCCGGTATACTCATAATGAACTAATTTTCTTTCTAGGAAACACAACACTTTCCCAGCAGTTTTTGCAATGCTGGATGTTTGCAAATTTCGGTGTCCAGAGTTGAATGCTTGCATCAATGCATCTCTATGGTGTGACGGAATATCTCACTGCCCATCTGGCTATGATGAAGCATTGTCGCATTGCTCATTCCTACTGCAACTACCCCTACAGTATTTATTAGCCTTCTGTGCCGCCATTATTTCTGGAGCTTCATTAACTGTATTTATCTTATTAAGAATTCGGAAAAGACGAAGGTCTTCAGCTTTTCAAAGAAGACTGGAAAGTTTATCGTCAGATACAGCTGTTTTTGGAGACAAAGAAGTGATTTGCTGACACAGCGACAATTCTGTTAGATACGTGGAAGTTGACCGTGTTACAACGGTGTGACAATGTTTTGCAACAAAACATGGTTACTCTGAGTTTGTTGAAACCAAAATCAGTGTATGTGATTGTTTTTATACACAAATCTCCATGGTGTTCTACTCTTAAATGCTCCTAAGTGTGCCTAGTATTGCATCAAATATAATGAGTCTGACATACTACAAGCAATTAATAATATTTGTAGATTTGGCAGACAAATTGTTTGTTGCATCGACTTTCAAGTGGTTCCAACGATTTCATGTGCGGGCATTACTGCATTGCACTGAAATATCTTAAGCTAGGTAAAATTATTAATATTATATTATAATACCCACTGAGATGTATACGCACAATAAAAGCAATCTCGCACTCGGTTTCATAAAACAATGCTTCCATTGTATTAACAGAATTGTGATATTGATGTTAATTTTGAAATTGTTATACTGAGGTAATGTGATTTTATTTGTAGACTTTATTGGACCAAAACATATTTTACATAATATTAGGGTATCTCTGATACAGAAATTATTTGAAGGAATGCATGAATAGTAAATGTTCTAAATTGAATAGAAAATAGCCAATTTTTATTATGTTATTAATAATTTAACTCTATTTTCTGTTATATTAATAATGTTATATTGCAAAATGTTTACAGGTGTTGAGTTTGTATTTTAATTAGTTAAAAAAATAAGAATTGTTTGTGAGTGAAACCTCCTACATGTCTATTTTATCCTCCAATATATAGAATTTTATTATACGTACCTAGAAAATATTAAGTACATTTCTAGAGAAGTTCATATCAAAAGAGATAAACTTTATTATTATCAATATATTTTCTTTGAATATTTTATATTCTATTAATTTATTTACTATATTCAATACAGTGCAGAGACAAATACTTTTAAATCATATTATGTACATACAAATAAATATTTGATTTCTACTGCCATATTTAATCATTTTTAGGAATCTTGTCATCCCATGAAACGAAAAATATTTTTTTGTATTTATCATCGTAATTCGTAAATATGTATTACAAATTAGCAGAGATGGAAATGAGGGGAAACATAGGGAAACTATCAGTTCTGAACTGAAAAAAATTTGGTTTATACCAATGAAATTTCATATTCTATTGAGTCATAATGTTACATCATATGTTTGCTAATCCAATTAAACCCTGGAAAAAATTACAATGGCCAATATCTATAGTGCTGCAGGGATTAACATTAGGTATTGAGTCAGACTATGTAATGACATACACCTTTTTTGTACTAAAACTTTATGGGTTATTTGCATAAAAATTATTTTAAAAAAAACTGTTAATGACTTGCATAAGTAGCACATTCTTCCAATTTCAAATTTCCCATTTCCATCGGTGATAATTAGAAACATCCTAACATTTGAAAAGGTAATTAAGGCACAATGTATTTAAAATAATGTAAATAAATAAATCAGATGGATGAAAGTAATTTCTAGATTTTTATATCTTGTATCTTTATTTATTTTGGTGTCAATGAAAATTTTAGATATATGTACTTGTATGTATGGTAATAAGACAAAATAAAATTATAAAAATGTGAGATATGATGCCACCAGAAAAAAATGCCTACTCATATATAAGTTTGTAATACGTTTCTTAACTTTATGTTGGACACCTAAAGCTCATTGTTCATTTATTTTCACCCATTTCAGTTTTCCTGTATTTTTGTAACTCAATCTCTATTGTAAAAAATTAAAATAACATAAAATGTAAAATAAATCATGTCATATCTTAGCTTTTAGAAGATTCCATAAATAAATAGAATAAAATATCAAATTATTAATATATTCAAGAAATCTTGTGGCGGTAACACTCTTATTTTATTTTATCTCCCTTTCATCAGTGTTAGAAATCTTTAATTCAAAAAAGTTTTTTATATAATGCACTCCTGTCATCTTATATGGTTTTAAGCTTAAACTTGTAAGTTAAAAGTGACACCAAACAAAAATATTTGTATAATCCAAATATAGCTTGGTGGAATTCTAATCTCATCAATTAATTAACATTTCCCACAAAACATTCAAATGTCATATTTCAAAAAACTAATTGCATACAAAGAATAACAAAAATGTAACAACAAAATAAAAGCAATATTATGACAAAGTGTTATAGCTTATGCAATTGCATTTTACCAACAGACGTTTTGTCTAAAAGTAGTGAATAAATAATGAAATTCTTCAAGAATATAAAGTATTTGTGATACACTAGAAGTAGAGATATTGATGACAACTATTGAATGTTATAATAAAGGAATAAATTATTTGGTAAAAAGCTACAAGCTTTCTTCTCAGATAAGCACAGATTAACAAAACAACAAGACTTTAAAAAGACAATGAATTATTTTATGAATATCTGTCTTATTCCGGCCTTCTTTTTACCCTGAGATAAGGAATGCAACCATTCAAAGCACGCTAGCCAACATTGTAGTGGGTTCTGTGCTTGTGCGCAATATCTTTCCAAACAGCTCAAAACTGAATCCAAAATAAGATAGTTGGGAATTTTGTTTGTAATACAAACTGTTTATTTCATTGTAATTTAAACTATTTTTTAAAACATTATTTGAGTGTGTAGTAATTTAATGAGGTTGTTGAAATTTAATAAGACTAATGGATTACATATGTGGTTACCTTCATGAATGTATATTTATTATGAAAATTTATTAGTAGATATATTTATTTATAAAATGTAAATATTATTTGATACAATAGAGAAATAACTTGCGCTACCATTGACAAATAAATATTCAGACATCCTGTCAGGTGCACACTGACAATAAAAAAGAAATACCTAATTAACATAACTTGCATATTATACCACTTTTTTAAATAATTGCAACACAAAAATAGCGATGGGGTTTATTTTCTTACGTGTTGAAGAATAGTCTGTATATAGTCTAATTATTCTCACAATGCATTTACAACTAGTCCAGCTTATTATCACAACAATTTTCATTATTTTTAAATTATTTACTAAAGGTAAACATTTTATTATAAATTAAGTTTTCAACAAATTATCTTTATTTAGATATAATATATACATCTTACACTTTCAACATTTTTCACACAAAGATGTTCATCCATTATAATTTCTAATTTAATTACTGACACACCCGTCTTTATTATCATTTTCAGCACCATCGAGTTCAAGACAAGCGCAGAGTTCAGTCGAGCTAGTCTCGGCATTTTGGGTACCAATTTGAGAAAGTATTAATATATATTTGTTTATGTAATTATATATAAATAATGGTTCAAATAAATTTATCTGAGGTCTGGAACCCTGTCCCCGCTTAAGATTAAGATAATCTAGAATGTCACGGATAATGATAAACATCCTTATCTGAGTATTTTCTGTTTTTAATACTTTTTACTTTTTTTCTGTGTAAATATGTTGTTGTGATAATAATTTCACACGAGGTATGTGCCAAATGTGAATGCTAAACGATAGTAAATAATTCATATTATTTGACAGCCTAATAAGACAAAAATACATTCTTATTATTTTTACACACATTCTTATTATTGTCTTTAAAAGGTGGAGTTTTATTTAATTATTACTATGAATTCTAATTATCTGATTTTATTTATGCTAACCATTGTAATACTTTTAAATTATTAAGTTTGGTTGCCTTTACGGTTTGGATCCTTGAAGACATAAATTTTTTTTTTTTGACGAATTTCAATCTTTTCTCATTAAGATGCTGTAAATTGGCAATAAAGTCTGTTTGAAAATATTTAAAAAATGTGTTCTTCTTAATTCTGTTTACATACTAATTTACAGGAATGTATTTTGCGAACTACCAGAAATTATTTCCTTAATTAAATATCAAAAAGTTACACCGCTCTATCAGATGTGGATGCAGAAAAATGGATGAACATACATATGTGAAATGAAACTATAAAAGTTCTAAGTTATTTGAAAATTAAAATGACTGGTCATTTGGCATAACACATTATACAACTTTTATGCATTATTTCAAAACTGCATAAACCACCAAATTATATAAGCCTGCATCTTTTTACATTTTTCATTCTACAATTTATTTACACAAAACTTTACGGAGGCCAAGCTTGTTGTGGATGATTTGATAGGCAGAACCATGACTGATGTTCAAAGAAGATGCTGGTAACTCGCCTATTCGCTAGAACCATCTCTCAAGCTTGCTGAATCTTGTCGTCCGTGGTGGAGGTTGACGGGCATCCTGCTTCCTCTTTGTGCGTCATACTTTTAAACTTCTCGATCCACAAAAAAATACTTTTATGTGATAAAGCACAGTCCCCATATTGTGATAAAAGTCTGCGATGAATTTCAGCCCCTTTTACACCCTCCAACCAGAGAAATCGGATCACTGCGTGTTGTTCCTCCTCGGTGCAAACTACTAGCGGAGCAGACATGTTTACACTGTAATAGCCGGAAGGCAAATAACACGATTGGAATCAAATTTCGCACACATTGTGACCGCAGTAATACCAACCTCTAAACACGCATGCACAGAAGGCAGTATGACAACCTTGAAGGTGTGTTATGGTGAAAGTGTAGATAATTTTTGACTCGCCCTCGTACACAATAGATGCTTTTTTGGTTAGGTAACTATGTATTTAATTATCGATTAACCAGCAATAAGCAGTTGTAAATAAGTGACTAAAATAGGTCAACTGTATTGGAGACTATTTTAAAAAATACTCAGGACATCTGGACATTTTCCCAACTTTAAATAATATTAGAAATTGTGCTCGCAAACTCACTAAGTCGGTACTGAGTACTCACAACTATATATGTACCTTAGACATATTTTCCAATATTGCCAACTTGCTAAAAGAAATGACAGCCTGGAGAGACTTGTGGTCGGCATCGGAAGGACCCAGAGGGATAGGTAGATCCACCATCTGTTGGATTGACCGAGTGAAAACTGCAATACTGCTACACACATGTAGAGTGAGAACTGCAAAATGCTGAGAGGAATATCTTCAGAAGGGCGATCGAGAGATCGGAGATTGCGATCTTCAGTCATGAAGAAGTGACTTGGAAGAAATCAATAACAAGTACAAATCAAGAACTTTAGAGCATGAAGAAAACTTTGTGAAATTTGACATGCAGCAGAACCCTGCATAATGAAATAAATATAATCGGTATTCATATTCACAAATCCAAAAGTAATACAGCTTAGCATAAAAGATACGTCAACTTTGCCAACCGAATAAAAAATAACAGCTTTATGCGTAAAGTAGCTGAACCAAATTAAAATATGGCTAATGTAAATTACTTAGTGAGATCCAAAAAAAAATTAGAACTGATGACTATCATCATAATCATACATATAATATGAATATTTGTTTATATATGTACAGACGATATCATCTCCTCCAGATAGCATTAATATTTTCACAAAAAAATTTATAATCTCCTGCAGACGATGCCCTATTATTGCTTTGATCAAAAATGACTTGATGATAAATACAAATTAAAACTTTTGACACGACACAACGAAATAATGAAAACTGATTAATTTTTTAATATGGTAGTCCCTCATCCACAGATTTTTATGTGCAATTTTTGTTATTCGCAGTTGTAAAATAATAATGATGTCCAGATGATAGTGGACCAAATCGTAGAGTATGAAGGCTTCAATGTTATTGATATGATGGACATGAAGAAATGATAAAATTGTAGATTTAGACCCTTTTTATGAAGAGAATTGAAATTTAAATAACTTGAGCCTTACCAAGAAATTCATAAAGAGCTTAAAAAATTGAAGAAATATCAATCACAAGTTTTTTTTTCGCCTCGCTAATGTACCAACGTACATTTCTTCAGAAGTTGTCTTCCTTAAATATACTTCATTTTCTTTGCGTGTTGATGGAACTCAACCCCTGCAGATAATGAGGGATTAATGAAAATTCACTTGTCCGTTACGAAATATACTCCTACAGTACTGTTTTGACCTCGTCTACAGAATTCATATTTTTTTCATCCAGATCTTGAAAACTGCGGAATAAATTATAATTAGATAGGGCAATGTCTGGCGAATATGGTGGGTGGGGCATCGTTTGCAAAAAAGGTTCATTCCTGAGACGTGACAGCAAAGAAGAGCACACATTCACTCTCTCCATGTGATAAGACTGAAAGTTTGTGAGGAACCCATTGATCCACTTTTCTGACTTTTCCGATGGCACGCAGGTGTCGATGAATGGTTGATTGACCAAATCCAAGCTTCTCTACTGGTTACAATGGAATTTTTTTCCACCAGGGTTTGCAGGACGTCCTTGTCGAGCTTTACAGATTTTCCAGGACGAAGCCCATCTTCTAGGCTGTAGTTTCCGGCTCGGAATTTCAGGAACCACCGTCGGCACTGGCTTACGCTTATTGTCCGATCTCCATATACTGCATTAATATTCCTCGCAATTTCCATTACATTGTTACCTTTATTGAACTCATAAAGCAAAATATGCCAAATATGCTCCTTTGTCACTTCCATTATAGCCTTGAAAAAAAATAACTGTTAAAATCGAACTGCACTCTTCAAAATTTGTACTAAGAATAAGTTACTACCAGCTTTTATAGCAGATAGTAATTTTACCTAATGCAGATAGTTTATCCTATCCTCCTCCGACTTTTAGTTCATGTAATCAAAAAATAATGCATTATTTATAAGATGACCCAATATATTACAGGCTAAAAATACTTAATTTTCTTTATCCATTCTTTCTGACGATGCTAATAGAATCGGCAGATTTAAATTCAATTAATCTTGTTTGAATTATTTTTTTGGTATTATTTGTTTACGTTGTAAGTGAACAGGAGGTACAAGGTACAACATACTTTATTTATCTATCAATCCCAAAGTCGGTGGTCGTGGCTGATCGACGGCCACCATATGTGCTGTCCGCAGGACTTAGTGATAATCAATTTGCTCAATCTATTGTATGTTTATATATATATATATATATATATATATATATATATGTATGGATCCACCGTAATGTTTCTTTGGCATGCAAAACTAATTTTCATGACTTGTGTTTTCATACATTAATTTTTAAAACAGTTTTACTTTCTCTAGCCAGTTCATTTAGGCAAGATTTGATTTAATTAAGGAAAACATTATGGTGCATGATATGAACTTAGATTTGTTCTACTCATATATAATACATACTTAGAACAAATCATCTAACCAAACGAGGAACGTAAGGAAAAGGAAATAACAATGAGAAAAATATCAAGCTGGAATGTATTATAGATTGAATATAGTCTTTAAAAATAACTTCCGATCCTCTGAAGCCGAACTAAGAAGCTCCAAACACAGTATAGTATGGAAATAAAAATCCTGGGAATTACGACAAGACAAAAATAAATGAGTGGATGAGAGCCGACTAAGGTAAAGGATGATATTTTCACTGCTAAAAAGTGTAAAAGGCAACAGGTAAACCATATTGCAAGACTTATAGCTAACCAATGGATAAATAACCGGGATACGGTAATGCCTCGTACAATTATTACCAACCGATTCAATTCAATATTCTTAAACACTATCCATGAGATGAAAAACAACCTAGGGGATACGCAAGGTTGTTGGGTAGACAAAATTATTGGAGTAGTGTAAGTGACATGATGAAAATTGTCAGAGGACTAAAAAGAGTTTGATAAGATACATCTTTTCCTTGTCACTTTGCATCTTTATCTCAACCACAATCTTGCACCAAACCACGTGGTACGTGTACACGGATGAGACTTAGACCTCTCGTTTCAGAAATATTTTGGTAATGGCCAGTCTGTAACAGTTGCTTCATTCTACTCTGTTTACAATCTTCAACGAGCAATTAATCATATCTCGATACCCACTCAACTCTGTACTGTCCTTAAGTAACTTTCGAGACAAATCTCAACCGTGTAAATGCGCCATTAAGTCTATATTGTAAGTTCTAATTTCTCAATCAAACTAGAGAATAGAGACTCATAGGATAATATTTCTTTAAATATTTGAACCCGTACCTTTTGCACAACTTTTCATTTATTTATTTAGCCAGCTGTACTAACCGCTGGGTGGTCACGGCCAGTATTTCCAGACTTAATAAAATAGAAAGAATTACAATTATATCCCTTAAATAGTTAATAATAATATAATAAAGATAATCTTAAATTAGTTTCAAATCATACATTTGTGTGATACTGTTGGGCCAGATCTGTTAAACACAACACCCAGTTCGAGGCCGCTGTGATGTGTTACATGAATTCAATAATCAATAAAACTTACTTTTCAGTGTTGAAAACATAATTTATTTACAAAAAAGTAAATGGTTTACCACAATATAACCTATCTTAAAATATTATACAAATGTGAATTGAATGGTACTTTACATTTTAAATGAAAGATAGGTACGTAATGTACCATTCTGATCCTAACACAATGTACATCACATTTCACAGCCAAAGATGGACTACGGACTGGCGACCACTCTTATCTATGCTGGCGACTGTATCAAGTGTAGCAATGCGTCGTTCGCAAACAAACCGGCTCACTGAGTCGGATCTTTTCGTTGAGCCAGTTCAATGGTTTAACGGATCACCAGCTCACTGACGGATCAGTCAAAAATCGACCCGTGGACCGACAGCCGGCACGGATCGCTCGGTGATTTATGAAAGTTAACACTTGAAAACGATCGCAGATAAAATTGTTAGGACAACACATCACAGAGTTACCTTATTGTTAACAGGATGTTCGGTTATAAAACAAACCATTTTTAAAAATGAATTATTATCAAAATATTTGTTTTAATTACTTAATACTTACGTTCTCAGAGCCCATGTAATGAGGTCACTAAACGACTGAAACATCTATGACAAAAAATAATATTACTGTATCTATTTAGTATAATCTTCCAAAGCATTTATATTTTTAAGAATGTTAATTTTTGATTAATACAGATTTTCTTTGTTGTTTTTTTTTTTAAATATTAATGTAAAATATAAATGACTGAGCGGGTGAACCGACTCAGTTATCTGAGCCATATCGCCCATAGCTAATCAAATGGCTCTAATGCACTGCAGCAGAGGAATTTTATCAAACTGTGTGTTACTGGGGACCGCCGTCTCGAATCGGTATCGACAATTATGAATTTCGCATGTATACATAATTAGACCTTAATAAATATTAATTAAGATATTACAGATATATAAACGATCTAATTATGATAGCATACTCATAGAATAAATATATACATTATATATATGTAAACCAAACAAACAAACTGTGCATCACTTCATGTATCATTTGCATTCATTATAGCATATCTCTTATATCATTTAATTAAGTGTAGCAAGTCGCGTGACGCAATCCAGATATTTCTTTCTCTACTGATTACTGATAAAACTGATACCGACAACTGATATTGATGATTAGGATTCTAAAAATACTTTAAAAAACACTACCCAATTTATGATTCACTGTTATTAGTCGCGTTCATATTTATAATTCTCACTCGACAATAGTGACCGTTTCTCCTTACGCTACTACTGACATTTTCCTTTTTTGCAAATTTGCATCACCTGTTAAAAATGTTTGAGCAGTGGCATAATTACGCCAATGTGGAGCATCGGGATATACGTTACATAGGACACCAAAAGATCTACCCCCTACAATATTATTGCAAAAATAGATACCTTTCGTAGAATTATTAAAAATTAACCATTTTTAAAATCCACCACAGCAAGAAATGTAATTGAAATTTTTTTTAAATAACTTTCCACGCGTATTACGAAAATACGTGAAAAAATTATCGATGTATATACAGTAGGATCTCACTAATCCGTTACTATATAAAACCTAATGTCGGATTACTGGAATTTATGGAAAACTGTAAAATAAAAAACATGATATATGTTTCATTTAAGGTTATGTGTATTTCCAACATTAATTTTAAAAATATATCCATTTTAATGGGTAGTAATAAAACATGTTTTGTCTATTGTTTATTAATATAATCACGAGATATACAGTCACCCTTTTCGTCACCTGCTTCGCATCAAACCATTAAGATTATACTGTAGTAGTATCCCGGTAATATATTTGGGTTAAGGACCAGACCATCACTGCAAAGCGAAGCAAAAAAAATTTCAGTTACAAGGGCATATACCTAAATGCCTAAAATACTTTTCTGTCGTGTATATGTGAATATTATACGAGGCAAAATACCTATTCGTTAATTATACTATTTAATAAATAAAACTACTGCAAAGCAATGCGAAAAAAATATTCACTTAGGTCGTGTTCTATTTTTCTACTAGAAAAAATAAAATAAAAATAGCTAGAAAGTTTTTACCTAACTTATATGGGAACATGATGTTATAATGAATACATATGTATATTACATGTATTTTTATACATACCTTATAAAAATATGTAAATGTAATATTTTAATCATTCATTCTCTCATATTAAGCTAATATTGGTGTTGATAAACATGTTACGTAAAATTGAAAATATAAAATAGAAAGTAAACGAAATATGCATTTACCGTACCTAGTACGTTTACGCCTGAGCATACAATTATGTGA
Organism: Eubasilissa splendida; assembly: GCA_031772225.1. NCBI lineage: Eukaryota > Metazoa > Arthropoda > Insecta > Trichoptera > Phryganeidae > Eubasilissa > Eubasilissa splendida. The sequence goes on along the minus strand of CM062850.1, from coordinate 26,306,700 downwards.
ATTGAATTTCAGATTAAAATATTCAACTCATTTTAAATCGGACGATCGTAAATCTCCATATAAAAAAAATCTTGAAAAATGTAGGTACTGTAATGTATCGCATGTTTCTAAAATAAATCTGTGATACTGAGACTGCGATCAGGAAATCTTTGTACCTAAATCTGGTTATCGTGAACGTAAATATGTAAACGTTAGCATAATTTTAGTGACACCTCTATGGTGACACCCAATGACGCCCCCTGAACGGAAAAAAAATGTACATGGAAAAACAATGTTGCTAGCTAACACGGAAACTTGATTGCAAACGTCATACGATATGTACGATCGATGTGACACGTGATCGTATACCCATTACTGTTAGTATTTTTGCTGACGTTCTCAAGTTCTCGTTTGTCCTTGATTTCGTTACTCATCGTTCGCATTCAATTCGGCTGTACTTTCCAGATAGTTTCGTCACAATATTATATTGTGTCTGCGGTGTCGAATACGAACTCTAGTCATTAGTCAGTCGAGTGTTGAGTCCGTGTGGTCATCTCAGACCTGTTTCCAGTAGCCGGCGTTTGTAGCTGGCGCGCTTCCAACTGTAGTGGTTTTGGCAATTATCGCTTGCGGGTGTGTCTTGATTTTATATTGTGATTGTGACATTGTGACGGCTGACACCGATATCATTCGAGTTTTCTGCTGCAATCGCGTATCAATTTTATATTGAACAATGAACCCGTATCAACAGGTTGGTTTTACTTTTTGTAAAATTTTCCTTAACTTATTTTGCCATTGCGTTACGTACCTGCTACAAATTCACTATTTTTTTTATGTTGAACGTATTCACTTTTGGTTTAGTTGAAAGATTATTTCTTCAATATTTAATTCATATTATTTGCAATACTTTCCTAATGTATTTATTAAAGCGGCGATTTATATTCCTTTTGTGTTAGTGGCTACTGCACATACTATATTTTATGCCGTATCCTCTGTATTGTGTTATTATGACTATGTAGATACACAGGAACACAATAGTTGGCCATTCTCATGATAATTGCTTTCAAAATACTAACAATTAGAATATATTATTTGTAGTCCATATTCTGTTGCATGTTTTCTTCATTTATCTTTTTTGCACTAACTATTAACAAAATAATCATGGATTTGTTTTTTTAAACAAGTCAGTTAATGTTTATCATCATTCAAACCTAATGCAGTGTGACATTATCTTGTTTTATAAGAAATATTAAAAATGCTACTCAAAGTAAAATGTAACCACTTTTCAAAAATAATGCTTGGATATCACAAAGTATTTCGCTCAAAAATAGTCAGTAAGACAAGTGAATGAAATCATGTCAATAAAGTGTTTTTTTTTAATTGGCTAAAATATTACTATTTTGATTTTCAAAAGGGCCAACCGGGAATGCCTTCGCATCCGGCCTATCCACAAATGCCATATGCTCCGCCCCAGCCGTACATGCATAACATCGGCTACAGCGGAGCCCCGCAGTCCTTTGGAATGCCGATGCCATACGGGGGGATGCAACACCCCACTCCTTACCCTCATCCCTACCCTTCCCAATATCCCCAACAGTCACAGTATCCCCAACAGGAATCCAATACTGGGTATCCTCACCAAAGCCAGGGCTATCCCCAACAAGGCCAAAGCCAGGCTTATCCTACCCAAGGTGGATACCCCTCACAATATCCTTCACAACAGCCTCCAATCCAAAGTCAGCATAGCATTCCTCAATACGCTCCTCCGCCATCGGAACAGGCATACTTTGGGCAATCGACTCCTGATGCCAGGAAGGTAATGGCCAACACTGTTTTTCAAACCTTAAGCCTTCCCGAATGGTATACGTATATGATTGTGAATTAATGTTTCCTCTGGCAAGCATTTTAAAATGGTAGAAGTTTCACGTAATGATTTAAAAATGATTAATATTTTAATATTGCACAGATATATGGGAAATATCACAGACTAGTAAATGAATAGACAGGATATGAAGCATATATTATATAGAAGAGGGGTTTGGAACATTATTTGAGGGGCAAGGGGCATTCTACACACATTTATGCAACAATAAAAGTATTCACTCTTCAAAAATTAAATCTTTGTGTAAACAAGACGTATTTTTTACATTAATTCATATTATTTGTCAGCGTGTTTTTTCATTCCGATCGAGTCATATTTTTAAAAAAAGTCGCGGAGCTCTTTGATTGCGTAAGTGACACCAATGTGATCATGTGCGTGTCACCAAAATGAAAATTTTGGGTCAAGGAATTTGCGTTAGTTCTTGTCCATTTATTTGGTGGTCTGTGGGAAATATGCATGGACATTTTCCGCTTTTAAAAACGACTATACCGCTTGGGTAGAAATAAAATAATGTACTTGTAAATGTATTTTGACATTCCCTACCTATTTTTTAACATTTTATTACCGTATTTGGAAGAATATATTTCATTTTATTATCTTAATTTTATATAATCGCAATGAAAAATTATATATGATTAGGTATCTTTTAATATGTTATTATTTTATCATTTGTAATTATCTTCATCAGAATGAATTAGGTTTATATTAAATATCCGTACTTCTATTTGGTGATTATTCAATGAGTGGAAGTACTTTGTGATAGTACCAAGCAGTTACAAAATAAATTAGTGCTCACTTATTTAAATAAATTTTTCTTTTTATATTTCTTACAAGTTTTTTTTATTCTTACAGCCAAAGCCCACAGTGGTGCCTGTAGAACCTTTTAATCCAAGGGCTGATGCTGAGGTCCTACGTAAAGCTATGAAGGGATTCGGAACTGATGAGAAAGCAATCATTCACATTCTTACAAAGAGGAGCAATGTTCAACGTTTAAAGATTGCTTTTGAATTCAAAACGCTGTATGGAAAGGTACATTGCAATGTACTTGACAATTGTATACTTTTAATTTATAAAATATTTTGTTGTATGACAAATTAAGGCAATACCATTGTCACATTTTGCTGATACTAAGTGTTGCCGAAATAGCCAATTTCAATCACATGATGTTATGAAAAAATAAATCAATTATCTCATATGACCATCAATCATTTTCTCTATCTTCTGCTGGATGAAGTGCGATATATTTCCAATTTAAAAAATAATAATAGAGATGCATACACGAAATATGTGTCAAATCAATATTCTTATTATTTTCAAACTAAGCTAAACGCTTGTGCTACGAAAATAGAATTAATTTGGATCACTAGGCGAGTATTAAAGCCATAGGACCAACAAGCATTTATTGATTCTCTTGGGTATTGAATTCCCAACTGATTGTCTGTCTTTTGAGCAATATGGCTGCTATTTAATTTTCTTGACAAATTCTATTATATCAACTACTATATGGACTTATCCATATTTTTTTTCTGTCTCTGTATGAAGGGCGACATATTTCCGTGTCCATTTGCAGTTGTTTTATGTCTTTAGACCTCTTTTTGTTGAGAGTACATGTTTCATAGCCGTATATGTTTGTTATTTTGTAGTCATAAATTAATTATTTATATCACTGATTATAATTAATAGACATAAATACGCACCTTATCTTGTTGCGCTTGTTAGACTCATTAATAATGTATCTGTAAACAGTTTGCATATTATTATTGTTTTGTTTTCAATTGTGCAGGATTTGGTTGATGACTTGAAGAGTGAGTGCACTGGAAAGTTCGAAGACGTCGTCGTCGCTCTCATGACACCGTTGCCACAATTTTACGCGGTAGAAGTACACGATGCTATCAGTGGAGTTGGAACAGATGAAGATACCCTCATCGAAGTATTGTGCACAATGACAAATCATGAGATTAGAGTCATCCAAGATGCCTATCAAATGAGTAATAATATTCATGATTTTGTTATATATATATACATACATATATGTATACAATAAATAGGTTAAGGCAGTATGTTTCCATAAGGAAAAAATATTAATGTATGATTACAATCGTTTGATATAGTAAATTATGTTTTTCAATGAGGTAACATTTGTACCTAGCATAATGATAGTGACGGGCATCAAAGGTCACACATAACTTTTATATTTTCCACATCCATACATGGTCTTAACATTACCCCCTATAAAGAACTTTATATTTTCATACATTTTTGCTAAAAATTCTCATGATTTGAACAATGTTAATATAATCTGTTATGAAAACTATGTGTATATAACAAATTCATCAATTTACATACCTGAGAAATTTATTTAGAGAAAAATGAACTATGTAATATATTTTCTGAAATTACACAATAAAAAAAATTTGATTATATAAAACTCAATCACTTTGTAATAAAACCACAAATTTTATTACACATCAACCAGTTTCGCTTAGCTCAAACTTTGTCAGGGCGTATTTAAAACTAACAATAAATACAAAAAGAGTGCACTTATATATACAAAAAGAGGGAGATAGAATATAAAATTACGTGTGAAAGATAGAGACAGAATACATATGCAGTTAGATAGAACATCAAGGGAGACAGAATATAAAATTATTTGCGAAAGAGAGAGACAGAATATGTATACAGTTCGACGGAACATTAAGGGTTGGGAAAGTACAGTGTTGACGGATATTAAATTGATTTTAAAGGAAACATACCTAATATGATAAATTAATTTGATTATTAAGAAGATTCTCCCTCTTTTTGAATTTATTGTTAATTTTAAATACGCCCGGACAAAGCTTGAGTGAAGCGAAACTGGTTGGCGTGTAATAAAATTCGTGGTTTCACACAGAGTGATAGTGTTCTATTTAATCTAATTTGTCAAACCGCAAAGTGATTGTTTTCTACGAAAATATTTAAAAAATTCCACACTTTTTTATCTTCAATGATGTAGTCACTTATATGTAGTATGAAACTAAAAGCGATGCAACATATTATCCCAAATATATCTTTAATTTCATATTTTTTAATTTTATTTTTAGTTTACAATACATCTCTGACCCAGGATCTATCCAGTGATACATCTGGCAGTTTCAAGAGGCTCCTAATTGCTCTATCTTGCGTAAGTATACACGGTACTCTGTACTTATCTTATTAACAAAATGTCCAACAGGAAGAGATGTGACGATGTGATGTCGTTTGAGCGCAAAAGAGCAATTAATCTAATAATACAGAGTGTGATAAAATGGATATTATTATACAATTTCCTGTTTGAAACAGTATTCATTTAAATTATAGGATTGTATTTATATTTCTTTTAAGTTAACTTTATGGATGGAATATTTTTTAGATTAAATAAAACACAATCACATTGTGTAAAATCACGAGTTTTATTAAACGCTTGCTCAAACTTTGTCAGGGCGTATTTAAAACTGACAATAAATACAAAAAGAGTGCACATATACATACATATAAAGAGGGATATTTTTTGTAAAATTGCAATGCGACATTTTGCAATTTCACTCCTAATGCCCTGTAATGTATATTTTTGTATTGTATGTGCCATGCTATTTGAATAAGTCAAATTTGGATAAATGGGATTTTACTATAACAATGTAACAAAAATTGGTAATTAAACACATATAGCATTTTTCTTATTCTCTTACAGGAAGATTACAACCAATAAACAGAATATCACACCTCGATAATTTAGTCTGGCCGTCTCTAGTATAATAAGAAGGCACTTTTTAAAGTTGATATAAATTAATAGAATTGTTTAAATATTCTTTTTATATTCTTAAAACTATTTGACATTTTTGGACACATTAATCAAAGAAAAAAAAGATAGATTTATGAATCTGTATAATGGTAATAAGTGGTTAAATGTAAAGTAAAGAAAATAAATAAAAATGTATATAAAATATGATAATATTTTTGAATTATGATAAATTTCGAAATAGAGTTGTTTGTTATGAGCTTTTACTGTACATTAAATTTATATTAACGCACACTAATGTAATCTTAACTAATATAATTGTTTTGATTGTCATTCTCATACGCTATCCTATTTTTCAGGCCAACAGAGAAGAAAACTTCCAGGTTGATGTGGACCGAGCTAGAGCTGATGCTCAGTCTTTGTTGAGGGCCGGTAAATATATTTATATTTTTTATAATAAGAATTTTTAGATACTGCAAGAGTAAACCTGCCTTTTCTCACACTCTGTATATCTGTGTCATAACTCTGTATCTGTTAACCCCAAGAAGATCCAGGACGATTATCGCCGTCTGAGTGAGGGATAGCGTGATAAACGTGTATAAACGTTAAAATATTTCACGCTATGCCATAGACAAGAAATGTTGCACCACGTGACAGCGCGCGCGGATGCCGGTAATTTTGTGTCGCCAGATTTCTTCTTTATTCAAATGACCGGATTTTCAGTATAATATTTGAACACACACGCCACTTATATCGATGACAAACGCATTGCACGTGCTAATTACGCACTTCTAAAATACCAGAACTTTTCAAATGGTTACATTTTGATTCCAGCCGGTGCAGAGTATTATCAGGATTTATCCTGCAATACACATATATTTACAATTGTACCCTTATTTCGTGATACTTATTTGTTTGTAAGTGAGTAATTAAAGTGAATAAGATTTTTTTTTTTTTTAGTTATTAAGGGCGTTTTACAATAAAAATACAGTGAGTGCTTCGTTATAGACCATATTGGCCATTGACTCGAATGGTATTTCATGGGTGTTAATAATAAATCATAAGTCCGATGTGTGATGTGAAGTGTTAATATATATTTTTTTGTTTACAGTTATCGAATTTTTGAAAACTTTTGAATTTTTTTTTTACAAAATAGTGCAGTGGGACTTTTTTGCTAATGGAGATACTGCGGACATCCTAGAAATTTCCGATATGCTTGTTACTACCGCTGAGTCCATTGATGAGTTGGATAATGAGAACGACGTCGAGGATGATTATTTTGAGGTTCACATCTATGATGAAGAAGACCTTGACAATACTGTTGATGAAAACCAGCCATCAACAAGTGCAGGGGTTAGGCCAGTATTTGAATGGGAGACAGATAATTGTTTCGTTCCAAATATACATAAAATCTGAAGTCGTCCTTCCAAATACAAAATAAATTATAATTTCCTATCCTGAACGTTAAGGCCTGGCAACACTATAAACTTTTATTTATTAATTTTATTCATCTCAAAACTGTACAAAATTGCTTATAATAAGATAGAAGCTCCATGTTTGTTGTTTTTTTTGTAAAAATAAAATTTGGAAAAAGTTAGTCTATGAATTTTACGAATTTTGCCGCCAATTGGTGGTATCATGCTGTTTCACCTAGGGCTTTTTCTGGGCAGCTAACAGCTTAAAGCAGTACTTGAATGGGGGAGAAATTGTGTAATATATATGTAATCTGTTTTATGAAACAATCTGGCAATCTATTTATATATGCACTGTGAAATGATTTGTTTCACACGGAATCTGAGTCAATGAAGATACTTAAATATATATTTATTTAATTATTTATGCAATTTACAATCACAAGATGAGATTCATGCAAAAGTTTTGCTACCTCCAGAAGACAGAAAGTGCTTGCACAAATTCTCATTTTTATTAAATGCTGTGATTAACCAACACAGACATTGCACGCTTTTTTTGATTGTCACTTGCACTTTTGTAATAGTATTTGTGTACAATTAGAAACGCTTACTTCAGTGGGTTGATTCTATTTTATGTTTGTTAATTATATTAATTGGTATTATCTTATTCTTGCCAATAACTGAATTGGTCACTTCAAATTTTTCTTAATTAGTATGTTATATTTTTAAAATCTTGTTTGGTATTTCTGTACACAATTGTATCTTAAAAGACTAGTAAATCAATAATCTTAGGTGTGTATATACATATGTAGTATGTTAGATAGGCATTTTGCTGCAAATTAAATTATCATTTATGAACCACATTTGAAGTCATTAATCAAATTATTACAATGACACTTCTATAGATAACCTGATTTACAAAAATTTTAACTAATTCATTGGTTTGTTTCAGGTGAGCTTCGCATGGGAACTGATGAATCTGTCTTCAATGCAATCCTGTGCCAACGCTCCTTCCAACAACTCGCCGCCACATTCCATGAATACGAAATGGTAACGGGACATAAATTTGAAAAGGCTATCAAAAATGAGTTCTCTGGCGACATCAAGGATGGTCTTCTGGCTATAGGTAAATAGTGAACAGTTAGTAATATACGTATATATATAGTTACACAACAATATTTAAACTTGATACATTAAATAAACAAAGAAACATATTTAAATCATGATAATTTCCTATGCTTATTAGTAAAATATTTCACTCTCCTTTACTCTAGTGACTGTCGTATATAATGGCTTCATGCAACAGTACCTATTGTGAACAATAAGGGCACACTTCAGTGTACATTTTTCTGGGCTAATTTGCCATGTATATCAGATTTACATGACAAATTAGCCCGGAACAGAACTGTACACTGAAGATTCTGAACGGCCTTGAAAACCTAAGAACATTTTTAATATGGGCAAAAATGACAAATGTGTCTTGCGCATGCGCATTTTACTCTCATATTTTATGAAAAAATATGTTTGAAGGGGTCGCCAACCATTACAATGCAGGGATTTTTCCTTAATTTTTTTTTTTTACTATATGAGCATATTTTTTTCCTTTTCATGGTCCATGTTTCGACTCCATACAGATCTATAGAGAACACGAGGGCTTTAATCAGTCAGATTTTAACCTTACTTTGCATGTAGTGGTTGTTCCAAATTTTGGTCAGTTTTGACATAGCAGACTTGGCTATACCAATTATCCTTTGGGTCCAGGTTTTGCACTCTTCATTTCTTGAGATGAGAGATCTCAGGTAGATAAAATCACTCACCTCTTCATAGCCATTAAAAACATTAGTACTCGACATTTGGTCCAAGTGAATGTTTTTGTCTTGCTTTGGCTTATTTCAAGATCCAGTACCGAGCTCTCTTCTTCATTCTTGTAGACAAGTTCCACCATTTCATCTTCGCTGATCATATGGTATCATCTGTAAATCAAAAGTTGAAGAGCTTTTTGCCAACTAATGATGCACCTTCCCATCCATCCAGTGCCCACTTCATTATAAATTCTCGATAGATATTGAAGAGATCAGGAGACAGTATAAAGCCTTGTTGGACCCTTTTGTGCACTTTGAAGGGTTGCGATATTAAGTTATTAACCCTTATGGTCATGGTATAGTTTACATATAGGTTTTGTTTTTAGGACAATCAGCCATAAAGGAATTCCTCATTTGCCTCGTCAAAAATCTTTCAGTTCAAGACAGTCCAGTCAAATGCCTTTTTTAAAAATAAATTGAAGCATTATAACATTGTTACTTGAAAGTGTTGATTTTTTTTCTATTATTTCGGGGATTGTGAATTTGCTCTCTTGACTTCATCCGATATCAACCATTGTGGCCTATGAACAATACAATTTAATTTTGTATTTATTATTTATGCGGGAGCTACTTGAACATATTCTTTCCCGCTCCCTGTTAATAATTCGTCACCCACGGTGACATATTATTAATATTGAAATATTAACATTGCACGGGTACTACTAAAACAGATTTATTTTTTATATATTGCTTAAAATAATTCTACATGTATGTAATTTGATTTTTTAAATATATTTCAGCTAAGTGTGTCCAAGGTAAAGCAGAGTTCTTCGCTGAACGTCTCCACATGTCCATGGCTGGTCTTGGAACGACTGATCGTCAACTCATTAGGATTATCGTAACTCGCTCGGAGGTTGATTTGGAAGACATCAAAGAAGCTTTTGAGGCTAAATATGGAAAGTCTTTGCAGAGTTGGATAGAGGTAATTTATTATTATTTTATTCAAAGTTTTCTTTATTTTTTAATCAATGGTCTTGATTTAAATTATGAATTTTAATATTTGATTGATTGCAATTTAAATTGTTAAACAATGTCAAGTTTATGTTTAATAATATGATAAATTTACAACCTCACAGACTAACAATCTTTAAATAAAATAAATTATTTTTGTGAAAAAGTGGGTCAAGTTTAACACAACACACCTTATATGTCTAAATAAACATATGTGCCATGCGCTCAATACCCTAGGCGTGTTCTGTATGCTGCAACATTATGTTTGTCGCCTCACGGCGCATCACATTGACTCAGTTTTTATCCTATATATATTGGTATTGGTGTGACACTTATATACAGTAAAACCTCATTATAGTGAAATCCGAGGGACCAAAAAATAATAATTCGTAATAACGAATTCCCACATATAGCGAAATAAAACTTCCTAATATATATATGAGCGCAGTTTTAAAAAAATTTGTAAGTTCCGCAAATAAGACACCCATTGTCAGTTTAATATGGGATAATATAACATATAAGGCATTCTGCAAAGAAAGGAGGATTTTCTGTATAATGAAAACTCTGAATAATCTACATTACATATTTAGTTTTGTTGTTTCAACAGATTAGCAAATGGATAATAATTAAGAAATTAAATTTAAAACATTTTACGAAACAATATAAGATAACCTAAAATTTGCCGATATTTTTGGAAATTCCAAAATGTCATGCGAATATAAAACAACATTCAAGTTTAACTGTGTTTAATTGTAGAGTCACTACAAGCATTGAGAGTTTTGCATCGGTCAATCGATCTTTCTATTTCTTTAAATTGTAGAGAGACGAATTCGGAATTATAGTTTTTTGTCGAAGGTTAAAATTTTGCGGGAATTATCACAACCTAAAGCCATTTTAGGGTTCCACAAAATATTAAAAAATGAACTTTAAAGAATAAATTACGGAATGCTAGTACATATTAAAGTCGGTAAACAAACACACAAAAACACTTGTCAAATAAACACAATAATGAAAATGTCGTATGCAATATTACCATTCATTGGAATCAATGTAAATGTTCAGTTATAATGTAAAAAGTGATATAAGTTGACGATGATGATGAAGATATAAAGTGGAGATTAAAGATAATAATACGCAGAATTGTCGGCTAGGCATCTCGAGCTTTGCAGGCGATACCATACACAAAGCTGACGTATGCGTGCCCTAAAGTGTGACGTGCCAATCGCGATTTCGGGGGTTTTTATTTTCCCCAGCTGGCCTAGATAAGACTCGTTTTTAGAGGCGTGAACACGTGTATTCTTCAGAGCGTGGGAAGGGTGCCACTATTCTAACCTATTTTGACAATCGGCAATAAGTCCAACCTTGGACGACGTGGAGATTATGCCAAGGAGAAGTTTTACAAGGGCGCAGTGGTCCACCCGCGCCGACCAGTCTGCTGCGCCAAGGCGATAAAACAATTGACAAACATGACTAAACGGCTGAAATATATTTTGAAATATTTTCATTGCAACAAATTTTTTTTTTATGTAAATTTATCGGTATTTTTACATACGGGACAAAAAAAATTTCATTATATATTAATTTTTATATGAAAAATTGATCGTAAGGAATTAATTTTCAATATACGTCATTTTTCGGTGTAGTGGGGTTCATATTAACGAGGTTACATGGAAAGCAAATATTGCTGCTGTTCATAGTTTAAAAAAATAATATAAGAGTTTAATGACTTGTGAATAAATATAGTGTATTATAAAGTGAATTTACAGTGTAACGTAACTTAGTGGTACCGTTTTTGTATTTCCTCGTATGATTCCTTATTTTATTTTTTTTACATTACGATTTTACGTTATTATTGTACATATATGGGGATTTTGTATACATATATTGGTACAGTGCAGTGACATATCTAATAGCAAATGAAAGCGTATTGCAAGCTGTATTTTAATTACATTTTCTAAAATTTATAAATGAATTTCAGATGCAATCACATTTTTGTCAACCCGTTAGCCTAGAACACAATGTTGCCTAATTTATGAAAATTCATTTATGGTATTTTAAAAATGTTAATTTACATATATTCTTTTTTCATTTTTCAGGGTGACACATCAGGCTACTACAAGAAGTGTCTCCTTGGTCTGATTGGCTGTTATTAATGTTGACAGACATGATGGACAAGATATGACAGCAATGAAACCACCGCTAATATTAATACGAATGGGAATTAATTAATTTCTTAAACATCTATGTTCGCACTCTCACATACATACATTTCCTCGTGTTATATGTATGTGTGGCTTGTCCAGAATTCGATTTAAGAATCTCGAATTTTCCCTTTTAAATTTGAAAGAATTTCTTATGCATATTTTAATAGTTCACTTTGGTGGTGACAATTGAAGTAATTGTTATTTTGTAATGTTTTTATATTCTATTTGCTTTCGATGTTAATAATCTTTTGGTCACACGTTAAAAAAATTATAACGTTTTCTTGCACGCAAATGTGTCATGAAATGTTAATTAAAATTATCTTAGTATTATTTATTTTTGATTTCGTAGTGGACAACAGATGTACATGTGTGATGAAACTGAAAACTCAGCAGTAATAACAACAGCAAGATAGTTTTCGCATCGCACACAATACTTGTAATTCTTTAATAATTTCATAACTTTTATGTTAAATATGTAATTTAATGTTTTTAGTCCATATCCTTATCTTAATTTTATCGATATAACATTTTAAATACAGTAAAATCCTGTTAATTCGAAATTTGACATTGTTTAAATTTCAAATAATTTCAAATACTTACAAATTGTCAATTTCATAGTTGATTAACCTAGTTAATTCAAAAACCTTGGTAGTTCGTAATTTGAAATAATTTTCTGAACCTCGTGCCATAAATCTGTGCATTTTTACATCACGTAATTAAAAAATATATATGTATACAAATATTGCAATTTTTTTTTCATTACTTGATTTTAAAATTAACGAGGTTTCTTATCAATTTGAAATTGTTTTTGGTTCCTTGAATTTCGACTTAATGGGGTTTTACTGCAGCACTTTAAAAATGACACAAAGAACACTAATTTTATTTTAATAATGATATTTTCATTCATCTTGCCTGTTTAAATATCTATGTGCAAATACGAATATATGCATACATGTAATCTGATATTGTTTCAATTTTATTTTATAATGGTAGATTTAAAAGTTGGTCTCAGATAAATTGGTGAGAAGTATCTTAACCAGGGAAAATATTTTTATAATTATATAATAGTATTATTCTGAGTGCCACATGATGCAATGACAAATCTTCATACAGCCAAAATTTTAGTGACAACCATTTTTGTGCCTTGCAAATTTATAAAATCATGGTTTATTTGTAAGTTGTCAATTGCTAATTTTTACTTCTCTATTTGTATGTATTCAGTCAGCCCTTCAGCGGCAGGTTTGTGTGCCGAGAAAATAACGTACTTATAAAAAAATACTGTTTCACCCCTTCCAATTTTTTTTATTAATATAATAATAATTTAAGAAAAAAGATACGATATTTAAGTTAATTTGTATTCAAAATTTTCCTTACCGTTTTGCATGTTGAAAATTGCATCGGTTTAAAAAAAAACATTTTTGTAATTTAACGGCTTTTACGGCCTTGTCTGAATTTCGAGGTATGAATTGTATTGTCCTTTCTAAAGTAAATAATGTTCATAATCTCGCCACATGTGTTATATTTTATAAAATTGTTTATTATGATTGAATAAAAAGCATATTGTATATCAAGATTTTTTGAACTGTATTTTAACCTCCTTTCTATACATCAAAATTTACGTCAACGATAATAGAAACTTACAATTCTACTCTTAGGCCCGGTTGTGTAATCAGTGGTAAGTCTATTACTATGGTAAAAAAGTTAGTAAAGTAAAAAAATTTGCGAAACTGGCTGTTTGGTTTTTTGTTTGTTTATACCGAAGACCGCTTACTGGCAATGTGTCTAAACAAATGATACCGCTGCATGAAAACGGTGCTTTTGTTTACTATTTGTTCTGGTCACATTATTTTGCAGATAATAAATTTGTTGAAAAAAGGCTAAAAATTAATTTGTATTAATGTGTTAAGAGATTTACTTAGAATACTCTTTTTATGTATATTGTTTGCTCGCATAACTTCCTCATTTATTCTTTTTTATTATTCATTAAACATTGCATTAATTTTTTATTTATTTTGTTTCTGTGTTTCTTTAAATGTCAAGTAATTGAGCGTAATGTGGTAGCCTTTAAATTGAAGATACGACTTAACTTAAAGGGTAAATAAATGCATAATCATATTGTCACTCATGTCATCTTCTCGATTAAGTAGTCCAATTCTATGGCAATCTCTATAAGAAAAATGATGCAATGATCGATAACTCCACGACTGAAACAGACAGCCCTCATGAAATTTTTCCAACAGCACGTATGCAAAGCGGTAAGGCTGCTGAGAGCAAGGAACTATCTGTTGATGAATGTCGATGTCACGCATTTAAACTACATACATTCACTAGGTGTGTAATACAAGGTGCCATTCTAGAGAGTTAGAAGAATGCATTGAATTCAAATGCACAAAAAAAGAAGTCCAGAAGAATTTAAAAAATTTCAGATATGTATTAAACAAAGTAAGCAAATACTTATATTGCTAGTTGTTTTCTACTTAACATACGTGTAGGTGTGCTGACATACATGTGCTGACGCTTCAATAGTTCAATACTTTGCACACACTAGCAAATAGCTTAGTTGCCTACAACGAAGAACTCAGCAATGCACACAATTAACTGCAAACTGTGTGTATAGAGAATAAAAGAGTTTGTAGCTCATTTCATGTAGTTCATTGAAGTGTGTACTTTGCAAAGTATCACACTTCAGACACTTCATTGAAGTATAGTTTAAATAACGACTTAACCAACATACTTCAAATACATTGGTTCCAACATACTTCAAATTTAGTGTTCATTTTGAACGCTTCAAGTTGGTGAACGTGCATTTCATGAAGCCTTCATTATCAAATGAAGTTTTGTCCTTCGTTTCTACATATGTATATACTAAATGCATCGGAATCCCAGGAAATAGACAAATCCTATATGATAGTTAAATGAGTTATTTATTTACATAAATTATACTCTTTCATATTTTTATATGAAGTGACAGTGCACATTGAGGTTGAAAAGGGTATCCGACAAAGTGATATCATTACACTGAAGCTTTTCACTGCAACTCCATAAACCATACTTCTCTCTCGGATGATATGACTGAGCATTGTGGTCCTATATTCTGCTTCCACAGTATGAACTGTTTTTCTCCATAAAGTACCGAACCTTCGGTCGTGTCTCCGATTTGGTCTCTCCATCTTATTGGAGATCAACCTCTCGCCCTTCATCATTGTTACGTTCCCCATGATCACTAATTTCTCCAGGCTGTCTCCATCTGTTCTAGCAGCATGCACAAAGTAAGAAATAATTATTTTCCTGCATGTTATAGAGAGAATGGTGACATTCGTTCGTTTCACAGTCCACACAGTATAGGCAGCATGCGACGCCACATCTCAAAGGCGTCGAGCATGTTCCTTTCTTTTCTATTCAGGATTAATGTTTTGACTATATTTAAATTATAAACCATATTTAAAAAATACTAAACTGGAATTCTAAAAACATGAATATAAATTGGTGTTATACAATATCTTTCTTAGTTAAGATTTGCAGACAATATAATAATCATTTTTCATTCTTCGAAAGAGGTCTTGCCAAAAAAACTCGTTAGTGCAAGAAAAATGAATATAAAGAAAACTCAGTTTTGAAAAATAACTTTGCACGCCAGGGAAATATGGTAGAAAGAGTGAACTTAGAATTAGTTTCCTCGTATATATATCCTAGGACAAGTCATCTTTCCAATCGGAGGATTTCAGAACTAAATAACAAGAACAAAACTAAGTTGGAACGTGTGTGCAAAGGATTGAATGATATGGTCATTAAAAGTAATATACTGAGAAAATCAGTGAATTTTTTTGTCCTTGTCTGTCTCCACTCACCCCACTTATCTTTTGCTTCCAATTTAAAACTCCTTGTGTCAAAAAGATCCATAATGTTTTGTCAAATAAAAACTCGTGTAGGTTAGTAATTGAAATATATTTAAAACATTTATCAGTATACACAATGTACATTCTTGTTGAAATATGACAATATGATGAATATTCAAAAAATTTAGCATAATATATCAAGATGGACTCGTAAAATGTGCAAATACAATCATACAATGTAGAGACGTGAATTTATTAATAAGAAAATGTTTTGAAAAGTCAAAAAAGTTTTTTTTATTTGATATTTTTGGGCAAATGTGAGAGTCTTCGTCATGGCTGCGTGGCCATTTTAATTCTGGCCGATTCTCGGGACTTGTTCTGGACCTCTGCAGTTCTCAGGGTGATTCCGAAAATATCTTCATGGTAGCGGTCCTCTTCCTGCAATTACAACATAACATTGGTATTAGTGATTTGTAAATTGTAATTGATTGCGTTCGATTGTAAGGATGATTGGTAACTGAATATTTGTAATTCTTCAATTAATAACTGGTACATTAGAAAGTAAACCTCCAACAGTTATTTTTTTTATTAAGCAGAACACATTCTTGTTGTAATTATTCAGAACGTCTGTGATATTTTAAATACAAATTAAATGTATTAATTAGAGAGATATATTTTTGATCATGATTAGGAATCCTCGAAACAATCATCCATTAAAAATATATTTTCCTGCACATACACAGGTGTAACAAATTTTCTATAATACATATAAAATCAATTATATTGAAAAATATTGTTGCTACCGAGATTCGAACCTGGATCTCTTCCAATCCGGGGAACGTGCATTAACTGATTATACTGCAGCGCTCAGTACGTTAATGACAAATTTTCGAACCTATATGTTACACTTTTGAAATGAATACATCTATCGTTCCATTACTCTTAAAGTTATCCAGTGTTTTTAAAGTTTAAGTTTTAACGTAAAATAATACCATCTTACCCATATAAGAATCAATATAAAAAATGAATGGACATTTTTAAGAACACTTTATGACTGAACATGAATCTTTAATTGTTTGAAAATCTTTTACGCAATAACTAAACTAAATAATTATTTTTTTATTAAAGGTTAACGTAGGAAATAGTTCTGCCAATTGCTTTTTGTTTTTCCCAAATCAAAAACAAATTCATGCATCAAATGCACCTCGAATGCAAAGAACGCGTTAAAAATAGTAAGATAGTAAATTTCGCGAATTAGTAAAAGAAGAAGTAGACACTTCAATATTTTGCACGCAGTTGTAAGCCATTCTAATGTTATTCTGTTAAAAAACAGCATAAGTAACGACTCCATACAAAACGGATCAACCGAAAGGAATTTTCAATTCAGTAAATAGTCAATTATATGACTTGAGTAATTCACTAGCTTAAATATACAACAGAGTAAGTGAATAGCTCATTGCGGCGAATGCACAAAAGCGCCATGGCTATAGTCATAGTTGTCATGGTAGTTTTTAGAACTAAGAAATAGTCTCTAGAAAAAGTCTCTACTGGTACACAGATGGCGCTAATTGTAAAAGAATTTTTCCGTTTATGTTAATCCAATTAATTAATTTATATTTGTTTCCCAGAATTTTTAGTAATGCACAGTTTTTTTGTTTGTATGCACTGCACGCCCCTGATTATATATGTGGTGGCGATAGTATAACAGCAAACGACAATATAAAACGACATCTATCGGCGGATAGTGTACGTCAGGCATCGACCGGGCGCAGTTGCATAGGCTTATACCCAGAGGGCCGCGCAGTGATTGCACGGGTGCGCTGGGCCGTCACATAGCTGAGATTTTTTTTATATTTAACATTTCTATCAATTTAATAGTTAACTTTGTAGAACCAAGAACCAACTACCTTTTGGCACCTTATAAAGATTCCAACTAATGGACCTGGGAGGAGCCACGCGTACAGTAAGTAATCAATAAAATATACATTCTGGTATCTCAGAAATATTCTTTTTTTTTTTAAATGGTTCATTAATTTTTATTACCTTAAGTCTGAGAATGTATTCGTGGGCATCCTGGTCTGTCATATCTCCGTGTATCTTTATGATTTTCTTAAGTGTTTGGCAAACGTGTTCAGCCATGGTGCAGTCTCCACACACATAGAAATGTCCTTGACGCTCTACGAGCATGTTGAATAACTGCTTTCCTTCCCGTTCGGCCAATCCCTGAACGTAGGTCTGAAAAAAATCATATTATTAACACAGGTAGAAATTGACAAATTCTTATACCAATTTCGCCAGGCGTCGCGCGCATATACAAAGCGTAACAGACCTAGTCCACAATATTTTATAGGTGTCCACCCGTTTATGGATTCTTGACTAAATTACCAGTCGAAAATGTTCATGAAATATGTGCCTAATCGCAACCATGTCAGAGATATAAATATTTAAAAAAAAACATAGTTATGGTATTATTTCGTATAATTAAAGCATTTGATTGATTCCAAACTATATATTGAATACAAAACGTTAAAGGTCATCAAATTTCGAGGGGCGAGACTATTTTTTGTTGATGCAAAAATATAGATTAATGTATAAATTTCGCAAATATTTATTGCGAAGTACGTATCTATAGTTGAAGCTTAACATGATTTTGTAAAAATTTCAAACAATAATATTTTCATTATTAAGGAAAACACATTCTTATTGTGAAGTTGTAATTATTCAGAACATAGGTCTGTGATATTTTAAATACCAATTAAATGTATTAATTAGAAAGATATACATATAAAATAAATTTTATCAAAAAATATTGTTGTTGCGCTACCGGGATTCTTATTGTATTATCTTTCTAATTAATACATTTAATTGGTATTTAAAATATCACAGACCTATGTTCTGAATAATTACAACTTCACAATAAGAATGTATTCTCCTTAATAATACATAAGTTGTATCAATGTGCCCAACAATGTGTAAACAAATAAAAATGAATTGTTAATTCTGGCATCTGCTATCGGTCTAATCAAAGGTATTTGAGATTCCTTAAAAACAAAGTAGATGGCTTTCAAATAATGGAACGATAGATGTATTCTTTTGAAAAATATGGTTTCGAAAATTTGTCGTCAAAAGTACTGTCGCTGTAGCAGAGTTGGATAATGCATGAATCCCGGTAGCGCAACAATAATATTTTTCGATAAAATTAATTTCATATGCATATCTTTCTAATTAATACATTTAATTAGTATTTAATAATATTTTCCGTAACAGGGGTGGAATTTGCACATATTCCTTGAACATTTTCGGACTCGTAATTTAGTCAGTTATCCACCCATAAAATATTGTGGACTAGGTTTGTTATATCCTGTATATGATATGCGAATTACATACTGTACTGCGTGGTTTAATACTAGTAGTAATAGCCAATAATTAGTAAGAACAAAATTAGTCCCTTATCTCATACAATATTCACACTTTTGTTAAAAAAATATATACCTACGTATTCTCTAGACACTAAACACTTGTAATTAAAAAAAATACTTTTCATTTTACGGCGATGGTCTGGTCCCTAACTCGATATAGGGCCGGTTGCGTCATCTTCGGTAACCATAACTGAGATTGAATCGAGTTTAAATTGAAACTCATTTACTTTTAAACGAGATTCAAATAATTTGACAGAAATCGAGTTGCGTGAACAGAGTTTATAGTTATCCAGTGTAGCAACTACATAGGCCTCTTAAAATCTCACTTTCAAAAACAAATGCTGCACGAGTAATTTTGCTTATGGCAACACATGTAGGAAGCTTCATTTGACATTTGACGTTTACGTTAAATTGGTGTGTTTACTTTCCCGAAATGAGCAATTGATGAATGTCAATATAAAGTAAGTATTCTTGTATTTTAAAATGACGCAACCGGCCCATAGTGAGGTGCCGTTACTGTACACATCGATAATGTTTTCACGTATTGCCACAATGCATGTGAGAAATTATTTTATAATTCGTTTCTTACTATGGATCACTATTAAAGCTGGAAAATATATCGATACTCACACAATTATCAATGCAAACGGATAGTTGGGCGCAAGTTTTTAGCCCCCTGTCTAATATACTGCATTGGCTGCATTGACATAGTTACGCCAATAGGGATCAAATCAGATTTTCATCGACATAATATGTTAAAAATGTAAAATTTAAAAATAAATTATGCTTTAATAATGCTATAACAGAAAAATCGAGCAAGCCTCGTGTTAGCGTTAAGTTTTTAGCATTTGACTTGTTGCTTCATGCATATATTCTATTTGCGGTTTACCAAATTTTAACCTGGATATCTTCTCCTTCCCTTTTTTATCCTTACCTATCCTTAAGCACAAGGAAGAAAGACGATGTCGCAGTGTTAAAGTCTTCCAACAGCAGCAAGTTCAGTGCGGTTAGAACTTTTGTACGGATAACTACCGTTGCTTCACTTCGTTTTACTCCGCTAACGCTTATAATTAATCTTACTTTAATCCCGCTTATATATGATAATCCTTTTCGCGAGTGTCAACATTGTAGACACACCGCAACGCTTGTATTTATGGTGGAGAGGAATCTATCGATGAACCAGCATCCGGCAAACGAAAAGTAAGTGCCTTCCTTTCTTCCTCACGTTTCCAGATTCGATATTTTTGCATGTTTCCCAAAATCCTCACCTTAGGTATGCCCTCCTCTCTGGACAGTGCCAGGAACACCTTGCTGAGCACGCCTTCCTTCTGCATGAGTTGTTTCTCCTCGCCGTACAGGTCCATGGGCCTTGTGCGGCACCCGAAAAACAGCCAGGCCTCACCCAGCTCGGAATTCGCTTGGGCCCGGGCCTGGTGCCGCCTGTGATGCCAGAAGCCCCTGAAGGGTGCCACCCCGGTTCCAGGGCCCACCAGCACGACAGGGCGCGACGTGTCCTCGGGAAGATGGAAGCTTGGTGCACTGGAAACATAACATATCGATTGTACAATTCAAAATAACATGTATATCTAATTAAATTAAATCTGTGACTAAAACCTCGACGACAGATTATTTATTCTATTGTAGTATTTGATACTTGATACCGATTTTTATTTTTCTGCCAATTTTATATCAGAAAGTCAGTAATAAATAATTTTTTGGAAATAAGAAAATATAACCTTACCTTCTAATAAACATGAACACGTCATCTCCAGGTTTCAAATCTTTCAAGTAATTGGAGCAGACGCCGTAATGAGTGTTACCATCTGGAATATAGAATTAAACAACAAAATTAAATCTCGTATCTAAGTGCCTTACAAAGGAAACATTGTCATTTTCAAAGTTAAAACGTCAAACTATTGTTCTTAATGTTTCAAGACGTGGGTTGTTGAAAGATTTTTGTGGTATTATTGTGTTTAATTAATATGTTAGGTCAGGTTTTAAACACAAACTAAGCAAATAATAAAGTTTTAACATATATGTAAATGTAAAATATGGTTCTTTTAGAGGTTTGTTTTTCGAATTGGCAACACTTTTTCCAGCGACAGCCAATTTGATAGATTCTGTCAAAGAAACAATATATGTTTTAGTTAGTTATGACATCCTGAAGAAGAAAATGGTATTTTTCGAAACCGGTAGATGTATTTAAACTCAATTTAGTGGTTAATAAAACAAAGATAATAAATAAAAATATAGATCTTAAAACTCTTCAAATTTTGTATTTTTTTATAACCATGCCCAATAGTAATAAGATGCTTTACATGACATTGATTTGTTTGTGTCATATACAGTGGCGTGAAAAAATCAGGCCCCAGGGCCCCCTGCATGTGTAATGTACAAAAGATGTAAGAATATTGAGTACTACGATTACCAAATGATGATTTCTTGTCTCATATAATACTCGCACTTTAAAAAAATATTTCTCGCGACGCATTACAATTTTCGGTTTATTAAATTAGTAATGTTTTCACATGTTTTCGTAATGCAAAATGATTTTTCATTATAATTCCATGGAATTAAAAAAAAAAAAATTAATTAGGCGCGGACATTTTAGGCACATGTCTAACGTGGACTCCAATAATTACGCCAATGGTCATTTATTTTATCATTACTAGTCTATTGTTATTGTGTTCAATGGTGTATATATGCAACACCGCATATCTCAATTTTTTGTCAAATTAAAATATTTATATCATTGGATTTGAATTTTCGCGGGGAATCGTTCTATATTACTAGTTTCGCGATAGCGTCCGCTAGGGGGGTGCAAATCAAAAAAATGTAATCACCACATATCTGTAACATCCCTGTCAACTGCGCACAAGTTAATGGAATCGTACCTAAGTTTAGTTCAGTTTCAGTTTAGAGAGCATCTGCTCCTCTTTACAACGCTAGAAAGGTAAGTAATACTTCAGTAATTCTACAAAAATCATTTAAAACTAGTTGTGTCTCTCTTTTGTAAAGTACACAATTTTTAGATACGGTAGTATTGCTACTTAGGTGACGATATATTTTTATTATGTTTAATAGTGTATATATCTAGATCCGCTTTGCTTGAGCTACTGTAACATCCTATTGCAAACGACACAAAATAACAAAAAATGTAAACGATACAGAGGAAACACTTCATCCATCTCAATATGGATTTTTATCTAGCGATGTTGAAATAATGAACGTATTGAAGTTTTTAATAAATAAATCAATATTTAAGTGAGAAGCCTTCTGCAGCGGCAACATTCACAAAGAACATGAAGAACTCGCGATTCATCCGAATCCATGCAACTTGTAAAATGCGAATTATCTCACTAAAACTATTTGTTTTCATTATTTAGATAATTAATATGATATTAGAGAAATGAAACAGCAACATCATCCGTGAAGGCGTTTGGCGATTTATGTGCCACGTGTCCAAGTATTGCTTCCAAAATGTTCCAGACTTATTTTTGGACGCCTAAATGAGATAATTTTATTAGGAGAACACATTCTTATTGTGAAGTTGTAATTATTCAGAACAGACGGTCTGTGATATTTTAAATATGAATTAAATATATTAATTAGAAATATATACATATAAAATCAATTTTATCGAAAAATATTGTTGTTGCTCCACCGGGATTCGAACCTGGATCTCTTTCCTAACCGGGGAAGGTGCATTATCCAACTATGCTACAGCGACAATATTTTTAGCGACAATTTTCGAACCTATATGTTACCTTTTTGATTTTAATACATTTAATCGTTCCATTATTTGACAGAGCCATCTACCTTATTTTTACAGAATCTCAAATACCTTTGAGTAAACTGATAGCAGAATAAAGTTGTATCAATGTGTCTAAAATTTAATAAAAATGAATTGACAATTCTGGCGTCCGCTATCAGTTTACTCAAAAGTATTTGAGATTCTGTAAAAATAAGGTAGATGTCTCTTTCAAATAATGGAACGATTAAATGTATTAATATCAAAAAGGTAACATATAGGTTCGAAAATTGTCGATGTAGCATAGTTGGATAATGCACCTTCCCCGGTTAGGAAAGAGATCCAGGTTCGAATCCCGGTGGCGCAACAACAATATATTTCGATAGAATTGATTTTATATGTATATCTTTCTAATTAATATATTTAATGCATATTTTAATAATTGTTCCTGACCGTATTGTTTATATGTCGTAAATTATTTATTTCCCCTCAGACAGATTTCTAACGGCGTACTACAAACTACATATGTTACGGAAAAATCTTAAAGATTTTGAAGAATTGAGTTGAACGCGATAAATTCAATTAATAACCAAGTGACTGTTTTTACGTAGGAGTTTAAATATGCATAATGGATTATTTGATATTTGTACCAATATTATTTCAATCTATTAATGATTGGAAAAAAGTGAAACTACTCTATTGGGTGATATAAAATTATATATAGTTATATCTAACACTATTTACTTTTCAATACTCTAAAGTTGTCGGTGAATGAATTTATCAAAGTATCTATTGAAGCAAATTTCTCGAGAGAGATTATGTAAAAATAATAATGTTTACTAACATTGTGTCTGGTAAGTGACGACCGCCACCGTGATGTGAACGAGCCCAGGATGAGCCAGGGGACTGGAGCTGATGCTGTAGAACCGGGGCTGTAGGGCGGAAAGCTGAGCAGCGAGAGCAGCGGCGTGAGGCTTGGAAGACTTGAACTGCTGCAGGGTTTCTACTAGGGTCGGTGTACCCCAGTGACGCCAATCCTCATAAGCGTTTGCATCCTTAAAAAATTAAACAATTGGATAATAAATCAGTGAAGACGCTAGTCTTTTTTTCATCAATCTTTTATTGTAAAGGTGTTTTCATAATTAACGAACATAACTATTTAATGTATAGGTTTTAAAAATGGTAAACTGTTATGTAACGATATTGGTAACTGACATTTAACGATAATCGGTAACTAAGATTTAACTGTTTCAGATTTCCTTTCTAGTGTATCAACAATCACAGTCACAATAACGTTTTAAATAACGATTTAACCATCACTTGTACGTATACATCATATAAAAAGTATTTTCTGATTCTTTGAAAAGTAAAGAGGGCATTATAACATCGATAATCAAATAGTACGCAGTTTTATGTTTTTTAATTAACTCGATATTCTAGGGTTTCTTCTTTGACAATGGTGGATGGTAACTCACCACAGACAGGAATTCTAACTTTGTCTTGTCCTCTGGATCCTCGCAGCAAGATGCCAGATATGCCAGCAGGCTGGTGCTAGGAGAGGATGTGATGTCCAGGAACCTGGTGAAGAGCTCGCGAAGAGTGCAAGTCGGTAGGCGCTCATGCTGCTCCCAAATGCGTTCAACACCTAAGAATAAATCAATGGAGGTATAATTAATTGTATCGTGTCAAAAATGTAAGTAACCTCCATACATTTAGCCAAGACACAAACCGCTTTATTTAACGAGACTCAAAAATTTGTTGCGACGTGGCGTCGTCGGAGTTAGTAGCGTAAATGTCGCGTTAAATTGTACTGTAGCAGACCATGTCTATTTTTTTTTATTAACTACAATTTCAACGGTGAAAAATAGATCGTCGTGGCTGCACATCGGCCACTACTTAGCAAAATCGATAAAACCGATTGCTTACTGTTAGTTTAGAATAAATTATTTTGAAAATCGACAATATTTGAAATACTGTCGTGTATTATTTGGCTTTATACCATATTAAATTACTATATGGTCTGCTTGACTTTCACGCACCACAACGTGACACAATTCATTGTTCTATTGCAGTGATAATGTCAGAACTCGTGCAGTCCCCAAAATGCATTCTTTGGGAATGAATATACGAAGGTAGTAGACATTTTTGCTGTAAATTTAACTCTTCATAGGACTATATTATTACATTTTTTTGTGTCTCAACTCAATGGCGACGGATAAACTGCTTTACTTCACATTTTATATTAATTTTTAATTTTGATTACGAAAAAACATGCTGATATTATGTAATTATTTTTTTTGTGTATTGCACTTCTAATGAAATTTTCTGTTATTTTACAAATTATGTTAATGCCTGAATAGGGCGTTTATAATAATAACAAATAAATAAATAAATATGAGTCCCCCCCCTGCAACAACACTGTTTATCGGTTTCTACAAATGTTGATAGATAGACGAAGCGTCAGCCATATTGGATGACATATACAGTATTGTTGTAGGTAAGATTACTTATAAATTGCGAGCAATAGTATTTTTATTTATTTTATATGGTTATTTAATGCATCATTCATAACTCGGATCTCTCCACTTCGATATACAGTTTTGTTGCATGAGTGGTCTCATATGTATAGTCAAGTCTCCATTCACAATAAATCTATAATTTAAACAGCGCGTTGAAAATATTATTGAAAGTATTATTTACCATTTGAAGTATGATTTTCTCTCAACATTTGAAGTTGGATTGGCTTATCAGGTTCATCAACTCCCTGTACTCTGGTGAGGAGCTCGTCTACCATTTCCTTCCTGTTGCAGGGTAAAATACCCACGTGATCACCCGGTTGGTACTGCATATCACCCTGTGAATAAAATAAAAATGTTTAGCCAAAATATCGCAAATGAATTAATTTTAATTTTATAAATAAACTTACTCGTTGATGTAAAATGTGATGACTACATATATTCGAGCAACGAAATCTCGGTGAGTTGAGCAGGTTTGAAGGTGTAGCTAAGAAAAGGAGACGCACAAAAAGCACATTATTTCTTCAATCATGTAATTTCCTGTAATATTCTTCAATCTTCCGAAATTTTCCATAATAAAGAAATTTGGCCCGCATTGAGAAAAAGCGATTTGCCTGTCGATTCAATTATCCGCCAAAAAATCATGGCCTTCGAATGAATCGTATTGGGAAATAAAAATGTCCTTGAACCAAATAAGAGTTATGCCTACGCTATACACAAAAATAGCCAAATATGACTTAAATAGTTAATGCAGTGGTTCCTAACCGGTGTGCCCGGAGATTTTCAAATTTTGTCACGCACTATTAAATTGAAGCGTCTACTGGGTTGACTCTATTCTGCTCTGTTTAAATTATATTATATTATTTCTATGTTTATATATTTTTTTATATAGTTATATCGTGCTGGTGATGAGCTAAACCGTTATTGTGACTATGATTGTTTAAATGCTATTGGATTGTATCGATAATTGGTAATTGAGACTTAACTGTTAGAGGTGTAGTTTTTAGTAATCAATTACCAATTATCATTACAATCGAACACAACACAAAACTCACAATCACAGTTACAATTACGGTTAAAATAACGTTTGGATCATTACTACATTGTGTTATTAGAAAAACCTTATAAAGAATTTCATCTCGTTACTTTTTCATGCGAAGTAAGTAACCATGGAACATCGAGGTAATCATCTGATATTCAAACTGACCTTCAAAGTTTTGAATAATAACCTAACAATTTCTTTGGTGATGTTTGATTCATCGCCCACGAGGTTTCATTTTTACAAAATGGTGTTTTATAATTTAGAGCAATAAAATAAACCAATTCCTGACATATACATACATTTTATATTTATTCAGTAAATCAATAGTTGTGGTTTTAAAAGTATTACAAATGCTTTTAAAATATAACTGTGTTTTACCTGTTTAATCTGTGAAAATACTAGGAGATTTGACATGTTTGTAACACACATAATAAAAATAAAAATATTTTAAGAATTTTCTTACAATATATTGTAAGATATCTACCGATAATTTTGATCAAAATCTCAAATAATACTTCTTTGTGTTCTAAGGGTCGGTTGTGTGATCAGTAGTAACTTTTGATTATAGTATAAAAATTACTAAAGTAATTTTTTTTTTGCGAAAACGGGTTGTTTGGTCGTTAGTAAAATAATGTTTACTTCTCGAAAGTACACCCGTACGATGGACTTTTCACAGCTATTGCAAAAATCATCTGACACATTAATATTAGTACTTTGAAAGTTGTAGTATACGACAATAAATCATTCAATATCGCGCTATTTTAGTGATGAGAGTTCGTCCGATGATGATATCGTTGTTTAACATACATTATTACACATAATATGAAAAAATTTCACCACTAAAGTGACAGATTTCAAACGCCTAGGCGAAAAAATCCATAGATAATGCATAAAATGAAACATATTTCATGATTATTTGTCACGCTTATAGACATCTCCATCTACGCTTTGACAGTAGTCAATTTGATGTGTCAACAGCCTGCAAAGGATTTTTACTAAGTGCGTTAGTAAAAAGTTACTTATGTATGCTGTGAAAATATTATAATTTGAATTTTGCATCATGACGCCAGGAAGGTTGGGAACCGCTGGGTTGATGAGAAAAGAAATCCTTTATTTAAATTAATTCTGTAAAATCTTACCCCAGTATTAAACTCGATGAACATGGTAGCCTTGCTTGAAGACTCTCCGTGCAGGTTCTTCACTTCGGTCACGGGGCAGGAGTATACTTTTCTGTTGGTGGTTGTCCTTAAGGTTTCTAACATGGGCACCTTGCAGAGGCAGTCGTCCGGTACCGCGAACCTCACGGTGCTGTCGGAGAGAGCCAACGTGCCCAGAGCGTCAGTGACGTCAGAGAGAGTGTTCTCATCGTCCAGGCAAAAGGCCTCACACGAAACCTGGCGAGAGACAAAATCAATTATTACAAATGTTTTTTAAAAAAAAAAAATGTTTGTTTTGGTGGGCCACGTCGAAGACGGAAAGGAAGAGGAAGGTCCCCACTCATTTAACAAAGCAACAGGCATTTCCTCGGAATGTCCTCGGATTTATTGGATGCCGAGTAAAATGGAGGAGTTCATGCAGATCACGATCCTCAATCAAGAAAGACCGACGTGGAAGAAAAAAATTAAATACTTTGCAAGAGTATGCTTATAAAACATTATATATATATATCTAAAAACGTCGTGTATGCGTATGATGTATATTTTTATTATAAATACGATAATATCGACAAATCTCGCATCACTGGGCGTGGATAAACTTGTCAAGGCTTGTGACTATTTTCATGTTGTATATTTAGCCATGACGCAAACTGCTTTATTTAGTGTTACCGATAAAAGCCTGATGGCAAGACTCAGAAATTACGTAAACCACTCTCTCTGCACATTTAGCCAAAACCCAAACCGCTTTATTTATTTACTGCCATTCTGTCATCAGACCGAGTCGCTGTTAGGCAAATGATGGTAGTGAAAAATGGGTTCTTCGTAAATACTGGTCATTTCCTAGCCGAACTAATACCATACTTATTATAATCAAATATCTAAACAAAGGTACGAAACTATTATATTTTTCGCGTATCATGACGGATAAGCCATCTCGCAATATAAATATAATATCTTGATCAAAATCATATTTAAGAAGTAGAATAGAATTAAAAGAAGAAGAAGAATTTAAATTTAAAACTGAAAAGGATTCCATATGCAGGGTGGCCCAAAAAAAGTGAGAACAGCTCGTAATACATGAGTAATTTCAAAACATAATATAATTAATTATAATTTTTAATGTAATTTTTTTGCACAATATTTTGCTAATCAGAAATCATCAAAACACCCCATATTGGATAATCTACTGGGTTTAAATCTGGGCTGTTCGGTGGCCACATGCCTGGCTCGATGAAATTAACATTCTCACGACGGAGAAAGTTGCTTGTATTTCTGGCTGTTGTATGTCCAGTTATGCTGTAATCTCTAGCTCTACTCCGGGCTTTGTTTTAAAACTCTTTGATCATTTTCTTATCACCCCAACATTTTTCAATTCGCAAATTTTTGATCAGAATACGGTCTTCTGCAGTGATTTTTGTCATTTTGGGCAACAATTTGAAAAAACCTATTATAAATAATGGGAAAATTAATAATCAAATATGGCGACCGAAAATTGTCGAAATAAAACGTAACATAGGTAAATAAGTAAGTAAGTAAATTTGTAAACTATTTAAGCTATTGTTGATATAGTTAAACTAATTTTGATGTAATTATATCACATTTTACGAAATGTTCTCACTTTTTTGGGTCACCCTGTGTATATCAAACAATACTTCAATGATGAGAATTTTTTTATTGTTTTTATACCATTAATTTGGACCAATTGTACAGGAAGGGTCTTAAAAAAAATCTATCTAATTATTGCATGTGATTTTGAAAACTCCAATATCCATGCGTACAAATAAAAACAATCTATTCTTTACAATGTGCCCGGTTTTGAAGCTTGGAAATTTTATATATAGGTACATGAATTTCGCATTTTTATTAATTAGGTACTCCAAAAAAATTCTAAAATAGGATCTCTTCTTTCAAATGTCTCATCAACTCTTATTTGAAATTCTGTATTCAAATTTAAAATACGGCCTCAATAAACGACTATATTGTTCTCTCTCTCTAATACCCTACTGTTAAATGACCGCCCTTCTGTACAATTATATTTCTTTTCAATAAACATTCTTAAAAAATTATCATATAAAGTATAGTATAGTATACGAATAATACAAGTTACAAGTACTCAAAATATTAAAACAAAAAAATATAGTAATAAAAATATAAATAATATCTACTTATTTTAAATTTCGTTTCCACTAAATATTATCGAATATATCAAGCAAATCTAATATTTGCATAAATGTGGATTCTCTTTTATTACTCTTGATTTAATATTAAATGTATATTAATTAATGTATTTAGAAATTTAAAAAATATCTGGATTTATTTCTTTCTTCAAGCCATATTTAAAAATAGAGACTCGTTTTCAGAATACATTTCATTAATATTTTAACTATATTATAAGTACGAACCCCAATTTCTTGATAAAAATCAATTACATTCAATCTTACTAACAAACAAAACAAACTAATAATATCTAGTTTGAAATTTAAGACCTTAACGTCAATGCAAATCGATCGGTTCAATATTCTTTCCATATAAAATACAATAGACAATTTAGAAATAAATTATAACATTAAAAAATTTTAATACATGCGAACACGGAATACGTGTCACATCAATATTCTTACTATTTTCAAACTAAGCTAAGTGCTTGTGTTATTAAAATAGGACTAACTTACTGGTCTCCTGGAATGAGGCTCGAACCCCCGACCACTGGATCACTAGGCGAGTGTCTTAACCACAAGACCAACAAGCACGTCAAAAATAATATCTTGTAAATGACCCCCATTTTTATCTTCACAAATGAGAGCATCATTTATAAGCAAGAAAAATTTCCACGCTATATAAAATATCTTGTGAAAGATAAATATGTTTTTTTTATTTAATTTTTACATGGTTAAGTGACTTTTGACAGCAAACACAATGTTTCTACTATTAGATAGATCTACAAATATCGCTAGAGTTGGATATGAAAACGTAAATTCCCCGTTACATTACGGCACATAGATTACTCTCTCTCCGCGGTATAAAGTTTAATAAAACGTATGTAAAGATCTTTTCCATTCCGCGAATGAGGAGACATCAATCCGAGGTATGCCTTTGTAATGCCTCGAGTCTGTAGGGATCCTCCGGATTACATCCCCCTGGAGCGTAGTTTTATATCCCATCAAGCAACAGGGTGGGGCATCGTCGTAAATTTATGTGCTTGGGAATATCTCTTGTATATTTTGAAATATATTAAACAATTTAATCCAACAAATCTTGGTTTCAAAACGGTTTGTACCTACGCAGTACACAATGTATTAAACTATATACACAATATACTATTCCTGCAGAGTTGTTCCTGGCTCGGAACTAACCATTTTCAACAAAACTGCGGAGAAATCAAATAATACGGCGTTTAAGCTGTTTCCTCTATTACGTTTTTAGCTAGTTTAAGATGGCAGTAAAATAAAATGAAATATTTAATGTTTATTTGGTTACTGTTTATTTAATGTATTTGTATGTATAAAGAATAATTAATAAACACGGTAATATCAACACACCTCGTGTCACCACCTATAGCGTAGCGGCTAAGATGTCTGATTATAAATAATTCTTAAATTAAATTTGTATATTCATCTAATCAATTTAGAAAATAAACAAATCGCTTTACTTACTTTTTCGAATATCCGTCCAGTGCTGTCGATAAAAGCCTGGCGGTGAGATTATATAACAACGTATGCAAAAACGTCCCATAATACCACTTTGTACTCGTGTTAAGTCATCCATCATTTATACAGTAACATTTAATGAAGGAATTAATTCTGTATTTATATATTGACAGAAACACAAAATTATCCAAGTCAATCGGATTGACTATTTCAGTCACTCACTTATTTCACTGGAATTTGAAAATAAACGATATCCGAAACACACAAAAAAATAAAAATATTATTAACGAGAAAAAAGCGAACCAACAACGGTATTTCATACGTATTGACGTCCCTAATACGTTATCATTAGATCGCCTTGAAAAACCTTTCACACGCGTTATTAATAATGTAATAAAAGGGTGTTAAACCGAAGAGGTCATAAATTAAAAGTAAGCGCATTATATTTTTTAAGATACTCATTTCAAGATTCTATCTTCTTTTTCTTTTAAATAGGCAATCCACCCTTCAAGAGTGATTTGTGCCATTAATCGAGTTAAAACTGTATTTTATAGAAAAAAATACAATAATAGGAAATATTATATTACAAGTCAATATTATTGTCGTTCAAAAAATTTGCTATTATATAGATCAAATGTGTCGATTCAAGGGAAAGAAGATGACACAGGTTAACCGGGAGTTGAAAATTACCATTGACGAGATTACTGTAAAAAAAACCTGTGATCCGCAATGGACAGGCAAAAAATATATGATCAAGGGTTTCCACCTCGACACCACACTCACAGATTGGGGAATCTATTAAGTTCAAGATTCTATCAATGTTTATTAATTTAAAAAAATATATATATATTTGATTTTAAATAAAAAAAACAATTTAAAAATAGTTTAAGCCAACAAAATCAAATGTACTAACAAATAATGGCGTTATCAAAATAAAAATACTTAGCATTTATGATTTTACGAAGCAAGCGTCATTTTGTGCTTTTTAACGGCCCTTTTTCCATTTTCCATAATTATTCCGCCCGGAAAAATAGAATTCAAGCCTCTTTCACAGCCTACACTGATAACTGTACAGAAATGCTTACACCAACGCAAGTAAGAAAAACTTGTAAAATATGTCTAAAAACTTATATGCGAGACATTTCCAACAAAATTGCTCTTTAAAGCAATAAATATATATTAAAATTATAAATGTTGTATCCCTCTTATGTAATTATTATTATTGTACGAGTTGTATAATACATAAAACTCAGTGATGTCTAGTTATATAACGATTGAATTATTATTGGTAGTAGATAGGTATAATTGTTTGCATATGACAATTATGTGTATAAAAAGGCTGCTAATTTTATACACACGAGGTCTCACTTGAACAAGGCAAAGGTAGAATTTAAAATTCGCCTTCTAGCTGGAGACAGTGGAAAGCAACTAATTGAAAATACTGAGTCAAAAAATCAAACTGCTATATATATATAAAGAGATCTTTTTTTTAAAATACAAATGAAAAGTATTACTTAGAAATTGTTGCTACCGGGATTTTCGAACCTGGATTTCTTCC
Organism: Eubasilissa splendida; assembly: GCA_031772225.1. Taxonomy (NCBI): domain Eukaryota; kingdom Metazoa; phylum Arthropoda; class Insecta; order Trichoptera; family Phryganeidae; genus Eubasilissa; species Eubasilissa splendida. Next base: position 26,273,730 of record CM062850.1, on the reverse strand, counting down.
TATCCGGGGAAATTGCATTAACTGATTATGCTACACCAACACATTGACGAGAAATTTTCAAACTTATATGTTATACTTTTAAAATTGATACATCTATCGTACCATTATTTGAAAGCCATCGTCGTTATCAATTTCCCCGGATAGGAAGATATCCAGGATCGAATCCCGGTAGAAACAATAATATTTTTCGATAAAATTGATTTTATGTGTATATTTTACTAATTAATACATTTACTTTGTATTAAAAAAAATATCACAGACCGTCTGTTCTGAATAATTACAATTTCACAATAAGAATATGTTCTCCTTAACAATAAAGAAATCAGTGTTAACTTGTTATGGTCCTAAATTAAAATGAAGAAATTAAATTATCAGTTTTTGAGCACAAAGTACTAAGAAAAATGTATCAACCTACACTATAAAATGCAGTACCTAGAGCAGTGATGGCGGACCTTCTGGGCTCAGCGTGTCAAAATTTCAGATAATCCTAATTTTTGCTGACGTGTCACCGCCTCTTCTCCCTCCACGCCATATGGAGAAATGTTTATATTGTTATAATCAAATAACATTGCAGCAAAGTAAGACATATATTTGGGTACCCTGCCTGCTACACTAGTATTTTACTATATTATAGCAGACAGTGGCCTTTTCAGTATAGTAATAAATAAAGTATAGTGTTCAATGTACAAATAAATATATATAAATAGTAAATCAAGATGCAATTAGATAGCATATAAATACATTGTAAAACTTAAAGTAAGTAAATGCATTGTTCAATGTAGAAAAATATATAAATATTTATATATATATATATATATATATAGCATATAAAATATATGTATAAAGAGTAAAACACAAATGCATTTAGATAGCACATAAATATAATTTAAAACTTAAAGTAAATGCAATATTTCATTTATAAAAAATTAAAAAACTACGTAAAGTAAATAAAATAATATGTACGTAGTGATAAATTTGAACGTTGTTGTCGGGTAGACGTCTGGTGGCGGGACACGTGCTCTTTGATAACTCTGATATTAGTGAACGGTGGCGTGTCGCCCAAAACGCTTTGGCGTGTCACCTTTGCATGTCACAGGTTCGCCATCACTGACTTAGAGGCAGACCGAATAAGGATTGGGCTGAGTATGTTATGTAGAAGAGGATTGGAGCAGGATGGAGAGGCATGGCCAGGGAGAGGTTTTGATGGAGAGCGGTTGTATCCCGTACTGCGATATAATGCCGTGAAAAAACTTAATATACTTACTTACTTACCATCATGCCGTTTCCCCGCGGGGATAGGCAGATAGAATAGAGCGCCACACTTTTCTGTCCTGACACACAATTCTCTCCTAATCCACATTATTTACTGTCATAAATGATTCAGCCACATACACGCCATATGATACAATGACCGATATATGAACAAAATCTCAGATTACTTTTATATAAAACGCTCTTACCCTGAACACTTCTCCAGCCCATTTCTTGAAGGCCTGATCCTGTCCGCACATCTCATCTCCCGTCTCCATTCCCGTGAGTCTCTCTCCCCCCAACTGGCCAAGTAGAGAGTCCACATCCTTGCCGAACTTGCAGAAGTTGGGATAGGCGCTGCTTCCCAAAGCGAACACCGCAAATCGGACGTTGCTCAGAGGACCAAGATCACCCTCAGCAGTGGCGTCACCTGAAGATCCTCTAAGAGTGTCGTTTCTTGAGAGGCCACTCTCCAGTATTTCCGTTTGGCTGTTGGCTTTCATGAAAGACTTTGGCGTATGTAATGGCCCGCTAAAACAATATAACATAGTTTATAACATACATATTTTATGTTTTTTTAAAATATATATATATATATATATATGTTTCGTTATTAATTTCGAATGAGTAAACGATTATATGTAAAGTAAAATTGTTTATTGGTATTATATTATATATATATGAGAGTGATATCGTATGATATCACTCTCATCCCCAGTTTGATTGCTGAGAAAAATCCTTTGAGATTACAGAAAAATCAATGATAAGATTTTTTTAAATAGAGATGTGTACACGGAATACACGTCACATCAATATTCTTACAATTTTCAAACTAAGCTAAACGCTTATACTATGAAAATATGATTAACTTGCTGGTTTACTGAAACAAGGCTTGCACCCTCAACCACTAGATCAGTAGGCAAGCATCTTAACCATTAGACCAACAAGCTATTCAAATTGATAAGAAAATACCAAAAAAAAAAAAAGAAACAAAAGAATCCTTCTAAAAATTAGCCACCATTTTTAATTAATGTCATAAAACAACTACTGCTTGTTCAAAATATAAAATTTAATCAAATACACGTTATCAAATATACAATCATTTCCAAAATTGTCTAAATTGTACATTTACCGATATTTACTGCTGTGATTTGTGTTTTAAATTCTATTTGTAAAGTACCTAGCATTTATCAGTATACACTTATAAAAAGTGTAAAATATTTACCTCAACATAGTCCAATGAACACCATTGTGTATAATATTGAAATGTTTTATCAATTATAAAGATTGTGATTGCGGCCCACAGGGCCTAGTGCCAACAATCACGACAGCCGATTGTTTTCTGCTGGTACCGAATGAAGTTACATTTTCTCTTCCGGCAATTGAAATTTCTGGCCTTGTACATTTTAAATAAATCGCGAGCGAGATCATATCTCAAAATCATTATTACATATTTTTAAACTCTTGACAAATAATGGAAAAATATATTTCCCACATCTAAACAGTTTGTCACCGCTCGCTATATTTGCATCAGTAGTAATATTAAACGTGAAAGAGAATTTATAAACACACTAGTGTTGAGTGGTCACAGAGTACGAAAAATTTTCTTTTTTTTTCTTTTCTTTTTTTATTAATATTAAAAATGTAATACAATTTCAATAATCAGTGGATATATATTTTTTAACATTTGTTTCTTCTCTACGAGAGTAAGACTCGTGTATAGGGAAGAAGTATATTCGAGTTAATTTATGTTTCAGTTAGTCTGTGTACATATTTTTTTAACTTCAGTTACAAATTTATGATAGTCCGTAATTTTTCTAATTGTAATGGGGAGATTGTTAAAAAATTTGATACCTTAATAAATATATTGATTTTGAGTTGCGGTATATTTTAGTTTTGGGATATCACATTGATCTCTATATCTTGTAGATCGGAATTCGCTTCTAAAATTTAATTGATTTTTAATTTTGAAAATTTGATTTTTTTTTGTACATGTCTACTATTTTTGGTACTTTAAAATCTGTGAAAAGTTGTATACTTGGATAGTCTTTTTTTTTTTTAGAATAATTTTTATTATCTTTTTTTGAGTGATTTCTAAACTTTTCAAAACAGTATTAATGTATTTTGTGCGTTGTATTGAAATGATTAGGTACTATAATTTTTCATATCTGTTTAATGGCCCGTATTCACAGATGAGATTTTAAATTTAAAATGTTCGACTTCAGACAATTTCTGAGATCATCACCCTTACTTCATGCTTATTGTACGTCAAACGTCAAATATCAGTCAGAAAAGATAAACAAACATAAGGCGTTACTTTCCGTGCACACGTTTCGATTATCAAATCGTACGTTGTGTATACGGGATTGAGTTTGTGTCTCTTTCTACCAATCTCAAGCTGGCCTCGTAGATCTCCAGATCCAAATATCAACTCGTACGTGGTACTGAGACCTATCTCAACTAAATTTCTGAGATTCATCTCTTTGTCTCATTCCGTAAACACGCCATAAAGGGGAAATCTATATTGAACCTAAGTTTATCAAAGTTCAAATACGCATTTTTCCCAAGAAATAACATAGAAAATATACAAATAAATATATTATTACTAAAAAAAATCTGCTGAAAATGTGACGATTAAAAAAATAATGTTTCAATATTTCGAAAAATATGACTATTTAACGGGCTGCGTGCAGTCTTCTTCTTCTTTTAAATAGGCAGATCCACCCTTCAAGAGTGATTTATGCCATTAATCAAGTTAAAACTTTATTTTACAGAAAAAAGTACAATAATATTATAGAATACGAAATATTATATTAGATGTCAATACCATTGTCGTTCAAAAAATTCGCCATTATGTAGATTAAATGTGGCGAGTTAAGGGAAAGAAGATGACACAAGTTAACCGGGAGTTGAAAATTACCATTGACGAGATTACTGTAAAAAAAACCTGTGATCCGCAATGGACAGGCAAAAAATATATGGTTAATGGTTTCCTCCTCGGCACCACACTCACACATTGGGGAATCCATTAAGTTCAATCTGAATAAATGTGAGGCTACCTGGCATTGCCCAATTCTCATTATAGATATATTTTTTATTGTTCTTTTGGAGTTGCGAGAAGTCATTATCTCGAAATAAGCTGTATTTTATGAATTAAATTGAAATAAAATATATATCTCATAATATTTCTATCATAATAATTATTATATTATTCAAAATATAATGTATCACAATATTTTGTCGAACAAATTTTTAATTTCGACTTATTTTTCAAAATATAGTGCTTTTCCCGGGCGTGGATTCATCCCCCGGCTTCTTATCAAGCGAGCACCAAATAGCGCGTATTATATAAATAAAAATATTTTCTTATATTACGCGTGGGAAAATTATTGTCACGTACAATAACAATAACACGTACACGTACAATACAATTATTTTAGGCATTATGAGTGTATTAAATATTTTGTATTTAAGTCATTATATACTTGTTATTTTTAGAATTTAAATTAAGTAATGGACATAACATCACATATCTCTTACGCTAGTCAAGAACTTGATGTTTTACATGTCTCTCTCCAAAACTAATTTTGCACAAAATTCATTCATGCGTACTTCACTTCGGTGTTGATACGAATACATTTCTACTTCCGTTGCAAAGTTTCAAACATATCAGTTGATATTATTTCCGTTGTTGCTTGACGTGGAATCTAATAACACGAGTACGTTCGAGTTAATAATTCATTTTTAAATATTATTAATTACTCGTTTATTTTTATTAATTAATTTTTAAAATTGTTACTAAATGATTCCTTAATTCATATTCCGCTTTCCAGGTTTTATTAATTTGTTATTTTATTATTCACAATATTAGTGGCGAATTTCATCAATTAAATGTTTTTTTACTGATTTTAAGAGAACTTTTCTTAAGTTGCAATGAAATCTTTCGTTTATATATAATACTCTTGCATTTTAAACATGAGCTGTCTGTTTCATAAATAGTATGTAATTATGAAACAGACATATAACCAAAACGGCAACGTGTTGTTTTTAAATCAATGATATTAAGCAAAATAATAAATTGAAGCTGTCATACTAATTTTAAATTTAGAACGTTGATATTCATTTTTCCAGGTTTTATTAATTTGTATTTGTTCTTTTTTTGAAATATAGTATTTTTTGTATAAAAAAAGAATAATTTACTCATTCGTATTTATCGAGAATACGATGCTTTCTCGGATTGTTAAAAAAAATATATTTTTATACAGAATTGAGTGGCCTAATTTCTAAAATGAAATCTAAATTATTCGGTCGTAAGTATTTAAAAAGTTATTACGCTTTAAAGTTGGAAATTTCATACTAATTTATGACATGCGAAATACTTAATATACTTGAAATACTTACTACTCGAAAATAAATCCATGATTAATATTAAAAAAAAAAAACTTAAAGCCGTAGTTTCCAATAAACTACAGTTTATGTCTCATGATCATATAGTGTCGCCCTCTATGGTTTTTTTCATTATCTATGGTCGCTGTCAAATGTGATATGACGGCGAAAGCAGCATAAAGCATTTGGCGACAGCTGCTTTTTGCTGCTAGTAATATAATATCGTATACCATAACCAAAGAAAAAATCCAAAAAACACACACCATCATCTGATTCTAAAATTAAACTAACTAACCTAACCTAACCAAACCGAACTAACCAATTTAATTCAAATAGTATAATAATTAAATTCTCCCAGAAAACGTGCATTTTATTAAAATAACTGAGAATTTAATATGTAATCGTAATGTTTCTGACTTGTTTATGATTTGATTGAATTTATCATATCTAAATATATGTCAAAAATATATAATAACTTTTTTAATATTTGCGACCAGATACTTATTGAAATCAGGGTACTCAATTATACAAGAAAATATATCTTTTCGCAAATACCCGAGAAAGGACTATATTCTCGATTAATCTCGTCCTAATTTATAAAAGAATAAAAGTAAAATATAATAATCACATAGATGTATTGTAATTATTTCCATACTCTTTATTATCCTACGTTAAGACCTTGAACAAAACTGAAAATAATGATTTCTAATTTAAAACTCCTAAAATAAACCCAAGGAGTTTAAATTTATCATTTTATTGAATTTTCGAAATATTACAAAATTCTATTTTTGTAGTAAGAAAATTGGTACCACGTTGTAAATTGTAAAGGCGTAAAGTGATGTCTCCTCTATGGGTTCTAAAAATGCATAATGCATTACAGATATTCAGTTAGAAAACAATGATGAAAACTTTATAAGATATGTAATTAACAAGGTCCCTTATTTTAGCTAGCGGGGAGAAATTATTTTAATTCAACCGTCTTATAGAAAGGGGATTTTTATCTCAGCTTTTATGAGTGGAATAGGCTCTACATTTCAGTTTATGCGGACTGTCAGTAATGGCATCTGAAGTACATAATAGTCTCACCGTAATCAAAAAAAAAAAATCTCACTCCGAAAGATATTAAAAAAATGTCAAGAAAAATTCTTTTATCATTTTTTTTTCGGTATTTTATGTATTTCTTTCGCAATCTGTTTCTAGAAATGGTGGAAAGTAACATTTTGTGTAAAGAGAGTTTCCACAAAACCTTTAACGTTTGCTGTGGTAGTGTTTATAAATTGATGTGAAACAAAATGTTTTTAAATTTTTTTAAAAGTTTTAACCTTCTTTTAAGTTTGTTTTACATTTTTTACGAAAAATATTACCATCATCTTTTTTCTGCGGTATCACTTTTCTATAATCAAAATGAAATCGATACTCGCATGTAATGTAAAATAATTATCATAAACGATGTCTGAGAGGAAAAATCAAATAATCCACGTTTCAAACGTGGCGCAAAACAGTCTAAAAATGAGAATAATATATAATATATATATATTTTTAAGTTTAACATTTTCCATCAAAATTATTTTAGTAAAATTAAATTAAAATTTATAATAGAAATTATTATATACAGATTACATTAAATTTAATATGATTTTTTTTAAATTTCAATTCTATTTCAAATTATTCACTTTGTGTGACGCGATAACCGCACACTTTTACTTGATATAGTTGACATTTTTAATTTGCGAATTACCGAAAAATATCTAATATTAAATTATGTTGGGTTTGCACAATGCTCGGCTAATTTTAATCAATCTATAGAGTGACTCAAGGTATCTTGAAATTTATTATATAATCTATGCCTTCTTGTTAATGATCTTCTGTATCGCTTTGAAAAGTTGTAAAAGTCGCCGAGCAATAAAAAAAATAAGAAAAAAAAATTAAATTAATCTATGGTTAATATTTAAATAAGATAAAATAAGAAAATATTATGATTAATATAAAAAATAAGAAAAAAAAAAAAAGGAAATCGTTGAGTTTTGTGGTTTGTATTGTGTTAAAATACATTATGGATCGTTTTGCTTGGCTAGGTAAGAACTTTTTGAAGAGACTTGCACGAATTTGAAGATTTCTGATTTATTAAGATATTCAAGATAATTATATTTTTGCAATGAGTAAAGGTGTTTTTATATGCGTGCTCAAACGCGTGGACAACACGATATTATTTACAAAAATTTAACAATGTTGGCAACAATATGGCAAATAGATCGCTTTACGATGCTCGTTTGTTTTTCATATTTCATTCTAGAACTTTTCAAATAACATTGATCATAAGTAGGAAATTGACGCATTTTACATTAGATAGATGTGTGACATTTTTGTTCCATTGTCAGAAATAAGAAAATTGGAAATTTGTTATGTTGATTGCAAATATAAATTATGTCCTGCATACTCACGTCTTTCGCGTCCGTTTTAAATACTAGTTTATTAACTAATTATTATTAAATTACTTTATCATCCACAATTTGTTAAGTGATTTGATTGTTTCTTCAAAATTCTTATTGACTATTTTATTTTAAATATGAATTAAATATATTAATTAGAGAGATATACATATAGAATCAATTTTATTGAAAAATATTGTTGTTGCGCCACCGAGATTCGAACTTGGATCTCTTTCTTAACCGGGGAAGGTGCATTATCCAATTATGCTACAGCGACAATTTTCGAACCTATATGATATCTTTGTATGTATATCTTTCTACGATTTTTTTTATGATTATATATGATTTTATATGTATATCTTTCTAACTAAAATATTTAATTCATATTTAAAATATCACAGACCCATGTTCTGAATAATTACAACTTCACAATAAGAATGTGTTCTCCTAACTATTTTATTGCCTCCATTTACGAATAAAAAAGTCAACATTTTGTGCTTTTATGCGCCCACATTATAAAACGTTATTATTAAATTATGTTAAAAATGAATGTACCAAATTCCACATTCGATTCACTTGTTTGCCGACAGTTGCCACAAAGTTGAACAATAAACATCGGACAGCCTAGTGTAGGCTTTGTTGACAAAACTGGGGCAGAAATCCTGCCTGGCTTTTAATGGAAACTTTGTCCAAAGCTCAGTGGAGTACCTGCCTGCCTTTGGAGCTCGGCGGATGTCAATTTAGTAGGTGCTGTATATATACACCGCAATAAGCAACAGCCAACAAAAAAAATTCATATAAAAATAAAATCACATATTTTCATATTATATTCTATAAGAGACTTAAGTCTGTTTTCACACATCACTACCTAACGAAAAAATTTAATCACTTTTCAAAAATCTGAAAGTTACATTGAGATAGTTAATTGAATATCATATTTTTGTTGGATATTTAAAGAATTAACGGAAGTCTTACTGATACTAAATTTAATGTAATGGAAATGATGAGACCTTAAAAAAGGAAAATTATTAAAGAACACAACTTTAGGATGAAGAAAACCTGGACGAGCCCCACAACGGTGGATAGACACGCCATTACATCTGTAACCGACACTTGTAGAGGAGCATTAAGCGTCTCATATAATTGAGATTAAAATGTGTCAATACTGACATGTAGGATGAAAGGATCGTTGAATTATATTATTTGAAATTTTAATCAGGAATTTTTATAATAACTTCATATTTCCGTATCATATAGCGGATTAGAACACACATATATTGACAGCTGTCCATGACACATTCAATCGCGCGAAAGTGTGCAGTTATCGCGTCTAAATAAATCATTTTACTATTGTGTTTCAGTTGATTTTTTAAACAAATTACAGTTTTTAAATTGGTTATTTAAAATTCTCTAATGATTTCCTGTCATCTAGTATGTATTTATATTTTGCTTAATACATTATATTATTAATAATTGTTTTTTTTTATATTAAGCTAATTGAAGTTAAGAGTAAGGCTATTTAAAAATAAAAATGTTATGTTATCGTAAATTTGAGAGTAAACATAAAAGGATTTGAGTTTGTCATTGTGATTAATAAAAAATATCACTTGGCCTATCAGCTTAAATCGCAAACTTTCTATATTTTTTAATAGAGATGCGTTTACGGAATTCATATCACAGACTAACAAGCACTTCGTCATAATTAAGGGCGCGCTTTCAAAAATAATTAATATATTTGTGTTTTTTACGAAAATGTGGATTTTTATTATTATTTCAGAAGTAATACACTAGATTTGACTTTTTTTTATAAAGTATCACTTAGATTGGATCTTTGCACTAATATAAAACTAATAAACTATATGTTATTTACCATAATTCAGACAATACAAACATTATAAGAAAAACCGCGACCATGAGATGCATTTTCCGCGTGTTACAAAATTATCTTAACAAGGTAAATTATTATACAAACGAAATATATTTTCTTATAATCTTGAAGCCAAGATTACGGAGACAAATTAACAAAATGTTAAAAATTAATAGTTATAACTATTCAATTTGTAGGACATATTATCAATTTTTGACATTTTTAAATACTTTGTTTTAGTAAGAACATGTGTTTTTAAATAATATATTTTGATTACTCACATGCTTTGAGGCTTCAACTACTATTTAAAATTAAGTTTAATATCAAAAACGCAATAATTTCTTACTAAATAATATTAATATCGATCGTAATATTATATATATATATATTATTTTCTTTATTATCTTCAAATCACCGATCGACACAGGCCGTAATTTTCGTCAAAAATGCCGAAAATATATGTTTTCATACATATTTTACCCACGGTATGAATTAATATTCAACTTATTCACAATATTAGTAACGAATATCATAAATTAAATGTTTTTTTACTGATTTTAAGAGAACTTTTCTTGTACTTTCTTATGTTGCAATGAAATATTTCGTTTATATATAACACTCTTGAATTTTAAACATAAGCTGTCTGTTTCATAAATAGTATGTAATTATGAAACAGACATATCACCAAAACGGCAACGTGGTATTTTAAATCAATGATATTAAGCAAAATAATAAATTGAAGCTGTCATAATAATTTTAAATTTAGAACATTGATATTCATACACATGTGAGTTAGGTACACCGATAAATTATTTAATTTTCCATTGTTAATTCAAATGGCAACACACATTTTTATTTCATTCTATATATTAATATGAAAAACTTGGATAAAGCCATGATAAGGCTCTAGAGACGAGTTATGTTTGACACTTGTATCGAATACGAGAAAATCAACAATTTTATTGTCGTCTCTTTCTATTCAAACCTTCCTCTCTCGCATGATTTACGTAACAGATAACGTCATTAATTATTTATCTGATACTTATAAGGCTCACCGTGAAAGCATATCTAATTCGTGTATAGTTTCTTGAATTTAAAACTGGAAAAATGAATGCTCACCCTTAAGATCATAATTTCGATTACTTATTTGAATATTTTCCGCACGATTGCTGCGATACAAAACAGCAATATAATTAAAATGTCAACCGTGAATGAAAATACCCGATAACCGCGCTGCAATGTTGTGATTGATAGTCACCCTTCGATTTAATGGATATTTTCACGGTACCAAAAATAATTAAACTTCAATAACAATTTCAACCACGTGATTTGTGACACTTTACAAAAAGGGAACAAGCGCTTAAAACTATTTAAATATTTATATTTTTTTCCGTCAACACAGAATGCAGAATGTTGTTATTTAACTACGTAAATATGGATATGATAAATGCAAAGTCTAATAAATGTATGTTATTCGGTCAACCTTTTTACTACTGGTTTTTGTATTTTTTTTTATTCAATGCGCTGACAACATAAACGCCAAAAATATATACCTATATGAATATTTTCAGTAAATTTAAAAAATATATTTGATATAATCGCATGCAGTCCGTGCACGCAAATAAGCTGCACTCAACCAGAAGTTATCTACAACTAGCGAAGCGAAATTTGAAACGCTGTAGGCGTTGCCTGGAATTTTGATTTAGTTATAATTAAAAATATTGTAGATAGATGAAACGTTGGTTTTTAAACAAAACTTTTTTTAAATAATACGAAAAAAACACTTCGTTTAAACCATTATTTATTGATAAATCAACACGTTTCAAGACCAATGGTGCCTTTTTCTGGTTACAATGTATACCAAAATTTAAAATACAAGCATAGACAAAAAACAAAACTTCTATGTCAATTCTATTATCTGAATTTTGCAATCATCTTTTGGAAACAAACCATTCTTTTGACATTAATAAGGGTTTAAAAATTGTATATACAAATACCATTAAATAAGAAATTGTAGAAATAAAAAAAATGTTAATAGTAAATTAAACATTATGTATTAAATAACCAAATTATTTTTAACCTTTTTAATTTGCTGTTATCTATCACTTATATTAATAGTTTTTTTTATCGTTTATATTTGTATTTTTAATTTTAGCATATCCTGTAGAAGGGACCATTGGTATCAGTGATACATTCAACATAATTAATTCTCTAAAAAATAGAATATTTTAAAATTTATATTTATTTCTTGATAAATATGGTTATCTACAGCTTATTTGAATGTGCTGACGGGGATGCATATGTATTTTACATATATAAGTAAAATATCTAATTCATACGCTATATAAATTAATGTAAACAGGACGCCATCAAGTTAGTCAAACTATCATAATACAAGCGTTTAGCTTAGTTTGAAAATAGTGTGAATATTGATATGACACGTATTCCGACCACGCATCTCTATTTAAAAAAAACGAAATACACCCAGATGCGAAAAAAACCTCAGACCGCACAAAAATAATCTATTCCATTGGTCTATTGCATATAGACGTATCATACGTTTTTACTTCATAAGTCACCTGTCAGTCCAACTGTCAGATTGTCAAACCAAATTCATCAGAACTACATCAGGCTTCAAACCGAAATTTGATATATTTTTCCACAGCAAGTTATATTATATTACAAAGTTTTGTATATTTTTTCGATCAATGCATTATACCTATTTGGAGGTGTTTATTATTGCAAGAATAATATTTTACTACTTAAAAATATTGTTTCAATGTGTTTTACCTATTTAAGTCCAATAAACACTTTGATAATTCAGTGCATACATATGTTATCTCGTTATTTTCATAATTGGGCATTTTAGATTCACTAGTAAATATGGAACGTGAATAACGTAAACGGAAATAGTAAACGGCGATAGCAACGGACAATGGCCGCTACGCGGCCGTTGGTGACCGCTGCGATCTGCGATTGCCGTCTACCGGCCCTGCGAACGGCTATAGTAGTCGCTAGGCGGCCGTTGGTGACCGCTGCGCGGTCACGATCTCAATATAATCTATATTCAACGATAGAATTTTCCTCAAAATATACCACACGTAATTAAAATGTCGATGCAATTAAAATTATTTCGCCTTTGTAAGTTAGCTGTCAAAACAAACAAAAATGACATATAAGAATTGCGGATGGACAATAATAAATACAAAAATACAATTTTATCAGCATAATGTGTATTTAAATAAAGATGGAATAGGATGAATGAGGATTTTTCATATAAAACTTTTTTGTTTAATGTCTTGCCTATGTGCAAGTATTCAAAGTTATGTAAGTTGTTACACATATATACATATTAAACACATGTTTGAGATAACCTATATAATTTATTTATGTTTTTCCATTCGGATTTTCTGCTAGCTAATACATGAAATACTATATAAAACAAATATACGTAAGTTACGTTATATAATTTAGAGTAATAAACTGATATTTAATTGTTTTAATGTTTCCAATGCTTCTAGAATATGTAAATTAGCTATTAAAAATTGTTTTCTTGTACAACACAATTTAAAATAACTTTCGATACAAAAAGTCAATTTTAATCGATACCTTGTTGTTTTTAATATCACGATCCGTCCAAACTAAATTAAAGCGCATATAAACTCGCTATAATTCTGTTCATTTTTAGTTGAAGTGCGGACAATCTCTCTAATATTCAAAGCCATAACCCTCTGAACGCGGCTTACAAATATCTGAGTGTCAGCGTTGCGAAATTTAGTATGTCCGCCCGCACAGATTTGTCGGGTAGTTACCGCAAAGCGGTTCATTGCGGCTTCCCGCGGATTAAGACTAATTGAATAACGCGGATGGCGGCTGTTTTGATCGCACTCCGCGGCTGTGCCGGAAAACGTCAAGAAAGCAAGAAACGGCACGTTAAATAGAGTCGGTGGAAGCAAGGGTCAGAGCGTCGCGGTATTATATATATTAGCAGAGAGCAATAGGTTTCACCGCTGGATGCTAGGCACTACATAGTGATCACTGCATGGCCATGGCCATGGCCAGTATTTTCATAAAATTTATTTTCCATTATTAAAAATGTATCATTTACCATGACACACAACTCCCACGCTGCCTGGTGGTAAATTCAGGACTATGACTGATACAACATCATATACTGGTACGTTACTCGCATGGTACGTTACTCGCATGGTACGTTACTCGCATGGTACGTTACTCGCATGGTACGTTACTCGCATGGTACGTTACTCGCATGGTACGTTACTCGCATGGTACGTTACTCGTATTAATACCACATATAGGATTTCCCACCATCCGCCAAGTCAAACGACGAAGTCGATCGCAGATTTTCATTACGTAAATTATATCGGCGCCATACGCGCGGCTATTGTAAGTGATTAGAACGCTAATTCATATAACTAAAAAATTAATTGAAATTATAAAAGGACTATGAAGTGATGGTAACTGACACCTAAAATTTAACTATTGAATATTTGCTTTCTGTTGTACTAAAAAGAATTACTAATATTAACCAGTTACCAATCGTTGTTACAATTGAACACAATCACAGTCACGATAACGGTTTAATTAACGGTTTAACCATCTTCTTCGGCGGTTCCTCGTTACAAGGATGACATCTAGCATGGTTCACGATTGTGAGTCCGAGTGTGGCTGTGGAGTCTTATCGTCGAACCGCATACCCGTCCACACGTGAGTCCACTGAGCAGGATTTTTTCACATTTCCGCTCAGCTTATTGGATTGGCCATGGCAGAGGCCTGTGCGTAGAATTGTGTAACGTGTAGGTGGTATTGCACAGTACCACCAGCACACGCTCTTGGAAAAACGTAGAGCTTAGTCCAGTGGCAAGGGTGGTCCTAGACGACTGGAGCTATCAGGGCAACACCGCCGCCGGGTGACGATTTAACCATTACTACATTTCGGTATAGCTATAGTATACTAGGAAAGCGTCAACTGTAAAACCTTTTGTTAGAAATAATACGATTGTTTTAATTGAACATTGTATTGCGTTTGTGTTTCTGTCATTCGTTTGTACAGTCATTCCTGTAAATAGACGCAAACCCAGTCGGAGGTTGAATATTATTACGCATTATGCATGTACTTGGTACGGCATTATACGAAACACCGACTGAATTGCAACCACAGTTTGTTACTATCCTGTACATATTATTAATACCTCAGAATACAGTCGACAATGCAATGCACATTGCGCAATAATTCAGTCGTATGAGGTATATATAACCACTAGTAATGAGAAATTCATATTTTATTTGAAATAATATCATTTTCAGAATGTATTAATTAATGGATTAGTAATCAAGCTACCATATATACCATATATTGTTGTTCCAAAAATAATGGCCGATTTTAAGCTTCAAATTCAATTAAACATATCTTTATAGTAAATCATTTTTGCTAACGTAATTTATATAATAAATATATAAGCTTGTAATTCGTTAGCGTGCTCCGCTGTTAATGATTTTTTCGCCTTAAATGTACAGTACAAGATTAGAATCTAAGAATTATTTTATGGCATTTTCTGCTGCTTCTCAGTTAATTAATTTTTTTGTCGTAAATGGTTATCGATGTGCTTGAGAAGGCGAAAGTTGTCGTGAGCAAGATGGGTAATGTTCGACTAATTAGTGCAGGTTGTTTGTGCCGTGTTTTCACACTTTTACTTTTACTAACACTTTCAATACAATTTTCATCTTTTTTTCATCATAATTACTGGATTTTTACCTACAAGGCACTGCTATTAAACAAATATCAGATATCTCATAGATACAAAGCCATTTTTATTATATTTGTAATGGAAAATATATGAAAGTATAGGGAAATAACAGAGCTTACGACCTGTCTTCGGCTAGCTTAATAATTACTTTATATATATTGATTAAATTTGAGAAATTCTTCTGGGGGAGCTTTAGAAAAATATATTTTATGTAAAAGATGCTCTTAGTCTTGCTTGATATATTATATATATATTCTTTTTAAATGTCTTTAAGATACCTTCAGTGTAGTTTTGCAATAATCCGGTAACTTCAAAAATCTAAATTTAAATATTTTCGTATATATATTTATTTAACGTTCACCAATTCTCACCCCTCAATCTCTACATTTACTCAAATGATAAAAAAAGTTTTTGTTTTAATTATTGAATCAAAATACTAATATCTACATGATTTTATTATTTTTTTGTAGAATGTAACCAACTAACTGTTCTTTACTGTTCTGTACTAAGTTCGCGATAAAGTGTATAAACTTGACTGATAGATGAAGAGATGTTGTCACGTAATTAGTCAAAGTTTAACACGTTAAAACTTAGTCTAGTGTGACGTATGTAGATATTAAACTCTTGACTGCAGAATTGCTTTTACCGTGATCTAGCACTGAAACTTTTGACTAATGACTACGGTCGTGGGTTCGATCCTCTTCCCGAGAAACCACCAAGTTAGTCATATTTTGAGTTAAGTTTGAGAATAGTACTAATATTAATGCTGCCCATGTACGCGTTAGCACCGATAAAAATGAGTAGTGTCTAATAATAATCATTATTTGACGCGATCCAATTTTTAGATATTTCAACTATTTTAATATATAGTTATTTCAACAACTTTCTAATCTGGCACAGTAGTATTTCAAAAAGCCATGACACATGTGTTTTATTATTATTATAAGTCTTATAATTTATAAGGGTTATTTCTTGAATACGCAAACTTTTTAAAATAGAAATTACATAATGATTCTTAAATTAACTTCCTCAGAGCGTTATGACATTTCGTTCATATTTATAATACGGTAGCATTCATATTTTATTTTTCACCTTCGTTCTACGGAAATCATGCCGCAGGCTGACAGCGAATCAGTGGCTTTAAAGAGGGAATCCAGTTAGCATTATATCTTCACGAAGGACGCAAACAATTCCTTTTCGTACTATATTTAAAAAATATATTCCGCAGTCTACATTTTCTTCATTTCTTTCACGTACAAACTTAATTATTTATTTATTATTAAGTGATACCTGTACTCAATATCGCCGTATGATTACAACCTTAAAAGATCACTATACGTAACTAAAAAATTAAACTCAAAAGCAGTCTATAATAAAAAATACTCGTTTCATGTCTCAGACACATGTACCTACATACCACCTCTGCATAAAATATGTTTTTTACTACATATTTCTCCCTCGTTGGTGTCTACAAATATTCTTAATACCCGAAACAACGTTCTTATGTATTACAGTTTTAAATATGAATTAAATATATTAATTATAAAGATATACATATAAAATCAATTTTATCGAAAAATATTGTTGTTGCGCCACCGGGATTCGAACCTGGATCACTTTCCTAACCGGGGAAGGTGCTTTATCCAACTAAGCTACAGCGACATTATTTTTAGCGACAATTTTCGACCCTATATGTTACCTTTTTGATATTAATACATTTAATCGTTCCATCATTTGACAAAGCCATCTACCTTATTTTTACAGAATCTCAAATACCTTTGAGTAAACTGATAGCAGACGCCAGAATTATCAATTCATTTTTATTAAATTTTGGACACATTGATACAAATTTATTATTTTAGGATATAAAACCTAAAATAAAAAAAAAAATATTACAGTTTATTATAAATACTATAAAATGTGCCAAATTTTTAGAAAATTTAATTTGCATTAGTATTTATTCATTTGCAATAGAGTTCGAACTCTATTTCTCTGTTATTCGATTTTTAATGTCCTGGAAGAACCTCTGATATAATATATTCTGTGTTAAAAGAGAAACATATTTTTGATATCTCGTTTTCTTTGTTAATAATTAATTCATAAATATAAAAACTAGCATTGTATTCTTATTACAATTTGTATTGTAAATTACACGCTTGGCATTTTAGAAGTACCGGCATCAATACCCGGCACCTATAAATTTAAATTTTTCATATTAAATAATAATTCAAAATAAAATACAGATTAAATTTGAGAAATTCTTCTGGGGGAGCTTCAGAAAAATATATTTTATGTAAAATACACTCTTAGTCTAGCTTGATATGTTTAAAATATGTATAATATTATTATAAAGTACACTTTCTTTTTAAATGTCTTTAAGATACCTTCAGTATAGTTTTGCAATAATGCGGTAGCTTCGTAAATCTAAATTTAAATATTTTCGTATATACTGTAAATACATTTCCATAAATTAAGAGTAAACTTTGGAAAAGGCTTCAAAATGTGGGAATGATACCGACAAAAAATATTTGTGCATTTTAAGTATTAGATTTGCCAAGCTCACAAGAAAATACGAATATATTTTTTTCATTTATTATAAGATTCCAGAAAAACTATTAGGATACAACATTTGACCCTTTAGTTCTTGAAAGTCCGTGAAAGTACTAACTGAATGTAACATGTAAATTATTTAAATAAAATCTATTTAATTTTAGGTCTCAAAAACTAATTTGGAACGCTTGTAACTCGGGCGTTTTAGTAGTGTAATATATTTAAAGCAAAAAATATATCAAGTATAAATTTATAATGTTATATAACTAATGCATTAATGACTTTTGATACATTTTCGTTATTTTTAAAGTTAAAATGTTGAAAAACATACTGCTCGACAACAAAATTATTACAAAAAATATATAAGTCAATAGGTGACAAATGTTCAGAAGAAAAAGGTTTAAAAGTTGGTCGAATCGAATTACCGTTTTCAGTCAATTACTTACAAATGTGCGGATGCCTGTGGAATATATAGTAAAACTTTCTGATTTTACACATCGTCCCACTGAAGCTAAAGTCTCGAACGTGCGAAATGATTCTTCTGAAATATTTGAGTTTAAACATTTTTGAAAATTCTTTACTTTGCCTCTGATCCTCGCAATGTTGATATTATTTTTATTTATTTTGGGTTTCGTTAATAAGTTATATTACCAAAATAAATATTATAATAATTGGTGCCTTTAATTCAGTATTTACGTGGAAAAAATAAGGTCAGATGTTTTCCATAAGTTGACGACAAATTTTCGAACTTATACTTTCAAATTGATTTTACTCAAAGCTCTTTGATGTTCCGTAAATATAAAGAAGATGGCTCTCAAATAATGGCACGATAAATGTATCAATTTGAAATAACTGCAAAATAAAGTTCTAAAATCTGTCGTCAACTTACTATGTCGGTGTAGCGTGATCGGTACTTTCAAATTGATTTTACTCAAAGGTGTTTGAGATTCCGTAAATATAAAGAAGATGGCTTTCAAATAATGACACGACAGATGTATCAATTTGAAATAACTGCAACACAAAGTTCTAAAATTTTTCGTCATCTTATTATGTTGGTGTAGCATAATCGGTTAATGCATTTCCCCGGATAGGAAGAGATCCAGGTTCGAATCCCGATAGCAACAAAAATATTTTTTGATTAATTGATTTTATATGTATATCTTTCTAATTAATACATTTAATTTGTATTAATAATACAATGCACTTATTAATTTACTATGTGTGATGCAGTAGGTATCCACCTCTGATATATAAAGCATTGTCCTGGCTACTTTGCTAGACTACCGTCTGTATTAAAGTAGTCAGTTTTTTTCCGTGTTGTGCAGTTTAATTAAAATTAAAAAGTAAGATTCGACAGAGATATATAAAAAAAAAAATGTTGTGAATGTGTTGTAAATCTAAAGTGAATCATTAAAGGGTTGTGATAAAGCTGGAATGTTGAATAGCTTCTGCCCAATTGAATTATGTATTGAGTCCGTATTTGAGTAATTTTTTTGTAAATGAACCATTTTTAGTCTGAATCTGTTGTACAGTTTCGAAGCTAAACACATATACAATAGAAACGTAGAAAGAATGTCATTGTTACTGTCGGAACAGGTGTGCAGATAGATGTTTATTCGTTGTCTTACGTTGTGATCATGATTTATCACTAAGGGTGAGTTATTGTTTGAATGGAAATATTGTACGAGTCTCAACATATAAATTTGTCTTAAGTCTAGAAGATTCTACTCTTTAAATAAAAGATCTGATGGATATATGAAAGGGCGGCCATTTATTACCCTAAAAACTGTTTTTTGTGCTACTTTAACCAACTCTTAATATTGTTTTTGCTGCTTCTCCCCAAAACAAAATCGCATAACATCAACATTAACATAAAAACTTCTAGTGTATTATCATTAATAATATTTAGCAATCAAAAAATTCCTGGTCCCTTACAATCATATTTTAATGCACGATGCAATAGAAGTATTTTTATTGCCGACTAGTTGGACTGAAATAAAATCCAAAAGCGAAGACATCAGCACACTACGATTTTTACAGGTATCCCGCCGAGCCTGTCCGCCCCTATTAAGAACATAATATAGCAAAAATGACGTCATTTATCCGAGTAAAAAAAAATGCACACATTGAATGTAAAAAAATTAAACTGCCGTAATAATTCAGTTACATAGCTCAAACACGTCCTCATAGTTCATTCACACAGGCATGTTATTCCAATGAAGTAATATGTAGATAAAAATATTTTGACATAACCACACTTATTTCGATGTGTCATTTTTATAAATGGCAGTAATCGGTAATATTTATGGAATAAATACACCGCACAGTGTCTTTAAATCAAAAAACATCCGTAGAAATCGGTAGGATTTTTTTATATCATATTTAAACAAATTAAAAAATTCCATGCAATTTATAAATATATAGTCTGCTGTAAAATCAACAAATTCGAGATACGCCTCTTTGAAAGATGGACGAAGAATTAAAATATATTATGTTTTCTTCCTAGTTATGACTACGTAATATATTCATGTATCTATACCTAAAATGTAAAGTAGTTTCATAGGATTCATCGTGTTTCAAAAAATGTGAGTTTGCCATATTTTCTCGCTCCATATTTAAATATTCCCTTCTACACTATTTTCGAATACAGAAGCTGTTTGCCAAAAAGAAAACGGGTGTGCATCTCGGGTTGTTCTCGAATATTTTACATTTAAAAAATCGCGACAAGCTTCCAGCGCATATTTTGCATGTAAATCCTCGCAAAATATGTAGATTCCCCCACAGACTAAGGGGTATAAATTGGACGAGCGTGGCCGAAGTTTTAACACTCGCCCAGAAGATTACTCTTGATGGACTCCCGAGGGTGGGTGACGGTGGGAGGGTGGCGGGGGCAGGGTAACGATGTTAATGCTGGATTACATTTTAAATATGTTGTTTATTTATCATATTTCATCCATTCTATAATAACACAATACATCCACTGTCAAGATGATTTGGCCCATGTTCCCATATCATATCTTGATGTGCTATTCTCATACATATAAATCATACCACACTTGTATAGAATATGTTGGTTTCTCTAGTTCGAAAAAATATTCATAAAAGTATTTTTCAAAAAAAAAAAAAACTATATTAATATAAAAATCAGCATTATATTCTCACACGACAATTTGATACCGCGGTAGCGGGATCGATATTTTCGATTTCGCATCCAAAATTTATTCGATTTAAAAAAAGTTTTAGAGGCACCGAGTATCGATCCCGGTACCGGCAAATAAAATAGATAATATAAAAGTGACGGTAAAAGCAAAACATGTCAACTTATTGTATAAATCTACCACTTCTATTTATTTAGTTAATAAATTTAGTATATATTTTTAAATACACAATATTATGTCAGTGTTTTTAAACATTTTTATCAGTATTTTAAATATTAGATACGTATTTATAATAAAATGACGTGCTTGTTGGTCTTGTGGTTGACTGACACAAAATAAATTGATAAATGTAAAGAGCTCTTGCAATGGAAATAATATTTGAGAAACATGTAGATTTTTAATTCTCCGAATAATTATCTCAATGTTCTGTTTTCGTGCACTTACGTAATTATTAAGGAGGACACATTCTTATTGTGAAGTTGTAATTATTCAGAACATAGGTCTGTGATATTTTAAATACTAATTAAATATATTAATTGGAAAGTAAGTAAGTTTGCGCTACCGGTAAACAAAGTAGATGGCTTTCAAATAATGGAACGATAGATGTATTAATTTGAAAAGTGTGACACATGGGTTCGAAATTTTTTCGTCAAAAGTACTGTCGCTGTAGCATAGTTGAATAATACACCTTCCCCGGATTGGAAAGAGATCTAGTTTTGAATTGCGGTAGCGCAACAATAGTATTTTTCGATAAAATTGATTTTATATGTATATCTTTCTAATTAATATATTTTTAATTAGTACTTATGTAATTGTCTAAAATGTCGTAATAAATAAACCTCATAATCCTATTAAGATTCTATCCCTTCAAAAGATACACATGTCAATTGGAGTGTGATATGACAGTGCCTGCCACCCTTTGCCGACATTTATTCACAGTTTTGTTAGCCCTTTATTTATTTACATTTATGTTTTTTTTGGCTACAATAATATGTCATGTAATGTATTTCCAAAACTATTATTCCACATCTAGAAATGTTTGCAGATAAACTTTTGTTTTCTGAATATGTATCTATAATATGTTACGACGTTTATGGTTACATTATTTCGTAGGATTAAACTTTTGTATAGAAAATTGTTTTTTATTGTCGACCTGATTGAAGGAATTGCATTTTTTAATGTTTTATTTTAGTAATGTCCCACAAACAAATAAACATAATAAAATAAACAAGATTTGCCGTAAAAGTGTATGGTCATCGTGTCAAAGTAAATTATTTTACTTGTTGATTTTTTAAATAAATTAACTAATAAAAAATATGAATTCTCGAGAGATTTCCTGTTATAATTGACGAATTTTTTTTCAGTATATTGGTGTTAACTAACAATTTTTGAAGGACACTACGTATATAACCGTTAATTATTTAAATTGATCACGAAATACGAAATACTTAATAAGTATTCACATACCTAATAATATTTAAAGATATACAAGGACATAGTCCAATATTTTTATTTAAATGAAGTAAAGCGATGCCTGTCTCTGTTGAGTAGCATTTCCGTTTGATAGCCCAACCCTTTGTTGCTAAATAAAAGGTGACATTATTCAGTACTGAAACGTTTCATAGTATCACAGCATTTGCTGGTTGCAAAGAGATAAAAACATTTAACGTAGTTGAATGACATGGATATTTTAAATAAATATTTACGCGTGAATGTATTTGTATTTTGTTATAGTATTTTGCATGTTTTTGATACATTTTAAGCGGCAGTAGTTTTTTTATTGTTTACGTATTATTAAATAATTGGCCAACACCAGTACGTCATCGAAACGCAAGCTCTGCTGAAAACATCGCTGCTGTACGTGAGAAAGTATGGGAAAACCCAAGGCAGTCAATTTTTTGTCGTTCACAAGAACTTGGCCTTTCTGTGACTTCAACTTGGTGAATTTTGCGTCGAGACTTGGGTCTATACCCGTATAAAATCTAACTAACCCAAGAACTTAAGGTAAATGACCATAGACAACGCCGTGTATTCGCTGATTGGGCTCTGGAGCAGTTGAAAGTTGACCCAAATTTCGCCATAATTATAATTTTTAGCGACGAAGCCCATTTTCGGATGAATGGATATGTGAACAGGCAAAATTGTCGGATTTGGGGCGATACCAATCTATACGAGATACACCAGTACCAAATGCATCCCAAGAAACTCACTGTTTGGTGCGGATTTTGGTCTGGCGGAATCATCGGTCCGTATTTCTTCCAAAACGAAACTGGCATTGCCATAACCGTCAACGGCGAGCGCTACAGATCGATGATAAGCAACTTCTTGTAGCCTAAACTGGATGATATGAATACCGATAAAATATGGTTCCAACAGGACGGCGCTACGTGCCACACAGCACATGGCACGATGAATATTATACACGAGCGATTTGAGGGCATGGTTATCTCGCGCGGCGGTGACGTGAACTGGCCACCGAGATCGTGCGATTTAGACTTCTTCCTTTGAGACTATCTTAAATCGCAAGTCTTTGCGAATAAACCGCAAACAATGGACGCCCTCAAAATCAACACAACAAACGCCATCCAGAAAATTCAGCCAGATTTATGAGACAGTCATTGAAAATTGGACCTTCCGAATACGTGCCACCAAGCAAAGCCGCGGCGGATATTTAAACGACGTTATATTCCAAACTTAATGCTATAAAGTATACTTTTATATGAAAAAAAAATAGTGGATACCTCACACACATGTTTTATTTACATTTTAAAATCGAGCGTCCTTATTGAAAGACCCGTGTATATATATAAAGTGATCACTTAAGCCAGCCGAAGACAGGTCGTACGCCCCGTAATTACCCTGTACTTCTATCTTCCATTAAATATAATAAAAATAGCTTTGTCTCTATGAGATATCTGATATTTATTTAAAATACATTTATTAAATCATATATTGTCAAAACTTAAGGCCAACTATGAACCTTTAAAAGTAATCTTGTTTCGCAGATGTTCATTATAGTTTTATGTGTTTCGGTCGTCGGTATCTAAAGAATGGTGGGTGACATTTTTTTCGGGGAAGGAACAACACTGTCTTAATCGTAAGTATATGTTTATGTAAATATAGCAATTATAATATAGACATAGTAAAATGCGATTGCATGCAGTTACAATTATTATTTGTAGTTATTTTTACTGGCGTATTTTACATTATGGATTAATTAGATTTATCTTATTATGATTTATATTTTTATCTTATAAACTAGCAGTGAAGTCTAAAATTGAATAAGATTTATGGTTCATCTACTATGTATAATTCCATAACTGTGATGCTATATTTATCAAGTTAATAATACCTAATAATTTTGCTAGAATTATTTTAATTGGATTATTTTCATTAATTAATTAATTAATGGCATTATTTATAAATCTATAAATATTATTGAATAATTTATTGGGATTTACTAGCACAATACGTGTTTTATTTGACGTAAATGAATAGTTAATAAAATTAAACTCGAAAAAAATACTTTTAACAAATACAAATAAAGTAAACTCACCCCGTTCCATCGTCGGGTCCAGTTTTCTCATCGAATCTCATCATATCGCCCAAGTCATTTGCGAAACCCTGTGAAAATATTATATCATTAAATTGGGATTGGACATATTTACAAAAGGATACATACACGTTCTTGATTATGAGAATAAATCATCGAATATTTTTTTCCATTTATTATTTGAGTCTGTAGATGTATACTTAGGAAAATAATGGAAAAACTTTCCATAGAAAAGATTTCACGTATCTTCTTTTCTTCTTTTGATTACCTTTGTTGGAGAAAAATGAATAACAAAAATGCAGCGAGCAACCTTTTCTGACAACAGGAAAACTCCCGATCATTATTAAATTTTCTTCGCAGTGCCTAATTAGATTTCATTCTGAAGAATGTTGCGGCAGTGTGAACACGGCTATAAGTTGTTTATTCCGACAAAGATAAGATGACATTCATTTTGTTTCCAAAGAAAGTAATTTACTTCTGTGTAACATATCACAATGACAGTTGAACAATTGGAAATGCCCCGCCGACGAGAGAAAGAAAATCATTACTCGCTACGGTACCAAATAGCTCATGTTATTCGTTATTGGTTCTGCCCATACATATCCAGTGTTCGAAATTCGGCTATTTCTTCGCCTTTCTTTCCTCAACTTGTCAGCTTTTGTTCCCGTCCGTCGTGGCGCAAAACAGTTTTGAGAATTCCCACGCGATGCGGGGGATATCTGAAATTGTATCTAAAACCTTGGCAAATCCGTTGTATCAGGTTTAGCAGCTTTGAACATTTTTTGCGTCAGTCTAACGGAGAAATGTGTACATCAGACAGTGATATTCAAAGCGTGCTGTGAAATCAGACAAGCCAAAACGTCTAAAGTTCTTCAAACAAGACACACTGTCTCGTTTGCTGGATACTGTTTTTTATGTAATACATTCGAGCTTGAGCTAGCATTTACGGTTTAAATATAATTATTTATTTGCTTAACCAAAGTGTAACATATTATTAGATTGGAAAAAACAAATTTAAAAAAACTCGTTTGATTTGTTCAGTTTACGTTAATCAAACAGAATTAAACGATAAATACAAAAATAAATATCTAATTATTTGTGATATGCTATTCATTATATGTTAGTATTTTGCTCCTTTTTATCATTCACTATTGACACCTGTTTCTTATTTTAAGATCAGAGTATATACAACAATCGTGAAATTTAATCTGTTCTATCACGAATAATCCATAATTATATTGTGCTTAAATATAATACACAAAGAAAAATTAATTTAAAACAATATTTAGTCTATTTAGATATTTATAAATACATCTGGTATTGATTTAAAAATATCCATATTTTCGCATGGAGACGTCGCATTAAAGGAAACTTTAATACTTCAATAATAATATAAGAATTTTAATACAGTTACAAAAACTCGTTACGTATCTCACACTAATGTATCATACCACGCGTGCATATAATATATATATATTTTTTTTTCTTAATTACCCGTAAACGAATTCTTTTATACATTTAAGTTCACTTGGGAACCTTTAATAAAATGTTTCAAATTTTTCTAACGGTCTTTCTAACGTTCCGGGGAAATCTCCGATAAATATTAAAAAATCACACAAATATGTTAAATTAATTTAATTAATCTTAAATAGTAGACGTTCAGTGAAAATAAAATAAAAAAAATATATATAAATAAAGGAAGGAATTGAGCCACATTGGAGCCTAAAGGATACATAACCCGAAATATTATGTAGTTTAACGGAGTTATGGAGTATCGAACCTAAGATATTATTGAAATAGCGTTTCTAATTAGAATATTTTTTAATAAATATTTTGTGTTGTATTGCTTAATATATAATTTACATCTGCTTTATGACTTGTGACTAACGAGCTCTTATCTACCAACCTCGGTTAGTTGCGTAATAAAAGAGAACCTTCCACCGCCTTGAATCGGTCTGTAGGGCATCAAGTTTCGAAAATAAAAATATAATTACCATTTTCGAAATCAAATTTTGTTTCACCTTGGAATTGTTTTTACCTTGTAATAGTATAAATTAAAACTTGTTACAGTGCTAGTGTGTCTTCAAAATAACATTTTATGGGTCCCATAATTATTGGCTAGATATTGACTAGTTATTAGGTACGTGCACCAGTACCTGACACTTATTGTTGATTTACCATCTGATTTTAAAACTTGCTGTGCCGTGTAGGGTTAGCAAAATTGAGTTTGTATCTAACAGTGTTATTTACAAAAAAAATCGCGAGGTGTTATGTAAATTCATTAATATTTTTCACGATTTCCTAGTTATCAAAAGTATTTAGTGTGAGCAAAACAACAAACTGCGATGATTGGCATAGCGAGAAAAACAAATGATAAAAATACTAAACGATTCGAAAACATAACAGTATGATTTATAAATTTAACAACTCATTTGAAAACGGACTTAAAAATAATATATGAATAATAAAAATAATCTAAGGTATTTTTCCAAATGGGCGAGTTGGATGATTGTGTTTTGTTAATGTTATACTTTTCTTAAATAAATGTTTTTACATACATGAAAGTATTATATTTATGTACACTATATTATCTAGTAATATGTACAGTGATATTTATTTTATGCGAATAATTTAACAGTCTGGTATTACCACATGAATCTACTAGACAAGTTTTTGAAGGTGTTTTTCACAATTTTAGTGATCAAACAATATATATTATTAAATTTTATCTATAAAATAATAGCATATTTTTTTTTAATAAATATATTTACTTGTGACTGCAATGAATTAAAATTTATTGCTTAGCACTTTTGTCTAGTGAGCCCTTTAAAGTAAGCAACCTCTTCACGTTTTACTTACTCCTTTCGATGTGATATTATTAGTATATACATAAATATTAATAATGGTTATTTATTAAATAGTTGTACATACCTCTCCGTTTTCCGGCGGGTCACCGTTACCGAATGTCGACGTTACAACGAGGAGAAGAGCTTCATGCTCGATGGAAGAAACATCGTAGTCCGTCATGCAGTAGACCTGGTAATCAAAAATAATTGATATTAATTAATTTAAATCGAATTTGATTCTGACTTATACGACACACCGTAGTATAATATATTAAGTGAGAATGTGTTGTCATTTACACGTATATATGGTGATTCGGCCCGAGCAATGAGCGGTGCGGCTGAACGTACCAAAATATCTAAGCTATGATAGAAGGCGTCAATGCACGTAGTGCAAGCACCTGAGTGCAGCCAGCGACCCCGCAATTCGCGGACGAGCCAATCAACAAGCTCCACACTTCCTTCCCGGCCTCGGACCCATCAGCGACTTATGACATTCACTCCATCCTACCACGAATAGTTAAGTAGAATCATATCTTTGTGATTTTACTTCGACCTGACTTGATCAGATAAACCAAATATTTAAAAATTACCCTATTAGAAACATTAATAATCGCTAGCTTGTACGAGAAGATTAATGAAAGTGATGAGACAAAAATGATGAGCCAGGTCAAAATAAAGTGGCTGTCATTTCTTTCTACCTACCTCTGAGAGAAAATGATTTTATGTTGAATTAGATAGTTCATCACTTCTTCTACATAGCTCCTTAACGAGTCGATTACGACTTTATATAATATGTTGGCGTCTTTTGTGAGGAATAATGTTAGAAAACATTAATCTCACGATCTTTAAACTCTATTTCCAAAATAACTAATAGGAATAGAGCAAGGATATCGGAATCGTTCAATAAATTACTCAAATCAATTTTACATTGTAGTTTTTATTCATTTTAATATAAATTATTGTCAATGAAGAATTAAATTAAAGAAATATATCTGAAAATACATTTTCTAAAGTTCATATCCTGTCACTTTGTTTATACCACTTTATTAGATATAAAGTCTACATGTTTCTAGAACAATGCTCTTTTTCTCAGGATGAGTTGTATACTAAAGTTGAAAGATTGACATTAGGAGAGTTAGGGAGAAGAAAGAGGGAGGGTAAATCAAAATCGGAGTAGGAGGAGTTAATTAGAAAATCACATGGTCATTAGAAGGGCAAGAATGGTTAAGTAGGATAATATTAAATAGAGGATTGCTTACAAATTGTATCTGATTATTAATTGTGTTTGACTTAAAATTTACACTTTTTCACTAATATTTCTAAATTGTTAATCTCTGCGGCGAGACCTTAAAACCTTGCTATCTCGAAACAGCAAAAAATCTTTGAATTCCCGGTTTGTTTTAACACAGAATCCCTACTTCAGTTGCACTTTTCTCCAAATCACTTGGTATTCTGCAAAATGAAACGTGTCAGGAGCAAGCCTGTGCCATTTTTCACTTGGTTCGTTCCTCAAACGCGAGGTCATCTTCTTCTTCGACACTGCCATTCACCTCAAGGTTCGCCATGGTGTCGCTCTCTCTTATGGCGACATGTCCAAAGAATTAAAAGGCACGTCGAAGGCATGTCAATGTTGTGTGTTGAGTTCTTGGACAACCAATGTGTTAATGTATCTTTCTACCTTTCTATGTTATTCTCAACATCTTTCTCTACATACACCACATCACGAATGAGTGAGTCTTTTGAATTTATTGTTGTAACAGGCGGCGGTGTAGTGCTAAATAAAATAGTACTAGGGGGTTATGTGACTTTAACCCTTCGTTTCCCATTTTTTTCTTTCATGTATTCCCACGGAAATTTGAAAATAAATGTGTTTGAGGTTAAATTGTAATGCTTTAACCCAGCAATAAATTAGCTTCTGTAAACGCTAAAACCATGCATATGTAAAAATAGAACGAACAATAACATGAACATTTAGGGATAACTGTTTATTTAAGTTGTGTTCACATATTTAATCTGTCTCCAAGTGCATGTGGTCAATGGTTGAAAGAATGGGATACCGCTGTGCACCTAGATGATCCAATTTTTAACAAAAAACTTTCACGTTTGAAAGTGCTCCGGTCCTATATATTTTTTTGCATTCTCACAATATCCACCTGCTGCACGATATTTGATGTACAAAATTCTATGTGTAATATTTTGTATCAAAATATTTTTAAATGTACAATAAAAGGTTATTCCGCCGCCCTGCTACTTTTTCTCGAGCCAGGGCGCCGCTCTGGCCCTACTACACTACTGGTGACAGGTACGAAGAATGAAGAAGCTATGAAGACGACCAAAGATTTAACAAAGCGCATTTGGTATGTCTGTAATCATGACACGCTCCCATTTATGTATTTAGATCAATGCAGACGTTCTGTCAGTTTGAGTGACAGGTGTGAGAATATTTTCAAATAAATAATTCAGAGATTTCTTACAAAAGTTTTTATTGTAGCTACATGATAGGGTTCGTTAGCTATTATTCTTACTGCCAATAAATCTTTCAAAATAATTTTTTTTCTAAACCAAAGATATATTCACTGCTCGGCAGTCGTATTATTTATTTAATAAAAAATTAAATAAAAACATTCAGGTGTCCAAAATAAAGGATGTCCAGCGGAAAAATTTCAAGATTAAATTGTAATTGCTCGAAAACCATCAGGGGTATTGTTCGACGCGCGTGATTTGCGGATTTGCCAGTCGCAATGAGTCACTGGTCGGGAGCGCACCGCGCGTTCGCGGTTGAGCAATATTTAAAGTGCGATGATTCATTGGTTCGTGCGCGTCACGCTCTTTGTACTCACTTTAATATTCGACGAGTAAGTGATGGGCCGAGCACGCAACTTATCTAGTATTGGGTTCAAAAGTTCAGACAAGAAGGGACAATGGTTAACTAAACTCCTCTGCAGCGACGCCAGAACATGTGGCTAAAGTTCGACGTGAAATTATACACAATCAGCGTAAATAGATAAGGAAGATTGCAGCTGAAATAAAAAAATCAACAGTGCAGTCACTGCTGACGTGTATTGCCGAATAATTGACGACTTTTTAGTACCGCAACTGCACCTGTTTCCCGGGTTCAACAACAGAACATAATTTCAGCAAGACGGGGCCACTTCACACACAGCTAGTGTTTCAATGGAGAAGCTGAGAGGAATCAGCAAGTACGGAGACATACCCTGGGCACCTCGGTCACCGGATCTTACACCGTACGATTTTTTTTTGTGGGGATACCTTAAGTCGAGAATTTACAGCAACAATCCTCGAACAATTCAGGCCCTACAAGAAAATATCCGTCGTGAAGTTGCTGCCATTGAAGCAATGCTTTACTCTCGCGTGTTCGCAAATTTAAGAGTCCGATTGCAAGAGTGTCTAGAGAAAAATGGACGCTATTTAGACGATATTGTTTATAAAACGTAAAATATGCATCGTTAAACTCCATTTTGGGTAAATAAAATATGAGAATAACATTGTTGTTTTTTATTTAATATTTGACTCGAAAATTTTTCACCGGACACCCTTTACTAAGCGCCGCATTCCGAAAATATAAAATTGAAAATTGAACTACGTGTTGACCCATGGAAAATGTCAAATTACGTGTGAATTGAGAACCAATGAACCGAATATTCACAATTTTCCGAAGAATGAGTCTGCATACGAAAGATTTTCTCAGAGTGTGGGCGGGAAAATTGTTGTCACGTATAAAATAAATTTCCTGCACCGTAAATTTATGTTCCATATTTAGATACACCGTTGCAATGGAAATTATTTTCAAATACTCGCGATTTATGACTCATGTACGAGTTCTACATTTCAAGTCGTTTACTAATATTTTTTATTGAATTAGATGAATTTTAGATGTGTTTTATTTTATTTAATACTTAACAATAAAACTAAATTGTACATATAAATGATTATATTATAATTATCCTTTACATATTTATTTTAATGTCTTACATAATTTTATATATACATTATTTTTGGATCATTCTCGCAAATATTATCAAACTTCTTATACGATATTTACATTTAATTTAAGATAGTTAAAGCTGCACACATAACTATGATATATATTATAATTGCGCTAACGTATGCATCTATCATGTATCAAATCAATTATTAGTGCCATATCCAGTTATAATTGGAGATATAACAGAGATTAGCTAAAAATAATAACGAGTATTAATATTCATTAACAATATTTCCGCATTGTGCAATAGATGTCCCTGATTAAGGTCTCCTGTATGTGTCACTGTTCAAAGCAGATTAATAAATTACGTCACGACGGATTAATACATCGCTGGCCGTGATGGAAAGTTTTTTGTGACGGGTATATTGGGCGCTGGGCCGTACAGGGGTTGTTTTCTTTTTACACGATAGTACGAAAATATCTGTCAGCAGTCTAATATATGCCAATAATTAAATTAACCAGAAATTTTAAATCGCCCTTTGTAGATATGTAGCGCCTAATTCCAAAACTCCCAAAACTTTTTTGAATATTTTAAAATTATTAACTCATTTTTGTTTTATATCGACATCATCAATAGAAAATTTACCACAGCATAAAACCGACATTAAAAATAATAACATATACTTATAAATAAATAATTACAATTATTAACCGCCGTCTGAATGGTAGCGCCTAATTCCAAAACTCCCTAAAATAATTTTATGTGTTTTTGAGTTATGGATAAAAACGTGCATTTTGAAAGCTTATACTCTGTCTGCTTTGGGGTATTTTGGAACTAACCCCGATTTAAAAATTAGGGTTTGTTTATTTAATTTAATAATTTCGATAGTATTCCATTAAAATGAAGTATTTTTTATTTCAATTCTATGAATAATTTTAATTTCATTACACTGGATGTAGTAAATCAACCTTTAATAAAAACAATATAAAAAATAGTTGACGTTATTCAAATACAGATATCCTATCGGGAGCAATAGTAATATGACTCATAAGAAAATATTCCGCATACGTCCAAGTAGCAACACATTCCCAGCCCGACTGAGCCGTAAGCTATGCTTTCATTGCTTTCAAAAGATCCAATGGTTTGATCGAACCGATGATTCATGTTCAATTTGGACGATTGAGCGGGTGAACCGGCTCAGTTATCTGAACCATATCGCCCATGGCTAATACACGCATACATTATTACCTGTGTGATAATAATGTCATCATCTAGCAAAAATGAACTTGAAAGAAATACATTTTAGTTTGCATCATATTATATATAGAATTGTTTGACAGGATCTAATTCTTCTATAAAGTTTTAACTAAAAACAATTAAAATTCAAAGAACTTGTGAACTGACAAAGGATTTAATAAAATATTTTGACAGGCGGTTCACCATGCGGAGAAGGAATGCAGCAGCGTGCCATCTACTGTGAGAGAAGTGACGGCAGACAAGTCAACAGCTCATACTGTGATGTGAGTTTAGTTTTTGGATGAAATTAGTTACTTCACTTTCAGCGTACCTACTGTCTGCTTTGAACTAATACGGCTCTAAATCTCCACTTAAATTTGTTGGGGCTTTTGCGAAAACAATGTGTTCTGCATGTAGCTGACAAAAAAATGTACAAAACTGCATATTTAACTCAAATTAGCCGAAATCCATCATAGGGAGTTTTGGAATTAGGCGCTAGATAACATAGATGAATATCAGAAATATGGAAATCTACAACATTAATATTTTTTATTAATAATTGACTGAAACGCTTTAAAAAAATTGTTTTAATTTTTTCCACTTGACGCTCATAAATGAGATGATATGTCCATTGCGTATGTAATATAAACATTTATTTTTCCACCGTGAATCTATAATATCTCTTCATATTTTAATACGTGTTATAATATTATATCACAGAAAAATATTTTTTTGATTGTTATATTTTATAACCGCGCCCAAAATTCAAAGAACTACAAATGTATTTGTTTTTTTTTTAAATCCAAGCCAAGAAAACATATATTTATACATCATCAATCTTCTCATATTATTTTGTCAGACATCTGCTCTCATGTAGAGTCTGTCTCTTTTCTCTGAAACGACTGTGATCCTTTAATACGAAAGCTTTAGTATGACAGAAAAATATTCGCATATATCAAATACATATCGTAAAAATAAAAATTACCATTTAAAAATAATATTGTACAAATGTACGATTTTTAATTCACGATTGTATTATAATTATTGTTCTAAATCGTCTCCGGTATTCCGCATATCTTGGAAACGTTTCCAATGTTTCGAGTCTTAGGCGGCTTTAACTGAAACAATTCTATTAAACTTTCACAATATACAACTCCTACTTCGCGAGTTACCGCGCGAAACTATCTGTAGTCGACCCACAGTGTGACTGCAACGGTTGGCGAATATCGCAGCGCTAATGTAGGGAATAAATACTCTTTTAAATGGTCGGCAAATCACAAAACGATTTGTGAACGAGCACATTAGACACGTAATATATCGCAGACGAGAACGTATTTAGAGGACTTAAATATTATATTAGATTTTTAGGATAATATGTCGATATTGACATATCCAATTCGAGAAACTAAAGTGAGGCTCGAGTGAGCGAGGGAACACAGATGCGGCACAAAAAGGATGGAATTTGACGTGTATATATTTTTTACGTTTTCCTTCAAGGATCAATTAAATATTGTATAGAAGCACTTGACTGCTATTATTACTATTTGTAAAACTCATAAAAATGATGTGCAATTTTACTAAACGGTTACATTTAATTTTGACGCTCTTTTCTCAGTCTCATGTTCCTTTCATACGCTTCTAAATATGGAAAAAAAGAGGAACTTAACTTTCACAACCAGTGAAGTGACAAAATACCAGATGGTTATGGAATTATTTTATTTGAAATGTGCGTGCATACGGCTTAAATGTGACCGACGTACAAACGGCGAGAATTATTTTATCATCATTATTATTTCATTATCTTCCAATCGGTGGTTCAACTACGCTAATGCAATAAATGCGATGCATTGGGGCCCACATTATATAGGGAACCAAAAGTTTGCGCCATACAAAACTTTTGTCGTCGATACTTTTCAATGTGTACTAATAATTATTGAAATACATTAGAAATGTAATTATAAAATTTAGAAAATCATTTCTCATGTATAATGAAAACACATAAAAATATTATTAATGTATACAGTCAACCACCCTCTTGTTTGTACACATAGGGTGTAATATTATTATACCATTAACGTAATAAGATTTGTGGTAGCTTTATTATACCGACATCTCGTTGCGTAACTTGATAATTAATTGTCATCATAACAACGATAACGTAAAACAATAACGTTGATAAAATGGTCATGAAATTAAAGCGAGTCTATAATCACACACTATTTATCTGTTAGTCAATTAGGCACCGATTACGTTACCTATCTAATTTACAAGTAATGGAAATATTCATATTTATTGTAAATGTATTGTTACAGAAATGTAAATAAATTATTATGAATCAGAATATTTATATTAATAATTATATATCAGATTAGTGTGAATAATTAAACCTGCAGTTCTAATAATGTTTCACGGACATGTGATGTCATTTGGAGATAATCTGATATCTTGACACCTTTAAATCCAAAAAAATTACTTTATTTGTTTTTGTAAAGTTAAATGTATACATACTAATTAAATGTATTAATTAGAAAGATGTACATATAAAATCAATTTTATTGTAAAATATTGTTGTTGCGCTACCGGAATTCGAACCTGGATCTCTTTTCACACC
This sequence comes from Eubasilissa splendida, assembly GCA_031772225.1. NCBI lineage: Eukaryota > Metazoa > Arthropoda > Insecta > Trichoptera > Phryganeidae > Eubasilissa > Eubasilissa splendida. Next base: position 26,238,128 of record CM062850.1, on the reverse strand, counting down.
GGGGAAGGTGCATTATCCAACTATACTACAATGACAGTACTTTTGACGACAATTTTTTGAACCTATATGTTACACTTTTAAAATTAATACATCTATCGTTCCATTATTCAATATTTTTCGGTAAAATTGATTTTATATGTAGATCTTTCTGATTAATATATTGTAAATTAGTATTTAAAATATCACACACCTATGTTCTGAATAATTACAACTTCACAATAAGATTGTGTTCTCCTTAATAAAATATATACATGGATAGCTATCATTTTATAACAACACAATGTTAACTTAATAAAATATATATATATTTTAAATGAATCAATGTGGCGTTTACCCTTTTTTAAACATGTTTAATCTCTTGCTGCCTTTCTCCTAATGTTACATTTTGTAATTTGTATTTGTTTGATTTTCATTTATAATATGTCTTTTCAATATCAGCCTTGTCAGTCTACTGCTAGATGAAGACCTAATCATGCACTTGACACTCTTTTTGGTCCTTTGCCAAGTTTTGCCGTATAACTTCTACTGCTCTAATAATTGTGTCTATCTTAGTTTACACTAACCAAACCTAACTCAAATATTTTCTTTTTTGTCTCTTGTAGTTATTTCCAGCATACTTTTTTTTTCATATTATGCGCTGTATCACATGACGCTTCTGAGTCAACTCAGTATTCTGATTTCAGGTTTCACTAACACATGTAAGAAATTGGATAATGCATTTGTCAAAGAAATCAGACACTTTTTTAACTTTACTCAACAAAGAACTTAAACACTTCTCTTTTAAATATAATATTCAAACATGCACATGCATTCCAGCTTAGTATTGTTTTCCTTGTTATTTATTACTGTAGTCCTTCGTTTAAAGATATGATTTGATCTGTTGACATCAATAATATGCTGCTATATATAATCCTAATTTTTCGGTTATATTTTGTATATAATATACATTATATATCGAAAACTGTCAACGGGCATTTGTAAAGTCTATTAGAAACCATTCGCTGAATCTAATTCAACGCGTTTAGTTTAAATTAAATAATAAATAAATTGAATTTTATGTAATATATCTTACTACAAGTAGGTTGGCAGCATTTAGATTTATCGACCGATCAATATGTGTGAACTATTTTCAATCCTGTCACGTTGTTATTAATAGAAAAATTCCGATTATGTAATGGCGATACAAAATATTTCTTCCATCCTGAGATCTAGCCGCACACACTAATTTTATTCTTTTAAATAGGCAATCCACACTTCAAGAGTGATTTGTGCCATTTATCAAGTTAAAACTCCATTTTATAGAAAAAAGTACTATAATATTATAGAATAGGAAATATTATATTACAAGTCAATACCATTGTCGTTCAAAAATTTTGCTATTATATAGATTAAATGTGGCGAGTTAAGGGAAAGAAGATGACACAAGTTTACCGGGAGTTGAAAATGACCATTGACGAGATTACTGTAAAAAAACCTTTGATCTGCAATAGTCAAGGGTTTCCTCCTCGGCACCACACTCACACATTGGGGAATCTATCAACTTCAATCTGAACAAATGTGACTCTACCTCTCAATGTCCAATTCTCATTCTAGAGATATTTGATATAGTTCTTTTGGAGACTTTCCTTTTGGAGAACCAGAGGGTGCGGGGAATAGATCTTTGAATTATTTTAAGCCGATTACCCTTATGATTATTTGGATCCATCCATTGTGCAGTCCAGATAGAATTCGTACGTTTTTTCTTTTACCATATTTAGTCTGTCATACATCGGGACCGCACATACTCGGAAAATAAAAATTGATAAAATGCAAAATATCATCACAATTTTGGCAGATTTATATGTTATGATTTATGACGACCCCGTCATATTCATTTTTATTTTAGTGAACGTCATAAACTACAGAAATCGTATTCTATCGAGAATAGATAAAAATATTATACGATAACACTAAGAAAACCATAAAATTTTTCCGAGAGTATTGAATGATATTTTATTACAAAGAAAATATTAAAAATAAACAAAATACACCGAGCATATTGAATCAAGACGTGATCATTTAAGATGATTCGAGAAGAAACGCGGAATATAAGCCGTTCGAAATTATTAGATGTGCATAGTAATAATCAGTGGTTCCCAGCATTTCAAGCGCCACGGCATACTATTAAAAATACGACATTTTTCGGCACACAAAAAGATTAGTAGTAACTTTTTACTAACGTTCGTAGTAAAAATCCTTTGCGGGTTTTTGATACATTAAATTTACTACTGTCAAAGCATAGATGAAAATATGCTATATTTTATGCATTATCTATGGATTTTTTCGCCTGTGCGGTTAAAATTTGTCACTTCGGTGGTGACATTTTTTCGTATTATGCGCTGATGTATACATTCATATAATAAACAACGACGAATCATCATCGGACGAACTATCATCACTAAAATAGCGGGATACTGAATGATTAATTGTCGTATACTGCAACTTTCAAAGTATCAATGTGTCAGATGACTTTTGGAACAGCTGTGAAAAGTCCGCCATATTTAACGATCGATTCTCGTTTTTACTATCGAATATCGGAGAGTAAAATGACTTTATTAAGGAGAACACATTCTTATTGTGAAGTTGTAATTATTCAGAACAGACGGTCTGTGATAATCCCGGTAGCGCAAAAACAATATTTTCGACAAAATTGATTTTATACGTATATATTTATAATTAATACATTAAATTAGTATTTAAAATGACTTTATTACGGGATGTACAGGGATCAAACAGCCCGTTTTCGCATATTTTTTTACTACAGTAAAAGGTTACAACTAATCACACAACCGGGCCTTACATGCCTGTGATATATGTTGCATGTTTCACGTGAAAAAACTAGATGCAATTCTTTGTAATAAAAGTAGGTCCTCGCATAATTTTTATCTATCAGATGGAAGAAAAAATTACCAATTTATGAAGAAATTGATATAAATTTACTAAATATTAAAATAAATATAGGTACATAATTATCATAAATTATTTTGGTAAGGTATTAAGAAAAAATAAGATTGTAAAACTATTCATTTCTCGTTATTTGTCGATGGGTTATTTATAGAATATTATATAAAAACTGTAAAACATATAATAATTACATGTTGACAAGCGCTTAATACAGCATTAATAGTGATTATCTTTATAATCAGTTTATGTTGCAAATAAAAAAATGAGTTAAGCCACAATAACCGGTGAGCTTGTATGAATATAGATGAGGCAAGAATTATGTGACAGGACAGAAGAGTGTGGCGCTCTATGTTCTCTGCCTACCCTCGCGGGGAAACGGCGTAATGGTAAGTGAGTAAATTGTGTTAAATAGGCTTTACGCAGCAGACGCTTGAATTTTACTATAAACAACAATAACTTACGGCACACTGTTGTGCCGCAATATGCAACTAGTTGGGGGGACCAATGACTTAAGTAATTCTTTCTTATAAAATAAATCTTCAAATAAAATATAAAAGATAAAAGTTAAAAAAATATAATTGAAAACTAAATTCACATCAAATTAATTAATACTAATAAAATCAATAGCAGCACTGTATTCGGGAAAAGAAACTTCTTCCAGAAGATATCAAGCCGCTAAGTTAGTGATAGAAAATCGTCACCTTATTTATAATTCAATTAACAATTTACCTGAGCGTTGAAAGCGTGTCCGAATATGATGCCCAACTTCTTGGCGTACTGTTCCGACTTGCCCGTCTCCGTAGCGAACAGAACGGTCGCCTTAATGCGCCTGGAGAGCGCTTTGCCGAACAGTTTGGACGTGAACTTGACGGCCCTAGCGATCTGCTTGAAGTGAAACTTCCTGCGCGGCTTCTTGGAGACGGAAGCCCTGTCGCCGTCACGGCCCTTGCGGAACTGGTGAGTCTTCCAAGCTGGATCCTGAGAGAAAAAAAAACACTTTAGTGATTCTTCAACCACACATTTTTGGCAATCTATCATTGTTACATATACGGAATTAAAAAAGTGGATTATTCGTAAAAGTTTTATCGCCGTTTTACAGGTTGACAGAGTTAACATTGCCTCTTATTATGTGAATATGTCTATAAATATACTAATTACTGAGTTCATATTTTAGGTATTCTTCCATAATATATTTATGTATTGGATACAATAATTACAAAAGTATTTACCATACGCAACAATAACAAATGTTTTCTCGAAGAACCTGACGTGAATTTGTCAATACGTGTATGTGTACGTGGGGTGAGGTGCGGAAGGTGCAGAGCGCTGGGCGCGGAGTGCCAGACGCCGATCGTCACTTTAGTGGCAGAGCATGCGCTGGCCGAGTTAGACGTGTCCTATGCGTTTTTAAGCTGTCATTTGTGAATATATATATATTCATTTATATGTAAAATAAATATAAATATTTTACATTTAATAAATGTAAAATATTTATATTTATCCAACTTAAAATTCGCTAAAGTCTACATGTACACTAAGTTTACAGCACCGGAATGCGCATTTTTATTTTAGTACCGTAAGGAAAAGGTTAACTACAGATCTAAATCGAATTTATATAAATAAATTAATAATTACTTTATCCGTACTTACAAAAACAATAATTATAATAGTGGTTAATTTGGTATGCAAAGTTGTTTATTCTGCTCTGTGTAAAAAAAATACATACAAATATTTTCTTTAAATTAATAAAATATCTCAATTTATTAATATATACGAATATCATAAATGATTTATTTGAATAAAATTATACATGAAATCTATGTTCACCATATACAGAGGCGACTGTCTCACGACAAAATCTTTTTGATTCATAATACAGACTGTGCAATACTCAGATATTTAACTTTGTTATCCCGTAACATTTTATAATGCAATTCGCGAGGATCGAGAAAACAATTCGAATGTTTAATTAAGTTTTTCTTACAACGGTTACGACCTGTAATGGCAGAAATGTGAAAACCAAATATGCAAACAAACTTCACAACTGCAATGGGAAAATTTTATATCATCTCCGAGTTACGGCTGTAATGAGATTCAAGCGATAAAATTAGTTACAAACTTTTGTAAATTTGCGCCGAAGAATAATCATCAGCTAAATCAAATATTTTAAACATGTTTTTGAACAGTCACTTGATTATTAAGTTTATAAATGAAATTTTAAAAGAAATAGATTATCTTGCTTAGGACCTGTTAGGAAAACATCTAGCGAATGTAACTCTAATGTATTATTTGTTTTAGGCGATACCTAGAGGCCTGTCGAATGCTTTATAATTGAACGAGAATAAATAAAGTGACTGAAGGAGAAGAATCTCGACACACTTGATAAATAATTACTATCTTACCACTTAACTAAAAAATAACATAATTTAAGGAAAAAATACAATATTAACTATCTAAAAACAATAAATTTTAAATATACATAATTAATTGCCCAAATAAGTATAGGTACGAGTAGGTACTAATGTGAAAAATTGTATCCAATAGGATTATAAACGAATATAGGTCGTATTATATTAATAATAGAATTTACATCATTACAAGTATTATATATCATTTGTAATGTCCGAATGGTTGGCTACAACAGAAACTATTCCACGGCAAAATAACTCGGAAAAAATACAGATCTCATCTGACGACCGTGAAAACGTATTTCGTAGTTAGTTTTAAAGGTTAATGTGTATATTAACTTTTAAAATAATAATAACAATATTCAAAGAGCATTTGTTTTATTATATGTAAGATTTATGGTTATAATTTAATAATTCATAATTTTAAATTTGAACGCTTTGGATTTCAAGAATATATTATTTTACCGATGATAAATATCGTTTAAAATACAATACTTTTATTTTTAATTATATTTTATATATAATGTTAATTATATTGTAAAAAAGTTATGAAAAAATGTTTTTATATACACAATTTAGAATAATAATGTGCTGTTATTTTTATTTTCACTCCATTAATAAGTTGTTTATTTTGTCTTTTATTATTGCCTCTTTGTTATTCACTTTATTTAGTGATTTTATATCTTAAATATAATATTTTACTTTAACTAATGTTTTTTCGCATTAGATACTTGTATTATTTATGAACAATTATTATCAAAGAATAAATAATCATTCCATCAGTATATAGTAATTAAAATAAATTGTACAAATTTTACAAATAAGAGAAAGTGTTAATAGCAAGTTAATATTATAAATAAGCAAATTCTTTTTGCTAATAGTCGCCTTTTAAATTTGTTTTCATAGTAGTTCCTACATAATTGTTTTTATCTATGTATGTATTTTTAATTTTAATATACATTTTTTCCTGAAGAAGATACCATAGGTATCGAAACATGTTGATTTATCAATAAATAGTGGTTTAAACAAAGTGTATTATCTTATTATTTTTATTTTTTCAAATGATTTTTCAAAAATGAAATGTTTTTTTATATTGTATATTTTAGTATCAACAATTATTATTAAAGCATAAACATCTACAATTTCATTAGTATAGTTATTAAAATAAATGGATATTTATAAAAGTAAACATATTTGTATTTCTTCAATAAATGATTTTTCAAAACCGAAATGTTTTTTATTTTATTCAAGCAAAAAATATAAATGAAAATGACGAACGTACAAGTGTAAAAAAAATAATAGAAAGTCCTGCATTATTTTCGTCAATTTCCAAATTATAATGTATAATGTAAAAATAAACAAATACAATCAATGCGGATTTCAAAATCGTGCTCGTGAATTTCGACCGCTTATTATTATTATTATTCGCATTCCACTCGACTGGAGAACCCAACGGAGGCTTTAAAAATGTTTACCCGGCTCTCTTGCCTGCCGTAACAACCTCCAAAGCAACAAGTGGCGGAGGAGCCGAATTAACCGGAAACACTTCGATTTGCTCACCCTCAAAAATAGAATTCGGTTTGTTTACTTACTCAAACTTTTTAGAAGATTTGAATTTGATTATAAATAAATAGACTTGCGGGTATTTCACATCTATTGTAATTGATTTACTTGTTTTGTCTTTTAAAAATATGTACTCGTAGTAGATCGTTTTGACCAAATACTGAGAACTAATGTTCTTGACGATCACGAATTTTTTTTATCTACCCTTATCTATCTGTTTTGTTTCAAAATATTGAGGGGGCGAAACTGACATCCACGGAAAATTGGTATGGCCAAGTCTGCCACGATAAAGTTGACTAAAACTTGGGTAAACCGTTCCATCACACGAAACGTAAAATACCAATTTTTTAAAGCCCTGATATTTTCCATAGCTCTGTATATTTTTCTAATTACAGAATAAATATATTCTAACACAGCTACTGAAGGACATTGGAGGATTCAAAATTTTAATTATTTATACGCTAGTTTTTAATAATAATAATAAGTACTTGCGCTTTGTTGATGGATACAAATTTAAATATAAAATCCTGACTAAATTCTAGCTTGAAGAGTGGAACCGATTAAGAAGTTCTTAAACAGCTCCGGGAAAGGGTGGGTTCCTTCAGCTCTGCATGAAATCGAAACATGGACCCTGAGATTAAAAATATCATGCTCGATGCCTTCGAAACTGCGAAACGAATGAATGTTTCAATTCTTCGGAAGATCTGCATTAAAGAAATTAAAAACTGTACACATATCACAAGAATACGATTTCGATTTTTTTTTATTAATTGCTCATTGACACAAACATTTCCTTTGAATACACGATGTGAAAATTTATAAAAAGAAGCCGATGGGTTTTATAATACTTGTATATAGAAGTCAAGACCATACATTAGTATAGACTTAAATTTATTATACTAAATGGAAAATCTAAGAGTCAAACTCATACTTCTGGCTGGCGAAATATAAAAGCAATCAAAGTAAATTCACGGGAAATGGCAAATTAAATTTTATCTAAATTAATACAGATTGTGTGTTAATATGGAATGAACGAGTGAGGATATAATATATGTTGACGACACCATAGATAGAGAACGTCGTAAAACAAAATTAAAGTAGTAAAAGTTTAAATGTAATTTTATCTTCGATTCTATAAGCAGTGAGTAATATTCGTTGATAGCAACAAAATGAAAATATTTTAAGAGTTAAAATAAATATCTGTCTCTCTTTCGGTCGATTTGCGCATGACAGCATCGCAGTCCCCTATTCTGCTTCCACAGTGTGAACTGCATGCTTCCACCCTTCGCGATCTTGGGTCTTGTTTATTATGACGGTAGTGTCTCGAACTTGTCTTGTCCATCTTATTGGAGATCGACCTCTCGTCCTCCGACCTTGTACGTTCGCCTGCGATCACTATTTTATTCAAGCTTTAAGGATTGACTATTGTTTGTGTATTTTTTTTTAAATAGAGATGTTGAGACATCAATATTCTTACTATTTTCAAACTAAGTTAAACGCTTGTGCTATGAAGATAGGACTAACTTGCTGGTCTCTCGACTACTAGATGACTAGGCCAGCGTGTTAACCACTAGACCAACAAGTCTGAAGGCCATAATCTTCCTCAGATTCTCACGCGTGTATATGATTGTCGCAGTATATATTAATGTTGCGGAGCGTGCGTGTGAGTATAGGTGCTGGTGTTGCAGGTTGATGAAATGAAACAAGACTTTCAATCGGTTGGCGTTTATTGTCGAATGATGATCAGAATATATTTACACGAAAGAAATGAGTTTTTATAACATCTATTTTCGACATTTTTAAATTACAATTGTTAAAAAATAGTTACTTAGAGTTGTATTGTATTGCGTAGGTAAATGAATGTATTAATTTTTTAATTCAAATTTTTAGATACGCGTTAGTTCTAAAAAGTGTCAGAACTTTACGAGTATAACGTATTTTTCACTTTTTCGTCACATATATTTTTTAAAAGGTTTTCAAATTAAATATATGTGAGATATTTTAATGTGTTCTCCTTAATAATAGAAGTTGTATCAATGTGTCCAAAATTTAATAAAAATGAATCGACAATTCTGGCGTCTGCAGCCGGTTTACTCAAAGGTATTTGAGATTCATAGGATTCATGGAAATAGAGATCCAGGTTCGAATCCCGGTAGCGCAAAAACAATATTTTTCGACAAAATTTATTTGATTTAAATTGATTAAAATTTATAATTAATACATGAAATTAGTATTTATTTTAATGTGTTTTGTTTATTATTTTACTTTTCTAGTTAGATTACACATTCCCATTGTTTCAGTTGTCACAAAATCATCTGATTTAAAAATTGAATCAAATTGAAAGCATCAAGTTGTACTTGTCGTCTGGGCACCTTCTGGGGGACTACGCCAGATCAAATCGCGTTTACTCCATCTTCCATTGAAATTTATACGAGGGTATTTTTGTACCTAGCATTCGCAAATCGATTTTTTGGGACAGACCCCATTTATTACGGGAAATAATTCAGCGGTGAAATCCGTTTATCGGTGAAACAAAAATCAAATGGGGCTGTTTCTATTTTTTAAATTATTTAAAATATTAAGAAAGTATTCGTATATGAAAGCAGTGTGCATTTAAAGTAAGAAATCTTTTAAAATAATTAGAATTAAATTACCACATTCTACCAAATATATAGATCTGAACTAACGGAAATTCCTTGTCACAATATTTTCATTTTAGTGTCACTCATGTGGCACCATGTAAATGGTACGCAATCAAATAGCTCCGCAATTTTTTTTAAATATTACTCGATTGAAATGAAAATTTAAACGCTGACAATATAAATGTATATATATATAAAATACGCATTGTTCACGTAGAGATTTAATTTTCGATTTACTCTTACATAAATGTGTTATAAACTATCGAATTTTTTGTTTCCACAAATAGTGTGTGTAGAATGCCCCTCGTCCTGCAACTAATATTCCACACCTCTCATCTACATGTACACTTTATTTCATGTCTATTCATTTATTGGTCTGAAATACGTATTTGGTTTAAAACATATTCTTATGAACTCGAGTCATATTTGTTAAACTCGTTTATTTGGTACTTAATTAAAATTTAAAATACGTTTAATGATACGTTTTCTAGTAAAATTAATTTCCCAAACATTAGAAAACGACGTTATAACCACATTTTGGAAGCAAAGGAGACACATAGAATATGATTTTTTTATTTGTAAGTAGGATAATTGCGTTAATAATTGAAGGGAAGTTTCAGCTTCTTGATATTTTAATATTCTTCTTCTTCTTCTTCTTTCAAACAGGCAATCCACCCTTCATGAGTGATTTGTGCCATTAAACAAGTTTAAATATTATTTCATAGAAAGCAGTACAACAATATTATAGAATATGCAATATTGCGTTACAAGTTAATACTATTGACATTTAAGAAATTTGCTATTATATAGCTTAAATATGGCGAGTTCAGGGAAAAAAGATGACACAAGTTAACCGGGAGTTGAAAATTACCATTGACAAGATTATTGTAAAAAAAACCTGTGATCCGCAATGGACAGGTAAAAAAGACATGGTCAAGGGTTTCCTCCTCGGCATCACATTCACACATTGGGGAGTCTATTATGTTAATTCGGAACAAATGTGAGGCCACCTGGCAATGCCCAATTCTCATTCTAGACATATTTGCTACTGTTCTTTTAGAGACTTTCCTGTTGGAGAACCAAGGGGTGCGGGGAATAGATCTTTGGATTATTTTAAGCCGATTACCCTTGTGATTGTTTGGATCCATCCATTATGCAGACCAGATAGAATTCGTATGTTTTTATACCATATTAAGTCTGTCATACATCGGGATATGGAATTGATGGAGAAAACCTTAGGAAAGAGTAGCCTTCTTGGCCAGTTTATCAGTACATTAATTTCTCTGAATTCCCTTAATTTTAATATTCAATATTATAAATTAAAATATATTTCTTCACACGACACCATGAGTCAACATAACTATTTTACAAATTTTAATTATTCATTGTTAGTATAACTTTCCTGTTATTTCATTAAATCCTGTATTGAATCAAAATTCAATTGCTCATAGGATGGACGGGATACATGTATCATGTATTTTAGTCATCAGTTTAGATTAAGATTCTCACCTGGTAATCGTACGAGGGTTTCAAATAATACAACGCCATCTCTTGGTGGAATACTGGAGTTACAGAGGCAGACATCGGTGGAACAACCCATACCCAATCAGAAGGACAACCGGATCTGTCAACGAAAGTACAGAGTTAGTAGTTATTCAAACATAAATAAATGAGATCCAGTCCAAATTGCTAATCCATATTTATGTTTTTTACGTTTTTTAAAAAAAATACACAATTACATCCTTGCTCACAGTAGGATATTTTTACAGGAAAAAAAAAAATTATCAAGGCAACTATATATATATTATGCTATTGTTAGTGTTCTTTTTCTTTAAAAAATCCGATATATGGCAGTTCAGATTAGCTAAAAATAATGATGAATATTAATATTAATTAACAATCTGTGCGCATTACGCAATAGATGTCACCTATGTCTAATATTTGTCAAAACTACTGTGAATTATTCTTAGACATAATTACTCGATAATTTTTGCATTACAGTTCAAAATTGTATTACACAAGATATCGTATTCACTTATGATTTTAAGTTAATTTTTTTTACCTGTCTATACTATTTCTTTTTTTTTTAATAGAGATGTGAACACGAAATACGACCACTAGATCACTAGGCCAGCGATTTAACCACTAGACCAAGAAGCTACTTTAAATTTACTATGTCCTTCATGTTTATGTTTTTAATAACATTCTGACGATAATCATACCAATTTAAGATAGCTGTAGGTGTACATATTACTAATATTTTGCTTTTTTCTTAATAGAAATAAAGACAAAGTATAATATGTGGTGCATTGTTAAAGCAATATACGAGTAATGAGAGATTTTCGCATTGAAATATATGAAGATTCTACGAAAACCTTACGCAGAGGTCTAGTTTTCTGCTAGTATAATATAATATCATAACATACCTCAGTTTAGACTCATTATCCAGATGCTTCATGAAAGACTCGGAGGCTGTATGGTGGTCCACAATGGTTACGTTTCTCTGCTGGAAGCTGTGCAAAACAGATAAGTTTATCTCCACCAGGGCACGGTCTTTCCACAGGGAGACGGATGTGCTGGTGTCGAGCCCCATGCGGATTGCGATTTTCTGTAAAAAATAAATAAATTATACTATCGATTAATTCAATATTAACAGAGTTACGAATTTTGAATAGCTACCATATTGAAGTAGACGAAGTTTATCGAGATATCTACCAGAAATATTTTGCAATTTATTGAAATCCGATGAGAACTACGGGAATTATCGTGTACACAAAATCCGGTATATGCCATATATCATATGGAGGTATATAGGAAGCAAGTGTGGTGTGTCAGGAAAAGAGTATGACGTTTAATTCTCCTTTCGCCTCTCAAGGTCGTGTTGCTAAATTAGTCAATTACAATATATATGTACATTTTTAAATAACATCTTTTTTTTATACATCTCTTTTTTGTATTTTCTTCATTTCGATTTTATTTTACATATATTTATTTTACTGTGTCCGTAATGCATAACAAAATAAAACAAACAAGATCATCTGTCAATTCTATCACGTATTCTGACGCGATAGCCGTACATGTCCAACAAAGAAAATTATTTTGGTTCATTTTTTAAGTTAATTAATTAACATAGATCTGTCATATTTTAAATACAAATTAAATGTATTAATAAGAACGATTGACTTTATATGTATATCTTTCTAATTAATACATTTAATTTGTATTTAATTAATTTTTAAATTATTCTAGACGGTTGTATAATAAATTTTGAGAATGTTGAATAAATAAAGAGTAAGAATAAAGATAATACTGTCGAGAATAAAGTATAATTACTATTTTATTTATTTTAAATTAAATCATATTGCATTTGTGAAGTTCATAATATATTGTATACAGTTCCATGATAATTTCAACAAATTTAGATAGACCAAGTGAGTGAATTAATCAAAACCAATCCGACTATGCTACAGCAGATAGTAGCATAGTTAGATAATGCACCTTCTCCGGATTGGATTAGAGATCCAGGTTCGAATCCCTGTAGCAACAACAATATTTTTCGATAAAATTAATTTTATATGTATATATTTATAATTAATACATTAAATTACTATTTAATAATAATATGTCAAGCTAAATGAATGAGTGCTATAAATTATAGCTCTCAAACTTCAATGCAAAATTTTATATAAGTTTAATGGTGTTTTTACTCTCTTGTACATAAAAATCAGGATGGATAATTTGGACAGAAATGGACTGATCCTGATTTGTAAACAATTTAGTACAGGAATAAAAATATTTTTTCATGCTCAATATAATAGAAAATTTGATAAAACATCAGTACGTAATGTAGGATGAATGAAATATTTTATAGCAGTTTTCCTTACTTGGAATTTGTTTAATTTAAAGTACAAACAAAACGTGAAGCTCGCTAAGCTAATTGGCCCCACTTTGAACTTCCGGGAAGAGAAAATTTATCTTTCCTTCCAAATGCAACGATTCGCCTCTAGTCTTGTGTAAGTTATTTCAATGAAGCTTATTTGAAAGTTTGTATTTCTCTATTTTAAGAGACGTGGAATCTTAAAGAACATTAGTAGATTAAAAAATTTAATAGCAAATTTATTTCCAAAAATGACATTAAATATTCGATTTATGAACTACGTAAAAATAATTACGTAATTTTGATTCGGGTCTCTGATTTGATTTCTTACTCCACCCTGGGTCTGAGAACTCGACGGGTGTCCTCTGCACGGAAAAATATTTTATTTCGAAACTCGAGTAAAGGACAGTAAAGAGTTGAGTGGCGAGCGAACTGTTATTCGTTGTCTATTGCATTTTATACACAAACCAGAATTATCACCTATTACATACCGACCTTTATTGACAAATCTCCGAGACGCAAGTGCAAAGTTTTAACCGTGTACGGGCACTTTAATAATATTACCCCATTACTAACGGAGCTAAGCGGTTTTAATTTTATTTGAAATTTTGTAATTTTTTCTGTAGGAAGACTTTCAAGATTTTAGATTAGAAGATCCATATCGAGACGTTAAATCGGAAGATTTATCGATTGAGATCCTCAAAATCAAGACGGTAAAATCATGAGATCGATCGTCAATATAATGATGGTTGGTTTACATTTATGTATTTTTATAGATTGCCATATAAATATGAAATAGAACAGTATTTTTATACCTTTAATAACATTTTACTATAATTTCTGCATTCTGAATTGTTAAAAAAAAAAAGTTTAATTAGATTTGTGTGAAGATGCAAATACGAAATTGAGCAAGAGATGCTTCGATTTGCGTAAATGTCTTGAACCGATTTACTTTCTCCTATTAGTCATAATACACGGAGTCACTAAAGACTTCGTGCCAAAGAAGACTGACTGACTGGTTGAGTGACTGGATAACATTTAGATCTCTACAGGTCTCCAGGGTGACATTATGCAGAGAGTCTGTCACTCTCTGAGTGGCCACTCAGCCTGCTCACGGAACAGCCGTACATTTTTTATTGAGCCCCGAATCGGGAATTTAAAATACATGACAGAAAGTAACACTAGGAAAGCTTTAGCAAGAGTTTTCCATTATGATCGAAATTTTTTATCGATTCACTCGATATAGTATGTATTTGAAAATGTGTGTACGAAGTAAATACATAATATGTATATGTATGGTAATACCCAAGGCTCCACAGCGCCATTAGATGATAATTGAAAAACAAATGATACTATAAGATTTTTTTAAATCCACTAAATGAAATCAATTAAATTAGTTTTCTTCAGTAAATATATAAATTGAATTACTGATTATTCGGTAAACTGAGGTTTACGCACTTTCGCTATAATGTATGTCACAATTCTCAATCATAACACTGGTGAAAATATTGACAAATAATATTTGTCTTTCTTTATTTCTGTTTTAAATTCATAATAATTGTATTGTACTATTTCATCGACATTCTCAGCAGAATTTAGTGCAATTAAAAAGGCTTTGGACAACTGCGTACTCCGGAACGCCGAAAAGGCTGTTATATTCTCCGACTTGAAGCAGCTCTTGAAACCCTCTCTGCTAATATAAAAGTTTGGCTAGATAATGAGATAATCTGTTCAATTAGATGTCTATTTAATTTGGCCAGCAACAATAAACAGGTATCATTCATTTGGATTCTTGCACATAAGGGAATTCATGGAAATGAATGTGCTGATAAACTGGCTAAGGAGGCTACTCTTTCACTCATTAATTCCATATTCATCATAAAAACTTACGAATTCTATCTGGACTGCACAATGGATGGATCCAAATAGTCATAAGGGTAATCGACTTAATTGAAAAATCTATTCCCGCACCCCCTGGTTCTCCAAAAAAACAATATCAAATATCTCTAGAATGAGAATTGGGCATTGCCAGGAAGCTTCACATTTATTCAGATTGAACTTAATAGATTCCCAATGTGTGGTGCCGAGGAAGAAACCCTTGACCATATATTTTTTGCCTGTCTATTGCGGATCACAGGTTTTTTTTACAGTAATCTCGTCAATGGTAATTTTCAACTCCCGGTTAACTTGTGTCACCTTCTTTCCCTTAACTCGCCACATTTAATCTACATAATAGCAAATTTTTTGAACGACAATGGTATTGACTTGTAATATAATATTTCATATTCTATAATATTATTGTACTTTTTTCTATAAAATAAAGTTTTAACTCGATTAATGGCACAAATCACCCTTAAGAGTTGGATTACCTATTTAAAAGAAGAAGAATAAGTATTTTACTATAAAATACTAATTTAATGTATTCATTATAAATATATACATTATACATATAATTAATACATTAAATTAGTATTTAAAACATCACAGACTGAATAATTACAACTTCACAATAAGAATGTGTTCTCCTAAATAATATTTTACTATAGTTGGCTCTAAAGGTTTTTCAGATCCGTGGCCGACCACACATCCAAGTCAAGCTCTGGTCTCCAAGCTCTGGTCTCCCGACAGGGAGTATGTCTTAAGCTGTGGTCTCCCAACGATGTATCCTCTCGAGCATTGTCCGCCTATTTTATACATGGACATTCCAGGGACCGAGTTCCCGTAGGCGTTCCCCCATAGACCTTACGAAGTCCTCTGGAGTCGTCACATATAAAATTACCAACCCGATTTAGCCCTTTTGACTTCAATATTGTTGAAATATTTGGTTGTTTGAAGGCATCGAGAAGATCAGCGTTTGTGCGGATATGCCATCGGCGTTAACTCTTAATTGGTCCACGTATTCTCCGGAGAATTTCGTTTTCGAATACCGACAACTTTAACTGCTTCTCCGTGAGGCTTTAGATGTGGTATCCATGTAAAATTATTGGCATAACAGTTACATTTTAAATTCACAAGAAACATTTATGTTTTTTTTATAATAATTGTATCATATATGATAAACCAAAACTCACATATACATTATAATGCCCAATATTAAATCTTTAAAATGAATGCTAGCCTAGGTATGCAATATACACTTAATGAAACGTATATTGAAAAACATCTCATTCGTAAACCGAGGATGGCTTGTACTGCAAATTGTAAAGTAAATTACGTATGCTGGGTAAATAAACGATTAAATTACTCTTAAAAATTAATGTAATTGTAAATGGTAATATGTGTGTACACGTAAGCCGATATTTAGTTACAGATACGATATGTGCACAACACGTAGGTAATTCATTCGTGTGTAAAAGTAATCTCAGAATTAAATTCGTCGGTGTCATTTGGCGAGATTGATCTCATTAAGGTCTACATACAAACCTTCCTACCAATTATTACGATGGTTGCCGTTGAATCACATCACGTAAATCCCTAGGTAACAAAATCATTTCTTACTTTAAGAACGTAGAATCAAGAAGGTTATATATTCCAACAGTTTAGAAATTATTAAGTATTTTTGTGAGTTTTTTATTTGCCATACTTTTATATAGAGTTTAATTTAATGTCAAACAGTTTTGAAGTTCATAATGGAGTTCATACGATAACCGTGTATCATACTTTATCGTCAGATCTTTTTAATATCTATGATGAAAGCGTTTCGTACTTGGAAAGGTGGGGTTGATTTCTCCCATCTACTCCTGCTTTCCATTTCGATTTTTATTGTGTACTAAACCGTATTATTTGATAAATATGTGTAAACTTGTCCTAATATTATACTGAAGTATAAATATAATTTTTGATATGATATTGATATTTAGAACAAAGACAACAACACTAACTTCTGTGACTTGTTAACAAAAAAATATATACATTTTAATGAAAACACATTTTTGTTGTGAAGTTGCAATTTCGGAATACAGTTCTGCGGAATTTTTAATCAAATTAAATTAATCAATTAGAAAGGTTCTATGTATCGAAAAATATTTCGTAGGTAGTATTAGTGCCGTTTAAAATTAATTAAATTCTATTAAGTTTTTTGGCGTTTGACTTGTTGCCTCATGCATATATTTACCAAAATTTAACCTGCGTAACTCCTTCCCTTTTTTTTCTCACCTATCCTTAAGCACGAGGAAGAAAGAAGATGCCGCAGTGATTAATGTCTTCCAACTGCAGCAAGTTCAGTGCGCTTAGAACTTTTATACGAATAACTACCGTTGCTTCACTCCTCTAATGCTTATAATTAATCTTACTTTAATTCCGCTTATACATAATAATCATTTTCGCGAGTGTTAGTATACACCCTGCGACGCTTGTATTTGTGGTGGAAAGGAATCAACAAATGAACCAGTATCCGGCAGACATAAGTGCCTTTCTTTCTCCCTCATATTTCCACTAGATAGATATGTAATTTTTTTAAATTTATATTATTAACATTACAGGTGTTGACTACTCTAATCAGTTGTCACGTGTGGTATCTCGGATTCACGGTATCACGGGAAGATTCACATTGAAGAGATAGAGAGAGAAGAGATACAACTCCTTCAATTGTCTCCATGCATTTCCTTATCATTCTGACTAATGACATTCTGTCAAATTTTTGATTTTGTTAAACAAAATAGACAAAAAATACGTCACCAAAAAACATTTCAAATGAAAAGCGCAATCAAGAATAATATGAAAATATTAAATAATATATTTTGCATAATTATAAATTATTTTACGGAGTATTCCCGAATTAAAAAAAAAAAATATTCACTCGGTTCTATCAAATATTGACACATAATTTAAATTAGTTTAATACATTCGTGAGAAAATTTGAGGTATTCCGCCCACGTCCTTTGGCCAAAAAACGTCCATGACGCTTTGTGAGATCGACCTTTTTTGAAGTTGTTTTCGTTATAAGAAAATTCATAAAAATATTTCACTTACCTCGGGGCGCAAATATTTATACACGTGCTATTGGTTTATCTAATGGCAGTCGACTAGCGAGCAAGTTACTATGACATTGAAAATATTATATTGTTAGATGAATCGTTACATCTAATCAGACAATGATATGAAAAGTCTATATAAAAGTTGTTGGAATCTTTTGATATATCGTTTGAATTTTTTTCAACACTTGGCAGACTATGTTTTGAATGTATTCACGCACAGATATTCATCGATCGCAGACTGTGGCTTCGTTGTCTTGATGAGGTACAACTCATTGAGCTGCCAGAATACGATATAGGCTGTTGGGATCCTATTGTCCTGGCCGCCAGAAAATGGTTGAATATCCAGATGTATGTGGACTACTGTTGTAATCACATTTTTTTTTACATACTACCTTTTGTTCGTATAATTTTATTTTATGTTAACGAGTTATAATAAAAATATGACAATTAAAATACTTTAAAAAGCCCATTACATGCGTTTACTACATTATGACTACCTACCAGATCCAGAAGAACCTACGTACATAGTCTCGCGGTTGACGACTTGCGGAGCAAGGCACAGAACATGAGTTGTGTGAAGGAACGGAGAGTATGTTTTAAGCGACGTAGTCATCTATGTTTTAAGTATTATGTTAATAATTGTAATCAAATTGAGTAATATCCTCGAATCACAATTTGTAACTACTCGTTTGTAGCCCTGGTAAAATGTTAAAGTTAATGTGCTTGTAGATTCTAATTCAAATTAAATAATGCAGAGATATTTTTCTGACAGAACAAAAATAAAAATGCTCTTAGGTTTTCTCGGCCATGCAGAATCTTCTGTGTACAGTTTTCTGGGCTAATCTGTCGTGTATATCTGACCTTTCTGGCCCACGTTTCGGATCCCATTGTAGGGCTGATGTACACAGAAAAACAAAAATAGATTTTGTAAAGAAGAACCGTTTGCATATTAAATTGAGTAGATCGCAGAACACCATTAAAATATACGAGTATAAATATCAAAACTAAATTATTAAAATATATACCTCCAGCATGTTCAGTCTGTTGGTGTCGCAGATGTTTCTGCAGCCGATCTCTGTGGACATGTACCACCCGTTGAAGGCGCTCGCCGTGAACTCCAGACCGCCGCAGTCGAAGCGCATGTTGGACACTGCTGGTAGAGCGTACCAGCGGAGCTTCAGGTCTTCAAACCATGCCAACCTGATAAAATAATCATATTAATCTCTATTACAAGTCTGTAGAGGTCTATCACCTCCACAATCATCATCACCGCCGATGACCCCTGAACGCACAATGCAGATACCTAGATGTAAAACAGAGCTTCTAACAACCGAAAGAACGCTTCCGGTATCGACATCACAATAACCGACGTCGGGTGTCAATAACGAGCGCCCGGAATCTCGTTACTGCTTTCCAGTTAAGATCTCCAGAAAACGCTCCTCTGTGTAGACTTTTCATTGTATATTTCTAAACTGTAACAGTGCTCAATCAACAATAAACTTGTGCCAACTGTAAGTAGTTTATTATATTTTAACTGGTCTGGCTACACATACACAATATATCTCCGCGATCATTATCAAGCGAACGCGTGAACTCTGGGTGAAATATATTGGGTATCCAGCACTCACACACATAACCTACATATTCATACAACTTGTAATCATCAACAGATACATTTTCTCTAAACTAGTGACCGTAATTCATATCTGCATAAGTCCATATAAAAATATGTTGCACACCGCGTAACACCGCATCAATTTTTTTAATATTTACTCTAAAAAAACGAATTATTAATATTAATAATGTCGGTAGTGGGATTCGAACACAAGCCCTTTGTTTTTTAAATCGAGTATAATGTGACTTCATCACTTACCTTACACGAGCGAGATAGACAACATTGTTAAGTACTCGCTGCTTTTCATTTTACGGAATTTTAGTAGACATGTTCACTATGATTTATACAGAAATTAGTTTGTACAAATTTCCTTAGTTGAAATTAGTTTCTATAATACTGTATGAAATTTCAATATGTTATTATGATTAACATACAAATTACTTTCTAAACTATAGACTAATAATTATATATGTGTGTACGACGATGATGAATTATTCGTTAATTATTATATTTTATATTTCTTTAGTATGGCAACAACGAAAAGAAGTAAAAAACATGTAAAAAAATTACTTTGACAAGTGAATAAACCTTTTTATAATGATAGAGACAAAGAAAGTTATGAAAACAATATAAAAATTTTCATAATAAAAGAAAAGGGTTGCTAGCTCCCTTGTCTAGTAACGAAAACTCGTTCCGGTTTCCGGTTGTTATTAAGGGTACGCATTCTAAGCATTTATTAGTTAAATTCTGTAGCATAATGGAAGCAAATAAATATTTTAAATAAAAATTAAATGTTATTATTAGAAAGATATACATATAAAATCATTTTTATCTAAAAAAATATTGTTGTTGCTACTGGGATTCAAACCTGGACCTCTTCCAATCCGGGGAATGTGCATTATCCGATTATACTATACCAACACAGTGGATTGACGATAAATTTTGGAACCTATATGTTACTCTTATCAAATTAATACATCTATCGTTAACCGGCAGACGTATGTTTTGAATAATTACAACTTCACAATAAGAATGTGTTTTCCTTTCAATTTAATAAAAATGTATTGTTAATTCTGACGTATCCTATCGGTTTACTCAAAAGTATTTGAGATTCCGTAAAAACTATGGCTTTCAAATAATGGAACGATAGAAGTATTAATTTGAAAAGTGTAACATATAGGTTCGAAAATTTGTCGTCTATTTACTGTGTTGCTTTAGCATAATCGGATAATGCACGTTCCCCGAATTGGAAGAGATTCAAGTTCGAATCCCGGTAGCAACAACAATATTTTTCGATAAAATTGATTTTATATGTATATCTTTCTAATTAATACATTTAATTAGTATTTAAAATATCACAGACCTATGTTCTGAATAATTACTTCTCAATAATAACGTGTTCTCCTTAATAGCCAATAAATATTTTTAACCTTCATGATATGAAGATACTCTGTTCTAACATTTACAACGCAGGGTGCTAAAATATATTCTAGTATTTCACTTATCAAATGTAGTCATGTCTATTTGAGTAGCAAAAGTGTCAAACACATCCTAACTATTTGAGTAGCATGAGTGGCAAATTAAGCGTATTGACTGCCCTGAGTTAACACAAACGGTTTCGTATAAAGTACTAACTCAAAGGAGACAACATGAAGAGTTCTCTGTAGGTACACATATAAATAATGATGCTATTATCTCGCCAATAAGACGGATGCATCGGCTTGGTAACAAGTACAATTTTGTTGACATTTTTCTTTGCAGAAGTGTACCTGTATTGAAAAAAAAATGTACCTAAATTATACTTAGTGTTTTAATTATGTTATATTGGAATGTTATATTAAAAATGTACTGTTATATTTAAATTAAATAATATTTTATTTTTATTTAAAAGCCCACAAGGACGTTGAAAGAAATAAATAATAATATAATTATATATCTAATATAGCTTCATCTTTTTAAATGCCACAAATCACACTTAAAGGGTTGATTGGCTTAATAAAAGAACTCATAACAACCGATATTAAATTTTTTAGATAATACTAACAAGATGTATTCAACGTCTGCATTATTTTCGATTAAATATCTAAATATTTTATTAGAATATCTAGAATATTAAAGCATGTGATTGAAATCATCAATGATTATAATTTAAAAACATTTTAAATAAGACGCAATTATTGATAATATTTTAAACACCCACAGATGCATTTTATAGGCGGTCGTTGTATGAACGCGATATTTCCACAAATTATGTTCGTCATTTTTTATCAATTGCGAGAACTGTCACTTTTGTATGTGTGTGTCAGGTGAGTGGTGGGAGTCATGGGATATAAGAGGCCGTCACTGGGGAACGAGTCTATTTTCTCATCGTTCCTTCGCAATAGCAATAAGCAATATCTGAGTTATATTATTGTATATTACTGTAAATATATTATTGTAACAAACGAGTGTTATTACACGTATCATACTGATTTTCACTACAAGCAACTTCAGTGTACAATAAGAGAATATGACCCAAGGGAATCTGGTGGTATTTCCAAAGACACCATATATATTCAATATGATAAATAAATTTGTAAAAACATGAATTATAACAGCGGTAATATAACTACACTACTTGTTATTAATGCACATAAAATATTTCTATCGTGAATAAAATTAATATTATAATTAAAAAGATGTAAATATTATCATTAGTAAACAAAAACTTGACAACAGAAATATAATGTCAAATACAGTATACTCGTACATTTTTTAAATATCATGAATGTTATTATATATTAGTTATACATATATGATTTAAACTAGCGGACACTAGTGAATTAGACAAATAATCAAGGCTGAGATGAATTTACAAATTTCAGTGTTCAACAAATCTGCGCGATATAAATTATTCGCTGGATGATTTATTCAACAGAGGTTAAGAATCGACAACAGGTTTCCAAAAAAATCACACGAATGATTTTTCTTTTATCGGAAGTAATATTTTTGCCCCGTCGCCGAGGACCGGAAACGCTTTCAATAAAAGCCTCGAAATATTAACAACTTTGTATTACACCTGAAATTTAGATAAGAAATATTTCTATGTCTACTATTATTTTGATTACTTCTCCTTTCAAGGAAAAACCTTTCACGGAAGAATACATTTCTTTGAGAAGCGTTGCGGCTTTTTTCCAGGGTGCCGCCTATATAAATTCGCCCCAAACGTTACAGAACGTTCATTTGTGATGAAAGCAAAATGCTGAAAAGGTTTCACCAAAGCTAGAAAGATGATTACTGAAATAAACATTATAGATACATGAATATGTTACGAAAAAAAATGTTTGCATTAATATTGATGAGAGCTATCACGAGTCATCATTTTAAGAGTGTTATATTTTATTCTTAATTTTGAATTGGTGTTCTATTATAGAATTACTTATTATCCGGTAATTTTTATTTTGTCATCATTTTTGAAACACAGACGTTGACCTTGGTTGGACAACAACATGTGAAATCTGCTAGAGACAGATCAGTATGCTACGTTGAAGATGGACAAATAAACCCACGACAAAGAATGGTTGGACAGTCCGCCAGCGAGTTAAGCAGCAATCTGCTAGAACCTGATTCTGCGAAAGTGCGGCTGTGAAACCGAGTTGAAGTAACTACTCCTCGTCTCAGCTATCTTCATAAATTTCTGTATCGTCTCATATAGATTTGAAAGAGGTCAACAATAGCACGAAATGTTAATTAACGATTGTGCAATCTTCAAGTCGCACTTTCGCAAAATGGATTACGATAATTCCGGTTGTAAATCGAAATGACCGCAAGGTGGGGAAGAAATATCGGGAGACGTGATGCAGGGAGAGATCGATGAGAGGAAAAGGGATTTAGAAGAAGGACCAGTGATCTCGGGGAATCGGGATGTCAATTTTCACCCACGGCATACAAAAACAATAACACTGTGCTCACAAACCACAGATCACAAATTACAGTGCTGGTGCACTGGAGGTAACTGGTCCACTGGTCTAGATCAAACAAATAATATTAATCAAGTTGACGTCCGGTGGCGTCAAGGCCACAATTCACACTGAAGACGAATAGTAGGATGGGTAAAGAGTAGGAATTTGAACGCGGAATACGTGTCAATAACATTAGTTGCGGTTGATATTCGCGCGCGCTAAGTGTATTTCACGGATATGGAACAACGATTGTTGAATAAGGTATTTTATAGTAGGAAGCTAATTGTTTAAATTATGTCTAAGGTACGTATGTAGTTAACGATTTAAATTATTCCCTATATATATATATGTTTTATACGCCCGTCCCGGGTTTGAAACACTGTTCATTTTTATACTTCACTAGTTTTCAGAATGAGTCATGCAGTCGAGCCATTATTTCTGTCAGTTGTCAAAATGCAGCTTCTTATCTCATCTTTATCTCGAATAACATAATTAAAATGTCATTATTTTGGTTTTTTCACACACATAGATATTCAGGTTTCAAAATATTATATTACTTCAAACACATTAATTTATTTTTCTTTAATTACGGATAATCAGAGTTTTTTCAGAGAAATAAACAAATTGCTCACTAAACTTTACTGACTTAATAACATACAAATGTCGTTTCGCGAGTGTATGGATAGACACAGAAAATAAAACATTTATATACTGTACTACCATACAACTCTCGCCTCGTTCACATTTGAACGTTCTCTCATACATGCTAACAGATTGTTGAGACATTAAATCATCAATCAGGACCATCTCATTCAGTATCTTATTTATCTGATTAAGCCAGACCCGTACTATCAACATTAGCGTAACATGTCGTTCTTAAAATTCTCACTTTATTTGTTTATTTCACACGACCAAAAAATTTTAGCGAGCCATTCTTAATCCTGTTTATTATACTATATTACTTGAGCCAATTCCTTAATATGTATATAGGTTTTATTTATCAATCTTCATTAGAAACAGCTTCATAAAACATATTTCATCTTGGCATAGGATAGCATCTCGCATGTAATGTAATATAAATAAGAATACACGAAGAGATGACAACTTCGTTTCAAAACTAATTATTTTTCTGCAGAAAATATAATACGACTTAGAGAGAATCCGATTTGACAGCGGGATCGAGAATAAATTTGTTTTTTTAATATTCGAAATACTATGAAAATAAACGATAAACAATTCCGTGTAACATTGAACCGCTTTGAGATATTTTTGATTTTGGAAACAATCAGCTGCAATTATTTCAATTATTCGGTATTCTTACAATTTTGTTTAATTAGTTTTGGCCACAAAATTTACAAAAGTACAGTAAATATGACTAAAACTCTATTTTAACAAGTGTTCCAATATTATAGTGATCCTTGGGTAACATTCAATATTTTTGGTAAACAAATTCCTTAATTTATAATTATATAATCTTTCTGAGTAACATTGAAAAATACGTTTTTGTTATAAAAGATTTCTCTAATAGATAATTTTTAAAAAAGTCTCGACTTTGTTTCCTTCTCCCATGTTAAATCGTTTGATCTACGCTAATGCTCCTGGTTTGAATAAATAAAAAACTGTTTTTTTTTTAAAATTATTAAGCCATTAAAGGCTAACAAGAAATATTGTACGCATTCCCTTTTACTACACCCACTCAATACCCAAGAAGTCACCATCGATGAGATATGCTGTTCCATCCTTGCATACTTGGTCAACATCTACATATATTATCTATATCTATATATATTTTATAATATCTGTGTTTTATATCCATCTATTAAAAATAATATTTTTATAATCTATTAAATCTATTAAAAATATATTTTATAAATCTATTAAAAAATGTTAACGAATATTTTTCCAATATTATTCGTCCTGGGAATAATTGCGCCTTTGTAATTTACTACGCAAAATTGACGTATACAGATTTTGAATCTGAGTATACATGTGTTTCAACGAGGTCTCCATTACTAACTATAATAAATTCTTGAACTATTTCAGGATTGTCGAACCTTTCTTTGGGTAAAATAAATGACAAGTTTTAATTTATCTCATTCGTTAAACACGAAACTGAGGACGGTTCCAAGTCCACAATTTCTGGTCCATGATCACAACAGGGGTTATTAATTAACCATTGCAATGTGGATAAGTGTAGTTCATTGAATTTTATCCAGCTTGCAATGATTGAGAGTAGTTGTTTCTTATATATTAAATATTATAGTAATAAAGACTTTCTTGGCATATTGAAATCTTAGAAACAGTATTTTTAACATAAGCTTTTGCTTTTTAAGAAACATAATGAGTTTATTTTGTTCTTGAACGACATCTAAAGATACCCAGAATAACCAAAAACTTATAAGTTTTCCGGTAACTTTGGACGTGTCCAATGTTACCCTGAATTAGGTCTCATTATAACCTATTCTCAATTAAATAAGTTTTTGTTTAAGAACAGCGTAATTAAATGATATTTTTGCTTGTATGCAAAGTGTGAAATTAAAAATTATAGCTTTGAACAATATTTACCTTCTTGAGGCACTAGAAATACACTAACACTGCTCTTGTCTATAATATGTTAATTTTAAAATAATTCGACAGATCAAAGTTGGTTTTTTCTGTTAAGTATAGTAAGCACATAAATCGAGTTTGTTATTTACAACAATTTCTAGAATGCTTCCTATCACAAAACAGAAAGTAAAAAAAATGCACTTGCAAGTTTTGTCCAATGTTATATTGAAATCCAATGTTACCCGAAATGACTACGCTTTCATGCATATATTTGTGTGCAAATATTTTGTTGAATATCAAAGAAACAATATTGAAGTTCTCCCAAAGTTCCTCCTTCTTCAAACTCACTCCATTCATCCCTTGAAGAATTTTGCAGTTCAATTGAATGTGTACTCCGCACAAGTCTACTTGAAAATATTATACATCATATTTTATGTAAATATTTATCTTTTCTCTTTGAATTTCAGTTGTTATGCTCCTGAATCACTCCCCAGGGGTATATTAAACACGGTTACCGTTTTTTTTGTACAGTCGATGAAAGTGTATGTATTTAAAGTAGGTTTCCGTGTGTGGACGGATATCACGTGTTTTGTTTATATAATTTTTCACGGCTAGAAAGGCGTAAGCTCTCTCCAACCCCGAGGAGCAGTTAACGTAAATATTTTGAGTATTTTATATTCCCAGTACATTTATAAGAAATGTGAATAAGCTTCATCATTTTTATTGTGTCTCCAATGTTGTAATATTTATCATCCAAACTTTTCATACATTTTCGACATATATAGCATGTAAATACGAAACAGCGACGAACATCGTATCCCAAATCTAATTAAAAAGTCCAATGAGCGGCCGTTCTACGTAATTTTTTCATCATAAATTGGAAATTTTAAAAGGTATAAAATGAATCAAGTAGGCACATCAAATTTGTTGAATGAAATAAACCGATTTTTATTCTCGTTGTGTTTTATTTATTTATCAAAATAATTGAAAAGTTTCTTTACAAATTTATTTAGTTTACAATTTTTTTGTTTTGCGAAGTGAATCAATTTACATTGTGGAAGAGTAATATTAACCGCAAATACAAAAAAAAAAAAAAACACCCACAAGAGAACGTACAAAATAATATATTCGACAGTACATAAATAATTCAAAAAAGTTATCTTTTTGAATTATTTTAATATTTGTTATGTTATATTCAGCAATTATGATTTATAACATACATTTATTTTGTAATGTTTAATTATTTTTTGTAGAAGACGGAGAAAGAATTTTTCAAATAATAAAATAGGTTAATTTAATATCGAACGGAAGATACAATCCATTTTCTGGATATCTTGGATGCAGTATCTTTAGGTTAATATTTTAGCGAAATAGTATGTTGACACCTGTTATCTTTTCTTCTATCTATGGTAAATCTTTCCATAGAAACTGTCTATCCACGATTCTTACATGTCATTTTTATTTGTTTTGACAGCTTAGTTACAAAAATTAAATAATTTTAATTACATCGAGATTTTATTTACGTGTGGTATGTTTTGAAGAAATCTCTATCATTGAAATATAGATTCTATTGAGACCCTGATCGCGCAGCGGTTACCAATAGCCACGTAGCGGCCACTAATGGCCACGAAGCGGCTAAAATAGCCGCCCGCAGGGACTAGCAGTAAGCAATCGGCGAAAGCCGATAAGACCCTGACAGCGCAGCAAACAACAATGGCCGCTTCGCGACCATAATAGCTGCCGCAGAGCATTGCATAAAAAAAAACAAGATAATTTAATTATTAATTTTATATTATTATTATCAGGTTATTATAAAAACTATATACTATGTGTATCGTAATATTAGTTTACAATATACGAAAGACTCATTATAAAATAAATTTTATATCACACAACCAGACATTTAATTTTTCAGTAATATTTCTTGTTTACAATCCAATAAAATCACTCAAAATTTTCTATTTAATGTTGTTAAAATATTTGGATTGTAACGTCTTTAATTTAATTTATTAAAAGATAAATTTTAATGGACATTATATTTAAAATCTACTATGCTGTATTGTTTGTAATGTAAATAATCACTTTACATTCATTTATGTGCCGGGGTATTATTATTGTGTTTACATAATTTTAATTTTATTCCTCGCCGAATTACAGTAGGTACCTACCTCAGAAATTAAAAATAATTCAATAAAATGTTGTTTCATGTAATATTTTTTTGTTTATTTTATACATGTGTGTTATATTTACAATACAAGTGTATTATTTTCATTGATTAATCAATGATCTATAATTTTCAGGACTCTGTTATACATTGTAATATTGTTAATATAATTATTAATGATTCGTTATATTTGAGATCAATATTTTCTACACATTCTGTAAAATCTAATAAAATATGCTTATATAAATGTTTTAAAATGAAGGCTCAATATGTCTCAAATGTATATTTCTGTGGCGGGGCTCATTGAACAAATTAATGAAAGATATCAATCTAAAGCATTATAATCCAGAGATTAAATCATTTTATTATTATTTTCTTTAAAAGTAATTAAGCGAACAGAGCGAAAAAGTTATTAACAAAAAAAAAAATTCGCGAACACGAAGTCCGTACACAAAGTCGGTACTCTAAATAATAAGTAGTACTTTCAGCTAATTTTATTAAGAAAAGCTAATGAGCGTTATTGCCCAGAATTTTCCGATGAATGAATTTTCCAATTAAAAATTCAACGAATTATACACCGAGTAGATTTCCGTTTAAATTCTGTGCGATCCCTCTATAACTTAATATCCAAAGATTAATAAATTTACTTATTTACTTTGACCTTCTTTGCCAGCGTTAACATCATACAATATAAATATTTTAATTTCAATGCTAAAGTATTAAAGTAAATAACAACTTCATCCCCTCCATCTCTATCCCTTGTCCTAGGGGGGTCGGCACTTCCAAGAATCCCTGACTGTTGTTTCAGAGACTGCAATCTACTATGGGACAAACTTCATTGTTTACACAAGGAGGTGGGGAAACGGGATGTAAAAATTTAGTATAGGCACAGAACAATAAGTGCTCGAGGACCAACCAGGTTGCACGACTTGCCTGGATTTTCTTGATTGAACACTGAACACAATAGTAGTTTCGGTACGTGCCGCGAGATAACCGAAACATACAATATCAACAGTAACTTGTTCAATCAGACCAGTGTAACGAGTACATAGCAGAACATTCGTTTCTTGACAGTTCAAAGTCATGAATAATACAGACAAAAAGTCGTGCTCAAAGATAAGAGGAAAGGGAGAGATGGAATAGATAGGTATAGTAAACCTAAAGAAGCGTTCACATATACTCATGGCGACCAGATATCCGATTTATACAACTTTACAGAATCGACTCATTAGAGTGATCATTACATTAACATTCTGATTATATCTGACATATCAGAGACAGCTCATTTGGTATCGCTCTATTAAAAAAGAAGCAGGTGTTATTCTCACTCGGTCTCATAATATCTCAAAAACCTTCACAGCCGCTAAGTTACTCAAACAAACTGTCTCAGCAGTTACATATAGCGTATGGATGTTTTATTTCGGATACTTACTAGGTGGCAATAGTTTGACAGCGCAAAGAAAAGGTGTTAACATTTTGCTTGCTACAAATTTTACCAGTAGCCCATAAGCATAATAATGCCAAAGCATAATAATGAAATCCGGTGCGTGACATATTAACCAGCCTGGCTGCTAAATACAACAGATAGATTTGAAAAATTGCAGCTCAAAACATAAATGTGAAAAAGTATTAATAAATATGTTTTAATTTGCATTTATTAACTAAACATAAACCATTATTAATTTTTATAACAAAGAAATCAATAAAAATATAACAGTGAAACTAATTTACTTTGATATAATAACAGCACACTTTTACGAGATAGAATTAACGACACAAGGACAATGTATTATTGCGGCTACCATTGATTAATGTAATATAATCGTGTACGCAAATTGCTTTAAATGTAGATGTTGGCTATTGTAATTCCGGTATCTATTTAACAATATCATAATTTAACTGAATTATGCATATTAGGTACTTATAATAAATATAATAACGTACACAAAAATATTAATATTTTGTCTAATATATTTATATATAAATATTATTAAAGATGACGAATTTGGTGAGATTGAAATAGAAAAAATAAAATTAAAAATGTTCAAGAATTTTAATATACCTACCTAGTATAAATAATTAGTCAAAAAGAATCTCGATTTTACGGCTATAAATTATATACATTTTTAGGGAAAAATACAAATTTGTTAATCATTTAACATTTAACTAAGGATGTGATCCGAGAAACATAAAACATTAATTTTTAGATGCTCATAATATAACCACTTTTGAAGGTAGCATTAGAGCCGGAATGGCAGAAGTCTGGCAATAATATCAATTAAATACGACAGCAAGAAATATGCAAGATGCACATTTACTGGGTGCTGCAAACCGAACATAAAATGATAAATTTATTGAAAATATAAGATTGCGATCTCAGCATATGAAAGGTTATTATTTAAATAAAGCAACAAAATAAACATAATTTTTAATATACATTTTCAATGTAAGTATGTTTCAAAGTGTATATAAAAGACATGCAATGTCATTACTACCCAGAATATATTTTTCAGGCATGAAAAAATATTAATAAATTCTGTTGAAAAAATAAAATAATAATAAAAATCTCCCCGGCGGAGAACGGAATCTCGATCTCTCCCGTAATAAGCGAGGATACTAACCACTGCCCTTCTGGTGGAGCGAATGAGACGTGAAATAGAAACTCTTTAATACTTAAGCTTGTTTACTAGGTGTAACTATTTTTTAAATAAAATTCAATAATAGCATTAAAATTTAATGTTAAGAATGTATAAATAATCTAACACAATAAAACCGCATTATATACTTATATTGCAATTTGATACTCGGCGACTCCTAACTCTTTTAGATTTTATGTAGCCTAATATCGATTCCGATACCAGTAAATATAAAAATAAAATTCAAGGTAATTAAAGGTATTCAATAAAATATATAAATATATAAAAATTATGCATAATTTTCTAACGTAGTTTTCTTAATATATTTAATTGAGGTACCCGCTAAATACTGTGAAGTTTGAATCTGCGTGCCGAAAGCTGGACAGCCTGTTTTACCAACCTATGACTCGAGCGGTGATTGGCTGTCTAAAAGGACGAATCAAGGACGAGAATCCAACTCCGGCGAGCAGGAACGGGATGTTGCAGGAGTAGCGGGTCGGTGGGGCCGCTCTCCGGAAGAGAAGTACGGCAGCGTGAAGAAGGAAGCTGGAGGTCTCGCGGTGGATTCAGAAATTGAAAATGGGACTGATCCATCCGCGGGTTGAGAAGAGACTCCGCTGCAACCAGCGGAGAGGCTGCATGCGAGCTATGGCAGACGGATGGACTCAACGGACTCCACAGTGACGAGAAACGCCCCATGGCAGCCTGACATTTGTTGCGACTTCACCCCTTGCCAAGCTGGGTATAAATCTATATGTGGTAAATTGGTAACATTGTGTGTTCTCACTAAGAGGAAAGTTTAACCGGAAGAAAGAAGATTTCAAAGACTATTATCATGCTTAGAATATCGGGATTCGTTATGTTGCATGTAATAAATAATATAATTTGTCACCTCAGTGTTTGTTCTTAAAAAAATGTTCCCCCATCCGAGGTAGCAAACGACATACGAACACCCATACACTTATAGAACCCAGACTGTGCTAGGTCGGTGGCGGTACCTCTGGAAGAAGACCCGTAACAATACTATGTTAAAAAATCATTTTTAGATTTATTCGTATTAGCACTGTGTATGTGCATAATAAAAGTATTTGTATTGCGTACGTATATAAAAATAAAAATAAAAACAAATTATCCAAGAACACACAATTACTGAATTTCAACCCACAAAGGCAATGTTATTAAACAAATAACATTCCACATATATACAACTATAAAAAAAAAAGATAGATATGGAGGTTGATTGGGTGGAATGTTGAACCGTTACATTGTGTAAAGTGATCATTTAAGCCAACAGAAGATAGGTCGTAAGCCCTGTAATTACCCATACTTCCATATTTTTCCATTAATACAAAAAACAGCTTCGTCTCTATGAGATACAAAATTTTATATCAGGTCAGGATCTTCTTCATCAAAATTAATTAATCGTTTAATAATAAATTGATAATAATAAGTAGTAGTATATAATAGTGTCCACAAGTCTACGAGACTCGCTAAAAAGAAGCGATAAATGTCAAACCGTATTAGCGTGTTCAATCTTCTCTCCACTGTGTGTATTTTCTCAAAGATATAGTAATTTTGATTATCGAAGCAAGTGAAATTTTTTTAATAATTTATATGCTTTTCTAAGTGTCACAATTGCCATTTCCTCCATTCCTTCCATAGGTAACAAAATCATGAAATTGTCGAGTAGCTTTTTAATGTCAATACATCTGCTAGATTCGTTTACGCGTGTGCGTAGCGTGAAATTCACGTACCTAACGCGTGTGTGTTGAGCGGAAGCATATTTCAACTCTGCTAAAATTCCGCTGTATTCAATAATATTTGAATTCGCACGTGTGAAAGGGATCGCTGGGGCGAGAGAGACCCCAGATGTTCCCTAACATTTCAACATTTGCAATGTTTGCCAATAACGAAGGCCTTTCAATAAACATATCCCATGAATACGGGATTATCAATTTGATTCTATCAGAATTACAATATGTGAAATATAATTTCGTGATTATATATTTTCAATTAATACGACATAAATAAATAAGAAATATTGAAACTTCAGCATAGCTTTGATTAAAAATAAATTAAATAAACAAGTTATATTGTAAACTTTTTTAAATAAAATAAAATTTGAAAAATAATTTTTCATTATTTTTTGTTTCTAAATATGTACTTTATCTCAATATAGTTATACTGCTCTCAAATTTCTTTATTAGTTTATAATTCATGGTGTAAAAATTAGAAGCTTGGGTCAATATAACCACACTTTCGGTGCGCGCCAGCGCACCTGGCGCGTTAACCTTCATGTTAAACTCCAATTAAAGCTGATAAATCAGTCTAGATTAAACGACTGATGTGCACCTTCCGAAAGCAAAAGTTAACGAAGTGTATTGTATTACAGAAGGAGGGAGCTGGAATTTAATTTTAATTTTAAATGGACGATGATTTATTTTATTACAACAAATTACCAAGAACTTAACCTGACGCAAGATCCAGCACAGTCAGCAAGAGACTCTTTATTGAGTAGTTGAAGTTCAGTTTAGTTTAATTTAATTTAATCTATATGAATGAAACATATGAGGAGATAAACTAAGAAACAATGAGCATAAGTACTTAGACGTTATAGCAACGCTCACAACTCACAACTCTTCAAAGAAAGTTCATTAAATGTTGTTGCTTCCTATGTGAATGGGACAGCCAAACAAAGAGCAGCGAAAAGATTTATAAAGTTCAGACAAAACATCCTAAGGTGGCAAAAAAAAGTTTTGTTGACCAATGTTATTAATTATTTTTAAGTACATTTATTAAATATTATGATTTTTTATATTCTGTATTATAAATTATTTAAAAATGTCCGATATTAAATATAAAACAATTTCAATTATTAATTTAAAAATATAATTATTCAATACGTACTGCCTCAACTGTTTTTTAAATGTCAACTTTGCGTTCTTTTTACTTAATTTTTTTTTTTAATTTAAGTTTTTTATATTACTAAAAATACATTTTAAAATCATTATATCGAAAATAACTATATCGTTTTTCTTAGTTTGGTGTACTATAGTTGAACAAATTAAATATTTTTTTCATCCATCATTTGAATTATGTAACAAATAATAACAATAATCTGCTTCTGGTATTTTGTAATGTAAATTATATAAATTATAAATAGCTCCTTATTCATTTTAATATAATTACGTAAGTAATAGTGTGATTTAACATGTTTATTTCAAAACACGTACTCAAATAATAAACTAAATGAATGAATGCAACAAACCCTAAATACATTTAACTAAATTAATGAACGTTCACGGAACGCTCATATATTACACAAGCAAACAACCAAATTAGAAGCGACTCCCGTCTGCTGAATGGATTTATGCAACCGAGCTACAAGCGACACCGCACACAGCCGCGCGGGTCAACCTGCACTCGTCTCCCCTCTGCGAGAATTATTTCATGAAAATATATAGTGCATATTTTCTTGTTTCTTATTAATAACAATATGTTTAAGGGCGTGATTAGTATTCTAACAATAATTGTACGAAATGTGTGGTCTGATAATGTCGCAAGGCGAAATCGGTCATCGGGAGAAAGAGCCAGTAGAGGATCGTACGAGATAAGTTTAATTTTAATTTATTCAATTAATTTCTACCGTGTTACATTGAAAAAAATTATCTTGATGCAATTCTACTAAAACGTTGTCTGAGAAGTAGAAGAAAGGTCCAAATTCAAAAATAAACCTGCATCTGATGGTTAAAGATCACCTGTCAACCAACATTGTATTTAATATGTCGTTAGAAATAAATATATATTAAAATCAATGTTTATCAATACTTTTGAATATCCTCGACGTTCATTAAATATCTCTAAAACGGCTGAGATTTTACACGTGAAATCTTGAACATTTTGAAAAAGTAAAAGAACAGCTACCCTTAAAGTGTTGTGGGCTAAGTCTTTCTACCATGTAGGTACGATGTATTAAATCATGTTTCTTAAATATTGTTACAACATTATTTTTACATATTGTAATAAAATGTATTTAACGTGCTTCTCTTTCTCTTCTGCCATTGATTTAGAAACGTCCTTGCGTACTTACTACGTACGTAAGACAAGTACGTCTACAGTGTACACCTCGAAATGTGAAGGTCCAAGAAATAGATTTTGTAACAATTATACATTTATTACAATACGAAACAATTTAGTACAAGGTATATCACTAGTATAGGTCAAACGATTAAGCCGATGGACACGCAGAGAAAGAGACCGCGCCCTGCCGCGCGACGCGCACGCACGCACACCGGCGGTACAGCACTCATACACACTCGCACACATAACCATACAATCCCAAGGACATAACAATAATGATCTCGCATTTATACTTTCCACTGACGACATTGATTAAACTTTTTTCTCGAAGCTCGCGTAAGGTACTATAGAAAGATTAGCGCGGAGCTAGCTATAATTCATTGTATATTGTAGAATTACCAACTGATGCATATCCCCAAATCTTCCCTAGAGTCAAGAGAATAGTTTTATCCGAGTACTCGTACTCTAAACGGCTTTACAATAATAAAAACACCGCTTACAGATTCTACAAACTTCGAAAAAATTACAGGTTCACCGAGATGTTACTTACTAATTAGAATGATCAGAAACCTGTTTTATGAAATGCAGTAATAAATTACAACGTCAACATCATACTGTAATATTATTAATATTTCGCAATCCATCAGAACTAACTTGTTTACAGGTGCGAACGAAGGGAACAATTTTGCTACAGGTCACACACCAAATTTAAGCAGGAAATTGGACCTGGAACCCAGTTAACCCTTTAGTAGTAAATAATATTATTTATTACCAATTACCAGTAGTTCTCCAAAACTATTTTAGAATCTAATGCTATAAAAACTGGAATCCTTTTTGAAACATAAAATCTTTGCTACGTATTTTAGTGGTTGGATAGATTACTTCAGAATTTCGAAGGAACATTCGGCTACGTACTTTACGGGAAACTTTATACGGTTAGTTCACAAATTCATTTTAATATTTTATATCCCGGCACTGGCTGGCAAGAATCCGGTAGATTTCATCTCTGTGCTTAAGTATGTTTGTTTTCTTTTTTCTCTAAATTAAATATTTACGGAGTTGAGAATTTTTTAAAGTTTGGAACATCTGCTATTTTAAAACAAAATAGCGATTCAGACTACTGAACAAACTGAAACAAACCAGATCAATTTTTTTAGAAAAGGTCATTGATATTTACCGAAAGTTGCGGGTTGAGGTTGTTAATGAGGCCTTCTGCAATAGGTAGTACTTATTTAATAGTAATAGTACTTATTAAATACAATATATATGTATGTTTTTTATATTTTCACGTTTACTTGCTTTGTATGTTATGTATTCGATCTTATTGTTTTTTGCATACAATGGGTTTTGGTTTTGTAAAATATATTTGTTTACCAATTTTCCCTAAAACAGGCTTGCCTAGTTGTGCAATGCATTTAAAATGCGTTTAAAATATATGTTACAAAACATATGTTACAAAATATATATATTTCTATCTGATCTACCTAAACACGCATTATATTCTCAGATACTGTATTATACCACCCCTATATTTAATATATTTTTCCTACAAATTTATTTTTCATTGTTGTCTACAAAGCTGCAAAGTGCTCAATATCTGTAAAAATGTTTTTATTTATCACAATGATCCTGCATACTAGGAAGCCGCAGTTTAACATTGGCATTTACACTATCGATGGCGACAACTCGTGAACCTCCTATGGAAAGTTCCGAAATTTTCTAACGCGTTATTTCTATCATTATAATTTTAAGAAATTTTGTAAAACATGATGTCTTCGATAAAACATTATTTATTAAAATAATTTTTGTTTGTTTTTTTCAACAAAATTCTTCACTTGATTGTAAATAGATTTTCTAAAATAAACACATAAACCATTCACTTGTGTTAAATTAACTCGAGTAAACTACGAGACATTATTACGTTGCGCAATAAATTATACAATTTTGAAAATATCCCCCAAAGAGCTCGAGACATCTGCAAACCGCGCTCTTCCAACACACCGAATGAGATTTTTAATTTTCTCAACACGCTCGGAAAACTTTTATACAAAACGTTGCTTCCAAATAATTAATTGTTTTAAATCTGTATAAATAAACGTTTTATTGTTATATTATAGGTATTTCAAAACCTGAATTCTATTCAATTGTGTATTAGTGTTGTTAATATAAAGTATATACACTTATCTAAACTTGGTTGCAATGTAAATATCGTAAAAATTCATTAATTTATTGTTGTTGATTTCCTTAGTAATTTTTTAAATTTTAATATTAAATTTACATAAATCACATCCATTTTCATGATTATCGTGTCATCATTTCGCCCATGAACACGTAGAAGTACTACATATATGCAAAAAGGGGAGAAAGTTAGACATTCTAGGAAATAAAGAGATACTATAATTAACATTAAAAATATACTAAACATTCAAACACCCCCTGTTACATCTCCTCTCCTGTTCATAATAGTCCCACCCATAACCCCCTTCTCCCCAACACCGCTCTCATACCGCCCTCCATGTAGTCGATAGTTCTCGTTTAAGTTTTAGTTTATTACTGACTATGACGCAGTAAGCGTTGAAAACGTTTTAATCAATGTTTCATTTTTAATTTAATTGTTGGGTAAACAACATTGTGTTTTATTTTAATATCTAATTAATCTTTTCAAAAAGTTAAAAATTATGTGAACCATTAATTAGGATCAACTCGATCAGAATTTTTATTAAATATAAACTAAATTCATTTTAAAATAGTAGATATAACTTGCAAAAATCGTTTTGTAATTAATTCGTATTAAAGTAAAGCTCACAATTACGCAGGCCTGACAGAGAAAACACTATGAATTGTGTTTAAGTCTATTTTCTCAATCCAATTTTGTTTAAGGCTATTTTAAGATTATTTTTTCAATTCAATGTATGTCATTTTACCAGATTATTAAAGAAATCTAGTCGTAAAAGAAATTTCCGGAACAAAAATAAAATATTTAATAAATGAAAAAATTATATTATTATATTATATTACCAGATTCTCATCCGAATCCAACTAATCTAAATCTTAGATTTAAACGCCGAGACTATAGCGTAAGTTAACAAGTCTTTAATTTATATTATAGTAAACTTCTGTTTTGCTAAACATAAACAACTCGTACAATTTTGGTTAAACTCTTTATCACAAATGAAACTTGACCTGAAAATACTTTCGGTATTTTAATGTTTTGAGAAACTAGCAACAAACTCATAAGCAAGGACCCATGTTCATTTATAGTTAATACCTTAATTGAGCAAATTAAGACAAAACTTGTCGTTCAACTTTACTCATACATTAATATTTATTATCTCACAATGGAGACACTATATTACGTCAAGATGCAAGACATACGAGAAAGAGAAATTGGATGTAGGAAAAGGAGCATATTAAAATTGTTTGAAAGACGATAAAATTCAAAGTTTAAATAATTCAACTTACGTTGGATGTGAAAAGTGGATTTCCATTACCAGATCGCTCGGGATTTCGAAGAAATCAGGATCCTTTCCGTTCGCAGAAAGTACCAGGGGCAGGATATCCCAGGCTGTTTTGGCTGGTTTCCATCCAAGACTCATGCACAGCTGGAAAAATAATATAATGTTTATTGTGGACAGAAAAAGAAGGGATTAAATTTTAAACAGCTTAAAATAAAATCTATTTAAGGAGATATTTCTTTGAATTTTCATAAAAGTTTCTCGAAAAGTAAAATAAATAATGCATTTCACGGTAGCTGGTTAAGAAAGTATTGCTTGTAAGATATTTTCAAAAGACAAAATTTTAAAATAATTATTATTGATAAAATTAAAAAATAAATAAATATTCATCGCCAATTCGTTATTTGGAAATATTTCAAAATGGATAATTCCTTTTTGGGTGCAATCTGCTTAGAGCTTGTCTTTCCTCGAACGGATTTTCTTTCTGGTCTATTATTGCCTTTGATTAACAATGAATCTTTAGCAAAGACATGACGAAAATCACACCGCGAGTTTTTTTAATGCATTTTAAAAACAGTGCTATTAAATGCCATGAATTGATGACAATCTATATTCACCAAATTTATTTAAATAATATTTTATTTTATACTAATGTGACCACTAACATTACCGAATAAGATTTGGTTGAAGATATTGAGACAGAACAATATTTTAAATTATATATTTTTCTAACAAAATTATATTGTAAAATACACTTATCAACAACATCTGTGTAATATATGATATTGTTAACTTCGAACTGTCATCATGTAAATTCTAAATTCTTATTGAAGTATAACGTGGTATTTATATCTATTAAATAATAAAGAAGAATTTATTATACGTATAGATGACACAGCAATTCCATTATACTATTATTATTACAATTAATATTAAACCAGGTCACTTTATTAAATAACACTACGAAAATAATAACATATAAATACATTTACATCGCCATAAGTAATTTGAAATAGTATATAAATTCTCTGCTTAAATAAATTTCTCTGAATCTAATATTAACTGATCAGGATTTTTTCTGTATTTTATCTGTGAAGTTGTGGAGTGGTTGTGCATTGTAAGATGTTCGATTGGAATCCAAGATTAAATTAAAATTCTTTTTCCTCCTTCTGCATTTTCTTCTTCCTGTTTAGTTCAACTTCATTCTTTCTTACTTCGTTACCGTCCAAATCTTATTGAACAGATGACTTTAATCGAATCGGGATTCACAGTGCCGACACTCTGGCTGTGTTTGAAACATTCAGCATCACTAAGACAGTAGAAAATTTGCCTCTTTTTCGGTTACTACTTTACGCTCCCGGATACGTATTTTCTGATCCAAGGATCGCTGAATCGATTCCAAATGATTTTGAAAAATGAAATAAATTCCATAAAAAGTAATCGTTCATTGGCGATTGTAAGAAGCTATTAAAAAAATTGTATGTATGGACAATATATTTATTGTTGATTTTTTAGAATATTAAATAAAATACACTACAAACAAAACAACTAATCTCAAATTTGTTATTTTTTAAAATTAGATACACGTACACGGAATACATTAACATCAACACTATTTATATTTTCAAACGAGAGGACTAACTTGGCGGTCACCTGGATCGAGGGTCGAACTATTTGATCCCTAGGCGAGTGTCTTACTCGACCAACCAGTTATAATACGCTCTAAAAAAAATTCAAAAACTACCAAAAAATTTAAGATAAACGGACATAAAAATTATAATCAAAATGAGTTTTTTTGTTGATTAATAACCATTATAGGTTAAATAAATAAACAAATCAAATTTATAAACTGTCCCGAATATCTACTATAATTTAAAAGTGCCTTTCTTTTCAAAACGACTAACATCTACATATTATTATATTTCAAGTGTTACTAACTCATTTTAAAATATCCCTTAATGTTTAAGAATTCAAAACAAATCAGATTTTTTTCATACTACTGATAAACGTAAAACAAAACTCCTCAGATTAGCCGAGAGATTGAACGAAAGCCGTAGATGTCAATTCATTTTCTGATCAATCAGGAGGAAGCATCGCTCGTCCTGGACCAGACACGGGGCGTCCCGGGCAAATTGGTTGCCGCGTTTTGAATACAAAACATCCTTTGACGTGTAACGGAGAACATTAAAATGTTTATCTCTGAGCTTTAGGGGGCGCTTTTGTACCGGAACCTTATTATATGTATCAGTTTTTTAACAACGCTGAACAGAATACATTTTTAAAGCTTTCATATTTTAAATAAGGTGCGAAATAATCTCGTCTTTATGGGCGAACGTAATTATAAATATAAAACTGAATTAGTAAAATTACTCTGTTATGTTATTACATATTATGTAAATAATAAGACAATACATGTATTGATGAACCAACATATTTCAAATACCAATGGTATCTTCTTCACGAAACAATGCATACTACTAAAATTAAAAATACAACCATAGATAAAAACAAAACTATAATGGATACGTGGTGGGTAACTAAGTAGGAACTACTATGAAAACAAATTTAAAAGGTGACTATTTGCTAATAGGATTTATAATATTTAACTTGCTATCATCACTTTTTCTTATTTCTAAAATTTCAAATTTATCTAACTGTAAATATATAGTTATACTATAGTATTGTTTTTATCT
This sequence comes from Eubasilissa splendida, assembly GCA_031772225.1. Lineage (NCBI taxonomy): Eukaryota > Metazoa > Arthropoda > Insecta > Trichoptera > Phryganeidae > Eubasilissa > Eubasilissa splendida. The sequence goes on along the minus strand of CM062850.1, from coordinate 26,196,588 downwards.
ATGCTTGTATTTTTAATTTTAGTATACATTGTTTCTTGAAGAAGATACCGTAGATATCGAAACATGTTGATTTATCAATAAATAGTGTTATTATGGAGAACACATTCTTATTGTGAAGTTGTAATTATTCAGAACATAGGTCTGTGATATTTTAAATACAAATTAAATGTATTAATTAGAAAGATATACATGTGAAATCAATTTTATCGAAAAATATTGTTGTTGCTACCGGATCTCTTCCAATTAATACAGTTAATTTGTATTTAAAATATCACAGACATATGTTCTGAATAATTACAACTTCACAATAAGAATGTGTTCTCCTTAATAATATTGTATCAATGTGTCCAAAATTAAATAAAAAAATGAATTGTTAATTCTGGCGTCTCCTATCGGTTTACTCAAAGGTATTTGAGATTCTGTAAAAATAAAGTAATGGCTTTCAAATAATGGAACGATAGATCTATTAATTTGAAAAATGTAACATATAGGTTCGAAAATTTGTTTATTTTCGAAAACTGTGTTGGTATAGCATAATCGTATAATGCACGTTCCCCGGGGATTGGAAGACATCCAGGTTCGAATCCCGCTAGCAACAACAATATTTTTCGATAAAATTGATTTTATATGTATATCTTTCTAATTAATACATTTAATTTGTATTTATAAATAGTGGTTTAAACAAAGTGTTTTATCTTATTATTTATATACAATTGAGCTCTGTCTTGAACTGTGATACCCCATTAAAAAAAACCCGGAATGCTAAAATAATTTGGTAACCACCAATAAATTAAATTATATAAATATCTATAAATTAAGCCTATAAGAGGGATTTTAAAAGGATGACACAATCAAGTTAAAACATTTTTGGAAACAATGGTTTAAAAAACTATTTGAACAACATAAACAGCAATTCTTAATGTTATGAAACATATCCCGATATCAATATTTGATTTTATAATTAATATTCAGCAACAAACGATTCAGCGAAAGGTTTCCAATATTTTTAACAACCGGTAGACGCGAACCGGTGCGAACCCATAGAGGGACGTCATTGTTCTGGAATATTTGCGAGCGAATCGGTTGTAATTAACATTTGAAACATATTGTGTCTATGTAAAAGTACTGGAAATGTTTGCCAACTAGGTGCATGAACTTTTAAATAAAATATAATTTCACCTCAGAGCTAGCGTGAAATTTTTAATTATCCAGTAAAAATTTTTGTAACAAAAGTGAGAAAGGAGTTTGAAATATTTTTGTTGTGTCGTGAATATTTTAATTTTTTTTTAATTTATCGAAGTACAAAATTTGTAAAATTATTTTTCACAAATTTAATTATTATTAAAACCAGATAAAAACCAGACCATCAATAGATTCACTTAATATTTTAAAAAAATTATCACGTTTAAACATTCCTTCATAAATATCACTAAATTCACGGTACCAACAAATTTTCTGTTCTTAAAATTAATGAGATTCTCACAATAAACCCTTTTAAAAGTATGTTTGATTTTGATCCTCACCTCTGTAAACTCTACAGTCATTGGGTCCCCGAGAATGGATCCATCGGGATTTTTATACCCGGCATAGCTTAGGAGTTGGTTGTTCCAGATTCTGTAGTCATGCTTTCCGTCAGTTCTCTGCTTGAATATGGTTATGGCAGATCTGAAAACGCATTTTTTTTAAAAATAAAATGTTTCATAAATATTACTATTTATAAATATGTAAATAAATATTACAAAGGTATTAAAATATTTAAATGAGAATTAGTTTTTTAAATTCAAAACTTAGAACAAAGTTGGATGATTTTATGGTATTAATTTTTGTTATAATATTTTCAGCACACTCCTGAGATGTTTCAAATAATATAAACATAGATAGTAACAATAAATAAATCAAATTAATTACGTATGTCTTTATAATTACCTGATATTGCCTTTGTTCGTGGCGTATTTAATGTGGTCGCATAAAGTGACGAACATTCCACTGGTCGTGGTTATTTTACGACCATCAAAAACCTGAAAAAAAGGTTATTTATTATTAATCCTGAAGGAGAGTTAAATACAATGCAAGCGGTTGTTTCGCAACCCCTTCGGGTGGTATAGTAACACCATTATTACGCAGAAATAAAAAATATTTAGGTACACAAGAAACCTCTTTTATTATTCCGTTGTGTTTTTAATTTCGCGGTAAATTTAACGCTGAAAAGTGGGCAAGGAACGACTTATTCTAGTATTAATATTTTTGCTACCCTAAAATTTATTCCTGCATGGGAAGTATTCATGTTTCTTAAACATATATTATTCTTCGGTGCGTAAACAGAATAAAGCGTTAAATAATGCCATAATATACCTACAATAAAATAGATAAACAGCTTTCATGAATTTCATTATATTTTAGCAGAATATTTTGAAGACCCCTTTATGGTGCTGGTTGATGTACAAGGCGACACATAACATGACGCTTCTGTATCTTCAAGAGCTTTGTATCCCAGATAGTTTGAATGGTATACGTCAAACTCTCAAGTCAGCCTCTACTTCAGCCACAGGAAGGTTTGTAAAACCGACCAACCGTTGCCAGAAGTCTAAATTTAGTGAACGGTCATTTGCGGTGGCAAGCGTTGAACTCTATGCCCTCCTTCACAAGAAACAGTGCATCAGAGACTTTATTTAAGAAGAAACCAAAAACGCACCTTTTCAAAAAGTTATTTTCATGAGTGAAACAATTTACAATTAACAATTTTAAATTTTAAAAACCAAGATAACAGTTTATGTGTAAAGCGTCCTTGAGGTGAAAGTTTTTAGGAAAATGGCGCTATACAAATTATCCATTATTATTATTATTATTATTATTAACCCTACTAGTAATATAATAGTATATGATGGACACCACTCTAAAAAAAATCTGTCAATTTCAATTTCAATATTTTACAGATTTTTGAAATCTGTAATGATAAAATTTGTAGATAAGCCCTACTTTATTATTTTTATCATTCATGATATGACGATAATAAAAAAAATCCATCTATACTAAACAAAGACTACGAATCATGGCAATTTGCACATGCGCGAACAACGGCAATGACAGTTATCCATTATCTGCCCAATAACTAGCATGTTTATAAATGTGAAATAATATTATCGTATCAATTATACGCTACATACGGACAGTAATAAAAATAATCTTAAAAATGTGAATGTGAGGTTAATAAGCATTTGATGACAACCTGACTTGCTCGACTGTTAATAATTTTAATCTTTTTACAATAACTTTTTGGTTATATTATTCAATTTTCATTAATTTTGAACAAGGAATTGTATAGACTGCTCTCTTAACCGTTTCATCAATTCCAAAGACAATGGTCGTGTCACGTAGCGACCAGTAAAGTAAAAAAAAATTGTTATATCTTATTGAAAAAGGTAGAAAGTAATAAGACAATGCGAGATCATAAACTCAAAGAAAAATAAACAGGCTTACATCAAAAATTTTCTAAGTTTTCACGGTGATTTATAATCTTCTACATAGAATTTTCTAGAATATTTTGCCGTGTATTACTGATTTTTTTTGGCCGACATTTCTGAGCTCGTGTCCGTCGAGCAGATAACGAAAACATACTGCTAAACACATCGCGCAAAAAATTCTACATTAAAGATATTCCTATAATTTATTAGTATTCTAATAAATGTATATTATAGTTTTTATGTTAACATCTAAAACATGTATATTTTTTCGGTAACAAGTACAGTTCGGTACATCAGTTTTTAACACCATTTCTTACCATTTTTAAAAACCTATAAAAGATCTATCATGACATAACTACTATTGAACAGACTGGCACTGTTACGCTTATATATCGCTTCGTTGATGAGAAAGTGACACAACTTAAAATATATAAGAAACATTTATTAATATATAATTTATAAAGATTATCACTACAAATTCACAAAGTCACAAGTCACAAAATTTCCAGGTTCGTATCCCAGTAGCAACAAAATATTGTATTCGATAGATCGATTCTTTTTCTGTATATCTAGCTAAATATTATCATTTTTATAATCATCTATTGAATTTACACCAAAAAAAAAATTTCCCACCCCCAAATTATATCCAGGGACATACTGGAATCAGTCTCTTTATTTTAAATTAATCAGAAGAATCTATTGTGGTCTCACTTGGGCGAAAACTGCAGTATTCCAATATATCAGAACCAAACTAGAATCGATGGAAGGATTTGTTTTCGTTGAGCAGTTTGTTTTGCGTTTTCCATTAATTAAAAGTTTGCACACATCATCCGATATTTTCGCAACGAACAAAATGCTTCCGTTTTGTTTAATCCGGTACAAAACGGATATTTGCGGTTACACGGAAAGCAAACAGTATCATATTGACAGGTTTTCAAACAGAAATGTTTCCGAAAAATTTGTTATTCGAATTGTACTAAACCTACTTACAATTCAAACCATTTAAACAATATTTGGTTCAAGCACAATTTCGTAGCGTTTTTAATTAATATTATAAATATATTTTAAATAAAAAAAGATGTAATACTTTTTTAATGTTAACAGTAAAAAGGCGAGCATTGTCATGCTGAAAAATTACTAGATAGAGTTCTCCCAGTCTTTTTCTCGAATTGCGGCCTCAAGGCGATGGCTGAAGGAGGTTGAACAAATTCATAGTGAATTTTTTGTCCCGCCAAATGCACAAGTTACGTGGATAGACACTTACGTGGATAGACACAAGTTTTTACACGAGGAGTTGTCTGTTGATATAAAAGTATCATTTTTCGTCACAGTGACAATTTAAAACAAAAACGAGTTTGATGTCGTTACCTCGATTAGACTAAAAAAAAAGGGTATATAGAAAATGTTTGTCTTTTTGTACTTATCACTTCATTTTATTTAGCCAAAAATTAATACAAATATTTTACAAATTGAACAATTTCAAAACGTATTTAATAAAACAGTACTGTTCCATATTCGTAACTATTATTTTTTTATTAGGTGAACACATATACTTCCACACTTGAACCAAAATGATTATTGTTAAAAGTAGTGTATTGTCATCAGTTTTTAGTTTGTTCCTACCCCATAGTTTATTCCCAATTTAGTACACATTGTTTCTTTAGCTCGACTGGTTATTTTGAAATTGTATTTCGTCGAGATTTGCAGCGGAAGTATCGTCCTCGCTCAGTCATCAGTCATATTGGATCAGTTCTAAAGTACATGTTTGTCCTCCACTCAGTTTTGAAGTTGGAAGTTTGGTGTTTTCGTCATTGTGATCAGTATTATTGGCGATCATTTTGGACGTACGCAACAGCGTATTCATGTGTGCAATTATTGAACATTGGACGGTAGATTCGCCTGTCGTTGCGTTTCAATTTGGGTGATTTTCAGGATAAGCCAGTGATTCCCTCATCCCTCATCAGTCCCTCATTCCAATTCCCTATTTCCTATCCACCCACCCTTTCCGATTCCATCACCCACCACTTGTGATCGGCGACTTGCGTCGGTCACAAGTACTATGGCGTTCAAATTACATTATATATATATATTCATTAATATTTGAGCATTTTCACTGATCCCATTGACATATATATCTAAAAAGTACTCTTGTGCACTATTAGATATACATCAATAGTGAGGGATGCTTTACTATATGGGGTATGTAAGGAAAATGAGAAAAAATAACTACATAGTTACCGGTTCTGTGTGAATCCTCCCCCAATAAAAACCACCTTTTTTTTTATATCAGTCCAATGCATTTGTAGTCAACCTCTACCTCAAATTGGTCTGATCAGACGCTACTGCAGGACTTCACCACTGCGACATTCATCGGTCAGGCATTTCACACATTCCACAGTAAATTGTACAATATCAGCAACCTTACATTTCTTTTCACCCACTCGTTGGCACAGTATACATGATATAATTTGTAATGGTTAGCAAATAATTACCTTAGGTAAATAGTCAGAAAAAACACATCGCTTGTTTTATTTTCAGGAAAAAATGTTAATAGCATACCTTTTGCATTTATAACATTACTTACAGGAGTCAAAATTCTAACAGACCATGGTTTTATTTGTTTTTTATTCGGTTGGTGAAAGTTGTTTTAAATGTTTCTCGGGGCGGTTGATGATAATAAACTCCAGTAAATTGGTGTTTTAGGACAAGCTGAAACTTTTTATGAGTGTGTTGGGTTTTTACTTCAAAGCTTCGTAAGAACACGTAGAAATTAATTAACCGCGCTGTTAGTTTGGTATTATAACAATGCAAAATTAACATTTCAATGGCGGTCTTTGCAAAATGTAATTTCTATATTATAAGTATGTAAAAATTTCTTTATATTACCTAGTCTGAATTAGATATTGACGTCCTAGAAACATTATATATTTGCATAAACGGTATACTTGCAGTCAGCAAAACAAATATCAGATATCTCATTAGAGACGAAGCTATTTTTTATTATATACTTTCATATATTTTCCATTAAATATAATAAAAAATAGTTTGTCTCTATGAGATATCTGATATTTGTTTAATAAGTGCCTTTGTAGGTAAAAATCCAATAATTGTGTGTTCTTGGACATGTTCAAATATTGCATTAGTAACATATGAGAAAAATTAAGTTCGTAGAAAATATTAAATACAATTACAGAATATATACATATGAACATATTCTTCATCTGATATACGGTCCCCTTCAAAATAGTCCCTTCTTAAAGCAATGTATAATAGTTGATCTAGCGTTTTTTCTATTGTACAAAGCAGTATTCAAAATCAATTTGCGAGAGGATGTAACTAGAGATTCCAACCCGAATTTCCGAATATTCGGTATTCGAATATATACAGCCTTTTTCTACTATTCGATACTCGAATATTTGTGCAGCTATTCGAATAGTATTCCTACTATTCGTATAGATGCTCTAAGGATGGAATATTAAACAATTCTCCGGATTCTGATTCGGATGTAGAAGAGATACCTGTTGCTTTTTCGAAGAGTTCACCGACGTCCGAATTGCAAACTGAATTGAAAAGCACCATTTTATCCCTCGTAGAAACTACAAATGTTTGTTCAAATAATTCAAAAAAAGATTTTAGATATTTGGACAATTTCAAAAAAGGACAAAAACGTTAGACCTACTATTTAAAACACTTTCAACAGTTAAGCCAACGTCAACCGAACGGGTATTTTCAACTGCAGTGACGATAACAACAAAATTAAGAACAAATTTAAAATTCAGTGCGTTGTTATTTTTAAAACTACAATTATTATTATAATTAGTTTATTGTAAATTAGCTCGTTTTCTCATAAATTTTGATGTACTTGCGATTTATTAAAAATATTCAAAATTAATTTCATACTGTCTTTAGAAACTATTCGAATATTTTTAGTTTCACTATTCGAATAGTTGATGATGTCGAATAGTTGGAATCTCTAGCTGTAGCTAAGCACGCGTCGTAATCCATTCCACTTCCACTCGTAAACTCAATGATATTTCATGTCTTTTGATTTTAAGGGATAGAAAAAAATCAAAGAGAAACAGATATAGAAAATACGGCAGTTATTTAAACATGGTTATTTCATCACAATAATTAGCAATTTATTCGAGCTCGTAACCATTTCAATATCTCCAGACGCAATACCGTAACGACTTATCCATAGGGAATAAATTTTCTATTCATAATTCCCACTCTATAGAAAAAAACGCACAAAAAATATTCTACGATCATAATTATCAGCTCTCGTACATATTCTCGTGAAGTATTTCATGTTGGTACACTGATTTAATAATAGTTTCGATGAATATTCCTTACGTAAGGCGATCTTGACTAGTTTTTCATCTAATAATATTTCTCTTTTATTCAAAACAATTGATATGCTTAATTTTATTACTAATTTAATTGAAATGATTAAAAATATTTGGAATGATTAATAGATATTAATTCATTTTTTTACAGATAAAGCTGCGAATTTTAACAGAACATACCTACCGTTCATTGATAAATAATTAAACGAAATATTCACCCTCGCATTATTTTATGCACGTGCTAAATTTATTGTCTTTGTTAAATTTTACGATCATTTTAATTATTGTTTGAACTAGTTATTTGATATTGTTGTACATGTCATACAAGGAATTGATTTTTTTTTAAAATTATTATGAAAACTCGATTTTTGACTTTCGGAAGAGAGTATTCCACAAAAATCGGTTAATATTTCAATATAACAGATTATTATCATCTGAATATCAAAAGAGCGTATAGAAGTTAATTTATTAATGACAATCAATATTTTGTATATAGATCCACAATAAAATAATTATTGGCAAATTACGACTCTCTTAGAATTATGTTATACTAAATATGATTATAATTTTATCATTAATTTACTTTTACTTCCGTCATAAAACTCCAAGAATAATAAAATCCAAGTATTGTCATTTAAAAAATTAATATTTTTCTAAAATAAACTGACGTACTATAGTGGTTCAAGTCTAGGACCTATTTATTACCAGTTGACTACTCCCCCAACTAAATGTAACACATTTTTTCCGCAGTAGAATACTACCAACTTTATTAAATACAGTGTTTTATAGATTGAACTTTACATTAAGTTTATAAATGGTGCCTGGTAACTGGAACATTGTGCACAACTATTTTTCGTTCAATTATAATATTAAAATTTTTTATTCTTCTAAATGGCACCATTAACACCCTGAAGTCTTATTAAAAAGTATCAAATACATAATACTTTTTTTAAGATTATACTGAGTTTTTCTAATATAAATAATTCATTCTTAATAATTAAATCAGAGCAAAGTTACAGGTTCAAGTCCCGGTGCTGGCTTAGAATATTTTCAAAAAAAAAAACTATTTATCATTTTTTTCAAAGAATGCATATTTTATTATTTATTGACGAAATAAAAGTATAGAAATTATTTGGGACTTATACTTATATGTGATATAACTTGAACGAACTAATGTTCAGTGCCTACCACCTCCCCTCCCCCGCCACTAGCGAACGGTCAGACGACCTTGAATCGGAACGGCTAAACATTGTTATCAACCTCGTTGACTTCATGAGTCTATTTTTCAACCTTTGGCGAGATAGTGATATAATTTCATACAGTCCATTGCATCCGGAGGTGATCTAAAAATCCAGAAGTAGCAGAATCGGTAGCAGTTGAATTATATTTGAAAAAGTATTAATTTGTCAATATTTATATTATTGAGATTCTTTAGACAAAGTCTTGATCGCTGTGTAATAATAAAATAATATTTTTTATTTATTTGTCAGGTATGTACTTACTTCCAAAAGCTATACATCTAGTTTTTTTTATAAAGTTTTCAATACATACCAGTATCAAATAAAAAAACACAATTTTATGTAGTATTCAAATATGGAAAGAATCACAGACCACCAAATATATAGACATGAACTAACGCAAATTCCTCGTTCAAATATTTTCATTTTGGTGTCGCCCGCGTGATGATTTTGGTACCACTTACGCAATCAAATAGCTTCGCGATTTTTTTTCATCCGCGATTTGAACGAACATTTTAACGCTGACAATATAATACGCATTGATGTAAAAAATACGTCTCGTTTACACAAAGATTTAATTTTAGAAGAGTAAATATTTTTTATGTTGCATAAATGTGTCGTAAACCATCGGATTTATGTTTCCACTAAGAATGTGTGTAGAATACCCCTCGTTCCGCATTTAATGTTCCAAACCGCTCTTCTATTTGTACACATTATTTCACGTCCATATTCATTTACTAGTCTGTGGATAAAATAAATTTAACACATGCGTATAATATCAGAATGCACGACAGTAGTAAAATTTAATACACAATCATTGTTGAGTCGTCTATTTAACCATTGAATAACCGGCAACCATAAAAATAAAGTTCCCGTGTCAAGTTCATCGCAATCATAAAAAAAAAATGTTCATCAATCAATTCGATGAATATTTAAGGAGTTACCTGGAACTGATTATATTTATTTTACGGTTAGAATATCTTCTTATTCCCTCCCTATCCCTTAACCCCGGAAACTTTGAAATAATTCTTAATTTACGAGTACAGCGGCTCATCGATCAAGCTGCTCGAAAGGACTGAGAAGAAATAATTATGGTTGAAAATTTATTACTTGATAAATATATTTAGGATATTTTCTCCAGCGGCGGTTGGATTTTCAAGCCTATAAATTTAACAAATAAAATAAACAATAGTTACTTTATTCCGGAACGATAGGGTTAGCGTACATTAATCGACCGGAAATGCATACATTTGCAAATAATAAACAATTATCTCAATTACCTACCGTAAACTTCGGCTACGACAAAACTGACCCACGTTAGAATAATTCGAAATTCTTTTATTATTACGTACCAGAACTCTACTGCCTTAAAAACTATATTTTTGTATATTTTTTAATACTATTGTATTGATTTTCATAGATTATTCAACTTTGTTTATTAAAATCATTTAATGAGTAATTTAAAATATCAACCATTTTTAGAAAACATCATTTCCTTCTTCAGGATGATAGATTAACTAAGCAAAAAATATATATGTAACATTATTCTAATGTTTTAGAAAAAACTTTCTTTTTTTTAATAATTTAATAATTATTTCAAAAAATAAATCTAGTAACTACTTAACTTGGTGATACAAAATTATTATAAATTTTTTTAGAAAATTATTTTTAAATGGGATTTGTGGTTAAATTAGTTGGTTATTTATAATATTAAAAATACTATTGTATTGCGTTATATTATATCGAATATTTATTTAACCTAAGAAGGTACAATTTAAAGAATGATTGTTAACATGTAAAAACAATTTTTTCATTGATTACCTATTTTTATTACTAAAATTCTACCACCGCTACGAGTATTTAGAGAGAAATTGATGATACGTGATCTATGTAAAAATATGGCTTGAGATATTTTTAACCATCAGCATAATTATACTACAAATATGAAAGATCTTTATAAGAAATATCATACTCTTGATGAAAATGGGATAATTACAGCATCTTTTGAGTAATACCTGCATGATTGGTGAAATAATTTAGCAAAAACCATTATATTGTCTGGAAGAAACTAAAAAAAACCTATCTATCGAAAAAGCATTTTATTGCTACCGCGATTCGAAAGATTACTGAATATAAGTCAAAAATTTGTCGAAAATATTTTCGTTTGCTACAGCTATAGCGCTTCTCCGGATAGGAAGAAGGTACAGGATCGAATCCCGATAGCAATTAAAAAAAAATTCGATACTTTTATCTAAGGACTTTTTCTGTATATCTGTCTAGTTGATTAATGTAATTAGTATTAAAATACCACAGAACTATGTTCTAAAAATGCAATTGCACAACAATGTGTTCTCCATTAAAAATATTATATATTTTTTATCAATCCTTCCATTCTTAATTTCAATATTCGTATTGGTAAACCATGAAGATGCGATTTTTATAATAAATTAGTTTTTGAGGGAAATTTCAGGATGTAGAAGGGCGAATATAACCTGGCTATTTAGGTCTGGTCACTAAATATATAAACAGTAAAATGTAATTTTTCGCTAGGTTAATTATTTAAGTATATTTCACTCAAGACTATACTAACATACGAGTTGGTTGACAGCTACATAACTTGCGTGGTTACCCATCTATATGTTATTTACGTTAGATGATCAAATCAGCTGCTTCTTCTATTACATTTTTAGGTTATCTTCTGTATAGATTTTTCTGAACAATTCTTTTATGTGTCTCCAAATTCTCCAGTAGAAGTTTCGGATCCCATATAAGATCATGTCACTAATGCAACGTATTATGTGTAGGTGTTATGTTAAGAACTAGCTTGCAATGCCGTGTTTAAAGCAGAATGTGCCGTATATATGTTTCGTAACAATACCGTATTAATGGACGTTGCGTTACATGTATTTATCGCCGGATCATAATGTGTGTGTGAAATCTTCGAATGGGCGAGTTTTAAAAGGCCTGATACTGAGTAATATCAAAAGGTTTTAATATAAATTAAATTTATCAATTAGAAAGAAATATGATTAAATAGAATTTATCGAAAATAAATTTTTGTTGCCACCGGGATTCGAACCTGGATCCTTTCCTATCCGGGGAAATACATTAACCGAAATATTTATTCAATAAATTAATTTTTTTTGTATATCTTTCTAATTGAAACATTTGATTTGTATTAAAATACCACGGAACTATCTTCTCAAAAACTGCAACTTCACAATAATAATGTCTGAAACTGAGAATATTTTTTAATGATCTTATTAAAATTGTAAAATCCTACTGTGTGAAATGTAGGAAAGTTTATAGATTTACTATTTGCTTCTATCTATTTTGATGAAAAAAAAGATACTCTGAAATCGTTAGATGGAAATCATTAATTATTGTAAATAAATAAAGGTCAACAATTTCACACCCGGGAGAACGAGGAATAAAACTTTATTACCAGGCTTCATTCTAATAACTGAGCGTCAGTTTTTCATTTGTTTATCCGAGCAATGTGGGTTGCTTTGGCACGAGGAATAAATTAATATTTTATTTTGAAAAACAATATGATTTTGCCGACCGCGGAATGGATGGCTCGGGTGCTGGGAAAAAAATGACTTCCAACGTTTTTCTTTCACCTTCCCTCTCGTAAAAGCTTAATTAAGTTTACTTTACGCGAATTTATTTTATGCTCCGTTATTTTTAATAGCTAGTTTGATGTTTTATTTTTTCTGTAAATTTATTTTAACGTTGCGTTGTAAATCAAATTATCCCTGTTGGTTTTACAAATATCAAATATAATATTGGGTACTTTTCTCATACCTAAATTGAAATCAGCGGTTTTGCTTTTTAAACTTTTTTTTCCTCGTAATACGCTGGCACTAGATAAAATAAATAAATAATAATTATTAAAGAGAACACATTATTATTGTGAAGTTGTAATTATTCAGAACATATCTCTGTAATATTTTAAATACTAAAGATATACATATAAAATCAATTTTATCGTAAAATATTGTTGTTGCGCTACCGGAATTCTTTCCAAACCGAAGAAGGTGCATTATCCAACTATGATAGAGCGATAGTTGCTATCAGTTTACTCAAAGGTATTTGAGATTCCGTAAAAACAAAGTAGATGACTTTCAAATAATGGAACGATAGATGTATTCATTTGAAAAAGTGTAACATATAGATTCGAAAATTTATCATCAAAAGTAGTCTCTGTAGCATAGTTGGATAATGCACCTTCCCCGGTTTGGAAAGAATTCGGGTAGCGCAACAACAATATTTTTCGATAAAATTTATTTTAAATGTATATCTTTCTAATTAATACGAGGGGCAAGTAAAAATGAAGGTTCCTACATTTTTTTCAGGTATAAGGTATTTTTTATTGCAATAAATAAGTAAACCATCTGAAAGCTTGTACTTTATTCTATTTTTCTACATAGTCTCCTGATTTTTCTATGCATTTTTCCTGACGAGTTATCCACTTCTGAAAACCCGCTTCGAAGAATTCCGCCGCCGTTAGCCATCACTTTCCCTGCGGAAAGCGTCTGCTTAAACTTTTTCGGCCTAGGCGATTCAGGATGGCGCCATTGTTTGGACTGTTCTTTTGTTTCTGGAGTGACGTAGTGACACCACGTTTCATCTCCCGTAATAATGGAGTCCAAGAATTCTTCGGTATTCTCGGCGCATTCTCGAAGAAACCCCTCGGCACACTTGACACGATTGTCTTTGTGGGTTTCTGAAAGCATGTGTGGGACCCACCGCGCGCACACCTTGCGATAACCAAGTTTATCGGTCAAAATGTTGTCGATGGTTTTTTCACAAACCTCAGGAACCTGGACAGCAAGCTCCCGAAGCGTTACTCTCCGATCTTCGAGGAGAATGCGCTCAATCTTCGCCACGACTTCGTCCGACACCGATGGCCTCCCACTCCTTTGCTCGTCGTGGACGTCTGTGCGTCCTTCGGAGAACTCCCTGCACCATTTGCGGACGTGTTGGACGCTGATGCAAGCTGTGCCATAAACTTCTTCCAACTGTCGATGAATTTCAACAGGTTTAAGCTTCTTCGCGTTTAAAAATCGAATCACCGAACGGATTTCACACCTGGCGGTAACGGCGATGGCGGGTTCCATAGCGGATGGCTGTCAGGCCTTTACTGAGCGTCGCAGCGTTTGCTCCCGGTAGTGGGGATGTAGTTAAGGGACCAACAATCAAGGAGGTGTTGCCGGATTTCGCCTAGCATCTCGCGTGGCGAGTGTACAGCGTAAGGAACCTTATTTTTTACTTGGCCCTCGTACATTTAATTAGTATTTAAATAATTATTACATTGAATTAAAATAATGTTCACGGAATTAGCGTGACTTCAATATTACTACTATTTTAGCAACAAATTGCCGGGTCCTCGGACAAACATACACAATAGGCCCTTACCTACCCACTACACATCTTATTTAATTTCTTTATTGATAATAATTAATTGAAAATTATTATGTATATTTTAATGAAAATACATTTTTATTGTGAAATTGCAATTTCAGAATATATTTCTGTAGTATTTTGAATGCAAATTAAATTAATAGATTTTTTTCTCTATATCTTTCTAATTGATTAATTTAGTTAGCTTTACACTTTTACAATAGTTTACATAAGGTACAAATAATTGTCACTGCTGGTTTATCTGGTTTGGGGTTACTTCTTTGTTAAAACTGTACGGTGCGATGGTACAACCAAAATATTTTATTTTTAAATTTAAGATATATTTACTTATTTATTCGTCACTAATATTTTTAAAATTATTATGTGATTGTTGTGATTATTGAACTTGTTCAGCTGTTTCGGTCTCCCCGGGACCCAGGCGGCATCTACTCCGTAGCCATAGTTTGTTCTATGAATAATCAAGTTACCCGAGAAGAGTCTCAAATACCCGACCGAATACGGTCAATAGGCGAGCACCTTACCACTATACTAAACAAGCGTTTTAATGTTTATTATTATTATTTAAAGTCAACAGCTAAAGTAACGTCTATTTATCGTTAAAACAGCAGGAATAAAATTGTTGCTGTTTAATATTAGACAAGTAGTCACAATTTAGAAGAATCTGTGAAGAGTTAATTAAGGTTGAAACTAAATTTTCAGTAAGCATTCTGGAGTAGTTTCACCGGACATAAACCCCTGCTAATTGTTGAGGAGGAAAATGCGAGGGCGGAAAATTAGAATTTCAAACAAATTTTAGCGAACGAATTCAATTCTGAGTCAACTAGTTTGAAATTTCACTTGTTATTAATCTGTTTTCAAAATTTCAGGATTCAAGCTTTATGTATTAAACAGAATTGCGCAAAAGACGCGAAAGTGTTTAAAACATTAATTAACACAAATTAGATAAATCTCTCTCTTTCGGTCGATGTGCTCAAGACTGAGTATCGGGGCCTTTATTCTTCTTTCACAGCGCGAACTATTTGCATCCACTCTTCGCCATCTTGAGCCATGTTTAGTGCGACGATCACTAATTTCTCCAAGCTATCTCCATCTCTCTTAGCAACATGACCAAAGTAAGAAAGAATTATTTTCCTGTCTTTCTTAGTTCCTGAAGAATGGAGACATTTGTTTGTTTCGTGGTCTATGGTATTCGCAGCACGCGAAGCCTCTAAGGTGTGTTCCTTTCTTTACTTCTCAGGATCCATATTTTGACTCCACGAGTATACACAGCTATGAAAAACAAGGTTCCTTGATGATTGATCGGTTAATCACAATTTGTAAAAGTAATAACATTTAACATAAAAACGATTTACCGTAAATATGAAAACATTCCTAATTATCTGGAATTATATGTAATTTCGCACAAGGTCAATATTTTTATAAATTTGCTCCCACCCTATTTAAATATAATAAATTTATAGCATTCACGGATGCTGGCATTTATGAATATAAATACTTTGAGAAACTTTGGAGGATCAATTGTCCGGGAGAATCAACGTGTAAGGGATCAAGTGGCAGAGGAATCTACTGTCCGGGAGATCAATTGACATTATCAGGGGATCAATTGTTGGGGGACCAACAGTCGGTGGACCGGAGAACACAAAAGTAATCAACTTATCAAATTTAACCAAATACTTTAAGTTTTACGTTTTAATTATATGTTATTTAAATGCATCTTGCTTTACTCTTTACATATACTGTATATTATATCTAACACATTGAACAATGCATTTACGTAAAGTTTTACAAAATATTTACCTAATCTAATGACATCTTGTTTAACTCTTTATATATATAATTGTATACATTGCTAATAGCACTTTGTTTACTACTATACCGGAAAAACACTGTCTGCTATAATACAGTCAAATACTAGTGTAGCAGACAGGGTACCCAAATATATGTCTTACTTTACTCAAATGTTTATCCGATTATAATATAACACACTGTACTAAGAATCAAATAAATAAATTATTATTAATCGCATTTTTTACATTTCTTGGAGCGGATGTATGTAGCGGTTTATCCAAATTTTAGTCAACTTCAACATAGCAGACTTGGCCATACCAATTCACCTTTAGACCTCGGCCTTGCATCCTCTATTTCTTGAGACGAGAGATCCCAGGGAGACAAAATCACTGACCTTTTCTTAGTCTTAAAGATACTCAGTAATAATAATAAATCATTTAAAAGGATACACAGAAAAAATCTATTTATCTAACAATATGTAGTAACAACCGAGACTTGAATTTAGCTAAAATGATTATCCAGCTATTCCAAAAAAATATTGAACCTGAGACAAAATATCCTATGAAATATTTTGCAGAAATGATATTGTAAAACAAGAATTTGTGAAATTTAAAACGGCTGGCGTTTGAAAGAAACATTTTTTTCTTACGTATGGTATGTTTTCACGGATGAGAATTCTGAGAATAAGTCTGTAAAGGTCGGTATGTACTGGTTGCGTCATTCTATATCATTATTAATATTTTAAACACTTTGTAGAAGTGAATTTGACTTATTGTGTATTACACTTATAATTGTAAACCTATCATATAGTATTCATATCAATCATATCAAATTCAAATATTTCATTGATAAATAAATTCTCGAGTTCACATTAAGTTTTAAAATACGGAAAGTTTTTTAAATAATAAATAATATGGTCAGATAATTTTTATAATTAATAACAAAGTTGTCAGACGTTTAATTGATAAATACCTACCTTATAGGTTTTGTTTGAGGCATTTAACGTCACCTCTTGTTAGTAAAGTCGTTACCTTGCTTATTACGCTAGAATCTCGTCTGTGTTAAAGTAGTCAGTTTTTTACAAATTTAATTTTGACGATACCAAAATTTGAATTGACTTTAACAATAATGATTATTTACAGGGTATAACAGACCAGTCCACAATATTTTATCGGTGGATATCTGACTAAATTACGAGTCGAAAATGTTCAAGGAATATGTGTATAATCTCAACCATGTCAGAGATATAAGCAATTCAAAATATCGTACTTATGGAATTAATTCGATTAATTTAAATATTTTATTAATTATATATTGAATAGATACAAAAAATTAAAGTTCATCGAATTTCGAGCGGCTAGACTATTTTTTATTATATGATTTAGCGCCTCAAGCAAATATATACATTAATAATGGAACAACTTTGCAAATATATATTTCGAAGTACGCAGACATCGAGCTTAACAAGATTTTGTAAAAATTTCAAACAATAATATTTTCCATAACAGTGGAGAATATGCACATATTTCTTGAACATTTTCGACTCGTAATTTAGTCAGGTGTTGTGGTTAAGGTCTGTTTTATTTGTATATTTTTATATTTAACTAATTATATTGCGAACCACGTGTGGGGGAAATCATAGTTTTTTTTAATATATACTTTTATTCTACATCATAAATACATATAATATATGCATAAATAATGATTAGTAAACATTATTGCAGTGAACACATTTCTAAACATATATATTTGCACATGATATTTTTATAAAAAAATGTGAATATTCATTTTATAAATTTAAAATAAGTAAAGGCATGAATCAATTATTTTTAAATTTAATTTACACGTAAATCAATTATTCGAATAAATCTGTCCCGTTAAGCCGGATATATTTTGTTTAAATTGTAATTATTTGAAAATCTTTCTCCTCAAATTCTCAAACTAAATGGACAATGATATAAGAATACTATAAATATTATACATTTTACAATTTATGTATTTTCAGCATTTAACATTTTCAAAATCTAATTTCGTGGAAAACTTCGTCGCTAAAATAATAATTGATTATTATTTATTACCGTTAACTCGTTATCATATTACACAATAACCATAATGATTTTCGTTAAAATTACAATAAATATTTTACCAGAGCATTTTAATAAGAAATTATTTTATTTTAAAATATTTATTTTTAAGCGACTCGCAAACATCAGATTAATTTTTTTAAATTGTTATTATTTAAAATTTATTCATTCGTTGATTAATAGACTCGTGTAAAGTATTCTAATTTCACTAATTTAACTTGATTCAATAAAATATAAAAAAATTTGAAAAAAATTTTTTTTGGTTATAATTTTTCATACGATGAACAATATAGTAGAACAATTTTTAAACTTTTGTGGTTTATGTGTATCACAACAGGAACATAGAATCTTTGCAAAAGTCCTAGAATGATCAGATAAACCAGATATTGAAGGACAACCCTGTAAGAAGCATCAACAATTGACATGCGTCAGAAGATGTATGAAAGTGAATAAGTGTTGTTACGAACGTATAACGTCTTAATTTCATACGGGACATTTCTTACGTACTGAATATAACGAAAAAAACAGAACACTTGCACCCGAACATCCCACCAGTTCCCACATTATTTTATGTATAGAAACTCTTATCCTTATGTATCACGTCCATCATACTCCTATAAATAGCACGTAGGCAGTAATAATACTCTGCCTATATAAGACGTCTGTAGATATTTTCTAACCAGATCTCACACCTCAAATTTCTATTGTATTGTTATTATTATTTAAAAACCAGCATTCAAGAATAAAAATAAATATAAATACAGTCTAATTTGTACGTAATTAGTGACACAACAGTGTGGTGTTCTATCCTATCAAAAATATTAATTGTCTAATAATTTCGTGATAATTCTAATTCTTATTTAAAATATTTTTCTTTTATAATTTAATGGAAACAAAAATAAAATTACGTTAGAATAAATTTGGATTGAACTTTTAGCGCAGTTTCTTGAACAGATACTTTTCAAGTCCATCCGCCTTTTGTCAGCATTTCTGCGAGGGTTGCTCTTATCTAGGCGCTATTCAACGCTACGGCGCGTCGCAGGGCTCCGGGCGCTCGTAGCTCTGACGTTGCCAGATACGATAGTTTATCCTTTGAGCGATGCCAGATTTAAAACGGAAAAGAATTTATATTTATAGCTGCACTCTATATCTTCTTGATCTGCTAATACACTTCATGTATAAAATACTTAAAGTGCATTTTAGTCGTACAAATTCGTACTATTATTTTAGGATTTTAGTATTTCAAAATAATTATAAATTACGTAGCAATTAGATTTATTATATACATTAAAACATTACACCCACAATGCTTTAATACTTTCAAATAAAATTCATTTAGTAATAATCTGTCACAAAGGGTTCTCAGAAATTGGGAGAATTCGGTAGGAATAAGAATAATTATTTTGAAACGTCTTTACGGTGACTGTTTAATTAATTTCAAGACTTGGGAACCTTCGAGAATCGTGCAGATAAATAACATAGATCTGTAGACTATGTTATTCCAAGAACGCAAGCAACCCCATGCGATGTTGTGTGGTCTGTAATGTCAGCAAGAAAAAACGCCAATATAATGTTTCTGTTAAATTCTATGATTAGTATTAATACAAATTGCTGAATCCTTTCATTGAATTATTTAAAAGCAGGCTAATAATAATAGTCTAACAGAGATTCGGGATATAGTCTATGGCTGTGTGCTGTGGCACGTGGCACATGAATCACGGGAATGGTAAATTACGCTTTTATTTAAATCATTTTTATAAGTGTTCGGTTGTGTATTTGTTAAGTTTTACTGCGGAAGACATAATAAATAAAGTTTTTTTGATAATAAATTATATTTTTAACATTAATAATAGATTTTACGGAAATACCGGCCGCGGATGCAAGACAGCAACTACCTCTGGTTAATTTTTATTAATAAATAATTGTTAATAATATTATATATTATATTTGAATTATATTATATATTATATTTGAATGATTGTCCAGTATTGCTAGTATAGTGACGTTACACTTATTTACATATTATATTTATTTTAAAAATGTAGTATAAAAATATAAAAACTGAATATTTTTTTCTCTTACAGCCCTATAAAATCATGAACATTTTGAAATTCCGTTAAAAAGGGGTTAATTAAGGCGAGGCTTTAATTTCCTAAGGCGGTGTAAACGGGGGGTCGGCCGTAAGGTTTACATTTGTGCTTGTTCGCTTTTCTGTTTTCGGTTTGTCACTTCGAGTGATTTTAATTGCTTGTTTAACTAAGGAATTTAAATTATTTCTCACTCAATTCTTCAAATAATGGAAGTACAGCACAAAAACTGTTTATTTACGTCAAAGAAAAACTTGAGGATGGTTTTTGTTATCTTAATTTCTCTAAAATAATAAAAGCATTTTGAGAATTTGTTCATTTATAAATCCTTTTTAATGTAGGGTGCTTAGGCTAAAGCTCATTATGTCTTAATCAGATTCTAAGAAAATTTCAAGAATTATAGATAAATATAAATATCAAATATTTTACAGTGTAAAACAGTTTTAGATACTAGTATAATATGATAGTATAGTCCCGGAAAAATATTGTAGTTTCTATATTATCAAAATATTATATAACAAAATATATAACCATCACGGTATAATATACTATTTTTGTAATTTGTTTTAAAATGTTAGTGAGTGCAACATTGTGCATCCTCCCAAAACACTTAAGCTATTTAATTTAAACTCGTCAAAGTAAACGCAAGGCGATATAATGACTAATTTATGTTAGTACGCCCACAATTACATTGATAGATAATCATAGGAATACATCTACGTACACATACGTTAATAATTCTAACTAATGCTAACTAAACGGTATTGCTAAATAAATTCAATGTATATTTATCTTATCAGGCAATTCACATAGACCAACACAATCATGATCACTATGTGATCTGCAGTGCCGTAGGTTGCCGTGCAGCACTTGAGAGTGATTGGTGATAAGTGTGATTTTACATCCGTAATAAGATTTCGTTTCATCGATGTCAATTATGTCGGTTTTCAGTGATTTACTCTATCCGGTGCGTTAAAGAAAGTTTCATATAAAAAATTAAAAACTTGGTAGTCTCGGTATCACAGTGGTGTAGTCTGTTATTTTAAAACAAGTAGACGTTGTGTAAGTTCATTGTATCGACCAAATATTTACGTGAAACTTTTATCCTGAATAACTGATCGCCTGAAAAGTCAGGCGAGTGATTACTTCGTAATGTTTCTCATATATATTTAATCTAATTATTTTGTTATTGTATAATAATATGATATTTGTGTTACACGCGAATAAAATGAGTGGCGCAACCTACCGATACCCCGATTCGCACCACTATTTAAATAAAAATATTTTCTTACATACTCGTATTACATATTCATATGTTTTTATATGTTCCACTATTCCAAATACAACTTTATATATAACGAGACTGGATATAATTATATCCATTATATACGCGTATTTTAATTACTGATATTTTTAAATTTTAATTTAAAACATTTAAAATTAATATAACTCCTAGCGCAAGGAAACCCATGTTACCGGTGTTTAAATGGTTTACTCCAATTTATGCGACCGGTGTTGTAATGAATAAGAAGAATTAATTATCTGTCTGTTACTGTAACACGGTGATATTTTATGGCGTTATTAAGTAAACAACACGAAAAATCTTTAAGGAATTTGTTACTTCCAGTGTAACAATAACTTATGGATTCCGTCGACAACAAAGGACGAAATGTCACAAACTACCGAAATTCCTTACACGACTCGAGGACTAAATAGGTTGGTCGGTTGGCCCGTAATTATAAATTATTATTTTCTGAATGCTTTTGATACAAAACACGCCTATTTCGGGTTTATTTATTAACCCTTCGATGCTGTACAAACAGAAATTTAAATTGTAAGTTCTTTTGATCGCCTCAACCACTTTCGGGGAAATATCGCCGTCTAGTGAAAACATTGCTTAATTTATTAAAATAATATTTAGATAACATTGGAAGAGTATCTCCGAGAAGTTGATTGTTGATATTTATTTTAAACAATTTGTAATTTTAAATTGCAAAATATATGCATTAATAATATTATAAATTACAACTTAACCACGTACTGTATATTTATTTATATTTTTTATAATAAATTTATTACCGAACTTACATATATCTTATATAAAAGTAATTTTATGAAAATACGTATATTTCATAGTTAGAAAACAAACAAATTACACACACAAAACTGCCTGAAAAACTGTCACTAAAAATTTCCCGTTATATAAACTTCCTTTCGGCATTTGCTATTTTACGAAGCGCGTCCACAATCAACAGGAATTGGCCATTTTCTCGACCATTGTCCCCGGTCTATTGTGTAACTCATTCAGAATACCGTATTCATTTCAGCCACTAGTTGCGTTGTATAGAGAGAAACATCCACACACATTCAGTATTTTTTAATTTTGCATTTTTATCAAAAACTTTTTATTCAATTGTAAAATATGTTTAGTGAAAGATATATAACTTTTTTACTAGAGTGTCGTCTTACAGGTAAACTGATTGTCTTTTATATCTATCATCATATATTCCTTATACTTTCTTTATCATAAATAGAATTTCTAACATTTGTATTTAACCTGATTGTCCTTTATGCCCTTCAAAATTTGCCCCCTCTTTATCATAACTAAAAATTTTAATATGTCAATTTTATAATTACTTGTTACTACGTTAATACAACACTCTTTTTTAATTACTTTTTAGTAACATTATAAAAGAATAAATAAAAAAAAAGATTTATATTTTAACATTTTATTTTTAAAATTTTAGCGATATTTTTTAAAAAATTTAGCTCGTTTCGTGATAATATTATTAGAATTTTACCTTCAACATTCTTTTGATAATCTACGGATGCAAACACTATTAAATCATTTCGGCAGTAATAAATTATCACTGAAAAATGTATAATCAATTTCACTGTGCATATAATATAACGAGTAAATTATGTAATAAAAAAACCTTAAAATAAAAACATTTTCGAAATTGATTGATAAAAAATTACATTATATGTACACGAGTGATAAATATCACCAAATTGATTTGTAATTAAATGTTCTACCTGTAGCTTAGACCACTGAATCCTCCCAATACAGCGAGGAGCGTTTCTCCAGGCCAACTTGGCTCCATAGGCCAATTCTGTCTCGGTTAGGTCATAGGTCCCTGTTGTCAAGATCTCATTCTGCACGTGCTTCCAGCGGGCCTCGTGCAGAGTGCTGTTGATGCTGTGGAAAAAAAATGACTGTTAAGTAACATTCACCGAAAATTCAAATTCAATAAATGTATTAACAAATATATATAATAATAATACAATGATAAGGATAACGACAATATACAATAATTGTAATAATGTACATACATATAATAAAAATATAATTACTGTGTAAGTTTACATATTATACAGACACCTCGCTCCAAGGCGTGCATCACGAATTCATAATCTAATGCGTATTTTATAACTGTAATACAAATTAAATGTATCGATTAGAAAGATATACAGATAACATAAATTTATCGAAAAAATATTTTTCTTGCTACCGGTTGTATTAAAATATCACAGACCTATATTCTGTTAAATTGCAGCTTCACAATATGAATGTGTTCTCCTTATAAATTATAACTGTATCTGTGATCAGATCCTTAGTTGATTGAATCTTGCTGAAGATTTAAACTTCGAACACTGACCCGTGAAACCTTATCGATGATTGGAAGCAACTCACCTTAATATACCTTCCCTTAATCAATTCTGGCATAATAATAATATTAGATTCTTAATTATTTTACAGAAATTTTAGTTATACACAGATTTTTTATATATTTTAGATATCCTTGTGTACAAGAGATATCACATTTAGTTTTAATCTATAATTTAATTAAGCTTTAAAAGGATAAGATCAAAAATGACGAAAATTTAATTATTAGTTTAAGAAAACAACATGCGTTTAAACTTATATCATTGCATATAAGAAATTAGAAAATGAATTTTTTGTCTTTAAATTTCCGAACCCATCATTTTTGATGAGTACCAAACACAAGTACTTCTTATAGGGTGGTTATATAAAAATAAAGAACTGGTTTTTCGTAGCAGCCCTTCTTAGTCTCCTTTTGATGAAACAGTATTTCCGAAAATCCTTTGTTTTAATCATTAGTCAAGAAATACAGTAATATCTAGGCATTTTGGTCTTTTGCAATTTGTGTAATAAATAAAATACTTCTGTTAAAAAGAAAATCACGCTTGTCCAAAATAACGTGCATAATGAAAACGAACGTGATTCTGTGTTATCTTTAGGTACCCTAATATTATTTTCCTACTTCAAAGAATATTAAAAAGATAACAAATATTTTTCTCAAACGATAATTTCAAATTTTTTATTTTAACTAAAATACATTCACAGGATTCAGCCAATCAGCCAAACTAATTAACGACATGGCAAGTACACACTTTAATTAAAGATGAAACGTTATTTTCAATTAAGTATTTTTTACGTGTGGGTAGTAAAAACCTAGTAAAAACATCACAGAATAATAATAATAATATTTTATTTAATAATAATAATAATAATTATTAATTTATTTGATTCTTAGTACAGTGTGTTATACTATAATCGGATAAATATTTCAGCAAAGTAAGATATATATTTAAGTACCCGCCTGTTACACTAGTATTTTACTGTATTATAGCAGACAGTGTTCTTCCGGTATAGTAGTAAACAAAATGCAATTATCAATGTACAAAATTATATATATAAAGAATTAAATAAGATGTCATTAAATACTTTGTAAAACTTAACGTTAATGCATTGTTCAATGTATAAGATATAATATATGACATATTTAAAGAGTAAAGCAAGATGCAATTAAATAACATATAATAAATAAAATAGATGGCTTTCAAATAATGGAACAATAGATGTATCAATTTGAAAAGTGTAACAGAAAAGTTCGAAAATTTGTCGTCAATGCATTGTGTGCTGTAGCATAATCGGTTAATGCACGTTCCCCAGTTTAATAGAGATCCCAGGTTTGAATCCCGGTAGCAACAACAGTATTTTTCGATAAAATTGATTTTATATGTATATCTTTCTAATTAATACATTTAATTTATATCTATAAATATCTTTGCATAGTGCAAACTATCGTGTCACAAAAGCGTTGGAATTTAAAACTTATTATTATCAGTATAATACATTAATTAAATGATAAGACAGTTTTAGAAATATCAAAATGCGAATCTTTTAAGCAAAGGCGTATTGTGCCTTTTGCATTGTTTAATTGTTTACGAAAAGCTCGGAGAAGATTTAAACGAACCCTTCTGTTAACAATGGGGTAGCTAAGGAAAGCAGGTGTTAGCATTTTTGAACACAACCATCCCCTGACCGAGATTTGTTTACTTAAAGCGTAAGCTCTACTGGTGTTCAAAGATGACAAGTTTGGTGTGTGTTTAAGGTATCGGCCCGATAAGGTTGCAGAATCTCCTACGTGGGAAGAATTTAAATATGTAAACCCCTTTAATGACGGTTAATTCGCTTAAAATTAGCATTTAAAGTCATCAAAAATAATAAATGGTATGTCTATAATGATATAAAAATAGACGAAAATTGGCTGATCCAGGACTGTAAATAAACAATTAATTTTTAAGAACCGAAATACAAATCATATTTTGGAAACAGCATAAGGAAATACAAATAATGATTTTCAAAATCTGTCTTGCTATCTATGTCTATGTATATATTTTTTAATGTGTATAATTTATAAAATATATTCATATACCTATAATGTAGTTCTAAATTCCAAGGAGAATTTTTTTTTGTATTGCTTTCTTTTTAAAATAGTACATATTATTGTCGGTTTTGAGCGAAAAACGGCTAATTGACTTTTAAAAGGCAAAGTGTACTTTTCAACGTCTCTTATCATTGGAAAATTTAATAAATGATTTTTTTTCTTCTTTATTACATACATATTACATTACAGTATTAAAGTTAAAGTTCGTTGAAAAATATATGCATTCGATTTTTTTAACATTTTAGCTACTTGCAAAAGAGTAGAGTTTAATCATTAGATTAACAAGAAAAATATAAAATACATAATGGTTTATTTTTTTGAAAATTTAATATTTAGAAATCGCCACAAAATTACGACATCTTATTTAATTCTTAGTATATAATTGCAAAATCAAAAAGAAAAATCTGTCTGAAAAATCTTAATTTTGATTTATCTTATAATAATGAAATTGCAATGAATGAAATTGCATTTTTCGCTTTTTAACTGACAAAATGTAATACAATATTATGGATTATTCACGCAGTTTACAAAAGTATGTGATATTTTTCCCATTTTTGTAATAAATTCTAATGCTTTGTAATACCAGTTGTCAATAATCCTACAACCCATCATTCAAAAATCTCTACAAAAAAATTACAATTAATTAAAAATAACTTTCACATTGGACACTCTCAAATATAATTTAATAATCAAATAACAAAAATTGTGACGTATGTCGTGCATAATAT
Source organism: Eubasilissa splendida (assembly GCA_031772225.1). Classification (NCBI taxonomy): domain Eukaryota; kingdom Metazoa; phylum Arthropoda; class Insecta; order Trichoptera; family Phryganeidae; genus Eubasilissa; species Eubasilissa splendida. The sequence goes on along the minus strand of CM062850.1, from coordinate 26,169,673 downwards.
GTTAAAATGACGAAATTATTGAAGCAATTGTTTTGTGACCAAAATGTGCATCCAATATAATATTTTAGTGATTATTATATTTTAAATTAAAGAGCTTGTTATACGTCTTTTTAAGAATATGTAAAATATATATTATGTTTTTTTTAGCCTGTTATCTCTGCTTATTTTCATTCACCGAATAGCATGTATTTTATAATATATATATATATTTTTATAAAGTAGAACACACTATTCTTATAATGTTGCAGTTTTTCATATATTTCTTATTGATACATTTAATTTGTATTAAAAAAAAAATTGATAGAAAAAAAATCAACAATGAAAAAATTTGTGATACTACAGTATCATACCAAATATAAAATAATTAAAAAATAATATTATAACTAAACTCAAGAAACATTCGAAGCATTCATTATCATGTCAAATAAAGGAAAAAAATGTTTTTTTTAAATTTATATTTATTTTGACTCGCGCACTTCAGATAATGAGAATATTAAGTATTTTTATTTGAGAAAGCTGGAGATTAAATCTTGACAAGAAATGTAGACGTATTCCGAAATATTACGCATGACATAGCGCGACGTTGATTGGATTATTGCAAATGAAAATATCTTCTATCGTTGTACTTTGATAAACGCTAAGATATTAAGGATATTAAATTAATTATACCTAAATATGGTGTGTTACTTTTTCAAGAGATGACACTAATAAAATATTTAATGTGACATATAATGTTTAATGCCGAATATTTTCAGTTAACAAAAAAAAACCACGTTGAAATATGAACTGATTGTGGAATATATTTTTCTGTAAAATGGTTAAAGGTTTACATAACTGCTACATTATATTAGTAAGTATTGTGATAATTTTTTCAAGTTACTATTGTTAAGTTAATGCAATTAATGTGAGTTAATAACAAAGCTTTTATAAATTAGTATAAATATTTATGTTGAAAGTAAATAAATAAAATGATATATTAGGAGAACACATTCTTATTGTGAAGTCGTAATTATTCAGAACTTAGGTCTGTGATATTTTAAATATTAATTAAAGGTAATTAAGGTATTTGAGATGCCGTAAAAATAAGATAGATGGCTCATTCAAATAATGGAACGATTAAATGTATTAATATCAAAAAAGTAACATATAGGTTCGAAAATTTGTCGCTAAAAATTTCGTCGCTGTAGCGTAGTTGGATAATGCACCTTCCCCGGTTTTTAAAGAGATCCAGGTTCGAATCCCGGTGGCGCAACAATAATATTTTTCGTTAAATTGATTTTATATGTATATCTTTCTAATTAATATATTTAAAATTATATATAATTTATTATATATTTCTCTACCATGAACAGTTATTAAAGCTATATATGTATATATATATATATATATTGAAGCCTATTAATTAACTTGAGATATTGTCATGTAGAAAAAGGGTAGGTAGTAAGAAATGTATGATTAAGATGGAAAATCAAATGGTTGCATACCAATGGAACATATATCCTACTTAATATCTGACGTATATGTATTTTAATGAGTCAGTTAAATTTCATACGAGTAAAATGTCTCAATTAACATTGAAGTATTTTTAAATGTGAGTAATTTAAATCCGCGTAATTTATTTGCAAAAACATTTTAAAATAAATAAGTACTGCTGTAAATAAAATTTAATTTAGCGTGCAAATTTCCGATAACTCGACGTTCAACGTTAAGATATTTTCACGTTTTATTATTGACATTAATTGGGGTGGGATGTTCAGGCGATTGTATAAAATAAATTCACATGTGGCACAACGAACGAAATAAGATTGAATTTAATTTAGAAGGGTCGTTGGGGTTTCTACTCTCGGCTCGTGTAAATTTAGCAGGAGAGTGTAAAAGATATGTAGGGTACATTCAGTCCTTTTTTTCCTACGTTTATAAATCAGTTTCAACAATATTTATTATATAAACGTGAGTAAATCGAATTAGTTTTCGACTACATCAATATTTTTAAAACGACACATTTTTATTGAGAAGTTGCATTTTCAGAACAAATCCCGGTAGCGACTAACTATTTTTTCGATAGATATTTTCTGTATATCTTTCTAGTTGATTAATTTAATTTGTATTGATATAAATACATTCGTACCTGCACGGAATAAGAGGAACACCTTATTGTTTTAAACTAAATTTTGATATGATTTGGAATTTCATATTTATATTATTTTAATAACACCAAGATTATGGGGTTATCGAAAAAAAAATTTTTAAAGAAAAACTAAATAATATTTCCGTAAAGATTGTTCCATTTAATTAAAACAGAGTTTATTTTTCTTTTTAGGTAAACATTATTTTGTTGACAAAATCAGCTATTAATCAATTCAAACTCAATTAAACAACATTAGTGTAAATTGTGCATTTTCGCAAACAAAATACAAGCTTATTTATAACTAATATAAAACTCAGAAAGATATAAGAATCCAAGAATTCTTAATTTTTCATTTACCGCTTCTCTGTTATTGAATATTTTACCATAATAGTTGTCTAGTGAAGCTAAATACGGCCTCTTTGGTTTTCGATGTTTGTTTTTTGTCGCATATTTTCTTCCACTGAACCCATTTCGTTTTTATAACTTACATTTTCATTCGTAAACTTTCTTTCAGAAGTGGTTCCTTCTCCCCTGCTTGGTTAAAATTACATGCTATTTGAGATGCCCAATTTAAAATTCAAGCAAAAAAAAAATAATACCATTTTTGAATGATTAAAGTATGCAAAGCAAATTAAATGCCTGACTCAATAATACATAAACACTAGTACGGCCGATTCCTAACTATCAAACAAAAATAAATGGATAAATATTCTTAGCAAACAATGTTTAATTTTAATTTAACATTTAATAAAGTATTAACACGACAGGTTTTAAAGCGATACATCAAAAACAAAAGCGGAGGCTGATGTGAGAAACAAAAGAACCAATTATACAAAATAGTTATCCGAGTAAGCCTTTACAAGTTGCCGAATTTCGAGGTTTGCTTTACTCAAAAACATCAACTGATAACTCACTCTCATCTTAAAATATTACATTCCATTAAATACAAGTATTCTGTTAAAACGCATAGAATTAAATTATTTGTGTACGATTCTCGTTTACGTTTATTATAAAAAAACTGCAAACAAATTAATGTTATTGGATGTTCGAATTACTTTAAAAATATAAAAAATATAAGATAGTTGGTAGCTTTGGAGAAAGACAAGTGTTATGGTCCGTGTCCACGGAAAAGATTTTTATGAGATTTTCAACTCGAAACAATCTATGGATACGGATTTTACTCCCATGAGATGCTTTGGAGACAACTCTCGGCTTTCGTATACACAACGTGTTTCAGAGATTAGCCGTCTCGCGCTTTATTTCACACTCGTACTTTAAACGTCAAATATCATTGTAATCATTTGGGTATTTTGGATCTCCCCAGTAGCAGTTAAAACGCAATAAATGTTTGTAATTTAATGTTAATATTTAATGACATATCTAACTTTCAAAATAGATAGTTGTAGGGATCTATGATAGTTTTAGGTGACGTTTATGTGCAGGTATCAAATCTCGCTGTCGGAACATAGGACGTGTACAATGGTATGAGTTTTTGTCACTTTCTAACAATCTCAAGCTGATCTCCGAGTTTATTTCCAGAACAGAATCTCATCACGTGTACACGGCATTGAGATGTATTAAAACGTTGAGATTGTCTCCTTCCGTGGACTCGAGCCGTTAAGATGATGCCTGTGTTCATATAACTATTTTTTATTAACACTATATATAACATTACAAATCGGTAAAATGATTACAATTATCGAATAAATTATTGGAATTAAAATCTAAATTCAGTTACATACTCCAATTTTTTCTAGATTTTGATAACTACCGCAAATAAGAATGATTTATTTTCAAAACATGTTTAATTGGCACCAATGATTGACACCAAATATCCATAAAGATGTAAAAACCCAATTATTTATAAGATATTTGAAATAATCAGATCTACTTTAAATAGGGAAATATTAATACATATATTAAAACAAAAAAATATTTGTGCATTAAAATAATAAAAATTTACCAAGGTTAGGTTAGGTTAGGTATTTTTCAATGAATAATTATATATTTGTTAATGTTCATTTTTTATTATTGTAATAAATCAACACATCGTTTTGTGGAACAAAGTATTTATTTTAATGCACATATTTCTTAAAATAATTTTCTGTTAAATCGTATCCATTTAAATTTTATTAGTTATAATTAACTACTACAGTCACTTAATACAGTATTAATGTCATATTTTTAGATATTTAATTAAAAATTATAGAATTGATACGATATTCTCAAAAAATCAATTTTGATTCCGTGCTTCGCAAATAGTTAAAAGTAACTTAATAAACCGAATCATTAAATTAAAAACGATTTGCCTAAGATAATAGAAACTGGTTCTGTAAAATCAAGTTATCCCTTTCACTAACATCACAATTTTGCAATATTTGATTAACGATGTGATCCCTTTAAATTTCACCATTCCAGAGATCTTTGAGGAGATCAAAGACATCCATAATATAAGTATAATCTAATGCGGCTCGAGAGACTGAAAGATATTTAACCACTGAAATTATGTTCAAGGATAAAATTATTCACATATAACAATATTTACGTAGATAAGTTTTGGAAAAAATACTAAAAAACTTTAAAACAAATTACTGTCATGGTAAAGACAAAAATTTATTAGAATTTCAAACAGTGCCAAACAAACCGCTCGTATCGTTGGTGCAACACTGGCTTCGTGGGTTGAACTGCTCAGAACATTAATAAACGTTGTTGTAGTTTCGCTACCAACAGCTGATATTTTTTCGAAAATTTAATTTTGTATCTTTAAGTGTGATATATCTTTTTTTTAGTTATCAAGCCCTGATGAAATATTGTAATTTAAAAATACAGTCGCTTCCAACTGGAAAAATAGATGTTTCACTAAAAAGTTACTTATTAAAATTTGACGAAATCAACATGGTTGCTAAAATTTTATAATATTGTAAGGTCTTGGCTCCAAAAATATTTAATATCTTTGCCCAAAACCGTTCTCATGGACAATTAGTACAAGATTTTGCTGTTTGGCACCTGTATTTTAAATATGTATTTTAAAATATTCCTAAAAAGAGTTGCCATGCATCTTTTGGGCGATCAACTTAACTGGTTTAGTGAATTATTACTAATTCTTACATATTTTATTATACTTGTACTTAATGTTTATTGTTATACCAGTATGAGAAAAATATTGACAATATCTATATGGATGGAGCTTGATCTAGTGAGTTGAACAGTTACATTGTAAAATTGGTTCCCTGATGATTGATCCCCTGACAGTTGATCCCCCGACAGTTGATCCCTCCGACAGTTTTTCTCTCGGACAATTTACCCCTCGGACAGTTGATCCATCTGCCAATTGATTCCCCGGACAATTGATAAAAGTTCATTATATTTAAATGCAACTAAAATTAAAATTAATAACTGAATTAAAATATTAAAACAATTTATTAAAAATGGTTTATCACGATTCGTAAAAGAAATAATATTTAACATAAAAACGATTTATTATAAATATGAAAACACTAAATTATCTGTAATTGTTATTTCGTACGAGAGCAATATTTTTATAAATTTGGTCCCACCCTATTTATAACATTCATGTAGTATTTAAGAATATGTTACATTTTAAACAAAATAAATATGTTATATATATACAATGTTATGTTTTATTTTATTAATTAATAAATATTATCTAAAAGTTAAATAAAAATTCATGTTACGAAAGAAAATGATATGTTTACATAAAACAGAATGTCTGTTTGTTTTCTATGTAATTCTACATCTGTTGACCGATCTAAATCAAATATTAATATTAGAAAATAATAAAGTGTTGCATAAAATGTGATGATATGTTCACGTACCGTTTACTGGATGTAAAGTATTGGTCCAGGAACTCCTTGGCGTGTTTCAGGACCTCTGAAATCTCTCTCGGTTCGTCTCCTCGTCCTGGAATACCCATCACGCTGCCGAGGCATGTCGTCTCCGTGCACAGAGGGCTCTGCAAGCAAAAATGATTATAAATGAGATCAATCATAATTGTGTATCCAATTCTAAGGCAAAATAGCAATCACGCGAATATGAAGCGCTAATAACTCTTTAATTTAATCTTGATCTAAATTTGGTAGTCAAGTAACTTACTGCTCAGCCACTACACATTTTGTCTAAGATACTTCTATACCAGTTCTATACCACGTGAGCGTCCATATTCAAATAATTGTAATTCTCTTTTATTATACGTGAGGTTTGACGAGCAGATACTATTCGACTGTACCTGTCTCGATATTATTGGAAGAATTGTAAGAGGTGGCCTCCACGTAGACGTTTCAAAGTAAGCCTCTATTTTTTACTTAAACTATTAATTAGATCAACTCAATATTCTATGTATCATATTGTCTAATATCGGATGTCATTGATAAAAAAAACCTCGAAACTTTTAAGATTATGCGTTCTAATTCCGAGATTCATAAATACTGAACCGAGATCCTGAGATTTGTCTATATTACTGTTATACAAAAAAGGATCGAAAGGTCTATGAACAATTTATATGTTTCTAGTAAAAATGAAGTAAAAATTAATTTGACGAATGTTAACTGAAACCATTACAATGGTTTCGACAAAATATCGTTATATATTTTTTTATCATTTATATTGTATTTTATCTTTTACCAAAATATTATCTTGAATTTACAACATAATAAGAATAAATGCATTATTTACTTGCGTATCTAATTAAGCATCTGAAATAGTATTTTTTTAAAACTTATTTTTAATCTTTTACTCAATAAACCTTGTTAATTTTCTTATAAACGATAATGACGTTTATTTTCATTTTCTTCCTTGTAGTTCTCATAAAAATCTTCGTATCTTATTCATACACGATAAGACGATATCAATAAAAGTCCAACGTGATGAAACTTCGAGAAAATATTAACATAATGAACAGTTGGCGAACATTACTTGGAACGATGTTTCTGAGAAATCAAACTGTGTGGTGAACTTGGAATTAAATTTTCTCGAAAGTGTTTTATCGACTTAATGGAGTGCGTATCGATGGATTTACACTAAAAAGGGTTAGTTTCTGTGAAGTTATGAATGAATGAATGATCGTGAAATGAATATCATGTAAAATTCAGTCAACTTATGCAAATTTCGACTAAAAAACATTTAGATGTGCTGGCGTACAATCGAGTAACTTAGAAATAAATATGTAATTTGAATGATCGGATTTTTTTTCCTCCCTCTCCATTCACTCAAATCTAAATCATCTTCTCGAATGTGCCTTCGTTCTCCAAACTATATTATCTTTCTCATAGAATCGTATCCTTAAATATAATAAATTTAATAAAATAGATTAATTAATTTAATTCTGGCTTCTCATATCACATTTTACTTAAAGATATTTAAGATTCAACGAAATACAAAGTTGATTGCTTTTAAAAAGTGATTAATAAAATGTATCAATTATAAAAATATACTAAATATGAATTAAATATATTAATTATAAAGATATACATATATTTAATTCATATTTAAAATATCACAGACCTATGTTCTGAATAATTACAACTTCACAATAAGAATGTGTTCTCCTAAAAATAAAAATATACAGATATAAGTTATAAATTTGTCGTTATCGTAATCGGTTGCTGTAGTGGAATGTTTCCCCGGTTAGAAAATGGTCCAGGTTCGAATCCCGGTAGCAACTAAATATTTTTTTCAATAAATAGATTTCCTCTGTGTATCTTTCTAGTTGATTAATTTATTTTGTATTAAATATAATGAAATATATAAGTTATAATCCTTTATATACAAACTCATTCGCTTTTACACCCATTTCTAAAGCCTGTCTCTAGGTTAGTTTATAAAAGGTCAAAAAAAAAAATTATATTAATGAAGTAATCAGTAGTACAATTAGTTCTACCTTAAGTATATTATAAATAAAAATTATGCATTGACGTACTTGTTGGTTCTATGATTAAGACACTCTAGTGATTCAGTGGTTGGCGGTTTGAACCTCGTTCCAGGAGGCCATCAAGTTAGTTCTATGTTCATAGTACAAGCGTTTAGCTTAGTTTAAAAATAGTAAAAATATTGATGTGACACGTACATATCTATATAATTCTTGCCGTTTGTACCAGTGATGAGATAATCCGCGAATCAACTTTGTGACTGAGATTGGTGTTCAACTGTACCGATGATTAGTAGGTATCTGATTATTCATCATTCGGCAAGTAATCTATGGTGTACTAGAAACTAAGCCTCTAACTGTTAAATCACAGTTACCGATCATTGTTAGTAATACCAATCATACAATCGCGGTCACGATCATAGTTTATCTCATCACTAATCTCACTTTTAATATTGGCCTGTGAATGTAAGCCATATGCACATGTATTTAGAATACAATAAATATATAATCGTCTGGTATTTAGTCACCTGACTAAATATGAAGAAAAAAATCTCTGAACGTTCCATTTTTTAACATAAATTTAATTAACAAGGGTAGATACGTTGTTCTATAATAATTCAATTCATACCAGATATTTTGTATAAATTGAGAGTATGATTTTATTCCAGTCATTATTGATAAGTTTTATCTAGTTAAAAATAAGCCATTAGCCAATTTGCAATGACGTTATAAAGTAATAATATTTTAATAAATCAAATTAACTTCTTGGGTTAAGAACACACAGATAAAACTTCTTGAAGTTTGATATTAAAACTCTTTTACAAATAGATAATATCTATAATACAATTTCATTCATAAAATAATATATTTCCTTATTAATCGCGTATACTAATTATTACGGTAATTACATGTTCATTATCTTAAAGAAGAGCGACCGATGACAGGATAATCCAGCCAACGTGTAACACGATTAATTACAGAAGACGGAAGATCCTCTGTTTCTAGGTTGTTTGACACTTATCCCAGATACTTCTCTCTCATGTACAGTGTTGACATCCGAGAGGAAATTAATTATGATGATTATACATGATACAACGTGGAAAGTGACTATTAAATTGGTGTGACAACCTAAGTTACATTGAAACACTTTGATATAATTCATCGTACGTATCCTTAAATGCAAAAGATTTTAATATATTGCAATTAATAAAAGAATACATAAAATAATAAAAATAACGTACACCTCGCAATTCTTCCGCGGTGTTAGAGAGAGGACAGAACGTCACACTCTTTTGTCCCGACACGCATCTATATTTATACAAATTCTCATTAATGCTCGTCGATCGTTGAGACTTTTAACGGGGCTATTCTCAAGTATTTAATTTATGTGATCACAGTCGTGCCAGTTCGTTTCGCGGCCTCTCTATATTTCTGGTGACATCAACACTTGTGCCATATACCTATCTTGCCATATTTTCATTTATCCTTTTTACGAAACCAAACCGCCTATGTGACTTTCTCAATCCAGCTTACAATACTCAGCTAATTTTTTCATTGTATGTTCTATTATAAATTAATATATCAGGTAGACGCTTGAGCGAGCTTATTTCTAGTGTATTAGCACATTAATTCCACATTAACATTATAGTTTTTAGTAGGTACAATAATTTTCAAAGTAATATCAATAAAAATTAAATATGTTAATTAGAAAGATATACATATAAAATCAATTTTATTGAAAAATATTGTTGCTGCGCCATCGGAATTCGAACCTGAATCTTTTTCCTAACCGGAAAAGGTGGATTATCCAACTATGCTACAGCGACAATATTTTTAGCGACAAATTTTCGAACCTATATGTTACCTTTTTGATATTAATACATTTAATCATTCCATTATTTGAAAGAGCCATCTACCTTAGGAAAGAGATCCAGGTTGGCGCAATCCCGGTGGCGCAACAACAACATTTTTCGATAAAATTGATTTTATATGTATATCTTTCTAATTAATATATTTAATTTATATTAAAAATATCACAGACCTATGTTCTGAATAATTACAACTTCTCAATAAGAATGTGTTCTCTTAATAATAAAAATAACGTTGCTTATCCACATACATAGCACAATGTACTCATTTTGCCTTAATAAAATATTAAATAAATCAAGAGAAATAACATAATTATGTACTCATCGATAATACCGGCACATATCATTTTTTATTTTGACGGGTTTATTATTGATAGTTTACATAAAATGTCACTTACGTGTTGGATGACCAATTAAATAATATTATTAATAATGTAATTAAGTGTTGACATCACACCATTTCACCGCGGGGGTTGACAGAAAGGATAGAGCTCTACACTCTTCTGTCATGACACACAATTCTCGCCTCATTCATATACGTCTGCTAATACAAGCTCGCTGATTATTGAGACTTCTAACATAATAAAGTATGTAATTTATTAATCATGTGTTGCAATACATCAAATGTTCAATTATTATCCATTAAATTTCTTGGTTATTCATACCTGTCAATTAAATTTTATTTCATGTTGGATGTGAATTAAAATGCTAAATTAAACATTTTATTTACCTGATTTTAAGACCCGTGCAAAACTAATTGCGTGACATTAAATTTGTAATGCAAAGATTTTCATCTATTTGCTAACAGAGTATGTGCTTATTTGCAAGCGAATGAAGAAAACTTTACAAATTATTATTTTCGCGCGAACAACATTATAATATCTTGGAATGAAAATTACAAACAATGCAAGAATATTAATGAAAGAGGATTAGTCTCCTCATAAGCGTCATAAGCACTGTTTGTTGTACCTGCATATTCAAGTGAAATGGTAACTTAACATATTCTCTATAGTTTAACAATACAAATTGCCGTTATTAATACCTAATGTTTGTAGTCTTGTCTCTCAAGTCTACTAATATTCTCGATTAGGATTCATTTTCTTGATTTGTTTGTTCTCGTCGGACCACGTTCATGTATTATTAGCGTACATCATCTAAATATTGAAATGACAAAACCAGTTAATGGAAAATTATTGTGATATGAATATATTTATTTATTTACAGTAATGAGACTGCAGCTAAATAGTTCTGAAACCTTATTGTTGTACATATTCAGAAAATTTTCTTAGTTTAGATGGTCCCCTACACAACCTGGAGGTACGTATAATAAGTATGTAATAAAAAATATCTTAAATCGAATACACTGTGACTATTTATAATTGTAACTTTGGATATTGAAATAAATATTAAAATGTATAATTTTAAACGTGATTTGCATTTATTTATCGCTCTGACTAGCTATGGTCAGATATTATGTCATTAACCGTACAATGTAGCTACCGTTCTGGGTATCAAAGATAATATTTATAAGTAAGATAAATTAAACCAATTACATTTAAAAAAACAAATTACCATTCATAAAAAAAATGTACCAGATATAAAAATTTCGATAAGACAATGCAAGAATATTGTCTATTTCCGAAGGCAAAAATTAGGTTAGATTAGGAGGAGAAAAATGTTCTGAAAACATCCAGTTTTTTATATGAATAGTTATATTAAATATATTAATTAGAAAGATATACATATAAAATAAATTTCATCGAAAAGTATTACTGTTGCGCCACCGGGATTCGAACCTGGATCTCTTTCCTAACCGGGGAAGGTGCATTATCCAACTATGTTACAACGACAATATTTTTAGCGACAAATTTTCAAACCTTTTTGAAATTCATACATTTAATCGTTCCATTATTTGAAAGAGCCGTCTACCTTAGGAAAGAGATCCAAGTTCGAATCCCGGTGGCGCAACAACAATATTTTTCGATAAAATTGATTTTATATGTATATCTTTATAATTAATATGTTTAATTCATATTTAAAATATCACAGACCCATCTATGTTCTAAATAATTACAATTTCACAATAAGAATATGTAATCCTAAAAATTATGTTGCTCGGCTATTATATAAAAACAAGTCAAAGTGATAAATTAATGTCAATTATTAATTCCGATACTAATTTTCTGTTAGCTATAAATATAATATAAAATAATTTTTCAAAAATACATCAAGAAAAATTTTACAATTATAAATTATTTTTTTTCAAATGAGTTTTAGAATTTTTGCTTCTCTTCTATTAAAAATCTGTATTCTGAATGCACGTGCAGGTGGATATTGAACCGAGACTTTAACAAAAACGAATGGAAAGTTGTAGAATAAGTTGTAAACGAAAACTTACATTGTATATTTTACTACGGGGAATAATTGAATCTCGCGCACGTGAACCGACTACGGAGTTAGTTACGATAGTTGGTTGTGATTGAAAAGTATTTTTCAGATTACAAGATAGGGGACTAAGATGTGACTTCTCCCAATAAAATTAGTGCAAACATTACAAATTCAAATGCAAATAAAAAATAACCTGACAACGGAAACAAAAATATTTTCATAAAAATCCCTTCCGGCACAGGTAGATTTCGTCTATGTACAAGTGTGTTTTTAAAAAAATAAATTTCAAGGTTCAATATTAATGGAGCTGTGATTTTTATTTTATTTTTATCTGATGAGAACTACATCGTGTCCACAAATTTTTTTTACATCATAGATATATATTATACGAATATACGTGGTCGAGTGTCAAAAATAAATATTTATAACGCGACATGTTGCAGTTCTGCCAGCATGTATTTGTGATTAAATCCCGCCAATTATGTTTTTTGTTTGTTATAACAAAAAACAAAGAATACAGTAAATTAAGGGTTATATGATAGATGTTTTTTTTTTACAAATTTTAATAATTATGTTATTTTATCTATTATAATATGCATATGTACATTTTGAAATGCTTTCTTATTAAAATAGGAATTTAGTATCATTAAAAAATAAGTTAATTATTTTCTTATCTTAATGAACTTGATTACTGCCGAGTTCCAATACATCAAAATGGGGTTGTTAAATTCAGCAATAAATAATTCAATCTGTATAGATGGAGTCTGATGTAAATTTTATGTTCATCGTACATATTGAACATTTAAACAAATGAAATACAGATGAGGCAATTAAAATCACGTATCACTGGAAACCTGAAACGGCCGTAACGAGCAATAATTTCCAAAGCCACACGCGATAATTTGCTTACTTGTTTATTATCTGTCTGGATAGCTAGGCGCCCGAAGGTGTTGTGTAATAATGGCGTCATTAGCCATCACGGGAGGCTGCGCTATTCATATTCATCCCCCCGTCGCATCCTCTAACCCCTTCGTCCAGGATCGGGCTACTTGTTCGATCTACCTGTTCTCACATTCGAGAGATATTTCAATATTTTTTTCACAAAATTACTTCCTTATCGAATATTTCATCGCATTTATTATTTTTATCCTTAAGGTGATGGGGGTCCAAGTCTCAACAAGGCGCTCTCATCTTTCTCTTACTTGCGCTGTTTCAGTATTTGATGACTGATCAAGATTTAATCTTAATCTGTCTTCATAATATATTTGATACTGTTTATTCAATATACTAATCTATCCTGTGTACTGGCCGTTTGGATGATATATCGGATCCAATTATAGAGTCCATCATCAGCCTTTATTCTGAGATGATTCTCTCTGAAGTCACCAAGAAGATAGTCTCGGTAATCGATTACTTGGTAATCGCAAGACATGTCCAAGTTACCTTAATTAATTAAAATCATTATTTATATTGAAGCAGGGGCTCCATGCCAAATGCATTTAATATTTTTCAGTTATACGCTTAATATTTCTTGTGCTACGGAAAAAACTTCAACCGGTTTTAGCTATCAATTTTAAAACTATAAAAACATATAATTAAATATATAAAAGATTAATATTGACTTATTAACTGAGTAAATAAGTGTGAAGTTGATCTAGGCTAGTCACTATTTGTAACAGTTTTTGTATAACGCGAAAATTTGAACACTAATTTTCGGTTGTCTTTTTAAGTGTAAAATTATTGTATGCTGTGCGCGTGACAATACTATTTTTGATTGCTCACAATCAAATGTTAAGAACCAAAGTAGTAGATACTATTTATCCCACTTCATTTTCTTTATACCCAGCCCCAAAAAATTTCACAGAATCAATTATTCACATAAAGTGAATGGTAGTTTTCCGTATATTATTTAATTCGTGAGTTTAATATAATTTAATACGATATTTATAAAAATAAATGCAAGCAAATGTAAGAAAATGTATTAAAGATGGAAATTAAGAATTCTTTTGTAACTGATTAGGACAAATAACATTAGAATCAGTTCTAGTTCACCCCTGCCGTAATTACCTTGTCATCTGCGATTACTTACCACGCAAATTGTACGTGAGTGGCTTTTAATTGTATCTTTGCAAATTGGGTGTATGGGTCATAGTGTTGTTCAATATTAAAATTATTTTACTACCTTTCTTGTTTTTGCCTATTATCAATAAAGATACTTCAAGAGAAAAAAATAATTATATTGTTGAATTTTATTTACGGATGCAATACAATACATACGGCAGATCCATTTATGACAGTAAAGAATAAAGAAATAAGGAAAGAATGTAAAGCTAATCATAGTAAAGTAAGTAAGATTAAGAAAGGATCACTTGGGTGGTTTGGTCGTATGGAACGGATGAATGAGAAGAGAATGGTAAGAAAGATATATGACGCAAGTGTTGATGGCACCAGAAATAGAGAACGTCCGCGGAAGCCTTGGGACGACCAGATAAACCAGATACTGGAGGATGGTCCCGTTCGAAGCCTCAATAATTGGCGGGCTTGTATGAATGTGGATGAGGCGGGAATTGTGTTTTCAGTGTGGCGCTCTATTCTCTCTACCTACCCCGCGGGGTAAGTTAGTTAGTGATAAAATATTTTAGTAATGGTTACGGTTTGAGTTACGTAAGTTGGGCCGGTAGATATTCTAAATTCATTATAATCACATTTTCTATATTTTCATATGAAACGAATAAATGGGCATTTTAACTTAAATAATATTTTCATCATCAAAATAATAAGAAAACCCATTGAATAAACTAATTACTTTAATCTTTACTGAAATTGAAGCAATTATTCTGAGTAATAATAATTTAATGTCAGTTCTAAAGTATCCGGAGAACGATCAAAGAAAATTCTAATATATAAGTCCAAATAAAACAACAATAATTTTCAATGTAACATTTATGACCCGTGAAACGGAATATTTGATACGAGGATTATCACTGGAGGACGCAACGTATTATGGAAATGGAAATTTCGAAGGTTCAGTTCGACTGTTTGGTACATTAGCTTGTTGGTCGCACAGAGCGAAAGACAATCCAGTCATGTACATATTCATCATCTCGCACGTTCTTCAAAAGCGACGAAACTATAAAGGTATTTAGTGTCAGACATCTTGCCAATGTAACAAATTAATAGATTGTCCACTAAATTCGTGCGGTTCTTTGTCTACGCTTCATTTGTCACAGATTGTATTATCTGTCACTAGAATTCTTTAAGCGTTATACATGATTCGATTGCTAGCCCTAATTAAAAAAAAAATAATGAGTATGTGCATTCTACTTTGTGTGTATAAACAACAAAACTTGCGGCAGTAGACCCAATTGGGCCGCCCTCGGTTACACATCTATTACGACGGTGATCTCTAAATACAGATCGCGTATTGTTATCGGATCGGATAGGATCAAGTGTCGGATGCTAGCCAGCCGGATCTCGGAAAATCTATCTATCTATGGAAGACCATCGAGGAAATTGGACAGCGGATAAAGCAGATTAGTGATAGGTTATTATCTGCATAATTCGTAATAGCAAACTCTGTGAACATACCAAGACGAAATCAAGACCTGACTTAGCTATCAAAGTAATTTACGTATACAATTATCATATATGATTTTGTAGATCTTATACTTCAATAATCAATATTTGCATTTTCATTTTTCTTTGTAATTAATAAGGTTTTACCCTAAAATCAAGTGCAAGCTTTACGAATTTAATCGTGGCTGTAGTTGGTGCCGGTCGATAGCTATAGTTCTAGAACTAGAAGGCCGATGAATTTCAGCGAAGACAGTTCGAAAGCTCTTCTCCAAGAAGACAACCGTCAAACAACACGAAAATTAGCAAACAATCTCATGTGTACTTGCAGAAATTTTTTAAAAATAGCAGAGAATACATAGTGCATTAAGTTTATTTGTATATTTAGTTTTTATTTCAATAAAATTTTGAAATCTTAAAAACCGCATGAACTTATTGGACAACCTGGTGTAATAAATTTGCGGCGCATTTATAATGCATGCTACCAACTGATCCTGTACAATTTTGAACGAGATTGTAACAAGGCTCATTATTGTTAAAGTTCTATTATGCAAATATTTTCAGATGAATATTTCGTTTCATTGTATAGTACCAGGAGCATATGTTGAGGTTGGGTGAAGCTATTAAACAGTTGTAACGCGGTGAAACGGATAATTGCACCGAAACGACATATTCAGAGGTACGCATGTTATATTCCGGCTACTTACTTGATATTGGGCTTATCAAATTAGATAATAAACTAATTTATAATTACTAATTAAATGTATTAATTATAAAGATATACATATAAAATCAATTCTATCGAAAAATATTGTTAGGAGAACACATTCTTATTATGAAGTTGTAATTATTGAGAAGATAGGTCTGTGATATTTTAAATATGAATAAGGTAGATGGCTCATTCAAATAATGGAACGATTAAATGTATTAATATATCAAAAAGGTAAAATATAGGTTTGAAAATTTGTCGCTAAAAATGTCGTCACTGTGGCATAGTTGGATAATGCACCGTCCCCGGTTTGGAAAGAGATCCAGGTTCGAATCCCAGTACGCAACAACAATATTATTCGATAAAATTAATTTTACATGTATATCATTCTAATTAATATATTTAGTTTCTGAATATGTAGAATAAGGCACTTATATATGTTTTAAATACTAATTTAATGTATTAATTATAAATATATACATATAAAATCAATTTTGTCGAAAAATATTGTTGTTGCGCTACTAGGAAAACTATTGAGAATAGTCTCAAAACCGTTCCTTAAAACAATGATAACCGAGACAATGTCAATAAAAGGCCGAAAACAGCAATAGTCCGATCTCTATATTTTGGATATGGGTCAAAGGAAGTTCTTCTCAAATAAATAAATAAATTTATTATTAAGAAGAACACATTCTTATTGTTAAGTTGTAATTATTCAGAACATACATAGGTTTATGAATTTTAAATACTAAATAAATAAATAAATTTATCTTGCAAAGTGTTCAAATCAATTAAATTTGACACTACGCTGGTGTGAGAAATATAATTCGCGTAGTAGCTGTAGAAACAAAAATAGTTTTAAAATACTCAATTGTTATTTAAAGCGTTCAAGAAAGGTTTTTGGTTTTTATTATTATATGTTATGTAGGTATATATGAAGATCAAGAGAAATATTGTATTGTCTCAAAAATGCTGAATATGTCGTGTACGGTATACACTTATCCAAGATATATAAATGTACGTTAATATAAACACGTATCATATTACTGGCCGTAGCTGAGTGCATTAAGACGTCGCGACTTTTTTCTCTGAAAACGCGTCCTTAGAGATCAAAATATCACAAAAGTTATTACGTTATCCATATCCTCCTTTGTACCGGTAAGTGTTATTTTTCCAGGCGTTGACGACTGGAGAGTACGATGCGTTATTGCCTTCAGTTCTGTACGTGTCATTATGTAAAAAAAATCATGATTAATAAATATTAATACAAACGCAGATAGTGTTGGAGATTAAGCACGGCTTCGTTCATTAAGAAGTTACACTTACTTTAACTCAATTTTTTCTTATAAAAAAATATCGTACACGTAGTGACACAGCTACGCCAATGCAGCCAACGTGATAGATCGGGGCCTACTCAGATTGGGATCCAAGGGATCAGCGCATTAAAATTAATTTGATATCGATCACTGACGATACAGAACAAAATAGATAGTCTATGGTATCGATACATTCTCTACGGTTTATATAGACATTTTTCAAATAATTGTTCACGTGCATAACGAGAACGGTATTAATGTTTGCTGTAAGACTGTACTGTAAACATTAATAATGTATCGGGTTAGACTATCGCCGTTAACTGAAAATCGTCATAAAGTGAAGTAAGGGATATCAGTTAAATAGCTAAAACATATCCCAAAACTAAAATATACCGCAACTCAAAATCAATATATTTATCAAGGTATCAATTTTTTTAACAATCTTCCCATCACAATTAGAAAAATTACGGACTATCATAAATTTGTAACTGAAATTAAAAAAATATGTACACAGACTAACTGAAACATAAATTAACTCGAATATACTCCTTCTCTATACACGAGTGTATATGTATATGAAATGTTATACATATACATATATACTCGTTTATAGAGAAGAAGTATATTCGAGTTAATTTATGTTTCAGGTAGTATAATATTTATTTATAGGTAGTATAGTATAATACATATTTTTATAATAATATTAAAAAATATATTTTTTCATGAAATTCTGAATATAATACGAGAGAAGAGAATAGTTCTTAATATTATTATACATTATATATAATATATCATGTACACAAGGGTCCCTTCCATTACGCAATAGGGTCCAATGTGTTTTTTGCCATTTTACATTAGGGACCAATTATTTTAGTTACATTACTACGGACCCGAGTACTATTTGTAATCTACAATTTCCATTATTTTTCAAACTAAAAGAGCCTACAGTCATCCACCGAAACATACTAAATTATCGTTGGGTTATCCAAAAAGGGCTCCACTAATAAATGACGCGGGTACTGGCACTCAATGCGACCGTCATATTTTTTTCCATAGTTATTTTAAGACTTTATATGTAAATATGAGATGCATCAAAATTTTTCGTATGATCTCCAATTGTTACTAAAATATACAAATTACCGCATCATCTCTTAGTAAGAAGTCTGAGATGCTCAAGAGTGCAAAATTACATTATCCTCTTAAATACTTCATTCAAGATATAAATTATTGACTAAATTGAAAAAGATCTTTCTCAGAGAAACTGACAGTAGACAGTATAAGTGTAAATACTTATTACGGCCACTTAAGATACGAAGAACATAACATTTAAAATGTCCTGTAATTTTGAACATTATTAATATCAGAGGTAGACTCCACTCCATCCCATACAAGTATTATACTTAACAGCAATATAATTGTGTCTTATGTTTATCATGTTATATTATTATATTTTATATTCACCTCTGTTACAACAAAAACATGTATGTTAATAAAGTCTAATAAATAAATAGATTATATTTACTTAAAGTTTGTCTAATTGTTCAGTTTTATATATTTTTCTTTATCTCACTTATCGAGGGTATAATCAAACTATCAATATCTTGTGTCAAAAACAAACAAACCTTTGCACAAAGTTATGGGTACAAGAAAATAAATTTATGGTGTATAAACTTTTTAAAAGTACAAAAATTATGCAAAGACGGCGCTTTACCTTGTATTATATTATATTTTTACTTCTTTAGAGGTATTTATTACTGTTTTATATTATATTACTATACTAAATACTTATAACTTTATTAGTAGAACACATTCTTATTGTGAAGTTGTAATTATTCAGAACATAGGTCTGTGATATTTTAAATATTAATTAGAAAGAATTTCTTTTAAAAATGTGATTGTCATATCCCTTACTTAAGTCTCTTACTTCCTTCCTTCCTTTACCCCCCCCCTCTTATTCGGCGCGGGATCTACGTTTTCTTTTCAATAGGTTTAAAACAACTTGCCAAAAAAGTTGTGTGGTTCAAAATTCAACATGATAGGTAGAAAATTAACGTCGTTGCATACATTTAATTTATAGTTAATTCACTTCTCAATGGCTCAAAATGATCAAATTCAATTAGCCAAAGCCGAGATCAGACTGTGGGGCGACTGCCCATTATTAATTATGTTTTCTCTTTCGCGGACGTACTTGTCGCTGACAATTCAGAATTTTCTATGAAATCGAAGGAGGCGACGTGCAGAATTAATGGAAAACGTGAAGAACACCGTAGATAACAGAGGAATATGCACATCTATTTAGTCACGTGGAAAATTTTATAATAAGCTTCCTTTCTCTCGAGAGATGAGCTGCGTGAACATTATTATTTTATTTATTTATTTATTAACACCCTTATGGGCTTTTACAAAATAGGTTTGGTATAAAACATAATAAAAAACACATGAGCAGCTACACAAGTAGCATGGAATATATATATATATATAAATATAATAGAAAAAATAGAAATTAAAAAATAAGCAAAACAAATTATAAAAAATAAAGGTTTAAGACAGAAAAAATAATAAATTTTAGGTTTGACACAGAATGGCCGAGTATCAAAATGAACTGAACAACATCAAAAACATCACTCTTATATTTAATCACAGAATATCTGAATATATCTACAAGACCAAAATCGTTCCCAAGTCTGTGAAGTCTTTGTGTGGATGCATTCCTATAAAAATTAGTAAATAATGAATTTACATGGAAAAGCACCGACGACCTGGTACTCCGCGCAGGAACGTGCTGTATATTCAGTTCAGTTAAATTAAGGGCGTCCAGTATGCCATTTACTATATAAAATAAAAATAATAAATCACTTAATGTTTTTCTACACGACAAGTTAGTTAAATTAAGAATGCTCATTAGAAAATCATATCACGTTCAATAATTAGCAATAAAAATGATTTACAACATGTATTCGGTGAACGGATCAAATAATACTCATTAGATTTTTAATGAGAACACATTTTTGTTGTGAAGTTACAATTTCGGAACATAATTCTGTGGTATTTTTAATAATAATACATATTAAATTGACAATTGTAAATATATACAGAAGATTATCGTAAACGTTATCGGTTGATGTAGTGGAATAGTAACACGTTTTTCCGGATAAGAAAAGATCTAAGTTCGAATCCTAGTAGCAACCAAATACTTTTTCGATAAATAGATGTTTTCTGTATATCTCTATAATATATTCATTTAATTTGTATTAGTGTTGTATTCTATTAACGGATTAAAAATTAGTGATGAGATAAACTTCGATTGTGTGATTTGTGAATGATTTAATGTGCCAAACGATGACTGGTAATCATGATTAATCGCCGAGCAACCACCGATAGACTAGAAACTAAACCTACGAGTATGATAAGTAAATCACAGCTATCAATCATCGTTACAAATAAATACCAATCGCAATACTTAATATACGAGTAAAAACATATAATGAATTTTGAGATACATTTTTTGCAACAGACCGAATTCGACGAGATCACTTACATATACATTTTCTAATTAATATCTAATTTTAACAATGCTACAAATAAAAGGAGTAGATTAGCAATATACATAAAATTCTAACATTTTTGCCGGTACTATCGTACATTAATTTTGACTATATTGGCTGATAAGCCTTAGTAATACTGCGATAAATTTTATAGTTTTCCCTTGTGTAATACGTAACCAACGTAAATGGTAATACTCGTACAACGCAAAGGGTAATGTTCATATTTTTGATTTTTTAAATAACAGGATTAAATTATACAAATTGGTTCGCTTGTATGGTATAAGATAAAACATATAATAAGGTAAACCAGGAGACCCGTTAGTTCGACAAACTCGCCAATGCACCCCATTCAAAAAATCTTTTACCAGAGCAACAAAGCCTGTCGTTACACAATGAAGGGGGAATTAGAACACCATAGTTAAAAGTCCTTGAAGTTCTAAGATTCCAAGATTTGACCGAATCTGTATTAAATATATTAAGTTGAAATTATTAGCTTTTGTTAATCGTACTGCAAAGGTATTCTCAAACATGAACTGATCGTAATTCATTAGTACGATGCAGACTGACAGGAATCGATGATAATGGTACTAGTGATGAGCTTAAAATAACGAACCGTGAGTCAGTCACTGATATCTTTGAGTCACACTCACTATCGGTGATTGAATATCTGGGAATATCGTGATTATTTTTTTATTATATTTGTATTTGGTTGTAAACCGTGATTTAGCGCATGTGCATATAAAACGAAAATATTCATGAATAAATTACGTTATAATTCATGATAAGCTTCATCTAGTATCTTCTGTAAAAACGTTTTACGCATTTGACCCAAAATCCAGAGAATTTGATCCGAAAAATAAACTTACATTTTTTAAGGGTTTTTATTATCTTTGTAATGATACTAAATCAGATTAGATATATATTAATTATATATGCTAGAATATATTTTTTACGCAAATGAAATTTGAATAATATAAGTAAATACGCTAAAAATTATGTTTATTTTGTATATTGTGATATCGTACGGCGCATGCATATTAGTAATGAATCTGTGATCACAGTCACAGTTTTAAATCACTGATATTATTGAATATCAATCACAATCACACCAGTGAGTCAAGAGTAGCATTTTTTCTCGTAACTAATTGGTACCACATGATATGACATATTATCTTATGTTGGAATGAGTGCAGAAAGAAATCCTGATCTGAGAGAATGCAGTTATATGGGGGGGGGGACGATTCAAATCTCTGACGACATAGGCGACTTCCATTCTCGGGAACGAGGCTCCTGCCGGGAGGAGCCGCATCCAGTCTCACCCTGTCATTGATACTCGTCATATTCCGCTACCATTGTACTCTTCTTTCTACACCTTACTTAATATACGATTATACAAAAACCCGCATTTCATTCCATCGCTACGATCCTTAGCTATACACTACCGATTTCATCTCGAGTATACTTGGGTACAGCAATGTTGAGTGGCGTTTCTAAAGTTTAGTCACGGAACACTTTTATATTTTGTATGATGTAACATAACTCCTTAAATATTTTAGCGTAGCACTAGAAATAAAAAATGGGTGCAGGCTAAAATTTTTCATGGTACAAGATCAAATATCTTTAAATTGAAAGTTACATTTTTCCAGGGGTACGGAAACTTCACTTTAATTCTCCTTCGTGCCCCATAAATAAATACAGACGCCCTGTATAACATAAAATATACGATTTACTCTTTATTAAATAGAAATATTTTATCAGATTATTAAAAAATGCAAATATGTCAACATACATTTTAAATATGAATTAAATATATTAATTAGAAAGATATACATATAAAATCAATTTATCGAAAAATATTGTTGTTGCGCCACCACGTAATTGTTGTTTTTCTTTCTATATTTCTAAATATTGGAATTATTATACATTAGCATACAAATAAATTTAATTATTTAGTTTAAAAAGATTGATGATAATATTTTTTATATATAATAGAGATTAATTAATGATAATACTTGTATGTGCAAAAAAGTTTCTTCTGTGTACAGTTTTCTGAGCTAATCTGCCGTGCAGACGTGATGTGTGTTTTTCCAATTCTACGAGTCTACAATACTCGCGTACACGAGTACTCTACACGCGGCTAGACCGCCAAATCTACTGCTACAAGTGCATCAGCGCTAATTGCTTTGACACGTTTTACTAACTACCTTATTTTAATAAACACGTGATGTGTGACTGTGGTGTTGTGATTAAGTACTTACTTGCAGTACCGTGTCGAAAGCAGGGTGTGTTGTTTTTAGGTACTGGCTTACAGTAACGTGTTGAAAATAAATGTCGGGTGAAACTAGTGGTGTGTTATGTGTAAGTTTCATCTACTGTCGGATCACTGTATGTGCGTACTTGTCGATTTCGGTGCCTTTGAAGCGCCAGATACCATGAAGTTTTTAATTTATACTGTCATCCCTATAAATATTTACTGGTTGTTTATTTATATCGTATTTTAATTACCTTCTTAACGGATTTGCTTGAAAAACAATACCTAACAACATTTTTAATAGAGTTCCGTCCACGTCCATAACAAAATACAATCATTTCTAGAGAATGAATGTCGAAAAAACCGAGATGCGACGGTATCAATAAGTATCATTATAAAATCTAATAATAATTAAATGTATGAGCAGTTTCCTTCAAGAAGTACTAATTTTATCAATTTAAATAATATGATGGCTGCAATTAGTGAACGTTTGCAAACGCCCTTATTGTTTCGAATATTATCATATTTATCATTAGTTACAACAAATTTATCATTAATTATAATAAATGTCTCATTAGTTATACTAAATTTATCATTAGTTATAATAAATGTATCATTAGTTATACTAAATTTATCATTAGTTATAATAAATGTATCATTAGTTATACTAAATTTATCATTAGTTATAATAAATGTATCATTAGTTATACTAAATTTATCATTAGTTATAATAAATGTATCATTAGTTATACTAAATTTATCATTAGTTACAACAAATTTATCATTAATTATAATAAATAGTAAGAGGTGAAAATAAATAAATCAGGGTGAGTTCTTCCATCTCAGTATCTCTCATCTCCCTTCCACTAACTGAACGTATTATATGATTTATTTACAAATAATGGTGTAAGTAGTGTAATTGTGTATGAAACAGTATGCACTAGGTCAATGAAATTTAAATTGGTGCTGAAATATGCAAAGATATAAATGATGAAAATATTATTTATATATCTATTCATTTTACATTGTGGGAAAATGGATATATTAAGAGTTTTTGAATCAGTAATGTTTTTATTTTATTATATCAATCGAGTTTTGTTATTTTAAACAACAAAAATATTAAGTACATCGCTGAAAAACTAACCAAATATTACAATTGCTATACATTTTTTAAATTCTTTATTTGAAAAATGTAATGAAAATATTATCAAATGACAAACAAAAATTAGTTAAACGTCAAATTCATATAATACAGGATCGTATATCGATAGAAATGAAAATAAAATTCTTTGTATAAGTTTAGAACATACATTAAAAAATTATAGGGCGAATATACAGTTTCTTTAAATACTTATATTGATGTAGCCTCTCTCAATTTATTTTTCTAAATTTTTATTGTGTTAAGTGAAAACCAGTAAGAAACATGGGTTACAAATTTTCTTATACTCCCGCCGTAGAGGCTGATAGAAGATTACTCCCCTACAAAACCTACGATGAGTACTTAGACTCCCTTGTAAAAATCGTAGATCTTCGAAACCTTCGTAGTACACAAGTGGCTAGAATCGTCGCAGCCTTGGGATACAGGTATTTATAATTTATGACCATTGTCTTTAATTGCAGATTTTCTATAAGTGCCCATCATTTTTTTCTAGTTTTACATATATATATATACATACATAATTTTTTATACAACCTCAAATAGTTAAGTTTTTCCCTTAACCGAGTCTAAGCCTATTCTAAAATGACGTATCCATAACTTAATAAATAGATTTTTTGTTGCAAATTATATTTTTGCACAAATGTAAATCCTTTGCCGTGAGTAATTCATGATTGTATCGCCTAACTGTAGAACTCTAACTGTAACTCTAAAAACATCTTTATACAAAATAAATAACGAAAATCATACAAATTACGAAGATTAAACAAAATTATAGAATATATGTGACTACACCCTTGTTTGTTGATTCTAACGTTCTACATAGGTATATAGTAAAAAAACATTTTTGAATACCTTCACGAAATGCCCTGAAGCCTCAAACATGTTTTATGAAACACTTTCGCGGGAGGATAAGGGAGATGTACACCGTGAGCTTAAAACGAACACTTTATGTTTTTTCTTGTCGCTGAATTAAGAATGAACTCAAAAATTTTAAACAACGCCATCTGTCTTTGAAGGTTCTGGTTCTCAGATTCTGAAATCTGATGGGAAATAATAGCGTTATTATAAGTTATTTAAATATATTTTTATTGAATACATATGTACACTTTTTCTGATAAAATTTGATTATTTGATTTCTGTTAAAGATCATGTTTGTGTTTCGAGAGCTTGCAAATTCAGTGCGTAATCTCCATATATACTTTGCACATCAACTTGGATGATAGTCATTGGATTGTGGCCCAAAACGTAATCAAATTGTAATTGTTGTATTTTACCAGTTCATTATATTGAAAATAGAATTCAAGTTATGCATGCATGAGCAAGATGCAAGCTTGAACAAGGTGCATAATTGAACAATATGCATGCGTGAGCAAGATGCATGATTGGGCAAGATGCATGATTGAGCAAGATGCAAACTGCATGATTAATAAATGAAAATAGTATTCTAACGATTACATTTAAATATATCATGAATAATAGTGTACTGCGTTAAATTTTGTCACAACTATCTACATCATTTTAAAAGTTAACATTAAACGCTTTGATTTATAAAATATTGTACGATGTTAAATAAATATATGATGCAGTATAAATTAAATGTAACAAATACAATAAACCGTTAAAAGTAACATGTGTTTTAGACAATATTTTAGTTTAAAAAGTACATACCCAAAACAAAGAGAACAATATTTTGGAATATTATTAGAGTAGAGTAGATTTCATTAAAGAGATTATAAAATACTATACGTAAACAAAATTTCTAAGTTAATATTATGTAAGTTAATTATAAGAAGAAAGTATTTACTTCCGAGTTTGAAAGCGTGCGAGAATTAACAAATAGATAGTAGAGAGAGTAGAAAGAGTGTGAGAGAGGGAACACGGTTCTGATTTTTTTTAAATCTCTTCATTAACGATAAAATGTGAATTAATTGACTTTTTATTGGTAGAATGAAATCGATAGTTAATATTTCACTTGCGCACATAGAAATCTTCTAAATTCTTACAATTCTGGATACACGAATGAAGATTTCAAAGACGTGTGAATCAAATGTAAATCCATTGCGGACATGGAAGAAGACATGTTGAACTATACAGGGTGGCCCAAAAAAAATGAGAACATCTCGTAACGCATGAGTTATTTCAAAACATTAAACAATGTAATTTTTTTTGTACAATATTTAGCTAATCAGAAATCATCAAAACACCCCATATTGCATAATCTACTGGGCCACATGCCTGGCTCGATGAAATTAATATTCTCATGACGAAGAAAGTTGATTGTATTTCTGGCTGTGTGAGATGTAGCTCCGTCCTCCTGTAATGTCTAGCTATACTCCAGGCTTTGTTTTGAAACTCTTCGATCATTTTTCTAGCACTCCAACGTTTTTCAATTCGCAAACTTTTGATCAGAATACGGTCTTCTGCAGTGATTTTTGACATTCTGGGCAACAATTATTGAAAAAACCAAATACAAACAATGGAAAAATTAATAATCAAAGATGGCCACCGAAAATTGTCTTAATAAAATGTAATATAGGTAAATAGGTAAGTAAGTAAATTAATAAACTATTTAAGCTATTATTGATTTAAACCAATTTTGATGTAATTATCACATTTTTAGAAATGTTCTCCCTTTTTTTGGGCCACCCTGTAGATCACGTTAAATGTTGCAAGTCGCGTTACGCAAAAATAAAATATTTTATTATATTTTGAATTAATGTTATCCAATCATAAATTTCACAACTTTATATGACTGCTTTTTATATATATATATACAATAAATTATATACTTAGAATATAAGTGAAATTTACTTATATTTTATATCGTATACGTACTTACACTTTATTTATAATGTTAGTTACTACTTTGCTATAGACATGTTTTGTTAATAATTAAAACAAAAATATTTAAATTATCGCTCATGATGAATGCCCAGAGCGATAAGTAACTTAAAAGGTAGTTTATTTGTAAAAAAACATAATATTTTTTATATAAATCACGAAACAATCCTGACTTCAATAAAATACAAAACGTAAATAATGTTAATGTTAATAAATATCATGAATTAAACGATGTTTTTTAAGGTGATGGGTGCATTAAAAAAATGGACTGTATTTTTATTTCATAGTATTATGAAGGTGGTAGTTCAATTAACGTTAATAACGCTTCGCGAAATCGTTCATAGAATGGCCAAATGGGATTCTTAAAAAATTGAAGGTGCAATCAGGTTTTTCATGGCTCTTGAGATTCAATATATTTTTAATACCTTACTTAAGCATGGTGCTTTATTTTACGCGTCATTATCCCGTAACACCACGTTCTTCTAATATTCTTTTAAAATCCAGGGTTTTACATAATAAATTTATGTTGATTCCTATTTTATACCAAGCGATATCACTCGACATCGACCATTTCAAAAATGCAGAAGTTTTTAATGTTGATATTACTTTTTACAGTTATTTGTTGTTGTTACTGCTATTAAATAAAATATGTGTTTTAAAAAGTTTCGAAACTTTAATTGAATTTAATACTATTTGTCAATATTTTTTTTTACTTAGCTACCATTCTTTTGAATTAACATTTTTAAATTAAGAGTTCCCGCTCAAATCTTAATATTTTTAAACACATTTTTAATTTTCTATATTCAAGCTAGCAAATGTGGATTCAGCAACGCTGCAAAAATACGTAGGATTCTGATGCTTATATATTTTTATGTTAAAATATTTTTTTAATGACTTAAGTTTTAAAACTTTTTCCATGTTTGAAATATTTCCACACTAGACGCTTTCGATGCCGTGAGCTATTTCACCCGTTGAGATAGTTTTAAAGAATAGGAAAAGATTGGGTATAAGAGGAACGAAGAACTTTACTCAAATAATCATTCGATACAAAATAATTTTCTGGTACACCGCAAAACATGAACATCGTATCATGGAAATAATAGTTCACTGTTATTCAAAAACTAATATTACCAATTGAACGTTTAATGTATCCAGCATTCTTCTTCTTATTATATATAGATAAATTAATGTAGATAGATCGTGATTCTTATAAGAGTGCCTGAAATCAGGGACGTCCCTTGGGCGTAGGCAGGTATGGCACTAAAGGGCGGCAAACTTTAAGGGGCGGCATATTGGTGGCGGAATATAAATATTATATCTAATATATATCATAAATATTTTACTTATACATTACTCTCTTGTACAAAAAAAAAACTCGAAAACAAATTTAAAACACACTTTGAGGGTCCATTTTTCGGAATTGTTTACAAACTATCCGATAATTATGTTCAATATGAGTTACATATGTTTAGAAAATATCAACGGGCCAAAATGCAACATTAATGTAATTTTACTCCGAAAGTAAATTGCCCGGGTTAAAAAACAATACAATTTCAAAGGACAACATGCATTTAAAACATACATGGTATGTACTTATTCTGAAATTTTTGAAGGATCGATGTCACATGTACGGGCGACATTCTGAATTTCGCCTAGGGGCGGAACTTTACTTAGGGATGTCACTGCCTGAAATACATAATTTGCATCTATTTCATAACTTGGCTATGATTCTGCGATAATAATTAATCATGTTTAACAAATCGCACACGCCCAGGATAACAAATTATTTCAGTAATTTATACAATACGTGTAATACGCGATATGTTACATTTTGCATACAAACCGTCTGCGACCGTCTGATCGTTTTACACGTATATGGCATAACTCAATGCGTAAATTAGTTAGTTTAACTAAGTAAACCAAATATTTCTAGAGTGTAAGCATGCCACTGGGATATTGGTTTTCGGGTGTTAAATTTGGCGATAAATTCAAAAGATAATAAATAAAATATTTGAAAGCACGTAAATGGCATCAGACTATAATTGTTATTAGCTGTTGATAATTAATAAATTATAGAATCTCAGTCGTAAAATAGAATAATGGGAAAGTTATTTCGGGTAAGATAATGAATTCAGTAATAAATAAAGTAGATCTGGTAGAAATGCGTTTTTAATGGATTTAAGAGTCGATTCGCCGAGAAAATTAACATTTATAAGTATTAATATGAGATCTTACTATCAGAATACAAAAAAAAAACATATAAGATGTGTCTGAATTATTCAAAAACTAGTAAATTCGCTCTCGTAAGCATAAGCTGGTAAGTTAAGTCTTAGCCAATTGAATAATCTCCTGACATTAATCATTAAAATAATTCAAATGTTTTTAATTTTTAAATTATATAATTATATAGTTAGTATAAACAAATAAACGTAATAAATAAATTGCTTATATGTAGTAATATAAATACGTATAAACCGAGAAGGGGTCGTAAAAATAAGTAGATTATTGTTACCTAATCGGTTTCTACGCATTTGAAGATTTGATAAGCGGAACGTTAAAGAAATTTTTCTTTATTACTTCGCAATGTTTCACTAAAATTTCCATCATTATTATGCGACTAGGATACTTGATATCTCTTGAAAGCGATGAAGATCGTTTGATCTCTAGATGGACCTGCGAAACGTTCGAATCACTTTAATAAAGTGTAAGAATGCAAGCGTACCGAGTAGAAAAGATAAAAACAATCGTTATGTCAATCTAAAATCAAACGCCTTAAAGAAGTTCCCCTTGCCGAGTGTCAATCGACTGGCCGAAATGCTTAAAGAATTCTAGACATGGCTTAAGAGTAAGCTGTCGTAACTTTTAAAAGTTCCTAACTACAAAGAATGATATCGCTAAGCTTTATTTCTTGCCGTGCCACATAAAGATATACATAAAACTAAACGTCCACGATATTGACCCCTAACAAAATAAACGTTTTACCTTTTTTCATAATATTTTTAATGGTTTACTTAAGCATTCTATGGCTATTTTATTAAGTTATCTTTAGAATTTAAGACGAGATTTATGTTTTTTTTATACACACTGCCTTTTTTATTTGAATTCGAATGTACGATATAGTACATACTAAATGTCCTTTAAGATCATTTGTGTGGTTAACTTTTATAGATTATATTTTTTATTCATATCGTAGGCCTATTTATAAATCCTATATGGTGCTGAAATATGAAATATGAAAATCTACTAGGTTTAAATCTGGGCTGTTCGGTGGCCACATGCCTGGCTCGATGAAATTAATATTCTCACGACGAAGAAAGTTGCTTGTATTTCTGGCTGTGTGAGATGTAGCTCCGTCCTGCTGTAATGTCTAGCTATACTCCAGGCTTTGTTTTGAAACTCTTCAATCATTTATCCTAGGCCTATTTATAAATCCTGTATGGTGCTGAAATATGAAATATGGAAAAATACCGCGGACAGTCCATAGAACGAATGCATCGATTACAGAGGAGTTAAACATCGAGGAGTGTCTATCCTCAACTATACGGCTCCTAAACCTCAGATATTTTAGACATTTCGTCAGACATGAGGACACCATAGAAAAATTTATGATCAAGGAAATGTTGGAGGAAACGGATCTCCGAGACGGTCACCAACGCGATTGAATGACCTGGTTAGAACTTAAATGCCATGAATCGGAATTGGTGACAATAAATCATTCATGTCGTCATCCATAAGTAGCCTCATCTCCATGATCACTAGTAACACTTGAATAAGACGAGAATAAAGAAGTGAAAAATAAAAAGTTTTTTTATGTTTCAAATAAATTATTTCATATTTAAAAAGTAATATTTGCTGGTAAATAATATAAGTAATAAAAAGATAAACGTTGTATATTCGTCCCTATTTCTTTAATGTTACTGCTTGCCATTCTGGCATAAATTCCAAGAATGTTTTTTTTTTGCGTAAAAACTTAGAAGAAAAGATTTTCTTTGTGATGTGATTTAAAAAATAATATATTAACACTTTACCTGGAAAAAGCATCGTTTAAAAGAATTTTTACGCGGCTCAAACAATTTTGTTTCAGGCGAATTACCAACTTTTGGTACACATCTTTTCCAGGTGTTTTGAAAAAACAATGCCCAGATTAAACTTCTTTAAAGGAAAATTTTTAGGTGAACTAACTTGTTGAAATAATTCGACTACCTACAAGTTGAGATAAATGTAGTATTTTTTGTTTAATATTTATACAATCAGTCAAAGTTGGATGAATGTAATATTTAACTGAATCAAGAGGATTTTATTGATATCGGATAGAATGAATTACTTAGGTCGGAAGGTTGCTGAAATAGTTATGTATAACGCATGAAATAATTGTCAGATAGATAAAAAAGATGAGTATAAATTATTTAAGAAGTCTAGGATAACCATGAAAAACTTTACGAGACCAAATAAAACTGATAATTAATTTGAAGGAGGGTTAATATCAGAAATATTAAGAAATGACGAGCGTGTGTAACAGGATAAGAATGTACTCTACCTACCCTTTATAAATGTATGTCGTGATGATTGTAATAACCTATGTAAATAGGTAAATGTATAATTTTTCATCTCTATTTCTCTATTCTACATTTTAAATTAATCTATTTATTTATCATAACATTGAAAATGATATGATTGCAAAATTGATACTCTTCACAGTGCATCATATCAAAATTAATTATGAAAGACAAATAAAAATCTATTGAACATGACGAGATATAATAATTATAGTAAATATACTGTTATTCATAAATATTCAATAAAGATTCATTGAAACAAAATACAAATCTGAATTTCTCCTTTTTAATAGTTTTTTAGGAGAGTATCTTACAGCTATACGAAACAAAATATAATTTATTCTTCTCCTTCTCGTGCCCTATCCATTCAACGAAAGTTGACTATTATCAATTTGTTTACTGCGGCTAATTTTTCCCTGCATTATGAGGTGTAAGATTTGTATTACTCTGGATGTCTCATTACATGTACGAGTAATTGAAATATTTAAATTTTTTTGTTTCAATTACTTATTTTTGTTTATTCATCTTTATTCGTAACTCTATCCATCCATTTTATTTTGAGCATTCTTCTATAGTCACATCTCAAATGCTTTAAGTCGCCTTCATTCCTTTGTTTCTCCTAATTACTTACTATGGAAATAATATTGTCACTCTGATATAATTAATATTATTTTTCTTTCCTCCTTCATGTCAGTATTGATATACCTATAGTGGCCTCAATCAGATGAGACTCGGCTTGTAATACACCTTTACAAATTCCAGTCCTGGGCCACCCTTACAGCTGACTCCAGAGTATCTTCAGCCAGATGCAGTGCATCTTTCCACTGCTGTGGCACTCTTCCAGGTCTTCTTTGAATCAAAGTCGTGTCCATGATAATCTCATTTTCTAAGCTGTCACTTTGACATACAATGTGACCGAGAAATTGAAAGAATATTTTGTTCATTGCCGTAATTAGATTATATATATCATGTCTGGTAATATATCCAGGGAGAGATAATTATTTTTTTCTTCTGGCAGATCTACCGGAGAGACCTTATCAGAGCAAGAGTTTTACAAGCACCGCTCGGTAATCCAGGAGGCAGTCAGGCCGACCATCAGACCGTACGAGTGCGCAAGTGTGGGGCTGACTCCAACAGAACCTTTGACCATGGCCTTGGCAGAAAGAGAAAAGGTGAATCGTTTAGACCAACTTCACGTGAGTATAATATTTTGCTTAATAAAGTGTTAAAAACTTCACATATTTTATTTAAGGTTTACCGCTTGACAACGTTGAACAATGTTAATCATTTAGGTTCAATATTATCGATACAATTGGAATTTTAGACAATCAATGATAAGTGTCTCTGAAATACATCAATGAATTTATATATAACGAGCTTGCCCGAACATCCCGAGTGTCCAATAAATTTAATTGCTTTAAAATATATCGTCATAAATATTTTAAATATTCATTAACGATAGTAAAACGAAGAACGCAGATATTTAATTAATTTAAAAATCGTCATGAAGAATTTAAATTTGAAAAAATCAGATTTTGCCTTTGATATTTAGAATGTTTTTAAGAAAGCAAAAAATCTATGGTTTCATGATCTTAAATACAAATACAGTCTGAATAGATGTAATATACAGAGTATAAATAACCTACACCAATTATTATTCGTATCGGTAATCTGTAGAACACTTATGTTAGTAATATTCCATGAGAGGTTTGCTAATTTCCATATGGTATGTAGAAATTGGAAAGTGTTAATATTATAGATATGTATCTAACGGCTGATGCACTTTTACAAATATTTCAAAGACTTATTTTTACTTGGCCGTATTCACCGTGATCAAAACGTCTACTATCTATTATTAGCTTAAAATAAAATGCAATAAAGAATTTTTAATACCGTACATCTTGATATCATCCCGCCTCAAATCCCATAAGCTTTTTTCTGTATACAAAGATAACCATTCATTTATCCCATAGTCGGGACGGAAACTATGCGTGGACGGGAATGGGAAGATACAAACAATAAAAATAATAAACTTGTGGTGGACTCTATGGAAGCTATGGAGTAATATGGATCGTTTCCAAAACTGCCACACAGGGCCAGCCCTAGCAAAATCGGTGTCCGATTGAAGCATTTCTTTCGATTAGCAAAATAATTTTTTCGCTTATAAAATGTTGATAACAGCAAACGGAATCTAACCTCAGCACGTGACGTCTTGTCGTCACTGTTTTCCTGCCTCACTATCTCGTTGGTGCATTTTATGAATTAATTTATAAAATCGAAAATACCAGCTACATTTATACCACGTACGGCTGTACTCTCTCGCATAAAATATACATACGAAATAATATAGCTGTCTTCACTCACTGCTGTACAAAAAATGTACTAATTTGCAGTACTTCACAGGGGCTTCTAAATGTTTAACAATAAAAATTTTGAAGAAATTCAATAGCAACTACTCTTTTTTCCTTTTTTTTTTTCTACGCCTGGAGCTCCCTAGGGCACTGAACCCGATTAGGCCCAATCGCTCTGATAGGTTTAAGGCCGGTTCTACTACCAGCTTACATATATGTTTGATGTATAAATGGGCCCAAATGTCATTATATGAGAGCGAAGTTCTTCAAACCTCATAGCATATTATGGATACCAGCCAAATCGACACTTTCTAGGAGAGCAGTGCAATAATTTATGAGAAAATTAACAATTCGCTTTAATAATTTTACCGCAATAGTAAGAAGAAATGATGGTTTTAGTTTTAAAAATCAAGTGATTTCATAATAAATTCAGTGGTTATCCAGTATAATAAATAAAAATAAGAAGTGGGCATAAAATTACACTATATATCCGCAGTTCTTATCTTACACAAATCTAAATTAGGGGATACTTGTATATTTCCCACATTTTCTTGAAACCTCTAGGATGTTGGCGTAATTAATTTTTTTTTTTTCTTAATTATATATTCTTAAATTGCGAGCATAGTGATCACAAAATTAATTGTAATTTATAACCTTCAACGAATTTTTTAATATTTATTGCAAACATTATTCAAAAGGTCTGTTTCACCATAAATTTATTAATTAATTATAAATTTGTTACATGAATGTGTTACTGAAATTTACCAGAATTAATGTAAACCGTATGCAAAGCTACACCAAGCGTTTCTTGATTATTCAATGAATTTTAAACAACAGCTGTGAAATAACATTTTAAGTATTCTTTCAAAATTCATGAACCCCTAACTGCCAAATTATTATAACGGTTTTTAATTAAAATCTGGAAAATTTCATTATGTATTCCTCTTTTCTGCAGAAAAACAAAAATGTATCATTGTTATGTGGATTGTTTTATGTTGCTTAATGACAGTTGTACCTATTTAATTTGTGTTACAAATTAATGCAAGAGAACTGCTGTGTTATTTTTTACAATAATACGATTAACCGATATTAAAAAATAATTGTGTTGTACCAAACAAAATCATTTGGTGCACAGTAACATTGAAAATTGAATTGAATTGAAATTGAATTGAAATTGAATTGAAATTGAATTGAAATAAAATTGAAATTGAATTGAAATTGAATTGAATTGAAATTGAATTGAATTGAAATTGAATTGAATTGAATTGAAATTGAATTGAATTGAAATTGAATTGAATTGAAATTGAATTGAAATTGAATTGAAATTGAATTGAAATTGAATTGAATTGAAATTGAATTGAAATTGAATTAAAAAATGAACGGACCATACAAAAACTCGTTTAACGATATTTAAATAATTTGATTTATGTATATTTATCTTTTTTGTTAAAAAAATGGGAAAGGAAGAGACCAACATGGAATTATACTTATTTAACCAATTTAAAAATATTATTTTATTATACATTGTACTACACACACTATTATTGAGTAGGTGTTATTATTTTTTCACTACTAGTTTCGGGAAGAGCAGATCCCCCAACGACAGGTTTAAATAACAGTTATTATTTATTTAAAAGTGTAAATAATATTCAATAATTATGTGTGGTATATTACACCACGTAATAACTGCCAAATCAATTAACGATATCTTTTTTATCAAATTTTATTTAACGCTTATATTTAATAATGTTATCATAAAATTTTCATCCCTATCTCAATAACCTGATATGGTTTCTGGCCATCCTGAGAATACATCTCCACAGGATTCTACATTTGTCATTGGTCGTGGACAAGTCAATGTAATATGTCGTCTTGTCACCTCATTTTGTGTATCAATTCTTCAACATTCTCCAAGTTCGTTAATGGGCAGCCATTTCGGGGTTGAGCATTACCCATACTCTCCATAAGGCTTAGCCATCGAAGCCTCTCTAAATTTACAAATTTTGTGACTTTTTGTCCATCATACAGGTCGTAAAGTTCGCCTGTGCCACACTCCATTTTCTTTGACAGCTCCTAAAATCCTCCAGACAATCCTTTTTTCACATTGTTGTTAAAAACATTTTTTTTTTATCTTTACCCAACCATCCACAGGTACAGTAAATTTTTTTTATTTTATCCAACATTCATGAATATTAATGAGACGAAACTATACCAAAAATTTCAAAATGTTAATATTTAAAAAATGTGACAAAATAACACTATAATTTAATATGAAGTTATAAAAATGACGTATGACGTCACGATTGATAAAATTATTATTCATTGACCATCTCAAAATTTATTTATTAAGCTTCTAAAACAATAAACCCTCCGGCTGCCCTGATCGCGAGCCGATGTAAGTATCATTAAAATTCAGTTGGCGTCCTACCGTAAACGATAAAGGCGGGGCCAGATTTTATAGCAATTTCTTCTTGCACTTAGAACTGTCTATGGGAATTTAAATCCCGGCTGTAATATTACATTTATCAGTGAGTAACAGGTATTATTTTCCACTTTTGCCGGGTGATAAATTTAATTCCCGGGAATCGACGATACCGCTCGAATAAAAACGAAGAGCCTATTTCGGTGTTTTTATGTTTGTGGTTGCGAAATGGGTGATACCATTTAGTTTTTATCGCCGTATTATTCAAAACTCGAATTAAATAGTTGGGATTGTAGAGAAAATTATTGTACATTATTTTCTAAATAAATTTTTACTTGCCTAGATAAATGTCAATATTATGTAAAATGTTTTTAAGTAGATTTGTCACTACTGAGTTTTGAGAATAGCTGCTTTCGGAAAATTCTTGACGAAGTTCAAGAGCAAAATTGAAATAATGAAATAAACCCAACAACTTATGATTGTCATGGCTTGGACACGTTTTACGGATGACTGCGGGAAGTTTAAATCGAGCGCGCCTTTCATATATACTAGTAGGAACCAGACGTTTCGGATGTCCCGCAACAACTGTACACAAATTGCACTAGGCGTAACGACACAAGGGATTGACATAGGAGGACACGGATGTGCGCTCCATACGCTCCAGCTAGGGACATTATCGAGGGAGCAAAATAAAATGAACACACCATCGTAACATTTTCTACAGAGAATTATAAATGCTATATCGTAAATGTCCTGTAGTATATAATTGCTTGGTTATCAATTACCACACTTGTAATAGAAAAAAATCATGTGAGTACAATTAATACTCTCATGGTAAGTTATAAACATCTCGTGTGTTTTTTCTGTACCGCTCAATGGGAAGGAAGAAATA
Source organism: Eubasilissa splendida (assembly GCA_031772225.1). NCBI lineage: Eukaryota > Metazoa > Arthropoda > Insecta > Trichoptera > Phryganeidae > Eubasilissa > Eubasilissa splendida. The sequence goes on along the minus strand of CM062850.1, from coordinate 26,131,790 downwards.
AAAATGTATTATCTACATTTATTTTTAACATTTTAAAATTTAATTTGTTTGAAAATGAAAAAAAAAAATTATAAATGAATAGAGGTGTTGTATAGGTAGATACTAGGTACGTATTATTATTTAATTCAAACTTTTAGATAGGTGCCAAATTCAAAAACAGGTATTTACCTACCTACCGGGACGTGAAAGAACATATTTTAATTTTCGGATTCAAAAAATAGTTCAGAAAGCTTTTATTCATTAATCATGTTAAATTTTTATATTTTTTCAACATATCGCAATGTTAATATGTGAACAGAGCTTATGAAATTTCTACAGGAGGTTTCCAAGCTAAATGTTTCACTTTGCTTTTAACAGATACGTTTCCAACTCATTACATATTCAACAGATTGTGATATCTTATATCTTGTATGCAGCTGCAATCGTCTCTTATACAAAACCGTATCTTGTATATTCAAAACCATTCCGTTTAGCTAACATCATGTAAAATTTGCATTGGAATACAGAATTTTTATAAATGATTTTGTTTTATTTCGCTATAATTTGGTTATTAAAAAATATTATTTCATTAAAAATTATAAATTGTAAAAACTAGCTCAAAGTTATATAATTGTTATAATTTCTTTAAATATTATAATATATTGACAGAACTGTATTTCAAGATAGCCATCATCCGATCTAAACAGCATTTGGAAAGGAATACGCTCCTAGCCAAAGCGGTATATGACCGACTGCCTTTATATTATACAGTGAAATCTCGATCGATCGTTCCTCGAATAATCATTTTCCCGCATGTATCGTTTATTTCTTCCAGTCCCGAATTAATTTCATACAAAACACCCAAAAATAGATCGCATGGATCGTTCCTCATGCATCATTTTACCGCATTAATCGTTTATATTACGCAGCATACTTCGTAGCTAAATGTACGATTAACGGTACTCATAAAAATGAGCGGAATATTCGAGAGAGAGAGAGATAGAATGCTACTACTGACTGCCCCTTCTAATTTTATTTTTATTTAAAAACATTCATTTAAATGTGTAATACGAGTATGTATCATTTTTAGAATATTTATTAAACATTAAAAAATGTAACTTTTTTCTATATACCCGCATTCATAGTTTATTTCAATAGGTCCCTTCAAAAACGATAGATAGTAGTTTCACTGTATAACATAGTCTTGATTTATGAGGACCGTGTCCATGACAACTCCCTATGAGATTTTGATCTCTGAGAGTAGTAAAAGTATGTTTATACTAAATGCGTCATTCTAATCCGCGCTCATGAACTCTGTACAATCCTTCATCTCGTCTACCTTTTTTTCAGTGCAATATTCAGTATCAAAACGGCGTGTAAATTTTTAATATCCAGATATAATATTTGTTATTAATAGATGGTGTCAGTGGCGTAACTATAAAAATTAGGCCCCAATACAAAATAAAAAAAGAGCCCCTTATATATATTGAGCCCGTATAAAAACGACAACCTATTACATATTGTATTTACAATACTCATACCAATTACCTAAATAATTTAACATTTTTTCAGTGATTTTAGTTTTATTTTATTTTTGATAGTTTTAAATTCGTACTCGTATAAACAAGTGATATCAAATAACATATTGTTTTTACTTACACGCTTTAGGGCTTCATATTTTTTTTAAAATAAATTGTGTCATGAACATAAGAATTTCTGAGTAAATAATATTCTTGAGAAATATGACGCAATAAATATCGACTATCTCACTAACAGTCGGCTCTTCTTCATAGTCAAATTTATATTTTAAATTAATATATTTAGTCATATTTAAATTTCCCATTTATATTAATTTATATTTTTAATGTATTTTACTATACAATACGTTTTTAAAACCCCTTTCACAATAATTTACCTCAGTTTTTCAGCGTAATGGTGAGTGAATGTATACGTGCGTGTAGTATGTCCCAGATATACGAAATAACCCCAAAATGCAGCAACAAATCTGCTAATGGACACTCGCGCTAATAGCGGCCTCAGTGACCACTAACACACCCCCTTGACAATATCCAAACGTAGCGAGCTTCTAGCCATAGATAACAAGTAGGTAGAGCACAGAATTCCGTCCGTAAAACTTTTCGGCCACATAAATGATCTCGCACATTGCCCCGGTTCTAGCTCCCAGCTCGTAATCTATGAAACATATGCGGACTGCCTTTGCAAATCTTTGGAACAGATGTTTATTTATATTTAAGTCTGCATATTTCTAATAATTTAAAAAGTTATCGTGTAACAAAAAAGTATGTGATTTCAGATCAAACACCACGACCAGTAAATAAATAGACATGAAATAAAGTGTACGTATAGGAAAGTGGTTTGGAACATTAGTTGCGGGACTAGGGGCATTCCACATACACTCTTGGTGGAAACATAAATCTAATAGTTTATACTGTATTTACTGTTCGAAAATTAAATATTTGTGTAACATTAATGCATATTATATTGTCAGCGTTTAAATTTTTGTTCCAATCGTGTCATATTTAAAAAAAATAAGTAATACCAAAATGATTACGTGTGTGACACCAAAATCAAAATACTGAAACAAGGAATTTGCGTTAGTTCATTTCTATGTATTTGGTAGTCTGTGTGAAACACAGTAATGTTTAATTTTTATTCAGCTGGTAATTCACAAAAACTGTTTGAAATAGCGGGTGTTCTCAAAAACAAGTTAGAAATAGAATTGACACGTTAAAAAAATGAATAACATTTTTATATACCTACTCTCACTTTAATCTTATTTTTTATTTTCATCTTTACCGGCCACTATGATCCATATCAGTAGCCTTCTAAATTTTTCCAAAACGCTACCTCTCATGCTAAGAGAGCGCCCCACCATTCTTAAGTGACTGTGGTGTCAAATTGTCGTACATACATAATGGTGATTTTTTGTTGTTGTTAATATAATTAAATAAGTTATATAAGTGCGCATATAAATTGATTAATATTTTGATACATACTGTATTATTTACATTATTTTAATTCAATTCTTTATTATTTATACATTCTTAACGTTGAAATTTTACTAATAATGAATTTTACTTGAAAAATAGATACATCTAGTGAACTTTTTAACAAGGTTAATTATTAAAGAACTTCTTAATTGAAAACGTCACTTTCACATTCAATCCGTCATAACCGTAGGCAGTGGTTAATATTTTCGCTAATCACTCGGATGTCCAGGGTTTGGTTCTCTACCGAGATGTTTATTTAATTTATTGAACTGAATTTATGAATATTATTTTCAAACCAGAAAAACAAAACGGTGTTTGATACATGCGACTGAGAAATGATGTTAAAAAAATATATTAGAAATAATGCAGATGCATGTGTCATACCATCCATGCATAGACGTTTTTCTCTGTATGTTTCTTCATTGTTAGTTCGACTAAGATACTAAATATCCATAACTTGTAGGTATATATTACAGCAAACCTCGAATAAAATATTTTCTAATGTTATCATTGTGGAAGAGCCCAGCCCATACTGTATTAAAATTCAAAGTACATTTGTTCATCTTTTATGAGCATTCATAAAACTAGACGATTATAACCTCTCTTATTATTACATGTTGAATCATTGTTCATTTGCCAACGCAAATATTAATGTACATAACGTGTGCTTGTAAGCTTTTTCCTTAACGCTTTGTTGTCTTTGCACAAATATTGATTTAAGATTTTTTTTATAAATATTAATATTTAATTTTCACACGAACACAAGTATTTATTTGAACAACTCTCCGACCCGCTGGGAAAACTACACAACTTGCCTAAAAACTTTTTTTCGTACGTACAACGGCTGTCACTTACAGACGTTGTTGGGTAATAATTGAAATATCGCTTGGGTTTTCTCTACACAGCAGTATCTTGCAGATCTGAAAATATTCATTACCTGCCTGAAAGCTTCACTCTCAGAAAAAAAAAAAAAATACTGTTATGATTTTAGATCTAAATCTATATGCTGTATTTTGCTAGGGAGCAGATATTTGATATCACTGAATTTTGTTCGTTATTTTACATTATCAATGAGGAACAACAATTTATGTTATGAACGAATATTTTAATTTTGTTATGAAATTTTTTTATTCGTTAGGTATTTATTTAATTGAATAAATCTAACAAAAAATGTCTTATGGTCCGTATCAAATGTCTTAATTCGCTAAAGTTATTTGTTTACTGGATGCATCGTTCTAACCCACGTGCAAAACACATAAGCTGATGATTCATAAATCGCTTTGCACTGAACTCCGTACCGTCCTTTATCCCGTCTTGAGTCGAATCTCCGAAGAAAATGTCATACGTGAATACAGGACATTAGAATGTGAATTTAAAATATTCCTGTCTGTTTGCTCTTTATACAATGTTTGTTGGTTCAGTGGTTAAGACACTCGCCTAATGATTCAGTGGTCGGGGGTTCGAGTCTCATTCCAGGAGACCAGCCAGTTTGTCCTATTTTCATAGCACAAGGGTTTAGCTCATTTTTAAAATAGTAAAAATGCAACTGTGTCGTAGCATAGGTATGACGTATCGTTTTATTGCCCTCCAACGGGTTTTCAGGCTCATTTATTGTATAATTGTAAAATAAATTTTTCATTTTCACAACGCATTCGATTATTAACGAAGATTTAGATTCACGCCGTCACATTTGCGCAATGCGCGGCCAATCACTAACAAGTCACGTGAAATGTTACATCGGAAAAAAAAAATATCGATATTTTATAAAAATATTTTGCACTTTTAACACGTTCGAAAATATTTTATAAGTATATACATTAACAGATTCAATGAATGAGACATCTTAATATTTTCAGACGATAATCTTCATCCGACTGCGCAACACAATGGGGTACGAGGTGTCAGGATACATCGACTTTGCAGAGAGGCTGCTGCTCGAGGATTGGGTGCCGTACTTCAAAGGCGAAAAAAAGCTGAAGCCTCGTCCGACGGACCTGAGCTACTACCACTGGAAAAATGGGACTACGCAGAGTAACGTAACGAGAAATTTTCTGGTAACGTTTATTGTCCTTTTATTCGTTTTCATCTTTGTATTCAGTGTTATTCGAATAACACTGAATACTAAACGTACAGTGTCTTCAAGTGCAAAACCTTACCTGTATTTCGGTTAATGTTTTAAAAGTACAAATCAATATTTAAAGTGATGAAATTAATTCTAGCTCGATATTATGTATTAGATATAACCTAGCGTTAATGACGGGAAATTAATATTTTATTAAGGAGAACACATTCTTGTTTGGAAGTGTTCAGAATTATTCAAAACATAGGTCTATGATATTTTAAATACTAATTACTTACTTACTTACCATCACGCCGTTTCCCCGCGGGGGTAGGCGTAGAGGATAGAGCGCCACACTCTTCTGTCCTGACACACAATTCTCGCCATCATCCACATCTTCTCATACAAGCTCGCCGATTGTTGAGGCTTCTAACAGAACCATCCTCCATTATCCGGTTTACTTGGTCGTGCCAAGTCTTCCGCGGACGTCCTCTATTCCCGGTGCCATCAACACATGCGTCATATATCTTTCTTACCATTCTCTCCTCATTAATCCGTTCCATATGACCAAATCACCCAAGTGATCCTTTCTTAATCTTACTCACTATACTAACATCAGCTTTACATTCTTTCTTTATTTCTTCATTCTTTACTCTGTCATAAATAGATTTGCCACAAATACGCCTAAGTGATCTCGTTTCCATTGCATTCAGTCTACTTTCGTTTCTTTTCTGCCAGCTCCAGGCCTCACTTCCGTACATGTATTAATTAGAAAAATATACATTAAAAACAATTTTATCGAAAAATATTGTTGTTGCTACCGGGATTCGAACCTGGATTACTTCCAATCCGGGGAACGTGCATTAGTGGATTGACAACAAATTTTCGAACTTATACGAGTATGTTACACAAATACATCTATCGTTCCATTATTTGAAAGCCATTTTCTTTGTTTTAATTTTTTTGTATTCATTTGATAAGTGTAACATTAAGTTCGAAAATTTATCGTCAACCCACTGTGTTGCAATAGTTTAATCGATTGAAGCAAGTTTCCCGTATTGGAAGAGATCCAAGTTTGAATCCCGGTAGCGATAACAATATTTTTCGATAAAATTGTTTTTTAATATATATTTTTCTAATTAATGCGTTTAATTTGTATTAATTTAAAAAAAATATAAACAGTTTATTTAAAAAAAAACAATCTAAATACATTAGTCAGGACATTTGTCAATGTTATATTTCTATGCGACACGAAATGAAAACATAAGAAAATTTGAATTATGTGCGAGTTTAGAAAAAGACTATTCAAATACACAGTTTAGAGGTTAGATTGTATGTTTCACGATTTTGTTTGTATCAGGATTAGTATTAGTGTGAAAGTAATGCTTCCCCTAAAGTTTACATACTATGCTTTCAAATAACTAGAATAGAATAACGCATGTACTGAACCAAATTCAGCTCCGGTTTTCGTTCCGATAAAAATAACTTTTTTTTCCGGTTTTCGGTTCAGTTCCGGTTCGAAGCCCTGGTAAAATTTTACTACCGATCAAACAACGGCCCTTAGTGTCAAGAAGCCATATGGATTTGAAATACTATATTACTTATTTAATTTATTTTTTAAATGTTTATTTATTAATCTGTTATAATTACAATGATACAATACAATAATATTTTTTTTTTTAAATTTTACTACATCTCTAAAAAGCACATACTTGTGCAGAGAAGAGGATTACATATTAATAATTATTGTTTACAATAACTAGCTTATAATAAAATAAAATACAGTATATTAATAGCAGCGATATAAAAATATTATAAATTTCAATTTACGTGTTTATCTTTAAAATATTTTTTGATAGCATTGATTATTTCTTGGTTATCATTAATATTCCTGATGTTTTCGGGTAAGTTGTTAATTTTTTTTCTTATGTACGTATATGGTGGTGTTGTGCAAATGATGTGTAAATTTTTAAGCATGAAAATTCAAATTTAAACCTAGTACGATTTTCAGTGATAAAATTTTCTTTTTATTTTTCTTTTAGTATTTGAATAATAGAATTTCTTTTAAGTTGATCACAAAATGTTGGTACTTTGAATTCTTCGAAAAGTAATTTTGTCGGATAATCTTTTGGTTTTTTTAGTATTATTTTTATGATAAGTTTTTGTACATTTTTTACTGTACTCAGGTTAGTATTAGTAATGACTGCATGTATATTCCATGTCCATTATTTTGAAAAACTCTCTTCACGTTGTTACTTTTTTAAATATTCAACAGATATAATTGGCGCGCTTTTAAAATATTCCGCTCATGCGAAATCATCGAACTCGAAAGATTTATGTAGTGAACGTGAAACTCTAGAAAGTTTCAAAGCTTTGAAAAATAATTTATACATATCGTTTTTCCGGTAGACTTGCTTCCACTCGAGCGGCGAGCGAACTGCGCAGAGAGGTGATATTTATAAAAAAACAAAATGTTTTATTTATTTAGTTGTACAATATTATATCAATCAAACATTGCAAATGCGCCAGATTAAATTCGGTTGCGAATTTCATAATTAAAAGCTCGTTTTAATATAAACACAAGAACTTTTTATTTGCTACCCTGTCCAAAACTATAAATCTCTGTGTGAATGTTTTTCAAATTTTTACTGAAATATGTTGCTGCAATATTTCATAATGTGTGAAATTGAATATGTTGCGGCACCGTGTTGTTGATCTGGCTATAATGACTAAAGCCTCACTCTATATCGGGTAAATAAATCATTAGAAATATTTCAGTTATGTTAGTTATGAAAGATTTTTAATTAAACGTAGTTATTTTAAATATTAAATTATTTAACAACACACGACGTTTTAGACAATTGTTTATATTTGCATACTAATTCAACCGCTTGTGTTGTATTATAATTAATTGTAATTGACTATCAATAAATATATATATATATTTTTTTTTAATGCAGATGCGTACGCAGAATACGTACTTTCTTACTATATTTAAACTGAACTAAACATTAGTGCTATGAAAATAGGACTAACTTACTAATGGAACGAGGATCAAACCTCCGACCACCGTATCACTGGGTGAATGTTTTAATAACTAGATCAACAAACATGTCATTAAGTGTTGAAAGTGTTTAAAAAGTCTAGTCAAAATTGTGAGTCTCTATACTAGATTTGTCAACATTTTTCTAACAATTGTAATAGCCAAACAGAGCAAATATGGAGCGTTCGCTGAGAATATTTAAATCCGCATCGCGCGAGAGGCTTTATGTGGTTATTTTTTGTTCTCGGTTATGTTTTGTTTTACGTGTGGATTAAAAAAATACCACATCCGCCGTCTTACGCCAAGACCGGTGGTGAGGATGCTCAGGACCGGCGCAAGGGATGAAAACATAAGACAAGAATAGCCGATTTAGAAAATGTAATACCGCTTGGCGAAAAACACAGATTTGTTATATACTATATTTTCGTACAACGTACGGATGTCTCCATTCTTCAGGAACTCCGCACTATAGAAAGGCTATCGACAATATCCAGGAAAATAATTATTGTATCCTTTGGGCATGTTGCTAGAAGAAATGGAGAAGTTAGTGATCACGGGGTACGTACGAGGATAGAGGATAGATATGACCAGAGCCTCGATACACGTCGCACTAAATAAGACTTAAGATCGAGAAAAGTGGAAACAGAATAGAGGAGTACGATACTTTGTAACTGGCAAAGACAGAGAGACAGAGAGATAATAAAATAATGCTTGATTAACTAACATCTACAGAAGAAATATTCAATTCTTAATGAATTGAACTAACAGACCATCAAATAAATAGACATGAACTAACGCAAATGCCTTTTCCCAAAATTTTCATTTTCACGACACCCACCTTATCACTGTTGTGCCACTCATGCAATCAAAGAACTCTGCGACTTTTTATAAAAATATGACTCGATTGCAACGAAAATTTAAACGCTGACAATATAATATGCATTAATGTAATGTAATTGATAAATATATTTCAATTAACAACTAATTAATTTTTGTAATTACAAAACTTTAATAACAACTGTAAATATCACTACAAAAATTAGGAATGAACATTACGTAGGCAGTAGGTCAAAAATAAATCTGAAAAATATATATATATATACGAGTCACAAATCACAATAGAGATGAACTAACGCAAATTCTTTGTTTCAATATTTTAATTTTGGTTTCACCCGCGTGATCACTGTGGTATTACTTACGCAATCAAATAGCTCCGAGACTTTTTTTAAATATATGACTCGATTGGAACGAAAATTTAAACGCTGCCAATATAATATGCATTAATGTAAAAAAATACGTCTCGTTTACACGAAGATTTAATTTTCGAACTGTAAATACACTATAAATTATCGGATTTATGTTTCCACCAAGAATATGTGTAGAATGCCCGTAGTTCCGCAACTAATGTTCCAAAACACTCCTATACGTACACTTCATTACATTCATTTACTAGTCTGTGATACGAGTACATACATTTTTTTATTCTACATTTTATTTTTGTTTTGCATATAATGTGTTAAATCGATTACACTTTTTTTTAATTATCATTATCACTTGTCTTTGTAATGAGGATAATATTAAATTAACAAAAATATTTACTTAATAAAATAATAAACACATATTCTTTGGAAACGATCAGTATTTGTGTGTATTGTTATCATTTGCAACGATACGTTTTCTGTGTTAATTTTTCAGTCTTATTTAAATATAATTTATAATTGGTACATCAGTCCAACTACCACAGTATTGTGATAAGATGCAATGTTCCCAATGCTCCGTTCAGCCCTGCGGTCGCGATCCGCCGAGGGCATTTTACACCACATCGTAAAGTTTTCAGTGTAATTCTGAATTTGCTTCCACCGAGAGATGGGTAAACTGCTGAAGATCGCGATACGAACATGATCCAGCCGCGGGGTCGGTTGCACCCCTGCCGGGTCCTCGGGCAGGGGTAGGATGCACCCTTGCCGGGTGTACTCGAGAAGGGGAACTGATTGACGGCTTGTTTTAATATAAAGGAAATCGAAAACCATTTCAACCGTGACGTTCGCCGTGACGACTTTTCATCTCGACGGTATTTCTGATTTATTCCAAGGATGAAAGGTGACATTGGAATATTTTATGGATAATATGAATAAATCGAGTTTATAAAGATTTTCATTTTTCTTTAAACACATACGGACATTCTATACGTATTTTTAAAAACCCACTAAATCTCTCAAACTGTAATATATAACTATTTATTTAGTCAGTATTTTTATTAATAAATAAATTTTCAGTATTTTTAAAACAAATAGTATAAATAATTAAGTGTCAGTATTAAAAAATTGATCAGTAAAATTAAGTCGTGGTCAATATAAATAAAAACATTTCAATTACATTTTTATAGTCAGTACATATCATTGATTAGGTTAGGTTAAGTTTATATTATATAGTGATACTTTATTGTAAATGCCATGTACTCAGTTTGTACTGACCACTTGTATTATGTACTGTTATTTTTGAGCATCTTTTTAAAATGCTGATAAAAATATTATTAAAAATTTGAGATATTTTAAAAATGAGTGGTATAAAATAGAGGAATGATTTCAAAGTATCTTCTTAGTAACTTCGGAGAGTAGGCGACCGGTAAGTAACTCCAGCCTCACGCGTAACAGGCGGGGACGCAAACCATTACGCTTTCAAAAAATCTATGCGATATGAAAATATCATTGTACAAATATCTAAAACTCTTTATTAATGCTAGCTTCTTACGAAGTTCAACAGGAGTAACTAAATGGTACTAAATAAAAATGTAATATTACTATTAAAGGTTTGATTTTTAGAATGTATCAAATAAATTAATCAATGAACTCAATCTTTAACACAATAAAATCAACATATATACCTATATGATAATTTGACACCGCAGCATGTGACGGGAATGATAATGTAAAATGACAGTACATACTTCATTTTTTATTTCAATGAGATTTTGCAGGCACCCGGTATCGATCCTGGTACCTTTAGGTGAACATGAAATACAAGATAAAACTGATTGTATAATATATGTTAAAAAAAATTCTGATGCACTATTTCTATCGCATTTCATGACAAATTTTACTGAGGTGTCTGCTGAATACACATATTATTCTGTTACAATAAAATAGATTAATCTTATTCTTCCAACATACTAGATTGGACACTTGTTGATTACAAAAATACGGTCTTGGTCAACCTTGAATTGTCATTAGTGCGCTATGCTGGTCAGCCGCAAAGGGGCAATCAATAGATGTTTTTTTTTTTATCGATTTCGCGCTGCATTCACTGATGCACAAAGTAAAGCACGGAAGCAGTTCCGTCGCTTTTCGTGTCACGTTATTTATTCGACGCATGAAAATATTTCAGTCCCTGTCGGTAATCCTAGCGGTGACAATTCTTGTTTTAGATATTTTTCATAAATAATCATAAAACGTTTTATAACGCCTTTAATTGTGTTTTTACAAAAAAAAAAACAAGAAACATTTCATGTTTTAATTAATGTCGCACTATTATTAATAATTTTAATACGCGTAAGCCAAATTCACGCAAATTTCAATCCTTCGATAACCGTCTAGCACTTTGTCACTTGAATGAATATGAAACATATTGCTATTTGGACGTTCCATTTTTAAAAATGTATTAATCAATTGAGCCTTGCTAGTCCAATGTAGGTAGGTACCGACTTTCTATATGTTCAATAATAATTTAATGTTCTGCTACGATGACACATGTAACGTGTATTTTTGCATATTTATATATTACGGTACGGTAGTTGTAATTTTATATACTATACAGTAATATTGACACAGTCAATGCGTAGTAGGGATGAGCTCAAAATCAGGAACCGTGATTCAATCACTGATATCTTTGAGTCATACTCACTATCAGTGATTGAATATATGGGATTATTATGATTGGTGATTTTTTTTTTTTTGTTAAAAATTCTATTGATTTTCTGACGCCGCCGTTTAAATCGATTATCACTTGAATCAGCTCCATCTATTGGATTTTACGTAATTTGATTAGCACCATTTGTTGGAATCTGTTTTTGTTGGTAATGTTTATGCTAGCTTGCTGTTAACTTAATTTTGTTCATATTTTTTAAAATCATTTTGTATGTATGTGCAGTAATTTTCTACAAATTATTCTAATTAGTTATATTAGAATGTGTTTTTTACGCAAATAAAGATTAAATAATATAAATAAATATGTTCAAAATTATGTTTTGTTTATTTATTTCGTGTATTGTGATATCATAAACTGTGAAATCACAGTTTTTAATCACTGATATCATCGAATACCAATCACAATCACACCAGTGAATCGAGAGTAGCATTTTTTCTCACCACTAATGCGTAGGTATTGGGTTAAGATGCAAAATTCAGAAATCAAAATCACATCTAGTGCGGGATCGAAATGTATACTTAGTTTAGCTAAGATGTAAATCACTTTATTTTATAAATTCAGAATCTGCCATCGGGTAGAATCGAAGTCGTGTGTCAGATATATTACGCATTTAAATCCGTTTCAACATTTATAAATAGGTTTTACGGGAATTTTGTTTTTTTAAATGATAATATGATAATTCTGATAATATTATAATTTTATTCGAAACGTTTTTAAAATGTTGTAATGAATAGCTAACCACTAAAAATCGATATCGAAATCATATTTATTATAAAAAACACTTTCATCTAGAAAATAGAATAACTGCTGAGTAGTGCTGTTACAGTTAAAGTCGTTAACTTAAGGGCCATGATTTCGCTTCTCGACTACATTGAGCATTGAATACAAATTGTGTAAATAAATATTATTTTACGGCTGACTATTACATTTTTAATATTCACATTTTAAATGAAGTTGTCATTTATTTCCACAGCTTTTAACGGACGTCAACAAAGGATGCCTCTTTCAAAACAGGCACGATCGCTTAACCATACACCTGGATCCAGCATCTCCTCCGGGCCCTAACACGACACGAGAGCGCATATACTCGGACCGTTACGCGCAAGTGGAACTCTTCGACCACGTGCTACGACTAAAAACATAGAGTACAATCATATAAAAATATTAGTTTATTGTTTACATACTGTTTTGAATTTTACATTTATGCAATAACTTTTTTAATGTTTTTAAATTATTATTTTTTAACTCTTACCATCATTGTACGCTAAGTTATTTTTTATGAATAAATATTTTATTTAAATCTGTATGCACGTAAACCAATATAATACTAAACCGCAGGTCCATTAGATTTGAAAGAATATACGAGGAACGTTTTTTAAGTAAGTACTGGATTTTTTTTTAAAGAAACAACATCGTTTTTACAACACTTTACTTTCTTCGGACGCTACACACCTGTAGCTACTTCTCAACATAGTCGCCACCATTTTTAAGGCATTTGTTTTAACAGGGCACCAATTTTGTATACCTTCGTTATAGAACGACGAAATCTGGGATGAAAACCATGTCTGTACTCCGTTTTTGAGTTCGTCATCGTCATCGAAACGCTTGCCACCAAGGAACCGCTTCAGGTGAAGGAAAATATGTAAATCACTTATGCGCCAAATCAAGACAAAACTGAACACACTTGGCGATGAATGCCAGCTGTCTTCATGTTTCGTGTATTTAAGAAACGAATCACGGACCGTATCTCACAGTCGGCGGACTGATTTATTGTCTTGAACATTTCAACCACTCACTACAAGATGGCCACACTATGTGAATATCTCTAACGTTGCATGTGGTAAGTCAACAGATGAATATAACCATATGCATGCGCAACATCGCAACTGCGGCGCTACACCGGAAATATTCGGCAACGGTACTTACTTAAAAAATCCGTCACGTAAGTATTAGTCCTGGATTTATGCTAACGATTTAATTACGGGGATACTTGGTCACATAGTTTCTAGAAGAAGAAAAATATTTCCGTTTATAATCCCTGCATTATGGTATACGTCTTCAGGGGCGTTCCATCTCCCGATATCCAGGACCAACTTGCCAATGATTATCAAGAGAATCTTCTCCTTGGCTGAAACGTTTCAGAGTTAATTTTCTCTTTCATTAATTTTCAATGCTTACAAAAAAATTCAACATTTTTCTCCTTCGAGATTGTAGATTATTTTTCTTGGTCGATATATATTTCATGTGTCGATTTTGTAATACACTCCTTCATCTTGTTTTTTAATCAAAATCACTTTCCTTATTTCATGTGAACCTCATAAACACAAAGCGTAAGTATTTGGCATATATACATTTGACATATTCAAATCAATCAAATAACGAGGCACCAGCATTCAATATAAACTTTACATTTTACATTAAATAACTCTTAATAAATAAGACAACTTCTAATGTTTATAAACAGATCGTAAAGATTGCATAAAATGCGTACCTAATAAATGATAAAATCAGCACCTGCGTAATAATAAATTTAAAATAAGAGTTAAAACTAAACAGCAAAAATTTCTCCGAGTTCGCTAATCAATAAGTGGAATTAAGATAACATCGTTAACAATGAAATAAAAATTCAGTTCCATTTTAAAACTGTTTTCGATAAAAATATTTCGCCATACTTCCATTCTCAACTCTCACTCTTCTATTTTGACTTCTAAAGTATCTATTTTAAATTATATAAACTCGTATGAATAGAGAAAAATGTGTTTACCTGAAGATATTTATTGACGTGACAAAATACAAATGGACAATATTAGAAATTAAATATTCGTTTTATATTACCTTGAAGTGGTTTATTCATTAAATGGTAAATCGAAAAGTTAAATACAAAACATTTTGTAGCTTGATAGTTTGTTAAACTTTAATGTTAATTTTTAATAAACTTACTTAAAAACAAGCTTTGGTGTTTACAAAAACCTAATTTTAATATCTTCATTGAAAATGTCGAAATTTATGAAATTCTATGTGGAAATTCAATTGTGTAAATTATTGAGAACATACTTTTCATTAATTCGGCAAAGACATCATCGGCAGGGTAAGGAAAAAACTCAACATGTTTTGAATAACTTAATACATGATTGAAATTTACCTACGTAATATAAAGATTTTTTATTTTGTTACTATTTACGATATTTTTATAAATAAATCAAATATTATTCCGTAGTAAAAAATAAGCATTATCCTAGAATATAATTTTTGTCAAAATTTTCTATGATTTTTATGTAATTAACTTGCCTGGTCCGATTATCAAACACAAAGCTTTGCAGAAAGGTTGCAGAATGAAGTTCTACGCTGTACAGTTTGGACACAGAATTTAAAATGGCGATCGTGCAAACTCTTTCGTCAAACATTTGCAGTGCAATCCTTTGAGAACTACCCTTTGTTGTCCGTCCACGAAGAGAATAAAACCTCCATTGTTATGAAAGCCTAGTTAAGTCAAATACTTTTTTGAAGTTGGTTGGTTGGCATGCAAAATGAAGAAGTCTTTTGTCAACTTAAAAGTCTACCTAAATAAAAATGACCAGACTTACTGAATATATTACGAAATATAGTCTCTGTTATCTGGTACTTTTAATGAATGGTTTTTTTAATGTATTTTTGAAGGAGCTGAAAAGAAATTGGTTGAAAAGCTATACAAAATATATCCCATATTCAAGAATCTACATTTAAATGTAGTGTTGCGAAGATCTAATTAATGAATAATTAGAATTTAATTAATATCAACAGGTGTGTGTATAATAATTAAGTTAATCCTACGAGATCATCTGTACCTCACAACCAATAACATAATACATTCTTTAGGAGAACACATTCTTATTGTGAAGTTGTAATTATTCAGAAAAATATTGTTGTTGCGCCACCGGGATTCGAACCTATTTCTGTGATATTTAAAATATCACAGACCTATGTTCTGAATAATTACAACTTCACAATAAGAATGTGTTCTCCTAAATAATAAAGTTGTATCAATGTGTCCAAAATTTAATAAAAATTAATTGATAATTCTGGCGTCTGCTATCAGTTTACTCAAAGGTATTGGAGATTCTGTAAAAATAAGGCAGATGGCTCTGTCAAATGATGGAACGATTAAATGTATTAATATCAAAAAGGTAACATATAGGGTCGAAAATTGTCGCTAAAAATAATGTCGCTGTAGCTTAGTTGGATAAAGCACCTTCCCCGGTTAGGAAAGAGATCCAGGTTCGAATACCGGTAACGCAACAACAATATTTTTTGATAAAATTGATTTTATATGTATATCTTTATAATTAATATATTTAATTCATATTTATAATACATTCATCTAATATGTCAGATCCAACACCGAATAGTAGTTTAAATGGGTTTTTTTTAAAGTAAGTCAGCGTTTCCATAGTTCTAACTTTCCTGATTGATGTTTAGAATATTTTTTAAGTGATTACAGTAAACCGATACGGACAAATTCTTGTTTTTGTTTATGAATCGATGTTTCTTTACAAAATCAGTCAAGTACAAATTTATTTTTAACACTGTTTTATTAAAATTATTACTTCAATCGATTTTTTTACGTTTTTGTATGTCAGCGTGCTTTATTTAACAATACTTGTCACATACGATGGGTTCCAAACTAGCTGAGGCGATCTCTCTTAAGAAGAGAAGTGCGGACCGCAGTCTACACAGCTGATACTCAATTGTCGCATATTTAAAATGAAGGCATTTTCGAACTAATTTAGTGAACGGGCATTTTTCATATATGCACTATATATATATATATATATATGCAGATGAGTTAGATTATCACGAGTAAGCTGGTTTAGAGGCAGCTTGTAATTTACGTAATCACCTTAAAAATACTTTTTACACATTTTTTAAAACATTTTATGAACCGGAAGGTATTTTATTCGCAGCGTAGATGATTTGTTAATCAGATATTTAATCATACATAATAAATTTGTAACCATTTAAAGTATATATATATAAAATCTAGCTTAATCGTAATGAATTATACATATATACAATATATATTTTGGATTTTCCAAAATATACAACTGTGTATAAATATATATATATATACACACAAGTAAAGTATTTCATTTCAATATATTAATTTTATAGGATAATCAATAATTTTATAGTATCATTTCATCAATATAGACCTATTAGGCGATGTTGAAGATGTGATTAAAATTAAACCTACTCGACTACAAAACCAACACAATCTAGTTTATAATCTAATTTCACAATTCATTAATTTTTATTAAAATACACTCGTATACCACAAAACTATTCTGAAATATTTCAAATTAATTTTTATATAAAATTATACGAACCGTTATCACGTATGTACTATTGAGTGAATCAATATCATATTCCATAGACGTCACATTTTTCGTGCGAATTTTGTTTTTATTCTTCTTCAGCGCCCCGGATCTGATGATCGTACATTTAAATTTGTCTTCAATCCCAGTTGAATCCATTTTCAACAAAATCACTTTAATAACTAACGATATATGTGTCTACTATGTAATGTATCACGGTAAATAATAAGAATGTCGATGTTTATCGGCCGAGTTCTTATTTTAAACTAAATCGATACGGGTTTCTAGGTTACCTTATATACACAAGGCACGATAATGAATTATTTCTGTACTAATGATATTTTCCATTGTAATACACCAGAATAACTAATATATTATAAGATACAATATTTCCAAAATAAACCTCCGTATTTTAAACTAGTTCATTAAATCCAAAGTACTCGTATACAATTTTTATTACAGGTAGTGAATTAATCTAAATATTTAGAAGCTATTCATCAATATTTACTATATTCTGATAAGCGATACACAAAGGATAAAATTAACATCGCGTTTACCGCCCGCTTGTTTGTTCAATCCCATGAATGGACTTCAAACGGTTAAGGTATTTGATAAAAAATAAATTAGATCTTCTAACGAAATAATTTATTAGAAAAAAAATCTGATGGTGATAAAATATTATATAAAAAGTATCATTTTTGTCCCGACATTAATTTTGACAGTATCACAGCATCTGTTTTAGAATATACGAGTATATATACAAACTGTACAAGAACAGTGCAGTTTTAATATCCAAATGCTTGTGATCTAGTGGTTACGATACTTGCCTCGGGTTCGAGCCTCGTTCCAGGAGATCATCAAGTTAATTCTATTTTCATAGAACAAGCATTTAGCTTAGTTTGAAAATAGTAAGAATATTGATGTGTCACGTATTCCGTGTATGCATCTCTATTATTCTTTTAAATATATAATAAATATGAATTAAATATTTTAATTAGAAAGATATACATATAAAATCAATTTTATCGATAAATATTGTATATATCGGGATGATCCCGGTGGCGCAACAACAATATTTTTCGATAAAATTGATTTTTTATGTGTATCTTTCTAATTAATATATTTAATTCATATTTAAAATATCACAGACCTATGTTCTGAATAATTACAACTTCACAATAAGAATGTATTCTCCTAAAAATATATAATAAGTTGTGGATGATTTCTGAGAAATAAATATAATTGTAATATTTCTGATTTTCCGATAAATTAAAATCTGAATATATTCTAATCTAATGAACTATGTATGTCTTTAACGTTTTTTTTCTTTTTACGTACATTAAAAAGAAAACTTGTACATTCCTGTTTTCTACCAAAAATATCAGTTGTAAGAAAAGTGTTAAAATTTGTAACAATGACACTTCTCCTCAGACAGAATATAAGGAAGGTCCGTTGGCTGCAACTTAATTCTTGTTTAGCCAATTCATTCAATAAACCCAATTTTGAGATTCATTATTGCTTCAATAAGAGCAAAACCTGAGAGATTGAAAAGTTTTACTTATGCTAGGTTAGTTCAAATGCTGTTTTTTATAAAATACAAATAAATCTTATAATTATCTATTTTAAAGGGATTATTACCATTACTTTTCATCTATAACAAAAAGTATAGTAAAATAATTCATCAATTGAAAATAAGTTTCCACTAATAACCAAAATATTCCACTAAACCACAATCTATCATACCATCCATTATAAAGTTTATGACGTTTTGAAAAAATGCGTGCTTCTAATTTACTGATATGAAATAATTTACTTGTTTATCAACTTTCGCGAGCTGATGTCGTTGCTGTGTTTATCCATAGATTTGCAACGCAATGAAGTAAATTAAATTCCATTCGCGTTAGTTTAATTGGCTCGTGTACTATGTACTCGCTGCATTGTGCTCTGTGATAAACGAAGCACGCCACTGCAAGCAAAATCAAAGTTTTAATCAAAAGTTAAATCCTTAAGTACGTACATCGAATTCCATTGATGTCACGTGTATAATTCTCAAAGCAAAACAAATCTGTGTCCATAGTGAAAAGGTTTTAAAAGTTTTAAAATACAAGTTTTCAAACACAAATATATTAAGTTCTACCCGACAGTAATAACAGGAATCAAATAGATTTTTTATAACCAAAATTTATTTAAGAAATCAACTCAAAATCTATTTATCATATCAACATTATAAACGATATAGGTATGCTCATATATCGTTTATAAATGTATCTTTAAATTCTATAATATTTCTTCCGTCAATGAATTTTGATAGTTGAAAAGTGTGTATAGTATACTAACCTATTTACCAGCGGCGTGTAATCAGTAATTTGTACTACATAATTACAGTAATACTTAATTAGATTTTTTGAGAAATAAATCAAACTAACTTGCCATCACGACGTTTCCCGCGGGGGTAGACAAAGAGGATATAGCGCTACACTCTTTTGTCCTGACACACAATTCTGGCCTCATCCACATACATATGTCTACTCATACAAGCTCGCTGATTATTGAGGCTTCTAACAGGACCACCATCTTGTATCTGGTTCACCCGATCGTGTCAAATCTTTCTCGGACGTCCTCTATTTCTGGTGCTATTAACACTTGCCTCACATATCTTTCTTACCACTCTCTCCTCATCCTCATCAATATTCCTATCACAACTATTATTATAATATAAATATTTAATTTCGCTTAATTTCTCAAAATATATATTTAAGAACACCTTATTTCACATCACCCGCCTGCTAGCGTTCATCAAGAATGTTCTACATAAAATTATTGTGATAGATTGGAATTCTGCGTCTGTATAAATTTATTTATCGAAATATTGTATAATTTCGCGCGAACGCGAACTGGTGTAATTATTTACGTTTTCAAACTCAGATGAGGTCGGTTAAATATTTTAAAATATTTTTTTGTGCACACCCTTTAATTTACAAAATAATTATTTCATAGCCTACTCGACTCGTCTGAAATACTCAATAATTATTTTAAAAAATAACTCAAGCGGAGTGAGTTTCGGTGTATGT
Source organism: Eubasilissa splendida (assembly GCA_031772225.1). Lineage (NCBI taxonomy): Eukaryota > Metazoa > Arthropoda > Insecta > Trichoptera > Phryganeidae > Eubasilissa > Eubasilissa splendida. The sequence continues at coordinate 26,111,352 of CM062850.1, read as the reverse complement.
TCAAAATATGTTGACGTCCTCCACGCTTGTGTTTCACAATGTTAATAATTTTACTACAATACCACGGCCACAACTAGCATTCGTAATGTATGTAAAGAATGTAATTTTTATCTGGTTTCCTGCGCAGTTATTAAAACTAACCTTCATCATACCAAAGTCTTGCTAATATCCTAGAAATAAAATTCATTATACTTTAATGAATGAAAGAGGTGGGACCGATTTTTTTTAAATTATGCGAGGAATTAAACTTAGATATATATTTTTCTAATAACCTGTTTAAAACCCATCCCAGTACGAGCGCAAATGATATATATATATATAAGACGGTTTATATGGAAAAATTAAATAATTTAAATTATTACCTACTTACACTACAGCAGCATTACATTGTTCCATTTTTTAAATTTCGGGCTTAATTTAAAAATATACGTTCAAAACAAAAATGCCACACATCCATTTAATGCTTAAGTTACAATAGAATGCATCAATTTCTTTTCAAATCTCCTTACGCGTAACATTATTCATTATATAAGTACGCGACATCTTTTAATATTTTAAATTAATTCTAACGTATATCTAATTAATTTTAATATTTATTTATATCAAAATAATTAAACGAGTTTCACAGCAAATAAAAATAAATTTTAAAACAATTTTTTACAGTAAATATGAATTAAATATATTAATTAGAAAGATATACACATAAAATCAAATTTATCGAAAAATATTATTGTTGCGCCACCGGAATTCGAACTTGGATTTCTTTCTTAACCGGGGAATGTGCATTATCTAACTATATTTTTTTTATGACAATATTTTTAGCCACAAATTTTCGAACCTATATGTTACCTTTTGATATTCCATTTAATCGTTCCATTATTTGAAAGAGCCATCTACCTTATTTTTACAGAATCTCAAATACCTTTGAGTAATCTGATAGCAGACGCCAGAATTATCAATTCATTTTTATTAAATTTTGGACACATTGATACAACTTCACAATAAGAATGTGTTCTCCTAATAATTTTTTACAATATTAATTATTTGTATTGTATTATTTTGTATCATATTATTGCAAATTTTTCATTACTTTTTTGAATATTTTAAAATTATTAACTCCTTTTTGTTTTATATCGACATCATCAATAAAAAAAATACGATAGCATAGCATAGTTGAAATCCAGTAAGACCGACATTAAAAATAATGACATATACTTATAAATACATAATTACAATTATTAACCGCACTCAGAATATGTGTAGCGCCTATTTCCAAAACCCCTTAAAACGACTTGTGTTTTTGAGTTATGGATTATATTTTGAAAGCAAATGTACAAAATCTTTGTTTTTATATCAGCATTTTTTAAAGAGACAATTCAGTAATGTAAAATATTTTTTTCTGTATAATATATGGTTCAGGCAGCCATTCTGGATTTTAACATCGACAAGGGTTGTGATTGGCTGATTCATTTTAGTGGGAATAGCAACTTATAACATAGTCTGCTTTGGGGTATTTTGTAACTAACCCTGATTTTATACATGCAATATCAATGGATTTATGTGGCTATTGTGAGAAACAATATTCTGACAATGAAGCTGACAAAAAAAATTTACAAAACTGCACAAAACTCAAATTATCCGAAATCCGTTTTAGGGGGTTTTGGAATTAGGCGCTACATGTGTTCTCCAGATATTTCGCCACATCGCTTTATTTATAAATTAACGTACTATTGAAGAGTTAACAATTGGCCATTTGATAATAACAAATTTGGTCCAATAATTATTATATTTAAAGTTTACAATAGTCGGGCATTTAAATAGACGACCAGGACTTATTTACTAACATGGCGTGCACCCGACAACCCATGCAAACATTTTTATAAACAAATTTGATACCGATGAAAATAGCACTATGACTTTATTTAAATGCGTCTACAAATCCACACAATGAACGATATCTTAAGCCAACGCGATATAAGATGCGATCTATTTTATCCATCATAATCGTGTAAAAAAAAGATGTATGAATGGAAGGGGTATGAAAAGGTGTACTAAGATACATCACTGATTCATTATTAAGAATTAGATTTATTCCACAGACTACCAAATATATAGACATGAACTAACGCAAATTTCTTGTTCCAAAATTTTCATTTAGTATCACTCACGTGATCACTTTGGTAACACTTACGCGATCAAATAACTCGGCGACTTTTTTAAATATGTGACTCGAATGTAACAAAAATTTAAACGCTGACGATATAATATGCATTAATGTAAAAAATACGTCTTGTTTACACAAAGATTTATTTATCGAAGATTAAATACTTTTACTGTTGCATAAATGTGAACGGATTTATGTTTCCACAAATAATGTGTGTAGAATGTCATTCGTCCCGCAACTGTTCGAAAACCCTCTCCTATATGTACACTTAATTTCATGTCTATTCATTTACTGGTCTGTGAATATTTTTTTTTTCTGTAAATACTATAATAAAAGCCCTTGTCTGTCGTGTTACACTGGGCACAATCTTCATAAAAAAAAATAGTTTAACATGTTTCAAAAAATAAAACCAAAATTTTAAAAAGGGCATTATTTTTATACCTACATACTAGGAAATTTGTTTCAATCACAGACTAGTAAATGAATAGACATGATATTCATACACTTCAGTGTATACGCAGGAGAGGGGTTTGAAACATTATTCGCGGGGTGAGGGGCATTCTACACACATATATCCAACGAAACATAAATCCGTAAAGTATTTTTTACATTAATACATATTATATTGTCAGCGTTTAGATTTTCGTTCCAATCCAGTCATATTTTTAAAAAAGTCGCGGAACTCTTTGATTGCGTGAGTGCCACCAAAATAAAAATTTTGGGACAAGGAACTTGCGTTAGTTCATGTTTATTTATTTGGTAGTCTATGGTTTCAATAATAATATAAATTAAATTATTAATAATGCTTTCATGTTTTCACGGCGTTTAGAACCTTCTATGTAGAGGCATCTGTGTTATTTAGCTGTGTGTATCCAATGTCTTGGATCCCATTGCCGGGTCCATCTTCAAAGGTATTGTCGCTGATTCCATAACAACATACGCTTGGCCGAATAGCTTAAAAAATTTAATTGGGATAAAAATATATATTAATGTTAAAATATTAAGTTTTCTTAGTAACGTGATAACGAATAATTTAGTATAATCATGAGTAAATAATAAATATAATAATAATATAATGTGTATCTGCCATGTGATGGTCTGCCTACGTAATTTTAAGGGGTATTTCATGATACATGTTAACATTTTTCCTGTTTCTATGCTATTTTCAGTGAAATTAAGTATTTTATTTGTTTTTAAAGATTCTGGTAATAGATCAAATTCTGCCGCAACGTTTCTTCTTCATTTTTTATTGACATATCCCACAACTTACACTAACTATCATGTTTTAGGACGAAGAGTCATTCAATGAAATTAATATTTTTCGATATCTCACCATGTTAAATTACATGAAGCCTGATTTACTAAATACAAAACTATTTGCAAATAAAAAGTTAGCTCTTAATATAATAAATACGTGTTATTTGAAGACAGGTTTTAATAAATATCATGGTTTTTATTCACGAAAATTTATTATTATTTGAATAGATTTAAAATAATACTTTGAGGTAAATGATGTTAATATGGTTGATATCTGTGTGTGGGCGCCTTCTAATAAAATAAGTATTTATCGCATATATAAAATCTGGAATAAATTGGATAAATCTCCGTTATATTAACAACACACAAAGGTATATTGCTTGTGACATTTCACGCGGCAAAATAAACAAGAGGAGGAATAGCAATGATGGCACGTGACATTGGGTTACGAATATATTGAAAATGTTTATTACTTTTTCCACCAAGTATAGCTACGGTTATTTATAAAATAAAATTTTAATGAAATACCGATTCTCGTATCCGTGTCAAGTATCCAACTAAAAAAGTAGGAAATCTACAGGGTGTAACAGACCCAGTCCACAATATTTTATGGATGGATACGTGACTATAGAATGAGTCGAAAATGTTCAAGCAATATGTGTAAATTCTGCACCGTTACGGAAAATATTATTGTTTGAAATTTTTACAAAATCGTGTTAACACGTCTACGTACATAGACGTACTATTATTAATTTATATCTTTGAATCAGGCCCTAAATTTTGCACCAAAAAATAATCTTGCCGCTCTAAATTCGATGACATTTAATTTTTTGTATTCAATATATATTCTAGAATCAAAAAAATATTTCAATTAATCGAAATAATCGCATAATTACGATTTTTTTTAAATAGTTATATCAATGACATGGTTGAGATTAGGCACACATTCCTTGAACATTTTTGACTGGTAATTAAGTCAGGTATCCAGCCATATACTATTGTGGACTAGGTCTGTTACACCCTATATACAGTAGCAATGAGTAAATACATTTTAAACGACAAGTATGTAAATAAATACTAACCGTCTTTGTGTAATTTTTGTGCAGAATATCGTCGTGGTATTGCCCAGTGCTCACATTTTTGGTGCGCAACTTAACCTTTGCTGAAGACACTCCAACGCTGATCTTTTTAGTTCTGTTCGGGGAAGCCGTCTTAACACAAGTACCGTTGGCTGCCTCCATTATCGATATTATTTTTAGAATCAAAATTACGTCTCTGACGTCGCGTCACGTCCGTTTACTTCAAATTTTTTTCAATGCAACAAATATTCTAGTTATCACTGATGAATTGTTCATCTCTCATTGGCTGTGCACCACGCCGAAGATCGCCGCAAACTGACGGATGAAAATATCCTGTTTATCAATTTTGTGTAATGTATTTTTTACCTTTTTCCTCTGTTCGAGAATACCTGTTTCGCTGTCATAACAATCGCACGGCTGAATTGAGAAGTTGTAATGGTTATGTATCCTCGTCTCTCTCATGGCCATACAAATTTACGTATCGGCGCATCTTATCCGAGTTTGAGATGATTTTGTTATGTGCTTTATGATTACTCGAGCTTCTCACCAACGCAATTCGTATAATTACGGTCACATCTAGTGATGGGCTAAACTATAACTTTAACTGTGATTGTGTAATTTATGATCGATTAGAACGGTGATTGGTAACTGATTATTCGTAATTCACACTGATACGCTAAAAACTACAACAGTTAAATCTTAGTTTCCAATCATCGTTACATTCTTATTAAGAAGAACACATTCTTATTGTGAAGTTGTAATTATTCAGAGCATAGGTCTGTGAAAATTTGTCATGAAAAATACAAGCGCTATAACACAATTGGTAGTGTACTTCCCCGGATTGGAAATAAAGATCCACGTTCGAATCCCGGTAGCGCAAAAAAAATATTTTTCGACAAAATTGATTTTATACGTATATATTTATAATTAATACATTAAATTAGTATCGTTACATTCGAATACCAATTACTCAATCACAATCACAATAATGATTTAACTCATCTAACTTACACCTATTATGTCTACCGATTTACAATAACCATTTATAGATATGAAATATTCTAAAGCACACCAGGCAGAGTGTTTGGGACATATATTTATTTGTTAATTACTTTATTCTTGAACAAAAATAATGTACTGTGCCTTCCCCTATCCTCCCTCGCCTCTCCACAACGCCGTCGCCCAGTCTAACGACGACCTTGAAGCAGTGCGGTAATTTGTGAAACGAAGAATATTATTCAATTGAGACGTCCAAAGGACCCTAGACGAAGATAGTGATAAATTTACAGTCCACCTTGGAAGTGTCTGAAGAACTGGATTGTGGTGAGTGCAAACCTCCTTCCGTATATCCGGTTTTCTTTCGCCATCTATGCTTTTACGCAACACAGAGTAATCATCGAAAATTAACCTAAATCTTATTACAAAAGTGACATCAGACCTCTCAAGGTAAAAGTACACACTAGGCCTAGGGTTGTTGATTTTTTGTTGCGAGCTTCGTCATCGAGAATCCCATTAGTATTTATATTCAGTCCTCGTAGTTCCTCTCTATCATGAGTTATTTGGTGAGAGAAAACTCCGATTCGAGAATTACATTCCCTCCTGCAGACGTCACACCACGTCGGCTATTCTGCTGTGAGTTATTTTTTACCTTAGCCGTCGTTTAGTTCCACATTTCAACATCACTAAAACTGATATCGTTCAGGGTTGAAATATATCACAAAAACCACCCCACGTTAAAGTAAGTCAAGTAAAACATCATCTAATAACCATGAAATCCTACCTACGCGTTTTATGTATAAAATTGTTTACGTGTTATTTACTGAAAATACTAACTATTTTATTAACACTTATCAGTCCATGCTTACGACATTAAACGTGTTTGGATAACACCAATTATTGCAAGATTTATTATGTCATTAAAATTATATAAATATCTTCGAAGGTTATAATAATAATATTATTTGAATATCCATTCAGTACAAAATGACAAAAACAAACAAATAAATAAAATAACGGAATTTTTACAGAAAAACTCACAAAATTAAATTCATATGTAATTACAAATATGAAATTAACAGGGACACTTTTACGCGGTGCACATAGAAAAAAATACCACACAATTCGTTTGTAGATCTAAACACGTATTGTTAAGACAGCAGTAGATATTATTATGTCACACGACGGGTCAATTAAGTGTTAATTTGTCAAAAATTCCAGTTAATTAATGGAACCTAGTAAAGATGTGATTTTGAAATACATATTTAAATTTGACTGCGATTTATTAATTATTTATTTATTACTCTTCGCATTGATTTAATAAGTCTCTAGTTTGACTAATCTCCGAATTCCGGACGGTCAAGATAGGTGTGACCATTGAAAACCGGTCGAGCGATATTTTTTATGGATTCTAAAATATTTTAATTTTCCTGCAATTTTCTTCAATATACGAATTTGAATTTCCAACATATTTATGACTCAATGGTTACAAATTTTACTTCATTGATGTTAGATTTATTCAGTGTAAATCCCACATTTAAGCAGTGTCCCATTACTTACATATTAAAATATTAAAATTTCAAGATACGAAATAATTTTATTACCCAAAAATCATACAAGTAAAAACAACCAATATATATATGTACATCATAAATAAATCTGTATTGCATAATCAATAATAGAAAATACTCGTAGTTTTTGACGCCTGAAGATAATTGGAATGAATCCAAGCGCGTGCATTTAAAACATTCAAATAAGCTGTAGACACTAGAATTTCAAAGTTTATTTAATAAATTTCGTGCGTTCATAAGAATAAACTTATGAGCTTGATGTATTTCCCAGAAAGTATAATTTTTATGCCTTGCACTCCCCTAATTGAATCATATAATATATATATACATACTCCTTATTGTATAATATATTATAATTGTTGCTCTAATGTCGCCACTGGTTCGTGGCATCGTAATAAGGATTGGTTGCTATTATACAACACTAAACATGTATGACGTAATCAGATATACTAGTATTAGAACCGATTTTGAAACCATAAAGATATAAACATTGATGGATGGATGAAGAGGTTTTGTTTAAGGTTTTGTTTGAGTTTTGGAATGACATTCTTAACCAAATGATTATTTTCAGAATGGACTACATTAACTGTTATTTTAAAACAATTTTTATTTTGAAATTACTATTATTTTTAATACACAAATATATGTTAACAATAATATAAGCTTGATTACCCAATGCCTGTAAGAATTGATAAATGGTTTTTTTTCTAGTCATAATTTTAAGCATAATAATACAAATTAAAATAATAAGTATAGTAACAACAAATTCACATACAAATATGGTCGTTTAGTCTAGTGGTAAGACACCCGCTTAGCGATCAAGTGGGGGGGGGGGGGTAAAGACTCGTTAGAAATTTGTCCCAATAGTAAGAATATTGTTGTAACATGTATTCCAACAACTCAACACTTGACAACTCAAAAAGTTATTTTTCAGTAGACAAAAATATAAAAATAATATAAAATAATTTTAAAAATATTATAAATAATATAAAAATATTATAAATAATATAAAATTATATAATAAATAATATAAAAATATTTTTGTCAATTTTTTGTTATTAAAGTTATGAAACTAAATAACATTTTAGGTCATAAATTTATCCTAAAATGACACTATTCGATAACTGGAGCTAAGTTAGTTGCGTATATGACAGAGTATCCGAATACAATAATAACTCAAAATTCTTGTTTTTTTGAGTTATCTTAGTTTTGATCTAGGTGTGCGATATACATATTATATACCAAGATATTCAATACATATATATATAAATATTAAATACATATATCTCGGAATATCTTGGTCTTTTTGAACTTAGGTACTTCCTCTTATATTATTTTTCATTTTAATACCTTTCGTACTTAATATTAATTATATTATACAACGTATTTAAACTACATTATTAAAATCGTGATAAATGAGATAAATTATGAATTAAAAATTGTTTATTTATTGATGATAAATATTTTAAACTGTAATTTAATAGTTAATAAAACCTATAAGGTAATTTTTTTTCAACAGTATAATAAAATATGAATTTTTAAATTATTTTAGCTTTTCTAATCTATTTACATACATCATAGTAATATTTTGTAATTAAAAAATAATATTGAAAATCGCAATAATTTTAATTATTTTAAAATTGTATTTATATTTAACATTGTTTAAACCACTGTATTATTTTAATGTCACCCGATTTCAATACTAACGTATCTTCGTCAGGACAAGATACATTAATATCGAAACCGGTTGACGCAAAAACAACAAAGTGATATAAACAATATTAAAATAAATGAAATTTTAAATTATATCCAACTACAAAGTTAACGCTACAAACATTAACAATATTAATTATTTTAATTTATATCTACTTGCCGAATTCAAAGTCAATCTGTTAAAATAATTTTTCTTATCTCCGAAGACTATCAAGTCAATCTAATTTTTATACCACAAGCACAGGACTTTGTTAAAAAGAGTTATAATATTATATTATGTAGAAGTCTTTATTTTTAAAAAAAGAGAGAAATATTTTTGCTAATGTAGTGAGAAAAGTAATGATATAAACTCCAATTATTTCCAGTCATTTTCTTTGACAATACATTAAAATATATTGATACAGTATAACAGTGACGTACCTAGTACCTGCGTGTAAAGTAATGCAAAGAGTGATATATTCAAAATTCCAAAAATTGTAAATTTAATCTATAAGCCACAGATATTTGAAATTCCCTGTGTACAGTATACTGGGTGAAAAAAATAGATGCGATGTGGATATAAAGCTTTTTTGTCGTGGGTGTTTATCCTGGAAGCCTAATGAAAAATAGCCCCTCCGGCCTGCCGAGGGGCTGGCGGACAGCACTCGGCTCGGCAATGGCCGCATCTCTCCATGCAATAGACGACTTAAAAAGTGAAATATCTGCCCACCGCGTGATTCATGCTGGGTACAACATGAAATTCCCGGGCAGTTTAAAGTGTACGCGTAGACAAGAGGAATATGTTTAATCAATCCGGCGCACGGTGAGCCCGATAACATTTCTTTACAATATATTTTAAACCAATAGTTTTATATTCTACGCTGTATTCATTCGCTGCGGAATTCTTACAATTTGGATAAAAATCTTTACGCAATACAATAGTTAAATGATCTGGATGTCATTGGAAGGTCAAAGGTGGTTATGGGGGATACTTTTCTCAAACTGGCGTGCGAAGTAAACGCTAGCAAAACAAAATACAGGATAGCTTCCAAAACAATACACCCAATCCAGCAATAAGATAAAAAAATTTATCAAAGCAAGAAATTAATTTCAGATAAAATATTCATTCCCTTATCCTAAGTGGGTCGGAGCGCAAAGTCTCTATTAGATGCTTCCATCTTCATCTGTCTTACGCCGCGTCGGTACATGTTGGCAAATAAAAATTCAATCTGTTATCTTTGTTTGCTGTTTATCCCAACTTAGTCTGGGGCGAAGTTGCCAAGAAGACACATCTTCTGGTATTAGCAAGACGTGTCCAAACTACCTTAATTAAGGTTATTACTATAAGTAAACGTAAAACACCACTAGCAGTCCCTATTCTTCTGACTAACTAGGCAAATGACTAAGAAATTATATGAACGCCTTTACAGGCGGCCAACAAAAAAATTATTTTGGCATTCGAAAACATCTGAAGTCCAACTTGCTGACTCAGAAAACTAGAATTCACACCCACAAAATACTTTACAATTCTCACATACAGATCAAAATTTTACATCATCTAAGGCTATAAATTTATATTATGTTTTACCCTAAAACGTTTAAAAATATGTATAATAATAGTGACGTTACATTATGGTAACAAAACAATCAACTAAAATAGGAAATATTTATTAAGGAAAACATATTCTTATTGTGAAGTTGTAATTATTCAGAACATAGGTCTGTGATGTTTTAAATACTAATTAAATGTATTAATTATAAAGATATACATATAAAATCAATTTTATCAAAAAATATTGTTGTTGCGCTACCGGGATTCGAACCTGGATCTCTCTTCTAATTCGGGGAAGGTACATTACCAACTATACTACAGCGACAGTATTTAAAACAATGTAGATGGCTTTCATGGAACGATAGAAGTATTCATTTGAAAAAGTGATTTGGGTTCGAAAATTTGTCGTCAAAAATACTGTCGCTGTAGCATAGTTGGTAATGCACCTTCCCTGAATTGGAAAAGAGATCCAGTTTCGAATCTCGGTAGCCAACAACAATATTTTTCGATAAAATTGATTTTATATGTATATCTTTATAATTAATTCATTTAATTAGTATTTAGGAAATATTTTTCTAGACACGTTCAAATGTCATAAATCGAATATCATTTGAATATTCAGATTTTAAAATGAATATTATATAATTTTTATAAAAAAAGTCTAATATTAAGAATCTGCAGTATTTGTCATAAATGAAGTGAGTGGTTTTTGAAATACCGAGCCACACAGACACAGATTGAGGGCCACGGGCAACCGTGTACGGTAATAAAAACGATGTGGGGGATGAAAGAACGATTAAACGCACGTTATTCTTTAAAACGTATTTCAGTACTGAAACCGGAGCGGCCGAGTTGCCGGACTAAATGAGAAATACCAGAGTACAGGATGGCTAGAATGAAATTATTTCGATCGTTTACGAAATGCCTTTGAGATTGGAAAATAATTATTTTTAACGGCAATAGTACATTTCAGCCTATTTAAGAATATAACTATATAAAGATTAAGAAGTATTAAAACTATTTATTTTATTAAATGTGTGTTGCTATTGCATATTAAGATCGTATATCATTTACACCCGATTGCTTATTGCTAGGCCCTGATGGCATTTAAATAGAAAAATAATTTATTTAAAAAATCTATCATAGTACATATGATTTAACTTAATATAAACAATTAACGTGAGCAAATACCCAATCATATATATTCTACAAAAGTATTTAAATGCGTAATTTACAGTTCCGGCACACTTGCGCTACGTTGCATGGCCAAAGGCCGACTGCCGACAAAGATTATAAGAACGTGCGCTTAATAATATACATGAAGTACTGCTCAAGGAAATCCGAAATCAATCTTATTATCAAACATAGTTTAAATATTTACAAGATCAATTTTTTTTAAATTTGATTATTTAACAAAATATTTTTAATATTTGTTGCACACTTTACATTTTTTGTTTTTTATTCATTTTAATATAAATTATTTAAAACTTTGTTTTTAACCACTTTAGGAATTTGACATAATGTATAGTAGTTTATTTGACATACTGATGAACGAAATGGTATTTTCCGAAATTATTTGGTGTATTAAATTCAACACATAAAGCGGTTAAAAACAAAGTTTTTAATCATTTATATAAAAATATGTAAACTGATAAACTTTTTAAGGAGGACGTTTTCGAGGTTTCCTCGATGACCATGATGAACATGAGAACAAAATAAGGTCATTAAAATTTTGCGTCATAAGATCCTTTCGTGCGATAGATCATGAGGTAAAATCAAAATCTAAAAAAAATATAATCGATATTATTTTTTTCATTACTTTTCTTTAATCGAAGTGTATTTGGGATTTAGTATATTATTATATTGATAAAATATTTCATTTTAGTCTACGGGGTTAGGTCCTTGATTTTAAAGATATCATTTACCGTATGTGCTAAAACGATATACAGATCTTCCAGAAAAAAAACATTAATAATGTTTTAACTGTGAGGCAGGTCCGGTAAATCACCTCGCAAGGACGCTGTTTTTTCGCACCCCTAGCGGGGGCGCAGATTACGGTTTGTTTTTTGGGTCAGATTATCTATGGCCCTATTTTAAATTATAGCTTTAATTTTTTTAAATGATGCCGACATAATAATATATATAATTAATATTTTCATGCACATCGGTGCACTTTAATAAACTTTTAAAATTTAAAACGGAATTTCATTTACTATATATCTACCTTATTTTTTTATTTTTTTTATAGCATAAATAGTACATATGAAAAATAAAGGTAATTTCTTTACTGGACGTAGTCCGTTCTAAAATTTATTACCTGTACAGTTTTTAAAAGTTGTAAATGTTAAGAGGTAAGCAAGTATAATGAGTGAGTTATAAAAGGTTATGAGAAAAAAGTATAATCAGAAGTTATAAAAAGATGTTATGAAAATATTATTTTCAGTAATATACAATAGTCGGTGACAAGAATGTGTGGGTAGTTAGGTTAGCACAAATGACAAATGTTTCATTTTACTTTCTACCCACATCAAGCAACCACTTTGTTATTTTTGGTTTGAAGTCAGATTAGATCCTTTAAGGTCTAGAAAAAGTTATGTGAGAAAGTATAATCAGAAGTTACAAAAAGATATTGAAAAAAAGGTTATAAAAATATTATTGTCAGTAATATATAATAGTCGGTGACAAGAATGTGTGGGTGGTTGATTTAAATGTGTACAGAAAATAATAAATAATCTATGTAAAAAAATCAAAATAAAAGTAAGACAATAACCATGTATTTTCCATACATTCGGATTCCGAATTATTGCGGTTTTTTTCCTGGTTGCTTTTACCGCAGTGATCGGGGAACTCCAGTATACTAATAGAGCTAGTTTCATCTTATTTTGGCCGTATTCCGGCCGATATACGTAAAATACTTTAAAAATATTATACATTATGATAGGCAATAATGTTTAAAATGCTTTATTGTATTAAGAGGTATATTTTAATTTCTTAACGATGTCATAATGGAGGATTACTGCTGAATTCTATATCGCAAAATTCCAGAATCCTCACTGGCAAATGAAAAATATTATATAAGGCATATATACAATAGATTAAGCTATTAATAACAGTAATACTTAGAACATGTGTGGTCAGCGTTAACCCGTTTTTTTAAATACAGTTGTAAAAATATTTTATTTTCCATTTCTAATATCATCTTTTGTGAATTTATTTTTATACTAATATTTATGTTTACTTTGTAATCAAAACCATAACAAATACTTGTATAATAATGTCTGTAGCATATATTCTATATCAATCTGGTTCAAGATTGTGAAATTTCAAATTACAACTAGCCTATTAATTATATATGTTAAAAAAAACATTCAAATCTCACTGTTACTCATCAATGTCAAATAAATTCAATTGTTTAGTAAATATTCACTACAGAAATATTTTCACATAGTGACTGACACCGCTCTTTTGGAGCTTTTAAATATTCTAGATATATTTTAATAAAATAAATTAAATGAATCGATTAAAAAGATATGTAGAAAAAAATCAATTAGTCGAAAAAATACTTTTTCTATCCGGGTAAAATATATTTTCTCTAATTAAATATAATGTCTGTCTATAAAGCAATTTTACAAAAAGTCAAATTGATCATGGCATAACTTACTTGTCGATCGAATAACTTTGCATATTGAAGGTGTTAAAATATGTACGTTATATTATTTTTCGAATATCGAACCTTTAAAAATCTAAGACTAATTATACAATCTAAATATTTCCTGTTCATATTGATAGCGCAGGGCTTAGAAACTTACAACGCGGGAAAATTTTGCTGAAACGATACCCTCAGATACGCAAAACATTAAGGGCGTAAGGTTGCGCTATCTCATTAAATTTGGGTGTCTTGATATACCTTAGGGATAAGGGGTTGAAAGGGTTGTGTTTCATGGGAAGTTTATGAGTAGAAAGGTCATATCAAAATATATATATAATCTAAATTAAAATATAGATATATGTACGATATAAGTAACTGTATAAACCTGGTATCCCTCAGGAAAAATTATCAAACAATTTCCACATCCTCTTTCCATCACATCTACCTTCTATCTAATACCTTAAACTATTTATTAGTCCACTTTCAACTTCGAATTGTTATTTAACTCCCATGTGTTTTATGTTAGGTGATTTCAAATTAAACATTGAAATAATGGGAAGCACGAGATATTGTAATATTTAGCTTATGGTTTAAAATATATATAACCTTTATGTATGACGAAAAGCTTAAATAGCAACGAGCGTGCCATATTGCAAGACACATTATATAATTATCGAATGATATCTACGAGACCAAATACGACATTCGCTATACCAAAAGCCTTGCTAGGTAAACGGAGTAATTAGAACAGTAGGAGTTATATGGCAAATATTATCGGCAGAAGATAGTGGAAGAAATCTTTGGGAGGCCTTTGTTCAGTAGAGGACTGAAAATGATGATATATGTATATGTATTGAAATATGTTTACTACGTTGTACATAGCAGAGTGTATGTAGGTAAACACGCTATCGATAAAATAATGTCACCTGAAATTATTGTTCAATTTTCCACATCCTCGCCTCCCACGCTCGATTTACTTCAGTTGCGATCTGGTGGGCTCAACAACTGATCGCCTTTATTCTTGAATGCTAAATAAACTGGATAAATTCGTATATTTTGTGACCTTTGTCTTGTTAACTTTCGTGTATTGTGCACTGTGCTGTTGTGAAGAAAATGTTGACCAATCTAAACTCTTCCGTGATAGGGCTGATAGCTTCTGACATTATCGTAGTGATTGCAAAGGTCTCGTGGAAGCTGATGCAACATCTCGACGGGGCTATCGGGTATGTCGGGCATTACTCACACCCGGTCCCCTTTGACTCTGATCCTTTAAATTTCCTAATACCTACCGCTTTCCAATCCCATCGATGGACCACAATCCTTCCCACTTCCGTCCATCCTTCTAATATGATGTAATATTGCGAACAGAAACAACACTTAAAAAAATGTCCCCTTTAAATAATGAACACTAAATAATAGACCTTAATGGATTTGGATTAAAAAGCCATTTAGCTGTGGCGACAAATTGTAATTTTTTGCTAATTTATATTGTAGCATCACGGGTTGGTTCTAAAGAACTTCAGTCAAATTAATCACACGAGGCTTTGAAAACCATCAATGCAAATCCCTTTTACGGTTAATTTTCTGTATTGATTAACACCACGTTTTATTTCTCAATATTTTTGCTACAGCACCGAAACATTTCATTTCAATAATGCTCTTAAAAATATTTCCATAGTGCAAAAATATGGACATCATTTCCATATTGCTTTTGGAGTAAACTGACAGTGTGGAAATGTGAAAGGATTTTTTTTTCGCTGACGCTACCGTGGCGCCATCTGTAGTGGACAGGCTGAAGCAGCCTGAAAAATATCAAGTCGCGTAACGGAAACAAAATGCCAGTCACATATTGGTGGTTTTGTATTATAAGTTTTTCAGAAAATTTTACTACGAATGTTAATGTTTAATTAATGAGCATTACAAATTAATTACTTTCTCGTCATCAATTAAATAAATTAGTTTTATTTAATTGCCTCGCCTTTTACTAGTTTACATACAATTTATTAGTTGAATTTGAATTATTCTTCACATATAACAACATTCGACAATAAATTATGTTGTTTTTTTACAGTTTTATTTAAAAATGTTGTTTTCCTTATATGACACCTATTTCGCTTGTTTTCCGTTGTTCAGAACATTGTTATTAGTTTACGACTTTACCTCTAAATTAAATTAAAGCGCACTTGGCTATTCCGCAACACATTGGAGATGTCCTTTTCAAATATCATCTATCGAAAAAATAATAAATTGTTAGGTAATTATTTAATCTTAATTTGGGGTATGTCTTAATAATGTATCTTTAAATTATTAATACAAATAATTGTAAAAATTAAAAGAATTTCTTACAGATTTTCCACAGTTCGTTAATGCTTCTTAATAGATAGTTCTAGAATAAAATTAAATTAGAACGAAAAAAACATTTTAAGATAATTAAGAGAGTAACATATTACTAAATAGGTTTTTTGTGGTCGAGAACATAAAAACACTTAAAAATTGTGTTACAAATAGATAATTGATATAAATGAACAGGAATTATTAATTGACATGATAGTTTGTAGCGTAATATGATCATTTTAATTTCCACAACTAAACTATGTAATTCATACACGTTGGATTATTGTCACTACTATAGTATTGAGAGTATAATCTGATGATAAGTTATCACCTGATGATGAAAGGTACTAATGCACCTCTCGAAACTGTACTAGTAACAATAACTCAATGTGTGTGTATTACAAAGCTTAGTTGTGAAAATTAAAATAATAAGTTTAATGGGTTAATAAGTAAGTAATATTTTATTCGCATTACAAATTTCAGATCACATCAAATAATTCGAAAAAATAATGACATGTCTCTATAGTTATAACAGTCATTGTTGGCATTTCACATTTATAATATTTTAATTTATTCTTTCTTGATTTTTATGAAAAAATGTTCTACGCGTTTCCAAAAGATATTCTATTTTAATTATAACATTTTAGTGTGTGACCTAATTTATTTAAAAGCTTTTATATTTTACACTATCTAAAACTGAGTTTTTTAATCGTCGCACCTGCTACCCTGCAGCAGGATGCAGCGGTTCACCCCGGTGCTGTAACTATAAGCCTCCAACAGGCGGCGGTAGTTATCTCGCCCAGGAAACAAAGCTCGTTCTGGAAAATATGGCTGAAAATTTCTCTGGTTTGTTTAGGTTTTGCAGTTCAAAATATTTCGCATGCTTTTACGAACTTACTCTCAAACGTATTTTGATTCTCTGTACTCTCGCCGTGAAACTATTTTTTCCTATTTCACTTTTCCCATTTTTGAAGGATATTCGTTTAGGAACGGTATTGTTAGTATTTGGAGAAAAGGGTAAACGACAATATATTTTTGATTTTATATTTTTTTACCTACTATATAATGTTAATTAATTATATTTTTTTTATAATATAGTTGTATACGGTATATTCAGTGGCGTGCAGTAGGTATAGATTAAGGTTATGCTGTTACCAATGATATTATACAATCATATGTAATACAATATATGTACTTTTGTTTAACCAACATCATTAGACAAAATAAATCCGTCATTTATACGACCCTGCCATGTATTTATTTATAATTTTAGAGTACTTTTAATAGTGTTTTAACGTAAAATAATACCTTCTTACCCATATAAAAAATGTATGGACGTTTTTAAGAACACTTTCTATGACTGAACATGATTCATTTATTGTTTGAAAATCCTTCACGTAATAACTAAAGGAAATAATTATTTCTATTAAAGGTTTACGTAGGAAATAGTTTATCCAATTGCTCTTTGTTTTTCTCAAATCAAAAACCAATCCATACATCAAATTTAAAGAACATTCATGAAATCAACACATTAAAAACAGTAAAATAGTAAAATTCGCGAATCAGTAAAAGAAGAAGTCTCAATTTAATATTATACTGCGATTCATTAGTTACCGTACTGGTTCAGGGTCGCCGTTCGACTGGCAGCGGCATTCCGGGTGTGAAGAGAAGGGGAGGGGGAAAGCACAGTACATTATTGTCGTTCAAGAATAAATATATGTCCCAAACAATAATAAATGACAAAAATTAGTACAGGTACGTGGCGCGTTTTTTAATATATTACCAGATTTTTTTTAAAAAAACACAATATTATTTTAACAACTCTTTTCTTTCTTCGGACGCTACACACCTTAAACTACCTCTCGGCACAGTCGCCACCATTTTTAACCATTTACCTGCTATTTGAAATGGAAGACACCACATAGGATAAGACTGGGATAAAGAAGAATAGAAGAAGACCTGTCATCCACACATGGCAAAATGATTTTAAAAAATGACTTTAATCCCTGCAAGTTTTCAAGGTCCAAAAGTACTTGTTAACACACTTATAACTTGATGTGATATACAAAGTTTGGCGTGTTAACGCACTCATGGCATTTAAAAGGTTAAGGCACTTGTCATAACGGGGCACTAATTTTTGTATACCTTCGTCATAGAACGACGCCGCCTGATATGAAAACCATGTCTGTACTCCGTCTTTGAGCTTACCATCGTCATCAAAACGCTTGCCAATAAGGAACTGCTCTAGATAAAGGAAGGAGGATAATATTAAAATCACTTGGCGCCAAATCAGGAGAAAACAGGGCACACTTGGTGATGAATATCAGCTGGTTTCATGTTTCGTGCATTCAATTAACGAATCACGGACCGCATCTCCTCACCTCACTCGGCGGACTGATCTATTGTCTTGAACATTTCAACCACTCACTGCAAGATAGCCACATTATGCCCATGTCTCTAACGTTATATGTGGGAATATCCATAATAAGATGGTCGTGTTTCGTTTATCCTGATTTTTAAACTGTCAACATTTTGTTATTGTACCTTTAATTTTTTTTTTTCTTTTTACCGATCTGTGTCCAGTGTTGAATATAGACCTGTATAGCTCACTTGCTTTTGCGCTTAGAAAAACCTAACAAAGCTTTTAGTTTTTTCCGAAAATATCATGATTTGTTTATCAATTCATAAAACAGTTATATTATTTGTCTCACGTTCTGAGGTTAGCCATAAAATAAATTTAACTTTAATAAAACTTTAATCTTTGTGAGTTTTATTTTGAAGAAATATTATATTTTTTCTCCAAGTGAGATATGAATTCTCACTCTTCTTGGAAGGACCTATTTACTACCTACTAAGAAATAAAAATGGGTGAAATATTATATAACAATAGATACTGTGTACACAAGAAAACGTGTGAAATAGAAATAGAACTATACGATTTTTTCGGTTCTATATTTAATTTTTCCAAATAATTAATAAATAATTAATTTTATGCTAATGATAGTTAAACATATAAATTTTGTTATTTCCCATTATTAATGTGTGATAATCATGACATATAACTAAAGATATATTGTCCTTGGTATTTCCAACATTGTCAATTTTAGCACTAAGGAAATGTATTGTTAATCACCTAATATGTAATACCCAACATTGTAACAAAATTTTTATATAAGCTAGACAGCTGAAACGATCGTCCAAGTATTTGTAAAAATTGAATATAAAACCAAAAAAATCGTGTTTGATTTATTGTGTTGATTAAGAACTAAAATCATTTTGATTTAAAGAAATTAATTGAAAATATTTAATTAAATAAGTAAATTATAAAAAAAAATAATGGTATTCACATAAAATGTGAAATAGAATAGCAATTTAAACGTTAAAAGAAACGTTATAAAGAATTACTCAATTTTATATAATTTTTTGTATAAACTATAAACATTGCTAAAGGCATCACTGAAATAAATTGTTTGAAAGCGTTATTGTTGACATCGGTAAGATGTATACATAGAACTCTCACTTAACATTTATCTTAAGTTAAGCTCATGTACTGTGAAAAATTGTACCAACTTGATGGTCTCCCGTGAGAGTATTTGACTCCTGACTATTTTTTCAGTAGGTGAGATTCTGTTCTATCTAGCACATTATATATATTGACTACTATTATATATATTGACCGTTGTCACATTGTGCACGAATTATATAAGTCATAATATATAATACTGAAAAAATACAGGTTATATTTTAATCGTTGGCAATATTTTTTATGGAAAAGTTCATGTGAAAGTCACTCTGGATTTTTAGTGGATTTTCGGTTGCGCTGTGCGAAAAAGATTCTTGTTAAACCTCTCATTTCGGGTAGTATTTTTAGCTTGAACGTGAGGCATTCTTGTGAAAATATAATTCTATTTGAGTTGGCACATCGTTGTTTGATACCCCATCATTTTGCATTTTCACCCTTTATTACCCTGCTCATTTTCTAAAAGTAATATTTTCTAAAAGAAACTTTATTGCTAATTTAACATTATTTTAATATAATCCAACTACTTAAGTGTTTGTAATTATTTTATCACACTTTTTAATTGTTTCTGAATGCCTTAAATATCTACATTAAATGGAAGATAAATTTCAGAAAAAAATAAAAATCTCTATGTAATTATAAACTAATTAAATATATAATTATTATTCATATTAGTTTATCTATTATCTTTAACTTTTTGGTAGTTTTTTTTTTTTGTAATGATAAATGATTTTTTTTTAATAAACTAAACTTTATATTATAAACACAACTGCGTATGTGTGTGTATATGTGATTATACATAATTATTTACACCTATTGATAAGAAGAACTGCACATCTCAAACCTATACTCATAAATAAATAATACTCAGTTATGTTGTGCAAGATGTAAAAAGTTTAAATTATTTAAAAATTAAGATTAATTATTAATGTTTAGTACATTTGAACGATGAGCTACAAAATGTTTATTTTACATACATTTATTAATCCTTGTTTTTTATAACAACAATAAAAATTCTAACGATAATAAAAGTGATAAAATAATATAAGTATAATTTACTATACATAGATACATATCAAACACATTTCCTCGAACTTATCGAAAAGCTTTATTTGTACGAGTAAAATTATTTTCTTTCAAAATAAATACGTACTCGATTTCATTCAAAATTAATATTTATTCATGATTTGATTAAAATTGACCGTTACCCACGTACATAAATAATACAATGCTTATTGGCGTAATATTCAACTTTTTATTTTAAAAAAAGATTGTAATACAATCTTCTTTCCCATTCCCACCCCCGTCTCCTCCGGCAACCTGTGCGGGGACGTCGGCCTCTCCCGGACCACCCCCTCGATAATAAGTAGGCCCCCTTAATTTACCCGCTCCCGCGTGAAATCATCGTCTAATCAATCGTTATACCACCACCGGCCGCCGCGGGCGAGGACGCGGCTCCATTGCCATTTTTATAATTTTAATTATGGCGATCGACCGTTATCCATCCACCCCTAACCTTTGCGGAATCGTCACGTTACGGAACAGGGGCGGCAAGGTGGAAGTATTAGTTACATTTCGATGATTTCTAAGTTAAGCGGCATTAATATTATGTTTGATACAACTGACCCCTAAATAATTTTAAATGAAAAACGTCATGCGCCGTCCCATCACGTGAGCGGGTATCGCGTTACTTTTGATACAGTTTCATCTGATATGATTGCGAAGAATGATGTTACCGACATCAAAAGAGAACTCAATTTAAGTATTAACTCTAGTCTTTCGGAAAGCGGTTCAGACAGACGTACATCTTCAATCTATAGTTCCAAAATATCGTACATAATATAATGTAATATAAATATAAAGGTTATTCCAGTATTTACACCTTTTACGTTATTATAATACTAGATGAAAGTCCGTCAACAGTCGGTAGGTAACGACCTTTTATACTTAACTAAAAATGTATTTAACTTAATTTTAAAATGTAAAGATTAATATTAGCAATAAAAATGTAAATATGAATTAAATATATTAATTATAAAGATATACATATAAAATCAATTTTATCGAAAAATATTGTTGTTGCGCTACCGGGATTCGAACCTGGATCTCTTCCCTAACCGGGGGAGGTGCTTTATCCAACTAAGCTACAAAATAATAAAGTTGTATCAATGTGTCCAAAATTTGATAAAAAATGAATTGATAATTCTGGCGTCTGCTATCAGATTTACTTAAAGGTATTTGAGATTCTGTAAAAATAAGGTAGATGGCTCTGTCAAATGATGGAACGATTAAATGTATCAATTTCAAAAAAGTAACATATAAGGTCGAATAATTGACGCTAAAAATAGTGCCGCTGTAGCTTAGTTGGATAAAGCACCTCCCCCAGTTAGGGAAGAGATCCAGGTTCGAATCCCGGTAGCGCAACAACAATATTTTTCGATAAAATTGATTTTATATGTATATCTTTCTAATTAATATATTTAATTCATATTTAAAATATCACAGACCTATGTTCTGAATAATTACAACTTCACAATAATAACGTAAATAATAAAAATGTACTTAATATACAAACATCCCCTGTTACATCTCCTCTCCTGTCCATATTAGCCCCACCCACAACGATTTTCACTTTTCACTGAAACCCCCCTCTCCTCAACACCGCTCTCATACCGCCATTGCTCCACCTCCCCGCATGTAGTCGATAGTCTATCTTCTAGGATAAGCTTTAGTTTATTACTGACGATGACGCAGTGAGCGTTTAAAATGTTTTAATTAACATTTTATTAAAATTTAGTGTGAAGTAAACAACGTTGTGTTTTATTTTAATAATTAATTAATTTTTTCAAGAAGTTAAAAAGTTTGTAAAATGTTCATTAAAAGACTAGACTCATATGACGTAATATTATTAACTGAATATGGGGTGATGGAACAAATTCTGAATGAACAGTATGGCTTTAGTTGAAAAAGCTTAGTAACGAAGACGTAGGTGTTAAAGATGGAAGAGAGCCGGGGATGTCGTGGATGACCATGCCGACGTCGACGACGATTTGAAAACTTTAGTGGAAAAAACACACAACAAATAACCGGCATGAATAACCGAAAAGAATCATAATTAATTACCTCGATATAAGCAAAAAACAATACAGCAAAAAATTAAATAACAGAGAAGCAGCAGAAATTCTTGGATTCTAATCTACAGGCATAAATGAGCTCATAACTTGATAGCAAAAATTCGTGGACTCAAATAAATTCTACTTCGATTAAATACTATAATTTTTTATTTTTTTTAAAGTAAGCAAACATATTTTGGCTTGACATTATAATTAAATAATAAAATGTTTAGTTTAAACCGCTTTATTATGTACATACACTAAAATCAACTAGTTTCAGTTAGACCTAACCTTCTTACTAACAGTACCGATATTTAAATAAAAGGTTAAGAGGACAGAGCAACAGTATATTATAGTATTAATAATACTTTAGTGTGTGTTCATAAAAAAGTGGTTTAAAACTAAACATTTTATTTTTATTTATTATCTTTGTTTTATGTTATGACATCCTGAAGAAGAAAATGGTATTTTTCGAAACCGTTAGATGTATTTAAACTCAATTTAGTGGTTAATAAAACAAAGATAATAAATAAAAATATGAATTTTAACCACAAAGATAATATTGCTAATTTTAAAAGTAAAACATTTTATTATTTAATTTATAACATTTCATTAAATTTGAAAGTTAAAGGAAGTAATAAAATTTTACTACATTAAAAAAATATATATAGTTGTCAGCTTAGTGTTATACTTTATGTAAATAGGTTTTAGGTATGCATAATTTTTTTATTTAATTTTTAGATAGGTACCGTGTTGTTACACAAAGTAGTTATTTACCTACCTATCTATACATGAAAGTGTTATAACGTTTCGGACAAGTGAATTTCTAATAAAAATGTGATTTGACACTACTGAATAAAATATACAGTTACCATGGTAACGAGTATAACGCATTTTTATGGCTACTTCTTAGTCTTAGTCATTAAAAGTACTTAGAATATTTTTAAAGATATTAATAATACTCAAGAACCTATATACATACGTTACTGCAGCGATAAGGCATGATTGACAAAGAAAATTTTCGAAATTTATTAATGTTGGCGCGTTATTGTAGCGCATCTACAATGTTTGCCGAAAGCCGTGTGAATTAGTTTCACTTCTGAGACTATATATATATGCAAATGTGTGTGAACTTTTTTATTTTTATTTTGCTTTTATTTTCATAACATTAATATTATTTTGTTACTTAAGTGTATTCTATAATATGTATTATCTTTATGACAAATCGGGTCTTCATAAAAAAAAACCGATAACGCTGGAATAAACACATTATTATTAAAATCTGATACATAAATATTCCATCCAGAGGACATACGCGTATACCATATATTTGTTCCCGTTCTACATAAACCACCGACAATTCAGCAAGTAAGACAACCCGCACATTAGCTTTTGACTGCATAAGGGATAAAAGAAACAATTTATCAAAGTCACTACAGGGCGCACCGCAAGGGCGTTAGATGTGAGAATAGACCAGCCGAGGAGATGTAACAGTTTCCCCTTGGCGGGTCACGCCCAAACATCTCTGGTGAGAAATTTACTAGGAAAATGCTTTCCAAACAAAAGTAATTCAAGGCGGTAGGTTTGTCTTCCTTGGTTACGTGGATTTTCTGATTTATTTGTTTAGTGAAACTTCACTACCGGCACTTATTCATATGTACGAGGCGCGTTTTTAAGTACCTTTTTTTTTTAAAGAAACAACATCATTTTTACAACACTTTACTTTCTTCGGACGCTACACACCTTAAGCTACTTCTCAACATTATTAAGGCACTTTTAATAACGGGGCACCAATTTTTGTATGCCTTCGTCATAGAACGACACCGTCTGGGATGAAAACCATGTCTGTAGTCCGTCTTTGAGTTCAAATCAGGACAAAACAGGACACACTTGGCGATGGATGTCAGCTGGTTTCATGTTTCGTATATTCAAGAAACGAATCACAGACCGAATCTCACAGTCGACGGACTGATCTATTGTCGTTAATATTTCAACCACTCATTACAAGGTGGCCACACTACGTGAATGTCTCTAACGTAGCAAGTGGTTAGTCAACAGATGAAGAAAACCGTTGCACATGCGCAACATCGCAACCGCAGGGCTACACCGAGAATGTCCAGCAACGGTACTTATTTAAAAAACGCGTCTCTTACATACATAGGTTCCGGCGATGAAGCGACACATGCTCTAATTCTTTCATCAGCAGTCTTTCACAGGACCATAATTTGTTCATGGACGATGAAATAAAGATAAAAAATATAAACGAAAGTTATTACGTCATCTTTATTCGTCACTGACTCTGTTCCTACCTTTGTACTTATATGTAACAGTTTTTTGTGATTTATAGCATCTCACTCACTCTAGTTACACCGAGGACGTTTTGAAAAATGAATTGCCTTTCGTTTTTTTTCGTCAAAATATACTTATATATAAATAGTTTATTAGTACATGGTAATCCAGTGTAAATTTCATTTTAAGATTTAAATTAAAAGACTTGTATTTTATAGACTACAAAAGAATGCTTCGCTAATATATGTACTATCAAGTAGATATATATTAAGTCCCCGAAATACATAGTAGTTTTCTGAACGAAATTATTTTCAGCCAGGCGCGAACCTCGGTTGAAAAAACAATTTGGCAAAACAACAGTCAATTATTTGATATTCTACGAACAGCCCAATATATATTATCACACACAATTTGTTGAAGAAAACAATATCAAAAATACAACATTTTAAATTACAAAAGTCTTCTTTGATCGTGCGAACACCATTATATATTTTTCCCGTTATAAAATCAAATTTTTGGAGAAACTAAAAACACATATATTGCTGTTTGACTAAAAACGCGATTTTCTTCTCATTAGATTTTCGGCCAATTGACGGTAAAAACATAAATCAACAAATGGTCGTTTCTTTTCGATGAGTTGGTTTTAGGGTTGGCACGGTTTGTAAAAACCTTAAACATCACTCTTCAAAAAAGCGAGGCTTCAGTGATGTAATCGAGCAATGAGGTGGGGTTTGGCAGGTGAATCCTCCGAAAGAAAAAGGGAATAACCCCCGCACAGATAAAACAGTTTGAGAGTAATGACGTAATGAATCGAATCTAAATTTTGGGTCAGCAAGTTTCTCTTTATTGAGATGATTTTTTTTTCATTCTGTCTTTATATTTTTATTTTTTGGGCCAAAAAATATTTGTACGATTGTATAACTTTGGTCAGATGCATACTTAAATGTTGTTTATTTTATTTTTAATCTAAATATTAATTTGCGCGCTTTTATACTTCGATAAGTAGGCCTGGTATAAAATTTTGAATATGTGTGTTCTTTTTGTGTGGATTCAAAAACAGAAAACAAAAGCGAAGCTGCTACTGGGAAAAGAGTTTTTGCGATTCGGACGGACTTTTACGGCGGCGATATAAAAACATTTTATATTATATATTTTCGGATTATCGGTTGTGAGAAGGTTTTCGGTGGCTGACCAGCAGATTTAAGGACCATCAGACTACAAGGAGAGCGACGTCGGCGTCTACCAGCACAGATTCACAAAGGTTTGTTTATTTTGGATTTGCATAGATTGAATTACTGTATTCAACATTATCTATAGAAAACCCAAAACTAGCTATCGAAGTATTTACGGCAACAATACCTAAAATCTAATAATAGTGTGGAGGGAGAATATTAGAATATAATTAATTTTTAAATAAAAACACTTAATTGAGAAGTTATAATTTAAAACAAATTTAATTAATCATTTAGAAAAATATACAGAAAAAATTTATCTGTCGAAAAAATATATGGTTAATACCCGAATTTGTATGTATACATAAGTACACAGATACATGGTTATAGATATCTATAGAAGTCTAAAAAAAAAAATTTCGTAATCTTTAATGATTAATATATCGAAATTGGTAAACGTAGTTCCTCGGCAAGGAAAAGTTCCGGATTCGTATCCCGACGGTAACCACATATTTTTTTGAATGATAGATTTTTCTATATATTTTTCTAATTGATTCATGTAATTCGTTTTAGAATACAGTTTTCCCACGTTACGCACTTGAAAGTGAACTCATAAATTAAAAAATATTTAATGTATGATTTTTTTAATATACTGCTTAGAGTAACTGTGTTACCAAATTTTAAATAGGGTTAATTATAATTGTTTATTAATAAATCATTATATTATGTAAATAAAATTTATGAACCTGCGAACAATCACCTAGAACGTAGCTTTGTGTTTATATTTATACTAACTATAGAACAACAAAAATGTGTATCAACTATTTCGATTCCCAGAAAAATAACTCTGCTTCACTTCTTGATCCTGTTCTTTGAAGGGACGCCGTACAGTTAAAAACTATGGTATTCAAGTTAATGACATAACTTTAGGTCAATTCATTACTTCGATGAGCCTTGAGTTTTATCTCATTTCACTCAAAATGTTTTTGACTCAGAGCTGAACAAATGCCGTTTTCCTTAGTTTTTTTTTGTATAGTTGCGAGTTAAACGCAAGCTTCATGGCGACGAATGAGAAAACAGTAATAAGGCATTTCGATAAAAGAAATATATTCAACGTATATTTTCAAAAAACTACATCGCATAATTTATTAATTTATGTATTAAATTCACAGAAATATCACTATAGCATAGGAGGACCTAATATAATAGTTTTAAAAAAACTTTCCTATCATTATATTATTGTTATAATTGGCGTTAACTTTGTAGAGTTTCATCATCAAAATGGATAGATATAAATAAAACAATGTTATAACTCTACTTGAATTTATTTGCACTACTCGTGTATCTAATGATTTAAGTATATAGTATTAGTATACTAATAAGTATTTAATACTTCACCTATCGATGAGAGTTACTCTTTCTCTTGAAACTCGAGTAGTGCAAATAAATTCAAGTAGAGTTATAGCATTGTTTTATTTATATCCATCCATGTTTCTTACCAATATCATTAGTAAATATTAATTTGACTTATTTAATAGCTCAATTATGAAAAATCTTTTTAACAAAATACTAATGCTATCTCTAGAATCTGATTAATATTTATAAAAAACTGCCAAAAACTTTTTTGAATTTTTAAATTGTATTTTAAATTGAACCTAAATTGTTATTAAAAAATAGTACATAACTTAAAAAGTAAAAAGTATACACCATCAACTAGCCTATTATGTAAAAATATATTATATTGAATTCACATAAACATAATTGTCGTGTGTAAAAAAATTTATATAAATTGTACCACGTTGCATTTACAGTTATAAATATCTCTTCCTTGTTTCTCTATTTCTTATATTTACTTGCCATTTCCTAGAATTTGTCATCCGGTGGCGTTATTGCACAATGGTTTGAGTTGCGAAGGGCGGAAAAACCAAAGCTTTTTAAAATGCTCCCTAAGGGTGTAATTTGCCCTAACCGAACATTTACAATTCCTCTGTTAGATTTTCTCCTGAGAGTTTATTTTATCTAAGACCTTTCTTTATTAAGGGGAAAAATGTTAATTATTCTTTGGATTTTTTTCAATAATTATCTTAAGCAGTTAAAAATAGCATTAAATTGTAATTGGCATGTGCTTAACATACGCGACTCACTACTTTGATGGGTTACAAAATTGATTATCATTTTAACGGTGTCTATGAAATATGTTGTTTTATCTTTTACAGCATCATGGGACGTGATAGTTTGTATCTAAAGTCACTACAGAGCTCCATCTGCTTCTAGACATCGTTGTTATGGTCCAATATGCTGGATACTCGCTTACTTCTTACAGGTTTTTATGTTATCTGCCCACCAACGTCTCGGTCTTTCTCTCTCTCTTGATCTTACTGACTTATATAGTTTAATAAGGATTTGTTTATGTTACGGGAATCATCTACTATTACAAGACTTATCCACTACTTTTCCTGGATATCCGGGGTATCACACCACTCACAAAGTTCTAAATTCATTAATCTCTTCGAATCTCACGTTTCAAATGTCACGTTTTGGGCAAGACTTTATTTTCAATGACAATTAATTATTATTATTTCAGTTTCTTCTAAAAGTATCAATGAAATACTGTTTATAATATTTTTAAATGGGGATATATTCGTTTGCAATGATGGCGTGATTCATGACTTAAACATAATAATTTTGTAACAAAAACATGTATGTATCGCAAATAATTTCATAAAGAGAAGTTTTTTCTACGGGCGCTATACTTTCTTATTAAATATTAAATTTAAAAAACAAATATAAAAATCATCTTGTCTATATTACGCAAACGCGTATTTAAATTCATATTTTTCATGAATTTATAGTATATATAGTATTGTAGGGCCTGTGGTTGCTGAATATTATTGACTGTGATTTTATCAGAATGTTTTGTAGATGTGAGACTGAAACCCTTAATCCCTTCTAGTCACACCCGTGTTAGTGCATGTATGTAGCGCAGTGTATGACTTTTTGAAAAGGTGTGTTTTTAGTTTCTAAGAAAGCCTATGATATTATTAGTATTTTAATACAAATTTATAACACATATTCCACCGAATGAGATACGATGAGAGATATCTCAGAGATAAATTCCAGTGCTGTGTGTACCTACACGAGTTGAAATTTTGATTTTGTAATCACCCCTTGAGATTGGTAGAACCGACCCGTATACCTAGAACCATATACGCCTATAAATATTTAGCAAACAGAAGGCATTAAATTACATTTATTCTGTTTTAACTGCTGCTGTAGCGACTCATACACACCCAACGGACTAGCAGAACATCAACGGTCAATGAATTGATGTTTGTCGTTTGACTTACAATAAGCGTGGATTGATGCATGAGATAAGTCGCGGTACTCGCATCTCTGAGACTTGCTGGATACACTGAAGACCATGAATTCCAGACAAAAATCTCATCCATGAACATGGGCCATGACGTCTATTGATTTATAGTGAAATATAAATATTCAGAGTAACAATATTACGACAGCTCTTGCAGACTGAAACATAATTAGATACTAATATTTTTACTTACCTAACCATAACAATATTTGTTTCAATTCTACTTAAAATCAACTAACATGTCAGTTAATTTGAAGTAGAATTGAAACAAATAGTGTTATGGTTAGATAGGTATGAGTATTAGTATCAAATTATTAATGCTTCAGTCTGCAAGAACTGTCGTAATATTATGACTCGGTCTACCTATCCAAAGAGAGACATTGCTCCGGAATATAAATATTTGTCAAAGGATTGGCAAAATTTAATTGTCCAAGAAACAACGAGGTCCCAAGGAGAACGACTTCAACCTCGTATAATACAAACGAAAAATTATTAGTAGGGCCAAGTATTAAATATGTATTAGCGGTTGTTAAAAACAAAATACAAACTCCATTAGCATAATAATTTATCTGTTGAATAAAATGTGCAATTGTTCGGAAAATTTTCGGAAAGTGAACACAAGCGTAATATAAAATAAACCTCTTGTTATTTTCGCTATATTTATTCATCCCTTTGCTGGTATTCCAGTTGTGATATTTATTCCAGTAAATTTCACAAAGGGTTTAAATAAACAAGGCCTTATATTTCCTGTGCAAACTTACTCGTTAGCTCGATTTGTCTGAGTTTACGGAACTCACCAAAAAGAACATGTTTATTGCTGAGAAAGACATTACCAAAAATGCAGTATAATTGTAATGATAAGTACATATGAAATTCAAAGCAACAAATGGTAAAATAATATTGCTTAAAGATTACATGTTGCACAGTCAAAATAAGTGATGTGCCCACGAATTAATTACATTTTTTTCAAACACTAATCAAATAATAAAAATTTGAATGATATATTACGGCCAGTTTCAGTAAAGTATTTTAGAGTTAACATATAATATGGTAAAAATAAATTAAACATACGCACTTAGATACTAAAGTGCAGTGATAGCCTTTTAAAAGATAACAAACTCAGTGAGAAAATATTAAAATATGTACGATACATCCATACATACATTGCATTGAAGTAAATACACTATTCCTAGACAGAGATAGATATTAAATGTTAAGTTTATATTGTAAACTAGTAGATGGAAAGTGTAGTGGTAGTAGATGATAATATTTAAATATGCGAATCGGCAAAACACCATTATTCTTCTGTGTAAGTATCAAAGATGAAAATGGTAAGATGCGTTCGGTGGCGTCACAAGATTGGACAAAATTCTAAATTTTTTTATCCCCGGTTTTCTTACACTAGACAAGTATCACAAATTGTTATGGCAGTCTATTCCCCATCAATTGAACTGCAATAATAACTAAAATGCCTTCGATCATTTATTAATCTAATTCTGATAATGAAATACAAGAAAATAGTGATTTTTATTTACTTGTTCTTATTTGACTAGTGTTGAAAAATCTTAATGTGTTGTCACGGCGTTTCTACCGATGCAGTAAGAAGATGAAGATGATCCTGTTTAAATCGTTCTTCACCAGCATGTATACCCGCGAGCTTTGGTCGAAATACAAGAAAGTGATGTACAACCGTCTTCGAATTCAGTACAACTCATACAGAATTGTGTTTAGGTTGGCGTGTTATTGTAGCACTTCTCAAATGTTTGCCGAAGGCCGTGTATATGAATACGTTCCACTTCGACATCGAGTTGTAGGCGTAAGGCTACGGCTGGCGCTCAGCCCTAACTCTCTAGTGCAAGCGGTGCTCTCATGGAAGGCTGGCTCCCTGACCAGAGAATGGCAACAATACAATATCAGCCGTAACTGAAATATAGTATTTATGTTTTGTTAATTTATGTATTATCTTCATGGCGAATGGGGTCTTCATTTAAAAAAAAACCCGATCACGCTGAAATAAACACAATATTATTATTGTTAATATTAATACATATGAATGAAATAGAATCATATACATTTTCAGATACTCAAAAACGTGCCCAGAAAAGTCTAGTTGAGTGGCAACATCCAACATTAAAATATATATAGATATGTTTAAAAAAGACTAACATAATATATCTTAACTTAAACTGTAAACCGATATGAATAGATTTCATTAATAAAAATACGAGTATGTAATTCGATTTGGTATATTGTTAGACATAGGTATATTCTACTTTTTTCTATTAACTAAAGGCGTGCCTTTGCGAATGGAGTTGATTGCAAGTAATATTTACAAAGAAGATTACAGCTGTTTCTGTTAATTTCAAGGAACAAACTTCTCGGATAAAGTTTGAGAAACTTTACGCGAAAGTTAGTCGGAGAACTCTCAAATAGTTCCATGCCATTTTCAATTATCTTTTCGAGATCTTCCATTTCGTATCTGTTGTGCAACTGCATTGGTTCTCCGTTAAATATAAGTACCGAGAGTCATGGATTGCGAGCCGCCGCGCCACCTTAGAGATCACTTAAGGCCATTTGAGAAGAAGCTGGAGTGGTCGGGAAGAACCCGAGGGTATTTTATATCTCGTTACGAACGCGTCGAGATGCCACTATCAAAACCATGGAACGCTCGATAAATGTTTTATAAATCGAATGATTCTCTGATGCATTGGTCATTTTATTCAATCTCTTTTATTTGCGCAATCACCTTAACACAAGGTCTACCTGAGATTATAGGTATATTTTAAATTTACCAATCAGCAGTCCGCAGTACCGTCAATAATGAGAGGAAAAATGTATATTTTAAAATTTACAAAGAATATTTGAAGTATGTATGTTCCAACTAGATTGTATACATAAAGTTTAATTATTATTAGTCAATTATTCAAAAAATAATACATCAATAGAGAAATAAAATAAATCATATCCATTCAGGTGGCAAAGCGCTAGACGATTGTTGAATTATTTTTTTCAGAATATGCGTATATATAAATATATGGAGTCCCAAAAGCATTTTTCATAATAAAAATCTGTAATAAAATAATGGATGGGTTTAATATAAAAATGTTTATTTTGCATTTAAGTACAGTTCTTGGGAATTTATTTCTTAAAAATGATGTTTTCTAAATGTGATCCGTTATTTCGCTGGCAAATTTTCTGAGAACTGCTCGGCACGTATACTCCATGATCGCTGTCATATCTTCTCGGATATTTTTTTTTAATTGGTCCACAGAGGAAGGATTGTTACTGTATACCTTTAATTTAAGGTAGCCCCGTAGAAAATAGTCCATTGGTGTCAAGTCGGGGCTACGTGGAGGCCAGTTTATGAAACCTCGTCGGGATATCAATTCTCTAGGAAAAATTTCACGGATAACTCCATAACGACTGAATTTCTAAGGACGCGGCTAGCGATTGGCATACCCCGTGCCCTTCTCCCGCTCGTTGCGTTAGTGCAGCGAATGAACCAAAATTAAAAATACTTTTGGTACACGCTGTATAAATATTAATTTGACGTCCTTGTTGATTGAATGGTTCAAACACTCGCCTAGTGATCCAGTGGTCAAGGATCCAATTCTAATTCCAGGACACCGGCAAGTTACTACTATTCGCATAACACAACCGTTTCTCCTTCTCAAAGCACAAGAGCTAGTCTCTTTTTTGGAGAGGTACAGCAATATATAAAAAATATGTAACTTTAGTTTGTAATACAATTAAGTAAAATAATATATTTTTAGGAGAACACATTCTTATTGTGAAGTTGTAATTATTCAGAACATAGGTCTGTGATATTTTAAATATGAATTAAATATATTAATTTGAAAGACTGCATAGTTGGATAATGCACCTTCCCCGGTTAATAAAGAGATCCAGGTTCGAATCCCGGTGGCGCAACAACAATATATTTCGATAAAATTGATTTTATATGTATATCTTTCAAATTAATATATTTAATTCATATTTATAATATATATATTTTTTAAAACAGCTTAATTTGATAATAGAAAGAATATTAATGTTAGATGTATTTCATTAACGCGTCTTTATTTTATTATAGTAAAAAAAATGCAATAAAATATGGTTAACACTCGCAGGTCATTATTAAAAGTATGACGTGAATTATACTTATATAGATATAATAATACTTATCTAACGATGCACTGTATTGATAAACAATAAAAATATACAATCATACTAGGCAGAATGCCTGTTTTTTAAGGAAAAACGTTGTTTTTTTTTTATTTGCTGGTGTCTAAATAAAAGAAGTAATAATAATTATAAATAAAAGTTTTTTTTTGTTGAATTATGTTGTAGTAATTAACGTCGTAGTTTGACATGTAAACATATTAATTAATAAATATAAGTGATATTATTACCTAAAGTATATTACTTGCCACTATTTCGCAGGAGGCAAAGAGTGAAATGTTACATTAAATAATCTTCTCCCAAATAATCTCTCTCTATTTTTGTGTACTTTCTTGAACACGGAATGCTAGAATTCTCATCTTCATTGTGTTCAGGATATCCTGATGCTTTCAGTCTGTCAGTGTATGATTGAAACAAGAAAAGACTCATATCTAAGCGACCAGTATTATATTCATTTAACCTGGCGTTAACCGCGCCATTCGTACTGAACTCTGGCATGCAATCTATATGCTGCAGAAGTGCAGATATGTTGAATCGCTGATACTTCACGCTGTCTGCTTAATCAATTTTATCTAGTAATAAATGTAATCTTCTTTATTCAAGTTCAATTATAAAATCAAACATAATATTATGCGTGTGGTAAGTAGGTACCGAAGTATGACTGAATGTAGACAAAATACCGTTTAAAACTAATATTACGATAAGTTATCCATCCTTGTCGTATTTTCAGCATGCGACGATTCAACAAATGTATTTATTATAAAAAGTATTTATAAAGACTTAATACGCGGAACGATTAACCATTAGAAAAATTATGAAGTGGTTGCAGATAAATTTAATTTAAAAGAATGCTAGGAATGTCTATAAAAAATAATTTCTGATTGAAATACAGATTAAAATTTATATAATGATTTTCCTCCGCGTGTAGGTAAGAGGACTAATATAAAATGCATTCATATTTTTTTAACACCATCCTGACGTATGGTGCGGGCAATCCCAGGTTAAGAGGAAGAAGAAATTTCATTTAGTTTACCCAATAAATTTGTTTCTTTCAATTACATACAAATAATCCATAAATACGTCTTGTGAGATATAATTCCCATCAGTTACTTAAGACACTGTTATTTCATTAAACCAACCCGATAACGTCTAATATTCGAAGACTTCTGGTAAAGAAAATTCCTTGAAGGCGATTAAATTCTTAGAATTTCCTACCGTACTACAAGTTCACAGAAATATGACAGATGTTGTACGCTAAGAAAATATAAGTCCAATATATTATTTTTTTGATATGTTCGATGCTTTTGGCAAAGTTATACTACTCGCTTATAATATTGGTTAAAGAAATTTCAAATGAAAAAAATATGATAAAAGCAAATATATTATATTTGAAATTATAATTTGTAAATAAAATTTAAAATAAATATATATTTACAAAAAAAAATACTACTAACTTAAAATAGACGCTAATTCAATTAATTTATAAGTTAATAGTGATATACGAGTAAAGAAGAAGAATGAGATCGGTAAAATTTCCAAAATATGCGATAAATCAAAATAAAAACTAAAACACTGATAAAAATTAAATGAATAAACTAGAAAGGTATACAAAAAAATCTATCAGGATTCAAACCTGGAAAATGCGTTAACCAATTTCGCTATATCAAGCAATTAAATTTTCAACAACAAAAAACAAAACAAAAGAACGTATATTCTAGAGTTCTTTATAATTGATACATCTGTTATTCCATTTTTTATTTAATTTGTATATTATTAAAAATACCACAGAACTGTGTTCTGTAATTACAATTTCACACATCTAAAATGTGTTTTCATTAATAATATAAAACACTTTGTTACATGTTTCATTTTCAGTACAAATTTTTGAAACATCATTGATGAATTTAATTACATAGTTCTTTCAATGTATCGGTATGTATAGCTGTACACAGTTCATGTGCCGGTTAGCTTTCTCGACGTTCTAGCTCCGGCACGCGTGGCACGTACCAAAAAATACCTTTATAAATAAACCTAGATAGAACACATCCATTCCTGGGGCTGATACATAAATTAGACTGCCTTCCGATAGGTGT
Source organism: Eubasilissa splendida (assembly GCA_031772225.1). Lineage (NCBI taxonomy): Eukaryota > Metazoa > Arthropoda > Insecta > Trichoptera > Phryganeidae > Eubasilissa > Eubasilissa splendida. Next base: position 26,075,319 of record CM062850.1, on the reverse strand, counting down.
TATCAACCAATGATCAAATTGCTCAACTTGTGAGCAAAATAGAATGGTCTAAATGTTACAGAAACTTTAGACTCGAAAATTTTGCAATGTTGTAATCATATATTTATTTCAATTGGTACGTAGAGTACGACAACGATCTATCTAATTTGAAGTCAGTAAAGGAACCACTACATGACATACGACGCGCGTTTTTTAAGTAAGTGCCTTTGCCGAATATTCCCGCTGTAGCACTGCAGTTGCGATGTTGCGCATGCGCAATGGTTTCCTTTATCTGTTGACTCACCACATGCAACGTTGGAGACATTCACATAGTGTGCCCATCTTGCAGTGAGTGGTTGAAATGTTCAAGATAATAAAACAGCCCGCCGACTGTGATATACGGTCCGTGATTCGTTTCTTGAATAGACGAAACATGAAACCAGCTGACGTTCATCGCCAAGTGTGTCCTGTTTTACCTGATGTGGCGCCAAGTGATTTCTTTCATCTTCTTTCATTCTTTCATCTAAAGCGGCTTCTTAGTGGCAAGCGTTTTGATGACGATTATGAACTCAAAGGCGGAACTTAGACATGGTTTTCATCATAGGCGGCGTCGTTCTATGTAGAAGGTATACAAAAATTGGTCCCCCATTATGACAATGGCCTTAATAATGATGGCGACTATGTTGAGATTCAGAAGTAGCTTAAGATATGTTGCATCCGAAGAAAGTAAAGTGTTGTAAAACTGATGTTTCATTCACTTACTTAAAAAAACATGCCTCGTACATACACACAAGATCTCGGGACTAAATATCAACATATACCGATAAGTTCAGAATCCATTATAAATGACTGATGTTTAGATACTACTGACTAGTGAATCCAATTCCGAGCCAAAATCATAATCCCAGAATTTCGCGATTCGATTTTAATGGTCCCGTCTTGCGATAAGAAAACTCTATTAGCACATTCAAATTACATTTATAAAAAAGGCCAGGAAGAACAAAAAGGTACAATTTATGAAAGATACTTTTATTTAATCTTTGAACAAATATAACGTAAATAATAATGCAAGATTGACAAATAATGAGTGTTTAATATTATGAAGTGTTAGGTATTTAATATTATGAAGTGTTGAGTGTTTAATATTATGAAGTACATTACTAAAACATTAGCACAGGTTCACGTCTTTCATAATTTAACCTTGATCTATTTTTGGCACCCAAGCATCTTGGTGCTAAGCCTCCACACTTGGAGGTTTTGTCATAAGATACTTGTATACGAGTTCAAGGGGATGAACACGTAAGCCTCCATCCTCATACAATGTCATTTCATTTTTTTTTAGCAAATACGATTCGCGTGTACCTGTCTGGATATTTTCAGAAAAACTAGGGTGAAAGGGAAGCAGCCTCCACGTGGCACCGTACACCGAATGTTTCAAAGTTAGCCTCGGGTTTTGGCATAAACTATACACAAATCAATTCAATGTTTTAAGTGTTATATTGTGGAGGCCGTGAACGCGCCTCACAGTTACCTAATTTAAGTCAGGTTCTCAACAGCCATAAATACTCCTGGTACCGACATCAGGCGACAAGCCACAATAATATCAATCGGCAACCATCGTAAAGACCGACGCGTGAGCGACATCTTCCCGATCATAAGCTATAGATCAGCCTTCAGTAGCTACTCGCACGCAACTTTGTAAAACAGTGTTGAATAAATCTAGTGTTAACCGTAAGTAGTTTTTCTTTTTATAACCTGCTCTAGTCCGCCATCACTTCGTGATCACTCTGACATAGTGGAGAACTGGGAGATATAGGTCCCCAGTTTCCGTGCTTAAACCTTTTGATCAATACACATACACCGCGACACAAATCAATACTTTCTTTCACCACAACGCAATTAAAACACCTAAATTTGATGACCCCATATCAGGCGACACACACAATACTTATTCGATCATGGTTAAGCATACAAAAAACTAACCTTCTATAGCAAATATCAAATGTAATTGACAAAAATAATTCAATCCCGAAAGGTTCGGAATTACGCGTACTAATTCTGAGATTCACAAACACTGTAAACTGGACTGGGATCCGGTATGCCGGGATTGGATTCCCTACTACCGACCCTCGAAGTTATTCTCGATACAAAAGTATATCCATGGGCGAGCGTTTAAAGACAAAGTTTTACGTGACAAGTGGTACGGTGTCACACTTAAACCAATCAACCTTCAAGACTTTGCATATTGACTGTGAATTTTGTGATAGATATTGTTGAATGTAAGCAAATAATGACGATTGAAGCAAACATCTTCGTAAGTGAAAACATGCCGGCGAATCAATATTGACCCATACTATTTAATGTCCATAATTTTGTAGTCAGAAAATTTTCATGTTTAATTTTGTTCCTTTATAATTACGATCAAATTTATTACGATGTTTGGTGGTTTTTAAGGAACATCTGTTTTAGAAAAGTTTATTTTATTACGTTAAATAGTTTTTTTTTTTTTTAAATCTATTTTTTTTGTACAGATTTGCGACTATTTTACACAAAATGGCATCATTTAAAGACTAGTGAAGAAAAAAATGTTGTTTAATTTTTACACTATACCTTTGTTATTGATAACAAGGTATTTTTAATAATGAGATATAAGAATAGTTTTTATTGTTTGGAATTTGAATGGTATTTTCAATTACGAGTATTTTATATTATCAATTGCGGTTATATAACAAGGTATTTTCAATTACGTGATATAATGTTTGATTATTTGAAAAAGGCAAAATGATATATATCTCTTAAAACGGTTGAATAAAGTGCAATTTAAAAAACGAAGTGCTTCAATAAAAAATTGACATTATTTTCATTGGTAAGTGAGAACCCAATGAAGATTTTGACGTCACGGAAAGAAGAGACCGTTTCTGTGATTTAGAAATTTCGCACAAAATTTATTTGAAAACACATTCATATAATACTTTTAACTTTATTTTCTAATTTCTTTTTTCACTTGATGTGAAATTCAAATTTACTAACTTTTATAAAATACTATAATCGATTTTTTTTTTTTTAATTATACTTATTTGTAATTTTTTTTCAAAAATCTATTCAGACTAGAGAAAACAAAATTCCACCCGGCACTGGCCGCAAAAATTAGGTAGATTTCGTATGTGTGTGTTGTTTTATTTTTACTCTAGGTCCGATATTAACAAAGTTAGGAATTTTTAAAACTTCCGCCATTTTTAAACAAAATGGCACATCAGACTTTTTAACGAACTTAGCCGAGATATTTACCATATATATTGTATGTACATCATGATACATAATAATAATATTGTATTGAAAATTTTGACAACAAAACCAGGCGCAATCTCGCGCCGAGTTCCGGCTCAGTGGCACGGAAACGTCCAACACCTCCATCACGGGAAGTGAAATGATGAATGGATGATTGATTCTAACTAACTAACAATGGACTCTTTCCGATCGCAGGTCCGAAGTTCGATTGTTCATTTGCGTTTCTGCGAACGTGTGGGAGGCGACAGTTCCATTATTCTCCGCGATGGCGCGCGTGGGCAGACTTCGATGAGTCGATGACTTGAACTTCCCAATAGGAGTGCTTGTCGAGCAGCTGTAGAGAACCGTCGCCGATGACTAAATTGATTAAATAAATGTTTATTTTATTTATTTACTTTTAATACAGTGCCTACATATGTAAATATATAAATGCTCTAAAATAAATAAGATCAAAATGTTCCTTTTTTACTAAAACTTGCACATATTTGCGTAGTTTAATTTTAAATCTATATAATTTCTCATATCATCTAGCATTTCATTAAAGATCTTTATCGCGCTGTATATCATCGATTTCTGAGATTTAGCCATCTTCCTGAATGATACTCTCAGTCTATCTGTTCTTCTTGTATGTTCATGTTGATTTGAATGAATTTTTCTTATAAATTCTTCCGATATTTTTTTAGTGAGGATTTTAAAAATAAATACCATAACATTATAATATATTTTCCGCTTAAAGATATCATCATATTTAGATCTTTCAGCATTGTACTGATCCGAGTATATCTATTTTTTCTGAGTATAATTATCAAAAGTTTTCCATTTGCCGGAAGCAAAAGGAAAACAACAACAAAAATGTTAACAATTTTTTATTCTTTCATATTATATTGCGCAAGTTATTTCCTTCGATAGCCGATTGATAGCGATTTCTGCTAATATGCATAAAAAAACTATTTCTATGTGTAAAATTTATGTACGCGTGTATGCATGTATCGTTAATATAATAATATAAATTTAAAAACACCTACAGGTTTATCAATAAAATACTTTGTTTAATCATTGCAATAAATTATTCATCAAGCGTAATGCTACAATAATATTATAAGTATTGCTGTCGATAACTCGTTGCTGATAATTTTGATTGAATATAATGAGACCTTGTCCCGACCGCAGTATTTTTTGTATCCAAGAAACGGCTTATCAAGTTCAGCTCCGTATTAAGAATCGATGATAGATCCGCCAAAGTTAGATTGGTCACGTCCATACCTGTTATATGAGAAAAACCGCGTTACAAACCACCCCCTATGTCTCAAACGGCTTGACCTTTAAGATGAACCGCCTATTTCAATTTTACACACCGCTTCCGTCCTAATGAATACCACAATTTCGGCAAACACGTGAAAAAATGTAGAAAGGCGTCTTTTATAACAACGCGATCAAATATTTGACGGCTAAATGAAGTGACGCTTTACTTATTGTGTCACTATTTTTAGAATTGTCTACATTGTTTGTGATATTAATAACGTAGCGGAAAATTTAACGGTATCGCACGCCAAGTGCTTTCGACATTTTATTCTAAATATTTTATCTTTAATAATTAATATACTAACCACAATATTTTAACTATATGTAACGTAATGACAGAAAGATTTCATTCAGATTTATTTTATTTATATCAGATACAATTTATATCATACTTTGTTACGCTAGAATGATTTCACGCACTTAGTACAGTTCATTTTTTTAGGTTACAAATAAGTAGATACATCATTTAATACATTATATTAAATTACATTGATCGATCAATAAAATAGCTTGCCGTCAATCGAAAGCCGTGTTTCGAATAGTAAATTATTATTTTTTAAACTTTTAGCGAATTTGAAATATGCTTGAGACAGGAATGTAGTTTTCTCAAAACTAAACTCAGATCGCTCCTTTTGGCAGAACGCAGTCTAGTATAAGTATACCTATCCACTAGAAAATAAATTACTTCATATTTATTTTTAGACTTAAGTTTGCGCAGTGAATACAAATGTCTCCTTTTTATTATATCATTTTCGTTTTGCATCTTAAAATACTAAACAGGCTGGTTAACTATGTACTTATTTCACATAACGGTATAGTTAGTTACACGTTCAGTTAATATCGTAATCTAAAAAATTTAATCAAACTAATTCATCACTCATATATTAGGTGTTATACACTTAGTACACAATATTTTATGCGTACCTAAATAAATGAAAAAGTTCAAGCTGTACGTGCCGAATCCCAGCCAAAGCATTTTAAAAAAAACGTAATTATGCGATGATTTCGATTAATTAAAATATTTTATTGATTCTAAATTATACATTGAATACAAAAATTATAATATCATCGAACTTCAAGCGGTCAGAATATTAAAAAGTATTGAAAATAATGAGATATAATTTTATTAAGGAGAACACGTTCTTATTATGAAGTTGTACTTATTCAGAACAGACGGTCTATGATGTTTTAAATACTAATTTAATGTTAATTAATTATAAATATATACATATAAAATCAATTTTGTCGAAAAATATTGTTTTTGCGCTACCGGGATTCGAACCTATTTCCAATCCCTGTGTACTTCCCCAGATTAGAAATAGAGGTCCAGGTTTTTCAGATCAATATTTCTCGACAAAATTGATTTTATATGTATATATTTATAATTAATACATTAAATTAGTATTTAAGATATAATTTTATTACAATGATATCAAATAAAAAATTAGTTATGAACATTTGAGTCACATGACCGACGACATTTCGCATATTTACACTAAAAATGTTGTTGTCTCATCATTTTTCGACATGTGTTATTTTAAATATTTACTTTAATGTAATCATTTTTCGTTGAAACTTGATACATCGTATTTATGATTTTTACAAACACGACAACAGATGATTTCTCTGCGAAAATATGTGTTTTAATTTCATTTAGCACTTTTATTGTATAATGAAAATAATTATAGCATATTTATTACTTAATCTATGTACATTTATATAATCTTTCTTATTTTTTGCGCTAAAATTCTCGCGATTGCTATATATGTGGATCTTAAATGAATATTCCGATTCAGATGAAGTTAAACCAACGGCTTTCCTCTTATGATAAAAAGTTCAGTATCCATGCTGTAAAAATAAAAATAATTTCGATTAAAAACGACTCGTGAATTAAAATTATATCGAAGTTATCTCAAAACACTATTTTAAAAGATTTACACTAGTTTTATAAAGTAAAATATAAATTACAACTTAAAAATTATTTATTTATTTGCTTGTTTTGAATCATTTCTGAAATGTGTGGAACGTAGTTTATTTGTGTTTTTTCCGAAGCATTAAAATTATAAAGCCTAGATGTATAAATTTATTTTAAAGAAATTAAAAATGTTACGGATTTTCCATTAGATATTTGGCATTAGGTATTTATTTATTATATTCTCAAAAATTTAGGCTTTGTAGAATAGAGAAAATATTATATATAATTTTTCTTTATAATCAAAAAAAATATATCATGTTTTCCGAACCAGCACCTACTTAGTGGTTAAGTATCCAGTGATTAGTGAAATATTAGTTTTATTATTATCGATTTGGAAACTTAACCACTTATAAGTGAGATTACATTAGAGGTTCCATTACTTTATCCCTTATTAGCAATGTTTGTAATATTTGAAGTAATAATTTTGTGGATAAATATATTTTAGATTAATACTTAATGAGACTGAATCAAATTAACTTGATATTCGTGATTTGTAAATTTATAAAGTTTTTAAAAATTATTGTGTACCCACATTCAATAATGAAAATTGTACGTAATGGATTGATTTACTTATTTCGTCTCCTAGCGTGTATTACTCAAAGGTATTTGGTATTGATTCGTCACAATATAAAGTTAACTGCTTTTAAAAAAAGAAGAATAGATGTATCAATTATAAAAATATACAGAATTCTTCTAAGTTTTAAATTTGTCGAATGTGTAATATATTAATGTAGCGAGATGATATTACGTTTCCACGGATACGAAGAGGTCCAGGTTCAAATCCTGGTAGCAACCAAATATTTTTTTGATAAATAGATTTTTCTGTATACATAATCTTTCAAATTGATTAATTTAATTTGTATTAAAAATAACACAAAACTGTGTTTTGAAATTGTAACTTCACAATAAAATTGTGTTTTCATCTTTAAAAAAAAACTATCGAAGGTTGGCTAATTCTTGCTATCATGGATAGAATAGTCTATCCTTTGTTTGATAGTTATTATTAATTTTCCGACCTATTTATGCGTCTCAATATCTTAATATAGTAAGATAGGTAATATGGTAAATCCAGGAGATCTGTCTGCATCCATTCCTTAAATGCCTCCAGCGTTTTAATGATAGTCTTTCAACGTCCAGACTCCAATTCCATAGAATAGCATTTATGACAACATTTTATGGTCTCCAATGCTCAGTTGTCTCGTAATGCACGTAACGCACTGCTATTAAGTAGATTCCCAGAATTATACTACATTACAATATATTCTACGGTCAGTGTAAGGTCACCTAAAACTAATTCTATCATAGTTACATTTAATATATACATATATTTGTAATTACCATACCTACCATTTTTAATTGAATTCAAATATTTAATTTTCTCATACATCTACAACTTTTTGAATCATGACATGTAAATCATATTCATTTATTATTACGTAACTTATTTACAATTTAAATTTTAATCGCTGTGAAATTTTGCTGGTCTTAATTGGTTTTCTCCAAAAATAAGCCAAATAGAGAGCGATGTGCTCCTCAATTTATTTACATATTTTAAACAGCGCCTATCTCACTGATAAGATATATTTATATCATCTGAATGTGAAAATTTGTTTTTAATTCGATAAAAATTAAGAGACCCGGCACAATGAATAAATTTATCAGATCCGGCTGAGTCGCTGTATCCGGGATTTATATATATTGGCGGTAAGAGTTTTTTTTTTAATATCCTCTTATCGTTTGGAGGCAGGTATTCCCGCCTAAAAGTTGTTTCCAGCGTGGTTTCCAAGAAAAATACACAGCCTCCGGATACACCTTCTTCAAACACACGTTCCTAACTCGTCATGTCATTTCCTTTACCTCGTTGGTCCTGTTTTCTTATCAACCTGTTACACGAGACAGTGACAGTCCTGGCGCGATCGAGAGGTTCAGGGGAACGCCAGAGGAAGGATAGTCAGTAATCGAAAAATAAGTTTTTGATCGATTTGATTTTTGCAAAATTTTTGGTTTGGATGTTTATTTAAGCTACATTGATCTGTTTATCTTTCGATAAATTTACTGAGATTGTTTTGGCTGCGTTGAGATTTTAAGTAAGTTAATAAGTTTCAGCTACGATTGTTTAAACTATATCGATCGGTCCAATATATTTTAGTTAATATAATTACTCGTTATATGCTTTGCAAAATTATCACTAATTATGAAAGGCACTGAATTTGAATAGTAACCATTTTTTCTTTTCACTTACAATAATTTCATTTATTTATTTTGTATTGTAAATTTTTATTAATATACTCCTTGGGATACATGGTATTTTTTAACATTTATAACAGGCAGTGAATTTTTGAAATTGCTACATACCAATTTTTTTGTAGGTGATCTAGTTGTCAATAGATTTTTTATTTATTTGGGTATACACTCATACAGAAGTATATTTAAAAAGAAAAAACATTATATTACAAAATATGTCATTGTCACGGCATGCTTCATTTTATTTATAAAAATCAATAAAAAGTTAAAATAATGCTACAGTTTTAATTATAATAAACAAATCAAAACTGTTGAAGTTATTATCTGACATATGCTTTTAGATTTCAAGATTTCGTAATATTTTAATTCAGTTTGGACTACGCTCAGAGCGTTTGTAATAATATTACAAAAATAAATGAGTAAAAGTTCTAGAAAAAGTATTATTAGTATTAATATAGGCACGAAATCCTTTTTTGGCCCTGCCCTAGTATTGATACATAATTCGATTTGTGAGTAATTTGTAGAAGAACATGGGAAATGTGCGTACCGCGACATGTTCGAATTCAAAGGAAACCAATCTGCCTTGTTATCCAATAGAATTAGGATGTCTGTCAAAAAAATGCGTGTGAACAAAAATGACATTAACTGGTAACTGGAATCTTCGTGTGAAAAAAAAATGACATTAACTGGTAGAAATCTTCGTGTGAAGAAAAATGACATCAACTGGAAGCTGGAATCTTCGTGATGTTGATCTTTAGCATTAAATATATATATTATTATTGCTCTATAAATAATGTCCGATTTTAACTATCAATATCAATTAAACATAACTTTAGTAAATAATCAAAATAAGAACGATTTGATTATATGCATTTGTAAGAAATTATTATACAAGCTTATTTATACCTCAAGCGTATTAGAATCCAATCATTATTTAAAGTCATTTTCTGCTGCGTTATTTTATTTTTTGTCGTTTGACATATTTTCATCCAATTCCATTTTTCACATACGTTTCCGTTCGTAGACTGATCGAATCAACACCGCACGTTCGTTCAGAAGTGGTTCCTTCCCCACGCTTACTATTTGAGATGCATAATACCCACGTTTAAATTCATACAAAAACTACAAGTAATTCTTTTTTTTTTTTTTAAATACTATTTCATTTCGAAATGCCTGATTTAATAGCAGATTTCAGAAACAAATGAATAAATATTTTCTAGTAAGAACATTCAATAAATTATATTGAAATCGGCCGTTCATTTCGTAAAAACCTAATTATATAAATTATTGACATTTAATTAACGTTTAATCGTTAATAGCGTTAATTCTCAGGATTAAATACTTTATTATATTCCTTGTAATGCAGAAATTAAAACCACTATTATTACACGTATCTCTTTTATATTATCCTGATTAATTAATTTTCATATTATTTACCTCCATGCTAAACGGTTAATTAGTTATTGCAATAAAATTTCCGCGCTACGTTTAAACTTCATTAATATTCTATATTACAATATAATATATACGATGTAAATAGAATCGTCTATCATCGACTAAATAATACATATATAGTAAATAATTCTTTTTTCCGGACCAATGAGTAAGTACTTAATAGACATTATAAAAATGTTAACAAATTTATATAAATCACTCGTGGCCCGTGTTCACGACGCTCATTGAGACTTTTATATCAGAGAGTCCCTAAAAGTACGTGTGTAATTAATGCATCAATCTAATCCGCGCGCAAAACATTTAAATTGATGATTCATAAATCGCTTCGTGATAACTTAACCGCCCTTTATCTCGCCTCGAGTCGAATCTCAGAGAGAAATATCATCCTTTGACACGGGCTATTAGAAAGATACATAATAGATACAAAATCTATCAATCGGAAAAATGTAGTCGTCAATCCAAATATGGATCATTCTATTACCGGTAGAGCTTAACAATGTTACAATATTTCATCTACATACAGAAAAAAAATAGATGTCTAATGATGCAACTTCCGAAACAAATCAATACATTTTCTTGGATCGTGGTAAGGAGACCCCGAAATCGCCGTCCAAAAAGGTTATTTATTTTTATAGTTCATTATTTATATGAATATTTTTTCTTTCTCCTCCTTACGATAACTTCCGTAGATCAAAATTTTATGCAAAATTAACCTTGTAAATGTCTTGGATAATTGATTAGTGAATATTAATGATATATAAATAAATAAATTTTGAAATGTAATTTAAAATAGAATACATAATATTCCAAAGTAATCTTGTAAATGTAATAAATTTACTATCTAAAATATATCCGAATATCAGAATCTGAGTGTGTGCGTCTTCAATTCAAGGATCCCTCTCGGGGAGGTTCTTATTATTAGGTGGCCTATTAACATTATTAAGGGTCGTCGCGACGAAAAAGAGCTTGCAATCTATCGGTGGGGTGGACGGTGGGGAGATTCAGGCGATGCCGGGTTTTTTCCGCTAGTTTAATATATATATATTTTTAAATCAATGCGTATAGCCTAATATTATTTATCTTGTTCATATTTTAACTAGTCAATATTTTGTTCAAACGTAAAAAATAAAAAGATTGTGAACAAAATCAAATAAAATTTTAACTGCAAAAAAGGGGAAATTTATTACCAGTAGGTGCATATATAGAGGGACGAAAAATTTTGATGAAAGTAATTTATTTTTAAATTCAAAGACTCGGCAAAACTCCCAATAAAATTTAGTTAGTACAACTCATAAAATGTCAAGGGTGGCTGACGTTCTAAATGTTTGCAGTTATGGAGTTCCAAGTACCGTAAGGCCTTTTGAAAAAAAATATGTAACTGTCGGCACAGTCGCCATAGAAAGTTTGCATCAGACGTCATGTCCACCATTAGTAATTTGCGACAACGTACTAACTAAACATTATTGAAAGAGACAAGATCAAAGATACAGATTTCTCAAATTGTTGTAAACTACGTACCCAAGCTATAGCAACAAAATGTCGCGATAAGGTTTTTTATTTTTGTAAAATTATAATAAGTTAACTTACCTCGCGATACAATACTCTAATTAATTAAGAAATATCGAATTTAAAATGACTTAGCGCATTGTAATCACGAGCTATGCATATATGTGTAACCTACACATGTACTGTAGTACGTATTTGTTTACATTCAAACCGGTTATTCAGGCTTATATGCATTAACACGTTGTTTTACTGAGTCAGTACTACAACTGCGTGATGTAAAAAAAATAACCTGTTATTTCACAACACATATACAGAAACATTAAATACATTAATAATTACATTCTCCACAATTAATTAATTTTTGTATATTAAAAATATATTATAAATTAGACGCGATTCTAATCCACTCTTACATTAATAAATTAAATGATTACCACGCACAAAGATGTATTATTGTTAAAAAATTTAACATTCTCTAAAAAAAGTCAAAATATATAATAAAAATGGTGTATTTTATTACAGATTTACTATATTCAGTACCTTTTGAATTATAAAAATAATAATATTAATACCATACGTATATCAGTTATAAATATAAAAATTCAACACCTATCGTAAATGTCAAAAATAACATTACATAATAATTTTACATTTATAAAAAAAAATGTAATTCATCATAAATTAGATAACATTTATTTTACATATTAATTTAGATTTTTTTTACCTAAAAAAAATGTATAAATAATAATGTAATTGATAATGTTTTTATTTCATACTATCATAAATATTGTAACAATTCTAGGTAGCTAATGAATCTCTACACAACAAGAGATATATTTTTGTACGCCACATCCTTGGAATTTGACATGTTTTGGGTCAGCTTACTTTTATTAACCGGATGAAGAGGGTTAACCCAGCAGCCCCCACTTAATCGAGTCGTGACATTTAACCTCACACCTCTCGCCTCGTTTTGCAATTCAATTTTAAAATTTAAATAAATTTTTGTTTACTTTTACTAAGTTTATTTTTAATTGTTGGAAATTTAATTTTCTTACATTCGTCCATGACAAATAAATTTTTGGACTTGACTCCAGTGTGTAATATTTTCTAATGACTCCCCATTACTATATTTCTTACTAATGATTGGCTGAGCGCTGCGCGTGTGCGAATGTAACATTTCCAACATGTTATTGATTGGCTGTGTCTTCTGATCTACTTCTTCGATCAGGATAAAAAAAAAATTGAAATACGTCAAAAATAATTATATATGTGCATAACTAACTAAATGATTTACCATCACGCCGTTTCCCGCGGGGATAGAGCGCCACACCGTTCTGCCTTCATCTACATTCTTGCCTCATCCACATTCATACATCTTCTCATACAAGCTCGCCAATTATTATGGCTTTTAACTGGACCATCTTCCAGTATCTGGTTTACCTGGTTGTGCCAAGTATTCCATGGACGTCTTCTATTTCTGGTGCCATTAACACTTGCGTCATATTTTATTTTACCATTCTATCCTCATTTATACGTTCCATTGACCAATTTCTTAATTTTACTCACTATGTTAAGATTAGCTTTACACTCTTTCGTTATTTCTTCATTCTACACTCTGTCATAAATGGATCTGCCACATATACGCCTAAGTGATCTCATTTCCACTGCATTTTTGTTCCTCTGCACTTCCACTGCACTTTTGTTCCTCTTCTGCCAGCTCCAGGCCTCACTTCCATTCGACAGTATCGGTACCAGGACTCCATTGTGCATACTTATAGACAATTATAGATTTTTTTTTGTACAAGTATAATTGCAATCTGACTGAGAGTGAAATTGAATTTGCAGACATTCAAACACTTTATTATATTTTTGGTATTCGGTGTCTCCTGTAATACCAGCCACTCTTATTTCTCTGCTTCTTCAATCTAATCCATTTCGTTAGTATCTATCGTCCATACTTATTTACTGGTATTTATTTATAGTCAACTTTTAAATCACATTAATAGAAAAAAGATATATTCGTTGAATCAAATACTTGACTGTGGAATATCATTCTTAATACGCGTTGTCAAAATTTCTTTCTAATGGTTATTAAATTAAAATTGACAAAATTTATTTTCAAAAAAAAATAAGTTAAAAAATAATGTTAGGGAACATTTATAGATGTGCCAAATCGGTAAAAGCAAAACTGACCAAATTTTGATTTCCTATTTTTTCTTGATGTGATATAATCTAGACTGTACATAGGATTCCCGTCTAGCACAAGCTAAGCTGATGCTTTAGGCGCTAGACTTCTCTTGTAAAGTTGGGAATTCAATAAATGTGGGCTGCGTGGGCAGAATTATTAATAGACGGTGAGTTGGGAAACAATATCGGCGTAAAATATGCCACTAAAAATCGTAAAAAAGATAAAACTTGATAATTTTCATACAACATTTCTCACGCTTTACGGTGCTTCTAATAACACCGTAAGATGTTATCAATGATCAAATGAAAGCGTTTAATCTAAGAAGTTCTCTTATGAACATCTTTGAAGACTACCAACTTTAACCAACTGATAAACCGTTCCCCGTCAGAATACTGACTAAAGAATGTGGCCTGGAAAATTGTGAGTGGCTTTCTGTAAGACTTTTTTCTTTCGCCTCATTTCCTAAGTTAATGGAAAATGAGAATTGTTTGATAATAAAATACTCCTGGAGGTTTTCATATATATATATGTCTTATTTTTTAATGATTTAACTTGGCCAGTTTCCAATTATATATGTGTTGATTATAAAAAACACCATAATCCACGGTATTCAAAAATTATATCGTATGATGTTCTCTTTGACTTAAATTTAGTAGCTGTTTACTTAACCCCCATTAATTAGATACATTAAAGAAAATTAAATAATCTAAACTATTTAATAACTGTAATGAACCGACTATAGTAAAAGTGTTGGAATTCTAATTATAACAATTGAACAGGCTAATTAATCTGGCTAAGCTATTTAACTCATTGATCCGCGATGAATCGTGGATAAAATTAGGTATTACATAATTTCCGGGTTGCGGATTAACCGAGGCATTAAAAAGTTTTATTAGAACACATTCTTTTTGTTAAGTTGTAATTGTTCAGAACAGATGGTCTGTGATATTTTTAAATATGAATTAAATATATTAATTAGAAAGATATACATCTAAAATCAATTCTATCGAAAAATATTTGTATTTGAAATTCCGTAACAATAAGGTAGATGGCTCTTTCAAATAAAGAAGCGATTAAATGTATTAATATTAAAAAGGTAACATATAGGTTCGAAAACTTGTCGCTAAAAATAATGTCGCTGTAGCATAGTTGGATAATGCACCTTCCCCGGTTAGGAAAGAGATCCAGGTTCGAACAACAATATTTTTCGATAAAATTGATTTTATATGTATATCTTTCTAATTAATATATTTAATTCATATTTAAAAAGCTTTTAAATTGTTTTTTATAATACTTCGTTAGCGAAATAGCGAACACTCACTGTCACTGATAAATTATTATTTGGGCGCGCGTAGATTCAATGTTTACTTTTGATGCTTGTTATTTTTTAATTTTTTTATCAAAGCCAATTGTTTTCCCTACCTAATGTATATTAATGTTTAATATTTTGACATACATAATTATGCAGCCAGAGATATTAACAAATGTTACATGGTTTCGCCACTATTTGCGCAATAAAGTCAGTAAACTATTCATCAAATAACATACATTTTTTTAATAATTGTTAATATCAGAAGAACACATTCATATTGTGAAGTTGTAATTATTCAAAACATATGTCTGTGATATTTTAAATATGAAATTAAATATATCAAAAATATTGTTGTTTTCGATAAAATTGATTTTATATGTATTTAAATTCATATTTAAAATATTAACATCAAAAAAATGAAATCAAAATTACCTTCACGTAATCTACACTACGTCAAATTATTCGCAGATTTGTGCCTAATGGTGCATTTTAGCTATACTAAACAAACATATAACATAAATAGAAACAAACATACCTGTTATCGTGTCGTTATCGGAACGTACACCGCAGTACAACAATTGAAACAAATTGGTAAATGACGACCGGTGAGTATTGGAGTGTACAATCTGTCACGGTGGCTGACTCGGAACGGTGGAAAAAAATTTAAAACAAGAAATAGAATAAATCAATGTCAATGGTCAAATCAAGTAGCTGCTTGTTATGCTATAGAGATGACAGTCGACTGCTTTAATTATACTAAGTAAGAACCCGTCAATAATTATTATTTATTTTAGATTCATAATATATCGTTATAAAAATAAGGATAAAACATTGCAGCAAAGTTTAGAATACGTAATTCGGTCGGTTGACTGTTGTTTGTGTTCTAGTAGTCACGATACTCACCTAGTGATCCAGTGGTCGGGGGGTTCGAGCCTCGTTCCAGGAGGACATCAAGTTAGTCCTATTTTCATAACACTTGCGTTTAGCTCTGTTTGAAAATATTAAGAATGTTGGTGTGACGTGTATTTCGTGTACGCATCTCTTTTTAAAAAAAGTATTTAACTGTATTATAGCAGATATCAATAACGGCAGGAAAAAAATAATTGGCGGTAATGATTGAATTTAATTATTATTGAACACATTAAAAGTGGGTACCTGCCACCTAGGTTGATTACGCAAGGCTAAAAATATAACATCTTGAGAGTAATATTTTAAGAACTCTTTTTTTATTATTTGAAGTTGCATTTTCAGAACATAGTTCTGAGGTATTTTAATACAAATTAAATTAATCAACTAGAAAGATATATACAGAAGAAATCAATATATCAAAAAAATATTTAGTTGCTACCGGGATATTAGTAAAATTTGTTCGTATTCAGTCAAGTGGCATAGTGCCATACGATTATAGAATTATTTTATTAAAATATCAAAATCATGAACGTCACGTGCCTACGATTCATTGATAATACCATCTCAGGTAGACTGATGATCACTTAACAGATAGTCCTCTAAGTGAACGCTAAGTCGCCTTGCATCTTTTTCAGTATTGTCGCCCATCTTTATCGAGATCTTCTTCGTGATCGCATACCTTGGGAATACTGATGAAATTTCTTATGTGGGAACCTTAGAAAAAACATTATTTGGACATATCCGGGCCAGCTATCCGACTCGTCGTATACAGCTTGCAGTTAATTTTCCACCTGCTATGTTTTTTTAATTGAATTGAATTGAATTTAATTTAATATAATTGATTATTGAGGAGAGCACATTCTTATTGTGATATTATAATTATTCATAATATAGTTTTGTAACATTTTAAATACAAATTAAATGTATTAATTAGAAAGATATACATATAAAATCAATTTTATGTTGCTACCAGGATTCCAACCTGGATCTCTTCTAATCCCAGGAACTTGCATTATCCGATTATGCTTTACCAACACAGTGGATTGACGACAAATTCCCGGTAGCAACAACAATATTTTTCGATAAAATTGATTTTATGTATATATTTCTAATTAATACATTTCATTTGAATTTAATGTAATATTTTATTTAATGGAACTGAATTGAATTTTATTTTATTTCATTGCATTCAATTGAAATAGATTTAATTTAAATGAAAACTTTAACTGAATGTAAATTAACTTTAATTAATCGTATTTATTAAAATGCAATACATACAAGATACTCAAACACGAATCTCCATAATTTGCTCATACATTAAATATCCATTGTGCAAAATGATATAACGTGCGGCCAAATCTCACGGTTACTTAAACAAATTAAACACAAACGTGATATCGTGTTCTCTGGTTCGGCCAACACAAATAAAACAAATAATTAGTTTATAATTAAAATCAATATTCCTGGCCCAATAACCTGCGTTTTCGGATATTTCACCATTACCATTAAGTAATTGAAATCAAACAAGGCTTGTTGCGATAACGGTTTCATTATTACAATTAATGCAACGGATAAAATATTATAATATCATAGTTAGATTATACAGCAATAAACGCACCTAAAAAATAGTATAAATAGACTCTTAAAGCTTCTCAATTAGTATACATCCCTTAGTTTTTATTTGTTTTTTTATAAAATATGTTAGGTATTATACTTTAAATCAAATTTCTGTTCAAATGATTGCGTACACATCTAATATTTTATTGATGAATATTTTATGCACAATTTAAAATGACATGAATAACATTTTGATTATAACCACGTTTAATATAAAATAGAAAAATTACATATTTATAATCACAGACCAGTAAATGAATAAACATGAAATAAAGTGTATATATAGGAGAGTGGTTTGGAACGAGGGGTATTCGTACACATTATTGATCGAAATATTCAACCGATAGTTTATCACACATTTATGCAATAGTAAAAGTATACATTCTTAAAAATTGAATTTTTGAGTAAACAAGACATATTTTTTATATTAATACATAATATATTTTCAGCGATTAAATTTTTGTTCCAATCGAATGGTACCAAAATGATCACGTGGGTGACACCAAATTGAAAATATTGAAACAAATAAATTTCGTTAGTTTACGATGGATTACATAGAATGCCTTTTTAATGTAAAGACATAAATACTATTTAAGTTAGTACAATTCGACTTTGGAACAGTTAGTCTCTATACCAATACATATATAACAGTGATGCACTTACGTAATCTTACAAAAGATAATTTCCCCATTCAATTTAAAATTTGTCACGAAATCGGCGTTAGACAATTTTTAACATTTTTATATGCCTTCACTTTTTTATTATGGGTTTTATTTACCGGTACCGGGATCGAAACCAAACGCCTCGAAAATCTTTTCGAAAAGATTTTGTAGGCTCTGAATATCGATCTCGGTATCTTTCATATGCTAAATCATTTCTCTGCATCTTTTCTATTCTTCTAGTGGATTGTGTTGTCAAATTGTCGTATAAGTTATGCTGATTTATGAATATGTGTAATGCATTGATTTATATTTTACTATACTTTATTATGTATACATTCTAAAAATACACCTGGTGAAATTTGTAACGAACTAAATTATTAAATAGTATTTGTAAACGTTTATTTTCACGTCTCATTTGAACCCTTCGGCAGGGCAGTGCTTAGTATCCCCGCCTATCATATGAAAGACAGGGGCTCGATAAATAAATAAAATAAGAACACAAATTGATTGTTTTTTTTCTGAAGCAGAAAAACTGCAGAAGAAGCTGGATAAATTCTATGCAGAGGTAGTAAGTCGACGTGTAGCGCGCATTTTTTCTATATACACGAATGTACCTATTGTAGATATTTAAAAAAAATACAAGCTGATTATTTATTGCACGTAACGCATATTTGAGGTGGCCGTAAGTATCCTAAGCCACAGTGTAACTGATATTGAATAATAATAATAATAATAATAGTATTCGGAAACGGAACCGCGACCAAACGTTCATTATGAATTTGCGGTTTGTATTATAATTTCCTCACTGCTTTAATTATTTTATCATTTGCACGTTCTATATATTTTATTTATTATACTATATTTCATTAATTGCAGCTGGTGCCAAAAAAAACGAAAATTCAACTATAATTTTTTTTATTATTAGAAGAACACATTCTTATTGTGAAGTTGTAATTATTCAGAACAGACGGTCTGTGATATTTTAAATATGAATTAAATATATTAATTAGAAAGATATACATATAAAATCAATTTTATCGAAAAATATTGTTGTTGCGCCACCGGGATTCGAACCTGGATCTCTTTCCTAAACGGGGAAGGTGCATTATCCAACTATGCTACAGCGACAATATTTTTAGCGACAATTTTCGAACTCATATGTTACCTTTTTGATATTAATACATTTAATCGTTCCATTATTTGAAAGAGCCATCTACCTTATTTTACCTGATTAAATGTATTAATATCAAAAAGGTAACATATGGGTTCGAAAATTGTCGCTAAAAATATTGTCGCTGTAGCATAGTTGGATAATGCACCTTCCCCGGTTAGGAAAGAGATCCAGGTTTGAATCCCGGTGGCGTAACAGCAATATTTTTCGATAAAATTTATTTTATATGTATATCTTTCTAATTAATATATTTAATTCATATTTCAACTATAATTGTTTATATTTGCTGTAACCAGGGTTTGAGTAATAATCCCGACGGATCCAACAATCCAAAATGTAATATATTATGTATGATTACATTTTTGACATGGTTAAATTATTGTTCATCATATAATATCGTATCAAAATACATCCTAGTCCCTTGCGAATTTTAGGCAATATTAATCCTGTGGTGATTGTTTAGAACTCTATATTATTTACAATTATTATTCAAACTCTATGTATTAAATATTCTATAGAATATTTAAATTTAAAATATTGATAGATTTAAATAACCTGTTTGTGGCAGTAGATTAGTTATACAATATGTAAAACCCAAATAGATATCGCAAAAATAGATTATTAACGGATATATATATATATATACGTGTATATAGATTAGCGGCATTAATGTTCTGTTTTCAATTTTTTAACAAAACTTGATTATTTACTTATTGGCTATCCATTTCAATGAAATTCAATTTCTTTTCGTGTGACGCACAGAAATATCCATGTACAGGATGTACCAGATTTAGTCCACTATATTTTCTGAGAGTATACCTGACTAAATTACGAGTTGAAAATATTCAAATGATGTGTACCTAATTTCAACCATGTTAGAGATATAAGCATTGCAATAAAAATCGTAATTATGCGATTATTTATTGAAAGATTTTATTAATTCAAAATTATATATTGAATACAAAAAATGAAATCATTAGGGCCTGACGCAAAGATATTCATTAATAATAGAACAGTTTCGCAAATATTTATTTCGAAGTACGTAGACTTCAAGCTCGACACGATTATGTAAAAAATTCAAAGAACAATATTTTCCGTAACAGTGTTAAATTTGCACATATTCCTAGAGCACTTTCGACTGGTAATTTAGTCAGGTATCCAACCATAAAATATTGTGGATTATGTCTGTTATACACTGTATGTGTAACACGTTTTGCACAATATCTTCATTTAGAGGAAGAAATCAATAAATATATATCCAAGTATACTTATACAACTTAATATAATTGTTTTATTTTCGTAAAATAAATATATTTACGGGTCAACATTTGTAATGCATTCGAATCATGATACTGTCGCGTTAACACTTAATAATCAAATCCTGTGTTTTAGTCTTCCATACGGGATCAGTAAAATACTTAATACATTTTATTAAAGAACTCATTAATTTAATATGCGTAATTCATTATGATAAATAAATGCACATTATTTTCACACGTCCCTACGTAGTTGAGTACGAGTACTTGTGAAATATATTAGTTGTACTTGAGAATAAAATCGCGTAGATAAGTTACTTATCACATAATTCATATTATACAATCGCACTTCCGTCCCTGCATAAAAATAAATCCATACATATGTATGTGGGATCATAAATATTATATAGTTATTTTTAGCGGTATTATATGAATTACTTAGAACTCGGTCTACCACAATCCTTATAAAAATTCTTAATATAATTATTTCTGCGCGTTCATAGTAACATTAAATTACATCACTTATTGCACCGCTATAAGAATTTTCAATTAAAAAATTATCATTGTTCCGGTTTCTCCTGAATCTTTGCAAAAAACAACACGCCTCCACAAGTAGGTACTTACCAGTTTTTTTAGTCCAGTGTTACCTACGCAGAGCGAGTCTATGATTGTGCATCATCGATTTTATGTTAGATATAATTGACGTTCCATTCTTAAAGTTAAATTCATATCATTTTTTTTAATGTTAATTACATAAAAATATCTGCCTATATTTGTAATCTATAGTGAAATGCTATAATTATGCTAAGAATACTTATAACTTATAATGACATGTTGTCTTTCTCAAATTGTTTTTATGCAAAATCTTTTTTATCTGAGGACTCTGTTCTGAAAAATCTAGGACTTCTGAAAAATTCTCTAATAGAAAACATTTTTATAACTCTAGATATTCATAGTTCTTTAGAAAATAATTCCCGTGTATATATAAATAATATATATTTTGGTCTGGCGTATTATTTCTACGAATAAATGTATTAAAAATCTACCTTGAGATACGTGTTCTGTAGTAGAGCGAACATGGGAATTATCTTGGTAATATTTTGCATAAATTATACTCATTACGATGTTTAATAAATATTTTATGTGTATTATTTATATATAACTGATAAAACATAAAAATATCCTTTTTATTAGTATTAATATATTTCAATGTTTCATTGTGTATGGAGTGCATGGAACTGGTGTGAACTATGGTGGAAATATGCTAAAAAGTCAGAACCGGTGATTTTATAATATTTACGCGTATTATATATGGTACTGCATACTATGTTGGTTGAAGATTGAAGAAGTTGTATCCACTGCGAATCGAAATTTTATATTTAAAAATACGATAGTCCAGTTTTAGTATCGTATTATCATTTTTTTTTTTTTGTCAACATGTATTTTTTACTTGCGTCGAAACACATTTAAACGACTTCACAATTTAATATGAGATATTGATTATTCAGTACACAGTTTTATGAATGTTATGTTTACAGTAATAATCACATATACCACAAATACCATGAAACAATTAAATGCATTTAATAACTTATTCTTCTCACGTTCTTTTGTCTCAGGGCTATACGATAAATATGATGAGTTTTTCCTAGACAAGCAAGTCATATTCTTAAATTAACAGATTACAAGATTGCAATTTTTTTAAATAGATGTATTTAAAAATCATTTTAAAATTAATTTTATAAAAATTTGTATCATAACTATTTAAATACCAATTTATTTTCATTCCCCCACACTATGATGATCCTGTGTTGAGGTGGACTATTGCTTAAAAGTTATTCATATTTCTATGAATAATTAATTAGTTTTTTAATATACATAGTGATCGTCGTTAATACCCCTTTTAATATTTTTCCTCTAATTTTTTAATCTATTTTATAATTAATTTCTTAAATATTGTGCCATTTGTTGTATCTTTTATTTCCATAGGCAGTTGTGGTATAATTTTGTGGAATAATACAATATTCAATGGTTGTCTGCCCAAATGTAGTTTTCGTAGAAAGTATTTAGAAATTTTTGTTTTTGCTGTTTTGAGCTCTTTAATTGCTATTTGATTGGATAATTTTAGGATTTTCTATATTGATACTAAGGAATAACAATTTTCTGAAATTCAGACTGAATTTGTAATATGCTAAAAATCTTCTATGTTTATAAATTGCTTATATGCTCGCTACTAAATGGCCACTTTATAGAATGCCAAAGACAAAGACTAAGGGTAAGATCGACATGCTAGGAGATTTCTCCGAATCTCTTGCAAATTCACTGCATAAATCTTTGTACATACTAGCAAATACGCACATGTCAAGGATGGAATGCGGGTACAATATAACAATGTATACCCTTACTTTGTAACGCTACACAAATTTTCGCAGAAGGCACACTCCACCGCTTCATACGGCACAAGACTGCCAGAATATAAGAGACAGTGCCGGGATCTAAGAACAAGATCTGAATTTTAAGGATCCTGGAGTCAAGATGCACCCTTCCACAGAAACTGGAGACTGGCAACCACCCATAAATGATCAAAATATTTATCTTCTTAATATTTTAAAATGCTGATTTATATTCTTATAATATAGTATAATCGTTGTATTAATTTTATTTACAGCTATACATTGTTTATTATTTTGTTGTGATAAGTATTTCAATAAAATATTAAATCTTTATTATTATAAATCTAAACTAACATCAAATTACATTTTTATTACATTTCATTCACGGAATACGTTTCGCAATAAAGATACGACTAATATGCATTATCTTTCAAACCTAGTATTATAGTATATAATTTAACATTATCCAAACAGAAGTACAATACCTTACCTTTCTACGATACGATCTAGTACTGAATGATGAACTGATGAACTTGTTCAAATAGCCGAATACCTATAACGTCTCGAAGTACAAACGAATTTCGAATCAAGATCTTCACAGTATCAAATATGGCGAATGAAATTTTTATGAATTGCATTGAAAGTAGGTACTTTCGTTAGCTTAACTGAATGATTAAAATCATATTAAAAATTTAATTAACTGTCTTCTTTTCATAATTATTATATACTTGACAACGCAAATGCAAGCTGTCAACGTAGATTCAAAATCGTTTTAGAATATTATTAGAATACGTCACCCCTTCTAAATACAAGACAAATTCGTACAGTGCAAAAAAGTCTTAGTGTAAAAGTAGGTAATATAGTTTTACTCACCATTGTTGCATTGAAGTAAAGTGAGTCGTAAGTTTCTGCTTTGGAGTTAACATTCCTCAGCTTCATCGGCCTTCTGAGCGGTGCGATGTGGTGCTGCGAAGGGTGGCGGGTTCCAGGGTGGGCGCAGTGAGCGGGAGACACGTGCGCCACGTGGGCGGGGGCTGCTTGCGTCACGTGGTTCCCGCCCACGTGGTTAGCCTTGCACCCCTGCGGCTCCAGCTGCTTGTCCTTGACGGCGTCCTTTCCGCCGCCCTTGGTGCTGTTGCCGCATGTCAAGTTGTTCTTGGTGAAGTTGCCGATCTGCTCGAACACGCTACTCAAGTGTTGGGACATCATCGGAATGGTGCTCGGGGTCACTACTCGCTGAAGGTAAACTAACTCAGTGGGATATTCGCGCCCCTGCCGACTATCTGATGAAACGCGAAAACAGTTTAAATCTGTCACTATGGACGATTCATTCACGATTTAGTAAGTCACAAACAAATAAACAATAACACAGTTATAATATAATTACACTGGAAAACTTAACTGATTTTTTAATGTAAATATTTACTCAGAAAATCAAACCAACAAATAGTAGACAGTAACTGAGGGTTCAAAGGGTGCAAAACTTAATATTGCATCGTACTAATATAAACATTCGCTCTGAGAGACTCGGAATGGCCTTCACGTATTCTACAATACTCATGAATCACTCTGAAAAAACTGTAATTACCGCCGGCGGGTGAACAAATCTATAAAAACGAAATAGATCGAACGTGTTACAGTATCTAGATAAAATCTGCGCGGTGCGGAACTTCATTGAACCGGCGAGCAATGCCGTGTAGTGAGAAACCTCACTGTCTCTTACTTATAAAGGAGACCAGAACGTGGCGATGACGTATGATCGGTGCATGCGGATATTATTTGCTTTAATTAAAAAAGGTTACCTACCGGTCGCGACGTGCAGCTCTCCATGTTCGCGATGCAGGGAAATTTCACTGGCGGGAAAGCCCTGGATATCCCAGATTTATCGGACATTCGGTCAGTTTCTAGCGAATTGCATTTGTGGTCGGAAATAAACTTTTGAAGCGTCTTTGCTTTACGGCAATCAATATTTATCTGCATTGCATTTATTATTTCTCTTGATTATTTATTTTCGTAAACAAGATTAAGATATATAGCATAATATTTTTACAATCAGTGGCGTCATCCGAAATTTTTAACAACCGGTTAACTAGTTTTTTTCATATACAATGAAATATCTAAAAAATATTGTTAATATGTAGGTAAGTGTTTAAATTTTTTTAAATTAAACATGTGTAATAAAATAAAATATCATGTATTACAGAAATCTTAATACCAGATGTAATGCCTTCATTATAATACATATTATTTAGATCTAAGGGTCTAGGGATATATTTTCAAATATTGTATTTCAACTCTGACAAGTTTATTTTATTTAAAATGAAATATTGTCTATGAATATTTTGTATTTTCTAAAATTGATAAATTTTAACAAACGGTTAATTCGACCATCGCTGAATTTAACAACTGGTTCTCGCCCACCAGCTGGATGACACCACTGTATAGGTACTTTATTATACTTTTAGGTTAAAATAAAGTTTATTATTGGTTTCAGACTGATATCTACAAAATGTCATTTTTTTGTTAGATTTTCATTTTATAAAACGGATGAAATATATCAATTAATACATTTTTTAAATTATACGATATTTTATATATTATGATTACAGTTTAACTAGATGTAAAATTTTAACGAAGTATCATTAATTGATATGGCAGTAACTTTGTAGTGTTACATGATTATTTTCATTTTCACAACCAAACTTTTCTTTAATTTTAATTTTAATTGTAATTTTACTTGGGAATTTTTTTTTTTTACGAAGTATTTATACTTAATTATATGTTTTTCTCTTCATAAATTAAAGTTATGTATTACCCTTAATATTTCTTGTTTCTAACAAACATTCTAGATGAAAAAACTAAGCTTGAAATGTGTCAGTTTCACGTAAATCAGTGAGGGCCCCCTTTTCTACTTAATTGATTAAATAAAACATAAAATAAATAATTAAATATATTTTTTTATAGATTAGTCAATTTTGTTTATAATAGCCACTTCATACACAAAAATAAATCATTTTAAACAAAAATTAACATAATAAACCACAAAGTTCAATTTGCAAATATAAAAAAATAATAATCTTCTATTCTCAGGAGAAAGAAATAGTGTAGATTTGTATTGTAACTGTAGGTGTGAAATAGAGTTAAGATCTCAGTAATCAAACAGGAATGCTTAGGTGTATTTGTGAAAGAGTTAAGGGAGTACACAATTTTTTGTTAACTATGTGATCCATCATTAGATCCATAATTTTTCCAAAGAGATAATAATTTAAAAAACTTGAATCTCATGTCGAATCTATATATCAAGAGAATCATTAGTGATAAGACCTAAGAGTCTTGATAATATGCTAGAGATATAATGAACATTCATTAAAAATTTAAAGAACAGTATTAATTAACCAGATTCTTGATGATATTTCCAAAAAAATCCTGACGAGGATACGGATGTATCGTGAAATCTTTCGTTGTTTTGAGAACGAAACAGTGTTTTGGACGCTTGCCTTGCAATGGCTTTCTTACACGTGATAGTTTAATTTAAATGACTTGTATTCATGAATAAGATTTCTCTCTGAAATTCGACTCAGTGTGACGCGACTCACACCATACATCTTCAGCACATTCACATGTTTTGCGCGCCGTACCTTTAGCGACTCTCAGATATCAAAGTTGTTTAATTGTGTAATTCTTATTTTGTGAAGGATACTGCATTGTATTTATCGATGTTGAAATATAATAGAAAGTGAATAAAGGTCAATTCGAAGAAGGTGGAAGTCGTATCGGAGTATTTTACGACTTGGTGTATGTCATTTATAAATATTAAGAATAGAAGGGGTCCAAGGTGAGATCCCTGACTTATGCCAGAAGTAGTGTAGAGCGGAATACCTGAGTAAGTGCTAATGATTACTATGTCAATTATTTCGATGATGTGCGTCGTGGTCCATTTTAATAGAATTGATTCACTTCATCAACAGCCTTGGTAAAGTCAATGTACAGAATGCACCCGCAGTCGATTGTCTAAATAATAGTTTGAATAAGATTTCATGTTAAAGTCTCATCTGATTAACGTCCCTATTTATCAATAGTGACACGAAGTGCACGCTTTTATCAACTGAGACAAATCAAAAGTATTCGGCAACATCTTCCTCTTGAGGCAGCCCGTCTACTTATAAATGCGTTTGTGGTGTCACGTGTGGACTATTGTAACAGTATCTATGCGGGCCTGCCAATGTTCAAGCAAAATAGATCACAATTCTTTCTAAATGCGGCAGCACAGATAATATATGAAGTTCCCAAATTCTTTCATATAATATCCCTTTTGTATGAGCTACATTGGCTTCAGTTTCCTGAAAGAGTTGAATTTAAATTGATGTATAAGGTGTCAAAACGCCTCTGTATCTTCAAGAGCTTTGTATCCCGGAAAATTTGAATAGTAGAAGTCAAACTCTCAAGTCAGCCTTTACTTTTCAGCCACTGGAAGGGTTGTAGAACCGACCAACCGTTGCCAGAAGTTAAAATTTAGTGAACGGGCATTTGCGGTGGCAGGCTCAAAAGCGTGGAACTCTGCCCTCCGTCATAAGAAACAGTGCATCAGAGAATTTATTTAAGAAGAGACTAAAAACGCACCTTTTCAAAAAAAATAATACCATTATTTAAAATAACAATTTATAATTTTAATTTAAAATATAATGTAGAATTATTAACAGTCTATATGTAAAGTGCCCTTGAGGTGAAATTTTTTATGTAAGTGGCACTTTACAAATTATCCAATATTATTATTATTATTACGGAGAAAGAAAAAGCTAAGAATAATACTCAAATAGCAATTTTTGCTATGATTTAAAATCTTTTTAAATGTAATAAGTAATAAATGTACAAATTTATAAATATATTCTAATTTATTTTCAGTGAAATGATTGAATTGATACAGAAATGACTTTTCTTCACTCGTTTTTAATAGACATCTGATATGAAATAAACGACATTCTGGTATCTTATTCGTTTCACACATGACGTATGAGAAAGAAAATATTCAAATAAGTTTTTTTACCAAGATAATTATTGCTTAGCTGCGAGTCATACAAAAGCTATCACGACGAGGGGACTCTTTTTGATAAATTATTCACGAAACGCAAAAAAGGAAATTCCGTGGTAAACTGCGTCCATTCATAAATTGGCCCCACGCCCCTTACGCTTTTCCGTCGACTTAACTGTAACTCTAAAATAATGTCGGAAAAAATGTAATAAGTTACATCTAATGTTACTTACGATGAAAAAATATTATAAAAAATCCTTCTTTGACTAAGCATTTTTCAACAACTTACGAAAATGTCTTCTCTGACATAAAAAAATAAAGCATGTAGCAATTTACAATTTTAAACTTGTATTATTTTTAACTTTCAAATTTAAAGGAAGTCACACGGCCGCGGTGTCGAAAAGCAATTGTAATTAATTACCTACGAGTTACGGTAATTTTCAGATTATTTTATTTTATTTAAATAACATATTTATTATGCAAAAACAAATTAAATTAATCAATTAAAAATATGTACAGATAAATCTATATATCGAAATATTATTTAGTTACCACCGGAATACGAATCCGAAACTTTGCGTATTAACTTTACGCCACGTTAATTATTTGAATTGTCAATTAAATAAGATATCTAGTATTTCCGTATAAGATCTATCAATTTTATAATTCATTTAATTTGTTTTAAAATCATAAAACTATTCTAAAAAATTACAACTTCACAATAAAATGTGTTTTCATTAAAATACATTTATATTGTTATTAATATTGAAAGATATTGTCTCTCACAGTAAGATACACATCTTACTTCATTTACTAAGGTAAAATAAATAATATGAGAAGGGTCTATAATAGTGATCTGGTCAGAAAACCATTTTACAGCAACGTTTCGATACTGAATAGTGGTCTTGCACCTTGGCTATATAGAAGTACCTTTAAAATATAATGTTTAGCGAGCACATTAGCAGGTTTTAATTAAGATTGTGGATTAAGCATAATATTCTGCTGTTATTTGGTGCCAATATTACAAAATTGTAGTACAACTTTAGCGGAGCTTATTATTGTCAATGGATATCAATAATAATAAACATAGATACAGTGCCATTATAGATACAGTACAGTACCACTGTACAAGAATAATTTTGGTCGCACTTTGGTGAATAGTATTATTTATAATGTATCTCACAAAAATAATATCGTAACACTGTATCTTATATAGTGTTACGATACCAGTATATGAGAATAATTATATTATCCCGGTAGCGCAACAACAATATTTTTCGACAAAATTGATTTTATATGTATATATTTATAATTAATACATTAAATTAGTATTTAAAACATCGCAGACCTATATTCTGAATAATTACAACTTCACAATAAGAATGTGTTCTCTTTAATAATTATATTACACTTTGGCAAATAATATTATTTTTAATGAATCTTACAGCCACAATATGGTGTCACAATTTTGTATAAAAATAACTTTATCGCGCTTTGGTGAAGTTTACTATTCAAACGGTTCTCTAGACAGAAGAAAATGATCTTCGTCAAAATCCCCAGACCTCTGCCCCGCGTATCTGGCGATGACAGTGAGCACAAGAAAGGGAATACCAAAAAAACGTTTATTTTGAAGCGTTATCGAAAGACGTGATATTTGACGCATTATTTGGTTGCCGCAACGGTCCCAAGAATTTATAAAGACGATGATCTTCGTTGTGTACGAGCGCTACGTGCAGAATAGCCCGTACAATATAATGTGTGTCAATTGCTTTCTTAATAATTTTTATGACAAAGTATGAAGTCAAATTTAAATTCAACATTACCACTGCCATAATATTGAATAGGTATAGGTATATATATATATATATATATATATTAATAATTATAAGATAAATATAGATATTCACATGATACGGTTGAGTAGTTAAATAACAATAATTTAACTACTAATTTTTCTAAAGTTGTTTTTGTTTTCAGTACTCAAAACCAACTTTTTTTCTTATCTTGGTATGTTCAGAAAATTATTTCAAATGCTGACTATATCAAATGTCAAAATAAACTTTATTATTACGATATTATATAACACTAATTTTTTTAATAAATTTAAAATAAACTGTTATTTAAATTAATTCATTCGTTAAAAAATATAAGTTTTAATCACAGACCAGTAAATTAATAAACATGAAATAAAGTGTACATACAAGAGAGGAGTTTGGAACATTAGTTACGAGACGAGGTGCATTCTACACACATTATTTGTGGAAACATAATTCCGATAGTTTATGACACATTCATGCAACAGTAAAAGTATCTTCTCTTCGATAATTAAATCTTTGCGTAAACAAGGCGTATTTTTTTACATTAATGCATGTTATATTGTCAGCGTTTAAATTTTCGTTCCAATCGAGTCATGTATTTTTAAAAAGTCTCTAAACTATTTGATTTCGTAAGTGATACTAAAATTATCACGTGGGTGACACCAAAATTAAAATATTGAAACAAGGAATTCGCGTTAATTCATGTCTATATATTTGGTAGTGTGTGGTTTTAATAGAATAAAACAAGTCCTTGTTTTTAAATCGCATTATTCCATTAACTTTATCATCTAGCATCTATAAATTATGCAATTATTCATCATTTCGTGTGCATATATTTTGTAAACATTCAATATTTGAAAATTAAATACCTACAAATATATTACATACTGAACTACATTTTTTCTGACTATTATGATTTTAAACCTGTATTCTTCAGCGACCTCCGATCGAAATTAACGCACTGTAATTACTGGGTTCAATACTATGTAAAATATTCCATTCATTAACTATCAATAAACAAAAATATATCTTATTATCAACAAGGTCAATCTTCTGGTGAATACATTACTAATTCTCGTTTGCGTGTTGACTGAAGAAGTGTCTTAAGTAATTATTTTATATTGCAATACGATTTTTTTTATAAAATATAGATTATGTTTACTCACAGAGTGTTCCAGTAAAATAGCACGTTAGAACATTTCTATATACTTTCACATGTACCTTGTGTTTTATTTTCACATTTATTGGTGTCGGTACCGATACCAGACCTCCACAATACCTTGTAGAAATCAACAAGATTTTTCAGGCGCTGAGCGCTACCTCTCACATGCTGAGCGAGCACATTACCATCTTTCTATTGCTCCATTAGACTAATAGTGTAAAATTGTCATTGTATAAATAAATTAAAAATATTATATTATATTTTTAAGAACACATTCTTATTGTGAAGTTTCAATTTTTCAAAACATTGTGATATTTTTAATACAAATATCGAAAAAATTGATTTTATTCGTATATCTTTCTGATTCATACATTTAATTTGTATTATATGTCTATGTAAAAGTGATTTGTTTTAGTTAGAATTGAATACATTGAATAATATTTTATAATACTTAATTATTTATATAATCTTAATAACAAATTTCAATACTAATATTAAATTTTATTCAAAAAATATACAAGTGAAATTTGTAACAAACTGAATTATTAAAGAGCATTTTAATAAAAGGTTTAAGATAATAATATTTGTATATATATATATAAACATATATTTTCATATTTCATTCGTATCCGTAGGTAGTGCAATGACCGGCGTTCGGTTCTCTGTCGGGGAGATTTATTTTTATTTTGTTTAATTAACTGAATTTATTAATATTTTTTTAGAACCAGATAACATATAATATGCAAGGGTGGTATAATATATATGCCTGAGACATGTAGCATTTTTTTATTGTTATCATGCTCTGAGTATAGTCATCGTATGTTAAAAATAAAATAAAAGTAAATATAAAAATGACCTTGAAACAACAAGATGTCGTCTGACATTTTGATCAATATTGTCATTTTTCTTTGAAAATTCAATTCGATCTGAAATAATTTTCTCTTTAAAACTGTCATAAAGATATCAAATTTTCTAGAATTTCGTAGATAACAAGAAATCAAACTTATATTTTAGTAATACCACTGTACTAAAAAAATATAATTTTTTACGTCAATCATAAATTATACATAACGTGCCCAAAATCGGGAATCTGCTTACATAGAGACATTTTTGTAAAAATTTCACATCATGGGCGAAGAACCTAACCCCGCCAAAAAAATAGAAAAATTAATATTTAAAACTTTGAAGCTCTATATATCAGTTTGATGTAAATGTTTTATTGTTCCAAGGTCCCGATATATATCTACATATAACTAATCGTTTATCAAATTTTGTTCTTATATAAACAGGAAAATAAAACCTATAATTTTTCTAAGAAACCGAGAAATACATTATGGAGTCACTTTGTCATATGATTTACATTACATTTTAAATTGTTGAACAATGATAACTAATATCTACGTATAGATAGCTATAATTAGTGACAGCTGATACAAAATAACAGCGTAAGAAAAATTACCATATTTTAAATGCTGCAAACTTGACTGACTTATGCAATGTAAGAGTTTACCTTCAAATATTTCACGTGTACCTGTAGGTTGGTACTCCCAGCAACCGGTTTTTTTAGTTACGTGAGCCGGCAAACTACACAGCGAGAACGCAGCGCGATATTCTTTGATTAATTTTCGAGGCTGTGTGGGATTTCCCACTTGATTGATGCCGTGACGAAGATGTTACCATTAGTCTATTCTCCAAGATGGACGATGATCATATATCTTGGACAATTGTTGCGCAGGTAAAGTATACAATGTTCAATTGGATAATTATCTGAATCTATGCGGGGCGCTTGTGGACGGAGTCTAAAAATCTCAACAAGTCTGCTATATATATTATGTTTAGATAGTACGAGGCGCGTTTTTTGAATAAGTACCGTTACCAGATATTCCCGGTGTAGCGCTGTAGTCGCGATGTTGCACATGCGCAACAGTTTCCTTAATCTGTTGACTCACCACATGCAACGTTAGAGACATTCATATAGTGTGGCCATCTTATTGCGAGTGGTTAAAATATTGAGATACGGCCCGTGATTCGTTTCCTAAATGCACGAAACATGAAACCAGCTAAAATTCATCCCCAAGTGTGTCCCGTTTTGGCGCCAAGTGATCTCCATATTATCCTTCATGTGAAACGATTTCTTGATGGCAAGCGTTTTGATGATGACTCAAACTCAAACTCGGTGTACAGACATGGTTTTCATCTCAGACGGCGTCGTTCTATGACGAAGGTATACAAATATTGGTGCCCCATTATGACAAGTGCCTTAATAATGGTTGCGACTATGTTGAGAAGTAGTTTAAGGTGTGTAGCGTAAAAAAGCATAAAAAGGCGCCTCGTATATTAACAAATTTATACATTTTTCATTACCAAGTAAGAGGTGATACGCACAGAAACAAAATAATAACAGTTAATTATCTAATATATGTATTAATGAAGATGAAGTATACGATAAGTATTAAATAATGGTTTGTGCTGTGGAGGATGTGGCAGTAGGTATCACCTCCAATTAGTAATTCAGCATTATGGTAAGTGTCCACGGTTGAAGGTCGCATAAAGGATAGTTCAATGTTTAGCATGAGGCGATTTACGAATCATCGCCCCATATACTTTGCGCGCGGATTAGAATAACACATTCAGTATGCACGAACGAACCTTTACTTTTCCCAGTAATCAAAGTCTTATTAAGATGTCATCGCAGACTTTATGTTAAAGTAGCCAGCGTTTTATTGTGCTACTTTTTTAATACGAATTTGGACTATTTATATTATATATATATATATATATATATAATGAAACTCTGAAAGATTGTTTATAATTTGTTTAAATTGGTGGAGGTACTAGCGGTCCGTATCCGGCATTGCCCGGGATCCAGCGGTTAGAAGGAAGAGTTTGCCTTTTTTACGTAGACCTTAAAGGGTAACTGCTCTCTAGTATCGTTCTCTCTAAGCTGCGTGCGTGCGCGGCCGCGTAGCAGTTTTGAAAGTCCCGCTCGTTGATCACAAGCTAGTGCGTACTCCAAAATATAGAACTATTAAATGATTTAATAATGTATGCTCCGAAATACGAAGAATTTAAGAAACTTTCGATTCTCTACAATATTTGTGGGACATTTCAAGCGTCAAGCACGGACTATTACGTGGATTTTTCTTAATAAACGCTATCAAATCTAAAATACACAACAAACTAAATATTGAATAATTAGACAACGAGAACATTTAATGAGAATTAAACCATACATATTTCAAGAAAAAATGATTGACCTCGACGTGTGTTTACGCATCTTGTTACTTCGATTGGCACCACTGAGTTTCTTGGTTTATAATAATGTACACGTGCGTGTGTGAGTATTGCCGCCCTTTTTTCGGAAAGCTAAGAAGATGGTAACCGACAGGCGTCATTTTTATTTCATCCTGTGCTTCGACCAGTCCAACGGTCCAAATAAACCACCAGTGCGGGCTAAATCTAAAGAAGACAATCAAGCCAAAAGAACAACAACATCGGACCAGAAAGACAGCAAAAATAAAAGGTTAGTGCAGTTCATATATCATATGTGTGCTTATTGTTAATCAGAAACCTGGGAACCAGCTGTCGAAGGTATTTACATAAACAACGTGAATAAATATAAAATCATATAAATTAGATTTATTTATTTAAGGCATTTTTCGAGTTAGTTTTTTTTAATATTTATTTGAGAAATATAAATAAAACATGATTTTGTTGTTTTAATTATCTTGAAATATAGCATTTATAAAACCTTTTATAAATTCTTTTGCTTCTCATTTTCACCATTGTTCAATTTTCGATAATATTTATCGGATAAAAAATGATTAAACAACCATCATTGTTTTTTTTTTTATATGTGGACTTAATAATAAAATTGATTAAATAATGGTTATTATATTTCTATAGAATAAATTAAATTACTAAATTTTATAACAGATATTCAAAAATTACATTTAAGTTAGTAATAAGTGTAAAGATTATCTGCGCTCGCGCATTTGGTGATTTGGCCTGCTCGGTCGCCTGGTTTGAGAGCGCAGAGAACCTCTCGTCTCAGAGGTAACGTTGGTCTATAATATTATCAAAAAGACAATAAATTACAGAATGAATAAGCATGATTGCTTTTAACTTATAGCCTGTTAATAAACATATAGCGAACAATTGACTTGTCGAAACAAAATATTACTATTAATTTTTTTTAGTAAGAACAAACTCTGAATCGTTTTTCGTATTTCGCCATCAGAAAAGTATTATTGCAATTATTTATTAAACGTACTATTGATTTTTTATAAAACAGCAATATAAGACAACTACACTTGGTGTGATTAGTTATTTTTAATTACATATGTGACGAACAACTTTACAGAAAACGTAAAAAAGTTGTAAGACTTGTAAGATAAGTTATATGTGTTAAGTTATAAGTTATAAGATAAGTTACTTGTAAGATAAGTTATATAACTTATTAGATAAGTTATTCATGTTATATGTGCCTAAATACACTCCATTTACATTATAAGCTTACTATTACACAAAAAACTTACCGTTTAATCCATTTTTTCTCATTCCTTTCTGTCTGTTCTTCCTACAAAGTATTTTAGGTATTTAATGAATTTCAAACTCAAACAGTGTCAGAGCACTGAACGTTCTAGAAGCATTTGCAATTCCAGAAGTGCACCCCGAAAAACCCTATTATATGTAAATAGATAGATGGTATTTGGTGAATCAAGATGATTTCACTTGATATAAATATATTAAATAATGCACTGATACATCCCACGTACCTAACCACTTACTGTTAATTACTTTTTATGTATTGTATATTCTTAACTACTTATTATATATTGTTATAAATTCTGTATTCTTTATATCATGTATATATTATTTATTAATGCCACAAACCAATTCTTATCCGTTACAATAATAAAAACCCTGAATGCTAAAAACCAATGACCGGAATTCGTGTAAAAACACAGAATAAAAGTATTATGGAATTGAAATCTCTAGAAAATTGAATTTGATTTAGTTCCGTAGTATAAGATTAATATATATCCATATAACAAAGAGTATTTTTCTATAATATACGTTCAAGTGAATTCAATTGCTTTCTGCTCTTTTGTGATTTAAATCATTTGATTCAAATGTATAAAGCAAATTAATAATTTTGTAGAATGTAACCATTTACATTAAAGTTATTTCATTGAATCTTTTTTTCCGTAACGTATGAGTTAATGTCTATTTAAAAAATATAGTACTCCATAAATAAGATCCACCATATGTACGAGTATAATATAGGGTGTTCAGCTGTAAAATTTCAAAATTAAATTCTAATAGCTCGTAAACATCAAAAAATCAGGGTGAGGTAAGTGGGAGGGATATTGTTCGACGCGCGTGATTGGCAATCGCAATGAGTCACTGACTGGTCGGGAGCGCACTGCGCGTTCGCGGTTAAACAATATTTAAAGTGCGGTGATTCATTGGTTCGTGCGCGTCGCGCTTTTTGTACTCACTTTAATATTCGACGAGTAAGTGATGGGCCGAGCACGTAACTTATCTAGTGTTGGATTCAAAAGTTCAGACAAGAAGGGACAATGGTTAACCAAACTCCTCCGGGACCATCAACGTCAGCAGCGACGCCAGAGCACGTGGCTCAAGTTCGACGTGAAATTATGCGCAATCCGCGTAAATCGATAAGGAAGATTGCAGCCTGTACTGGAATAAAAAAATTAACAGTGCACGTTATTTTGAAAAGGAAACTATAGTTTCACCCATAAAAACTGCAAATCGTGCAGTTTCTCAACGAAAATGACTATTCTTTACGTGAAACTTTAGCGAGAACGATGCTGGAACGTTTTGGAACAGCAAGAACGCTTGTAAACACATTGTTTACTGACAAACCACATTTTCATATCGATGGCTATGTTAATAAACAAAACATGAGATACTGGTGCCCCGACAACCCAAGGGAACGCCATCAAAAACGTTTGCATTATCCAAAAACGACAGTGCGGTGTGCAATTTCTGCCCGAGGGATAAATGGCGCTTATTTTTTTAACCGGCGAGAGACAGTCACTGCTGACGTGTATTGTCGAATTTTTAATACCGCAACTGCAGCTGTTTTCTGGGTTCAACAACAGAATACAACTTCAGCAAGACGGGGCTACTCTACACACAGCTAGAGTTTCAATGGAGAAGCTGAGGGGAATATTTCCCAATAAATTAATCAGCAAGTATGGAGTCATACCCTGGGCACCTCGATTACCGGACCTTACACCGTGCGATTTTTTTTGTGAAGATACCTTAAGTCGAGAGTTTACAGCAACAATCCTCG
Source organism: Eubasilissa splendida (assembly GCA_031772225.1). Classification (NCBI taxonomy): domain Eukaryota; kingdom Metazoa; phylum Arthropoda; class Insecta; order Trichoptera; family Phryganeidae; genus Eubasilissa; species Eubasilissa splendida. The sequence goes on along the minus strand of CM062850.1, from coordinate 26,037,729 downwards.
AACAATTCAGGCTCTACAAAAGTATATATTTGTGTCGAAAATAATTATTTTAATATCGACAGATACCACAACAGACCTTGATATAGAACATAAAATTAATACTGCATGGCTCAAGTGGAGGTTATTGTCTGGAATCTTGTGTGTTGATTGGATTGTAATATGGATAAAAGGCACTAACTATACTCTACGGGAGAGAGTGTTGGCCAAGTATAATGAAACAAATGGTCAAAGTGTAGCTGAGATAGACTGATGATAAAAATTCAAAAATTTGGTATCAGGAAAGTTTACCGACTGCAATTCACCGACAACAATTCACCGACCTGCTATTCGTTGATAGAAAAATTCACCCGTTCTATAAATGATCGACGATAATTTATTTATTATAAGGATATAAAAATATAGGTATCTACTAAAAATTTTAATAGTTTTATTTAGAAATAGCATATTTGAAAGATCACCATGATACGCTTTCGGGTGGCGTCTTTATTTTCTCCCATTACACATGGGTACATATTACACTACTGTTACTTTAAACTTACAATTATTAATAAATAACTATTATTTATTACATGCTGGCTTTATGCATAGTTCACATTGTTGCACATGTATAATACTTAAGCATTGTTGCTGAGTATCTTGGCAGTAAAATAAAACTTCATTCGTTGCCCTGGCTGCTATACTAGTATTATACGATTATTATATTATAGCAGAAGATGCTTTTCCGATATAGTAGTATAAGTAAATGTATTAATGTAAGAATAAACCAATTTTTGTCGCTTATTCTGTTTTTTAAAAAATTACTTTATGATACGAAATAAATTAATGTACCGACGAATTGCGGGTCGGTAAACTTTCCTAGATCTCGACCCTATATGAACGGGCTAAGGCGAAGACAAAGAAAAAGATAATTGCATCTAGAAGATACAAGATTGAAATAAAGTGAACTGATCAAAATAAAAATATCAAGCAACATTTCAATACCGAATGGTTTTGCACGAGAAAGGTCAGCTAAATACACCGCAGCTACCTTACAGGCTACAAATACAAATCTGCACGATAATACTGAATGGATCGCGTGAAGCGTCGAATTAAAATATGTCAAATCTTTTTTAAATTAGTTATTTTCTCATCCATGCCATTATGAAAGGATTTATCTACCATTATTTTTTACTCCTGTTGTTTCTTTATAAATGAAAATATCTCTAGCGCTTTAATTCCAAGGTATATAAATATAATATGTATATTCTGCGAAATTGAACGGTCAAATTCACGATTAATTCATTTATTTGATCATTCAACCCGGTTCTTTAATCACGGGAATAATTGAAATAACTATTCGAATACTGATAAAACTTTCAAAACTGTTTCATAGAAGCCCAATGCCAAACCGCAATAAATATTATATTTTCTTTACATGTGTATTCATAAATGTATTTATAAATGTATTCATAAATGTATTCATAAATGTATTTATAAATGTATTCATAAATGTATTCTCCGTTTTTATTGCGCATATATTTTGTACAAACAATTTAAATTTTAATATTTATTATTAATAGTTCACGGCCACCGTGCAAAACATGCATGTACAAATATCATATATTTAGAATCATACTTTCAAGTAATATTATTAAAAAGTTTACTAAATTAAACTCCGAATCTGAAAGAAAGATACCAAAAATAGTACTGAATTGATGCGTTGTTACAGAATTGCAGGTGATGACGCATTGGAGTGTGAAACGTGCGACATTCCCTGGGAAATGTTCGATGAGTACAAGGAACAACATTTAAGCAAGTTGGAAGTAGAATTACCACAGCACAAGACTGATCGACTGAATGGCACATGCAATTGGCCAAAGTATCTTTGATATTAAGTTTGTAAACGTTTAGATGGGTTAAGTTAAATTAGAGCACACATTTTTAGTGGCAAATAATATAATAAAGTAACAAGAAGTTTTACCCTTTAATATTAAATATGGTCTATAATTTAGTGAACATTTACTATTTTCGGGAAACATAAATATTTTTTGGGTGCATATTTTCAATAAATTTGGTAATTAGTTAAACAGAAGCCATTATTAAATACCCACCATGCTACAAAGCCTCGCCGCTAGGCTTTTATTGGCAGCATTTGAGAGATATTTGAAAAAATAAACAAAAACATGTCTAAAATATGCAGTGTTCACTATCATTACCGATGATATGCAATTTAAAAATTATTAAGTGAAAATAATGTAAGTAATTCAAGTTTTAAACAACACTAAAGTTATGAAAACTCTTAGCCGATAGCATTCAAACGTGCGCTTCCAGAGAGAATCCGATTTCTAGTCAAACGCCTTAAATCGCGCGAATCGCTGCGCCACGGCTGGTGGTGCCAATCGTGTAGATATTACCGTATTTATTAATAAATATTAACATAACGTACGTACTTAAAAATACATTTAAAAGCTTTATAAAATAAATTCATAAATTTGGCCATTGACATTATAAAATATATAAAAAAAACAGAAGTAAAATCAACAAAAAATATTTATTGTCAAAAAAGTAATAAACCGAATGTTAATCGGGCCGTACTTCAAACGGCCATAAATTGGAATATTTTTTATTCTTCAAATCAATGCTTTTTGCCCACTTTTACCTTCGAAACTTGGATTCAAAAAAGGCTTTCGATTCATCGCGTTTCGGTTGAAGGATCACTTGCTTCGGTACATTTTCGGAAAAAGGTTACATTATGTTACTTCAAATTTATTCTCGTAAAATATTAATGCATCGTGATACAATTGCATTCGACTATTTTTGGTTTCGGATAGATACATTGACCTAAATAAAATAGAGAAATTTAAAATTAAATTGAGTAATCGAGGATTTTAAAACACTTACGATTGCTTTTTCAAATATGAATTAAATATATTAATTATAAAGATATACATATAAAATCAATTTTATCGAAAAATATTGTTGTTGCGCCACCGGGATTCGAACCTGGATCTCTTTCCTAACCGGGGAAGGTGCTTTATCCAACTAAGCTACAGCGACATTATTTTTAGCGACAATTTTTCGACCCTATATGTTACGTTTTTGATATTAATACATTTAATCGTTTCATCATTTGACAGAGCCATCTACCTTATTTTATGTTTTTTCTCCTGTCTTGATAACTTTCTACTAATGAAAATTAATTCATCGTGACTAAAGAATTTATACATAGATTATATTTTTTCGGATACTCCCCAGTAGTCCCGAAAAATACGTTTAAAATATCCCGTTAGAAAATTTTATAGCAGTTTTACACTCCCTTTTATTTTACGTTGTATTTTCACCTTTCTTTCTATAGCTTTTGGAGACGCTTAGAATTGATCCAAGAACCTCTCATATGCTTATGCTTAGCGGTTAGTTAGATAATTATCGTATTATAATATTATACTGACTTTATAAGAATATAAATCTGATGAAGACATCTATAAATTGGTAGTTGAATTAACTGTTATTAATAATATAACGTTGAATTAATAATTAATAAAAAAACAAGACAATGAAATTTTTTTATTTTTTGTCATAGAATATTTTTCATGGAGGTTTCTCTAGAACGTTAAAAATAGAACAATATAAACAGCGCGTTTGAAACACTGTTAGAAATTTTCGTAATATTTTGAAGGAGGTTTGTGGGATTACCATGATATATAAGAATATTGTTGCGGGTATTTAGTATCTTTGTAGATACCAACGAGGAAGAATTATGTAAGAAAAAAAAAATTATGCAGGGATGGTACGACACAAGTATCTAAGACATGTACCTCTTTTTTTAGAGAATCACTTAGATTAGATTCTAAGAGGGGATGTTGTGGTATATCTCAAGGCAGTTTCCTGAAAAACACTAGATATTAGGTAAGAAAAAGTAGGTATAAGAGAGAAATGTTTCCAGATTAATCAATAAATGCAATCATTTTAAGGTACCTGATTTATTTTATTAATAAATATTTTTTATGTTTCTGGGGTCTACAAATAAATGTACATCCTCCATACCCCCCTCCAATGATAGGAAACAATATCATAATCCCTTACTGATTTTTGCCTACACTCTTGCCATTAAAGATTTTCTCTTGACAGCGAACTGTTGACTATATGGACCACCCTCTTTTCCTCGGTCAAAGAGATTTTATCAAGTACTAAGGGATGGTCGACGCGTCTGTCAAATTAATCCACTGGATGCAAGATTAATTTATAAAAAAATAAGTACTCTTATAGTATAGTTTATTTATTATAACGCGCATTATTTATAATAAAAAATCCAGTGGCAGGGGACAGGGGCTAGAGAGCAATCATTAAGCAGACATACATGAAAAATGTTCATAGTGAAGATTTAGTGGGATAACTTAATATATTTTTTTGTTTTAATGTAAAAAATTGAATAACGATTTCATTGTTTCTGTAATTAGTTTGCAGAACTACAGAATTGCTATTGATTAAATTTACGGAAATAAATCACGTATTTTATGATTTCTTAGATTTATTCAAAATTCATCGCTTCTTGTAACAATCTAAATAACATTAATAAACTCATGTATTTACTTATATTAAATATTTAAAATTTCAAAAGACGGCTGTAGAATTAAAACAGTAATTTTATTTTTAAAAAATACATATAACAAATTTTATAAATTAATAACAATTATTTTTTTTAATTGTAGAAAAATATTATATGAATGTCTATTAATAATGAGAAAAATGATTTCTTTGAAAAATGGCCGCGCTACACTAATGACTAGAACTTTCTAGAACCCAGTACACAAGGTGAGAGTCCTCAAATTAATATATTCGACAACACGGTAGTGATGTTGGAAACCATCCACTTGCTTTGAAAATGCATTTGTAAAAACGAGGACATCTTTTTTATCGTAATTTATGTACTTATGAATTTCATAATTTCACGATGACTTAACATAATAATTATTAATATAAAACCTTAACTCTGACGAACAAATAGAGTTCTATAATCGTTTTAATTCTTTTTTTTTCATACTGTCCACCGTTCAATTTCTATTTGATTAAAGAATTTCTAAATTTTCTATAAAAAAATGTGTCATTTATATAAATCATTAAAAACAAATGATTTAAAATTAATGATCTTTATAACAAATTAGCACAACACAAAAACATAAGATTAATGGATATATTTTAGATATATTTTATATATATTTTATTAGAATTTCTCCGTAATGATTTATAAAACTAATCTGTTTTAAACAGTTGTAAAACATTTATGCGTGTATAAATATTTATGTGTTGTATATAAGGAAATAATATTTTTATAGACTTACCAAATCATCTATGTAACGTGGATAATACACTACAAAACATTAATACCTCAGCTTAATTATATAGATTTTGCATGTAATTAATAAATTACTCGTTTTACTAAATGATATAATCAATGCAATATTTACTAAGGTACAAAGGATATTTTATTGCGTTTTTCTAAAAACGTACTGTTTGCGATTTATATTGGTTTTTATGAGCATTTATAAATATTAAACCTGTTTCAAACCATTCCGAGTCCTCTCTTTCATTCATCTTTTTTTTCATTTCGCCAAAATTATATTAAAAAAGTGATTCAGTCAATTAAAAAAAGTATATAAAAACTATGTTTGAATCTTAATTTCGTTCGTTCCAAAAGTTTTAAAAGTTCTGAAAAACTTGTGAAACATAACCCAGCCGCCCGGTTTATACCATTTGTCCGGTAAGCGGCGAGAGGACAATCGAACTCTTTCGATTCGAATGTTTTTCAAATTATAAAACTCGTATCAGGAAAGTTTCGAAAGTTTTTCCGTCAGTGTCCGCGCGGTGCCCCGTGCGGGAGGTAGTGCTGGCAGCGTGTGCCACCGTGTGGGCAGGCGACCTGCCACTGCCCGCCGAGGGGCGACTTCGCGAGGCAGCAGGCCGTGCCACGCGGGACACGCATGCGCGCCGCTGCCTGCAGACACCTGTCAGAGGGTGGCTAGGGACAATCAAGAGGGCTTTTGATGGCGGCGATGACGAACGACTCGAAGCTTTTCAAGGAGTTATGCGCTAGCGGCTTAACCCTAACGATGTATCACTGTTGCGCCTCTAAAATCGGCTATGTGATTTTCAACAAATTTTACGTAATAATTCAAAAGCAATACACATTTAACTAAACAGAAACTAAAAACAAAATACACTAAAAATGTATTTTGTTAAACAAATATTGTATTTAAAACTTCTTATACACATTTTTAAACTGTAAACATGTGCGTAACAGATTTTAGAGATAAGACAATGATTTACAAAATCATTTTTTTATTTAATTAATTAATTAAAACAAAGATAATAAATAAAAATATGAATCTTAACCACAAAGTTAACATTGCTGATTTTAAAAGTATACAAAATCATTGCCTGTTTTTTGTATTTAAATTCAAAACTATCACATAATATGAAATATTTAAATAATAATTTTAAATTTGCATCAATATTATTTTGGGAACCTTTAAAATGATTTTTTTAATAAATATTTTATAAATGTGTTATATGTATTTTATTTTTTATTGGATATAACACTTTATAATAATCCCTGTTACACAGCCCGTATAAGACATATTGAGGCAACTTAACTCGTAAGCATTGACGCAACACTGCATTCAGCCAAGACACACTTTATTTTGCGAGTCCTCATAATCTGTCGCCAGGAGGCGTCGGAGTTAATAGTGTGCACGTGTATCGCGTTAAGTTGTTCTGTGGTAAACCACTTCCCTGTTCCAATATTGGTTTAACAGAAACATTAGATTTTTTTTTGCTAGGTGGTAGCCGCAAAGCGACCACCACGAAGCAAAAAAAAAATCACCTAAGCTAATTGAGACCACATCCATTTCAACATTGAAAAATAAAATATACTTAAAAAATATAAAATATATTTTCAACATTGAAAAATTGACCTTAAAGTCAACTAGTAATAGTAATCGGTGAAGCCGGTCGCTTTCTGCTAGCACCATTGATATCAGTACATCACCAATTTTCTTTGTGTTGTGTCATTTTGCAGATGTGATATATTTTATGATATTGTATTATACAGCTGTTACTTCAACTCAGACGTTATATTATATAATTTAAAGATTTTTGTGGCGTACTACCTCTCTGTAAGAGAAAAAACTCACGTTTAGCGAATGAAAATCAAAAAAAAAATCTGTTAATTATTTTATTTTCTTCCTTGTGAGTAATTCGCACGAGGACAATAATAATGTGCATATATATATATATATATAAGAGATGAATTATTATTATGGAAACACTCTAAATTTAAATAAATATATATTCCACAAATTCACAAATCTTTCATAGATTTTATGACAATTAAGAGATTTTTGTATAAAACGAGGCGTTGTAAGAGACCAGTTTTCTCTTTTGTTTCCGGTTTCCGGTCTCAACCGCCGGATATTCTCGTCTTCTTTGCATTTTTTTTGCTTTATGATCTATGGACTTCTACTAAATTATACGTTCTAGGTTTTAATTTCCATTATATAGTAATATCTATATTTTAAAATAAAAGGATTCTAAAATAATGAAACCCAAATATTTTTTCCATGAAAGCGTATAAATTTGTTTTAAAATTTAGTTTTTAATTTTACCCAAAAAAGTTCAAATATTCATGAATTAATAAATTCATATGTGTCATACTTTGAATATTCAAAATGCCTTTAAAAACTTTCAATAAAAAATTATTTTTACAAGGGAAAACAAAATTTCATAAAAAGAAATACTTATATGCAAAGAACAAAATATTAAAATACAAAAATTATCTCATAAATGCTTAGATCTCAAATTACATTCAGACTTTTAAACCAATAACAATTCTAACAACGTTTGAATTTGACAGAGAGCCACTATCCCATTTTAAAAAAAAAACATCATAAAGGAGGAGAGAGATGAAGCAGAAATATGAAAAGATTCGAAAATTTCAAATTTTGACAAAAATCAAAATTCGACAGAAGATCAAAGGGCTGTAAACAGGAAAATAAATTCTCAAAATGTTTGTAACAGTCGGCATAATTAGGTGTAACAACAAAAACAACATCTGAATAAAAGAGAAAGTGTCTCATAAATGTCAACAAAAAAAATTATATGTAAAAAAGGTATATTTGCCTATAATATGGAGGAAACTCAAAGATTCCAATATAGAACTTAAAATAGGGAAAATTTAATAGACACTTGATGTTTCAAAGAAATTTTAATTCGAGATATTCAATTGTAAGAAACGGGTTGTGGAAGTCTACCGTTTCGAACACACCTTGCAGATACCTAGATGTAAAATTAAACTCTCATCACCCGCAAAAATACGTTGGTATCGACCCCAACATGTGCCAATACAATACGCCCAGAGGTCAGCTCTTGCAGGCTATTCCTCTCGCGGCTATCTTCCTATCAACATCTCTAGCAAATGGTCCTCGTTGTATACTATTTACTGCATATTCTACTAACTGTTACTATGCTCAAGCATCAATAAACTTTTGTCAACTGTAATTAATTCCTTTTGTTCTTCCTATTTTGGCCATATACATACGCGCACATTCACATGCACTCCGCGATTATATTCAAAAGAACATGTGAGCACTGGGTGTATTATATAAGAGTACCAGGTGCTCACAGACATAACCTTCCTATTCATAACATTCAATCCTAACTGCATCCATATAGTGCAGTAAATGTACCATGCATAATACTTATGTAGAGCAAAAAAATATTATTCACGGAATTCATGAACACATCTGTTTGGTATTTATGACAGAACCAGATTGCCGGTCGCCGTGCGCGTTTGGATGCTCCATTAGGTTTACAATACCTATCTGTCCCCCTCTCTTTACCATTACCTCAGAGCACAACTTTTTCTGTGTGTGGTCTATGACTTGTGAACTGTCAAGAAGAGTAAATGTCCTACTCGCGCTCGTCACTGACTGGAAGTTATTGTAAAGTTACTGGAGCTATTGTGTTTCGGTTTTCTCGCGGTGTGTACCGAAACTGCTATTGTATACCACAGTGCTTTATATGGATCGGTGAAATTTTTCCTGAAGTTCAGGAAAGCTGTGGCTAGAGCAGAGAAAATCCAGGTAAGTCGTGTTCTTCCTGGTCGGTCCCTGTTTCTTATTCCTGTCCTTCTCCCGAATTCCTTCCACTCTTCCTACATCCCGTTTTCCCATCCCCTTCCGTATACAATATCTATGAGAGCCGTGCCTCGGAGTTCGCAACTACGGGAATTAATATTGCTTCTCCACTCGGATATGGCCCATACTATTTCCAGATAAATTTTGCCGAACTGGAGCTTCAAAGGCAGTGATACCCATATTAAAAAAAATATTTATTATGGTTATAAATATTCTCCGAATCACAAAAGAAAACTCATTTGACTCAATGACGGGATTATTTACTTATGTAGCTAGTGTGATAACAAAAATCCAATGACTTGTGTTATAAATATTCCTATCATACTTTTTTTTTTCTTTTCAACTGTAAAATCTTCAACTACCATACAATCTCAGCTTCGTATTTGTAATGTCGATAATTACATATTTGCTTAATTAAATACAACACAGAATTTTGAAAGTTCATTTTTCAGTCATGCGTAATGTTCATCGAGTATTTTAGGCTGGTGATTTTAAATACCACCCTTTCTAGAGGGAGTAAGAATGATTTATTGCAATTCCTGATGATAACATGTATTACCGTGCTGAAGTATCAAAATTTCTTTTTTCAGATCCACTTCTGAGAGCCTTGATGACCAAAAATGACCGATCTAATATTAGACGCAAATAAATTACCATTAATGAAAAGTTTTGTCAAAAACGAAGTTTGATTTATTTAAAAAAATAAATGTTAAATTTCATTATTCATGTGATTGCGAGTTTTCGTGATCTCGCTTGAATAATCTAAAATAACCAATACGTTTACTCATCACGCCTATTTTCCCACGCCGTTTGAATCTATTCAATATTGTGAATATACGAGTATTAACTACCCACGTTTTGGATTCTCCGTCCAATATATTCGGCGTTAACGCCTGAATAACTAACTCTATAAATATAAGCTCTCATTTTCCATAGACTTTCCGATTCCCGGTACCCGAAAATTACATCTTGCTATCGATGCAGGCGTATAACAAAATAAATATAGTAATGAAATTCTCCGCTTTGAGTTCTCCAAAAATGTTTTTGATCAGAGGCCCGACCATGGTTGAAGTCTTCGAAGTGAAAGAACGCTCGTGGTCGAAAATAAGATCGTTTTTTTTTTCAATCTATCAAACGTGCATGCGATCGAAGAATTTATAAACGAGGAGGATTGTAAAAACTGGTTTAAAATATTATTTCATTTTATATTTTTATTTTTTATCTTTGTTTAATTAACCACTAAAATGAGTTTAAATACATCTACCGGTTTCGAAAAATACCATTTTCTTCTTCAGGATGTCATAACTAACTAAAACATACATTGTTTCTTTGACAGAATCTATTTTTAAAAATCTATTTTTAAAAGAAAAAGTACCTAACTCAAATCATTACTTAATACAAATTTACTCGAATAATTTTTAGGAAAAAATTTTAGAATGGGACTCGTAGTTAAATTTAGTTGGTTGTTTATAATTTTTTGATTAGTTTTACACGCTTTATTTATCTCCAACGATTCCAAATTATTTAATTTGTGACCAACACCGTTTATATGCAAAATTGACAATCCCAATTTTTTATCAAAATCATGACCATTTTCTATCAAATGATTAGAAAATTCTGAAAATCCACTATTGTTCAAACATCTCAAATGCTCCCTTACTCTTATATTAAAATTTCTACCCGTTTTACCAATGTAAAATGCAGCACAATCCTTGCAACTAAGTTTATAGACACCAGAATTGTTAAATTTATCATCTTTATCTTTAGAATTTATGAGTAAATTTCCTATACTATTATTTGTATAAAATGCCGGTCTAATGTTTCGTGGTAGGTGTTTAGATATTTGATTCGAAAAGTTATTTATGTATAAAATCCTACGCCAATAATCATTATTATCATTATGTTTTATCTGTGATTTATATAAAAATTGATTATTATATTCTTTTAATTTATTTTTTAAAATAGTGTCTATCAAACCTGTATTATACCCGTTATTAACTGCTATTTTTTTTTATTGTATTCAATTCAATATTGAAATTGGATGTTGACATAGGAATATTGACTAAACGATGTATCATGGAGTGGAACCCTGAATGTTTGTGTGATAATGGATGATTAGATTCATTGTGTATGATAGTATCTGTAAAAGTTGGTTTTCTAAAAATTTTGAATTCAATTTTATTATTATTTTTAATCATCCTGAAGAAGAAAATGGTATTTTTCGAAACCGGTAGATGTATTTAAACTCATTTTAGTGGTTAATTAAACAAAGATAAAAAATAAAAATATGAATCTTAACCACAAAGATAACATTGCTTATTTTAAAAGTATTATTTCATTTTGTTAAAAATTTTGAATTTTACATAAAATTTAAAGTCTCTTTAACATTTATGAAGTACGTGAAGTTTTTTGCATTTATAAATTATTTTATCTGTTGTTTTTCAAAATGTTCGTACAGTCAGTACCATTGTTATTATTAAACAATCACAAAGTAAGTTAAATGATTAAGAAAGGAAAATATGGTACGGATGAATAAGGAGAGAATGATAAGAAAGATATATGATTCAAGTGTTGATGGCACTAGAAATCCGCAAAAGACTTGGCACGACCAGCTAAACCAGATACTGGAAGATGGTTCTATTAGAAGCCTTAATAATCGACGAGCTTGTTTGAGAAGATGTATGAATATGAATGGGGCGAAAATTGTGTAAAAAAAAAAACAAAGCAATAAAAACAGTATACACAAATTTACATATTTGAGGTTAAAACAAGAAAATTTATAACAAATAACTAACAACAAATTTATAATAAATAACTAACACATAACAAACTTTTTATTTGAAATTTAGATATTTCGGGCACTATAGTAATGTGATTAAATCAAATAAAAATGTATGCAATAATAAATATGTAAGAAAATTTGTTAGCGAGTTAAGCGATAATAAATAAAAGGAGATTCGCATGGCTTGGACACGTTTTTCGGATCCCTGCAAGAAAAACTGAGTATGCCTTTTATATACAATGGTAGAAACGCGGAGTTCCGGATGTCTAAATACGACTAAACACAGATTATATCCGATGTAACTACGGGACATTGTCATGGAGAATATGTAAGAGCTGGCGGCGGACCCCAGTCAATGGAAGAGTTTTGTGGCCGCCAAATGCTCCAGCTAAGAAGCAGAATGACAGAAAATATTACAAGTAATGAACGAGAACAACTATTCACAACTAATCTAAACAGAATGCGTTTGTACATATCTTTGTTGTTTGTGAATATATTATAAGTCGAAATATTCATATTGTTAGATACAAGCATATATACCGGAATAAAATACAGTCAAGGAAGGTAAAGGCACTCACCACCTATCCGATTCTGCTGGCACCTCCAAAAGTGGACTGTATAAGATTTCACACACAATATTTCGTCAAAAGTTTCACGACACAAAGTATAGACGAGAAGTCTCTGATTTTTTTATAACGGTCTTCGAACCGTTCCGATACAGAGCCACCTATCGACTAACTAGTGAGGCCGGTTGGGGAAGAGAAGAGGGAGAGCGGAGGGGCACAGAGCATTATTTCGTTCAAGTAATTGATATATTTATATGGCAATAAATATATATCCCAAACATGTTATGAAAAATATTCTATAATATAGAATCAATAAATAATCGAAATAATCAAATAACTACGACTTTTTTTAAGTGCTTATAACTCTGAAATGGTTGAGATTAGGCACGTGCAGCTTGAACACTTTCGACTCATATGTATCGACCCCTAAAATATTGTACACTAGGTGCGTTACACCCAGTATATAATTAATTGCGCAAAGAGTAAATTGTGAAATGTAATTTTTGAAAAAGGTCATATATTACACATTATTGCTGCTTACTCCGAGTTCATCTTTAGCGCGCGTTATCGTGAGCAGTCTGAGAGCGATAGCCAACGTTGTGCAAGCGTTGCAGCGTTTGAACTATTTACTATAACGCCCTGTCTCGCTAAAGCTGAACCCGGAACAAGCCAGCTGGTTTTTAAAAATTAATTAAATTTTAATTAATTCCGATACATTGTGAAATAAACTTCCTCGAAATATATGCTCCAAGCAGTGAAAAGCCATAAAATATTTAAAATAGCGTAATATATTTTTGTTATTTTAAGCCAACATTTTTGTTTCGATCAAAATGTTTGGTCAGCAATTTCTGCCGTGAAACAATTAATATTTTTTCCAAAGCACAATCAAAAATCATAAATTCCACATGAGCGTGACATTTTGCTTAACACTTCGCTTCTACAAAGCTCGTCAATTATGTAAAACGTCAAATACTAATTATATTACGGCGCGTAAAAATTTTAGAATCTACCCATTTTGACATTCGCTAGCGGTACCTATCGCCACCGCGACAAAGACACACGCCAAACGTGTGAAAGTCAAAATATTTCAATAAATTTATATAAACAAATAAATACCATCGTCGGACTAACTTGCGAACCTCCAAACTCCCTCACTAACCCAAAATGACATTTTGATCTGTTTGCATTTTGTATTTTACATCATCTCTGTTAAGATTAAAATTTTGAATATACTATAAATATCTAAAAAGAGCAACTTTCAAAACTCCAAACTCCTTCCATAAATAATTTCAAAAATATAAACCTCGAATCTCTTTTGTTTATTGCAATGAGTATTGCGATCTGTCAAAAAGGTGTGAAAGCATTGAACATCTCTGAAAACAAATATCTTATTCTTCACTTTAAAACTGTATTTAGCTCCATACGACTCTAATTAGTTGATAAAGGTGTGTTTTTATTACATAATTTGATTATTTTATTTGTCGTAATCTCATTTTATTTCGTACTAAATAGATTTGAAATAATGTCAGTGACAGTTGGGAGTTTTGAGTAATTCCAATGTTGTTAATATTATTTGTGAAATTGATTACCTATCTACATCTTAATTCACATCACTATTTCAATCTTATTGGAGTTATTATAAATAATGTAAAAAAAATGTATATTTTACAGATGTCTCGAGCTAATAGAATTATTGACATGGCTTTGAAAAAGATTGAAAATACTGAGTGGCCACCGATGACTAATAATTTAGAGACAGGTAATGTTGTAAATAATCATAGTAATGATGTGGTAGATGTCTTAATTTCCGCTGTCTACTTTACTGTCAGTAATTATTCAGTTTTCGATTCCAAGATCGTCGAGATTTCCGCTTCATTTTTCGAAAATATAATCTTTATGGGTGACCAATCTCCTACCTAGCTAGCCTAGTCCCAGCTAAATATATTGAAATATGTCGATATGCTAGGAAAAAATCCAAACCTTATATCAACATAACGGCTAAACAGATAGCTACATTTATATACAAGTCGCTTAAAAATTAAGAAAGAAAATATAATTATCATAGCTATTATAACAATCTTCCCTATGAGGATTGATATATTTCCTTCTTAATATGTTTTTTGTAAATTTCTCTGTTGTTTTGATTCCTAAAACAGCTAATGTTATAATAAAATAATATTTTCATAAAAATTACTTTCAGTACAATACTAATAAAACCTCCAATCTCCCAAGTTACTTTTGTTTTCTCACCAATGCAAACCCCCAAACTCCTAATATTCAATATAAAATAATTAATGAAACTTTAAAAAAATATTATTTACAATGATAAATTAAACCAATTGAATTTTTTAAATTTTGAAATTTCACTTAATTTTAAAATTATACTGTTTTTTTCTCCCTCCTGTAAAATTTGTGTTTTTGGAGATTAAAGTTTTGCAAGTTAGTCCGACGCTATGTCCTTCATAAATATTTCTACATAACTAAGGATGTGTAACCGTGATTGTGGCAGTAAACGATGGTATATGTTGGTTGGTTCAATCTTCTTTCCATCTAACTCGTTAGTGTGCCACCCATATAAAATTATTGTTGTAGATTTTAATCCGGTAAATTATTATTTTAAATTAATAATTACCTTTGTACATATTGCTCAGTTGAAATAAGTGCACTGCTTTGCTTGGGAAATTTGAGTACCTAACTGATTCAATCAAACTAATATCAGTTGTCAAAGTGGTATTTTATTTTACAAATGGTACGATGTCATACCGTACAGTAATTCATATAAATAAATAAATATTATTATTTCTATACATTTTAATTAATTTAAAATCTGATTTAAAAAAATACTCATAGTTATCAGTGTCCATACGGACACGGCTGAGCTAAGAGCTCCAAAAGAACATTCAAATTTGATTTTCTGATGATTTAAAATGTGTAATCATGGCACACCAACAACAAAATATGTGTGTCCATATGGACACATCTGTCACTAATGAGTTAAAATTTAATCTTGTCCAGTCGATTCTAAAGATTGTGACCCCCAAGTTATGACATGTTGATGTTCTTTAAGATTCTCATCCACCTTTCTCTGCAGCCCGCATTCCGAAGAGCCGTTGCAATAGGATAGCCAGTAACGTTTTTGATCCGGTAGGTCTATCGAGTCAGCCGCTACCAGTTTTCCAGGTCATCGTCCTCTATGCGGAGGACGTTTCCAAATCATTTGAGGATGCATCTCAGGGAGATCATGAACAATCTACCTTGAATCTATAATTGTTATAAAATGCTTAACTTGGAGTATCATTTAGCGGACGCACTAACTTTGGACCGTCAATTTGAAGTTTTAAGATAAATGACTTTTTATTTTATTACTATATTTATCTTTCAGTGGTTTCACTGGGGACAAAAATAATATATTTAATTCATATTTAAAATATCACAGGCCTATGTTCTGAATAATTACAACTTCACAATAAGAATGTGTTCTCCTAATAATAAAGTTGTAATCAATGTGTCCAAAATTTTATAAAAATGAATTGATAATTCTGTCGTCTGCTATCAGATTACTCAAAGGTATTTGAGATTCCGTAAAAATAAGGTAGATGGCTCTTTCAAATAATGGAACAATTAAATGTATTAATATCAAAAAGGTAACATATATAGGTTAGAAAATTTGTCGCTAAAAATATCGTCACTGCAGCATAGTTGGATAATGCACCTTCCCCGGTTTGGAAAGAGATCCAGGTTCGAATCCCGGTGGTGCAACAACAATATTTTTCGATAAAATTGATTTTATATGTATATCTTTCTAATTAATATATTTTATTCATATTTAAAAAAATATATATTATACTTTTACACTCAACAAAAGCCTAGGTTTGTACAATCCAATTTATCTTAAGAGAAAATATTTTTAATATACTTACACCAGTCGGTAATTAAACTTGTGACTGAGATCATCAGTATATTTATTTAGTCGCTTTACTTTTAAATCACGCAGCCTTACAGAATATTTTTTCCATAAAATTTTCAACATTTAGACACATTTTTATTTTTGGCGAATATTTATTCAAGGCTCGATTCAGTAAAAAGTTTGTATTATTTTTACAAACACAAAGATTCAACAAAAATGATTTTCGAATCTTGTCGTTCGATATTTTCGTCAACAGGTAGATTTTCTAATTGTATTTTGCAAATCCGCTTTCTAAATCGGAAGTAGATAGAGCGTATTACGATGGGCTCATCCGCATTTTCTAAAATTGCTCCATATTTCCTTCACTCGATAACATAAGAGAGATCACTTTTGAAAAAGTATCCACAAAAGTCTACAGGAGTTCCACAAGTACAACCCGTAACTAATATCGAAGGGTCTTTCAAAATACCTCAAGAGAATCAAAATAAATGTCAATTAATATATGGGGTAGATTTATATTATTTTATTTACAAAGCGCTGCGAATCTATCTGCAGGGAACATTTTTTTATTCTGTTATAAATAAATTATACAACATTTAGCCAATTCATTTTCCCGTGAATAGCTAACATACTTTTTCATGTAAATAATTTATATAATCAATTTTCTCTTACCCAAATTAATTTAACACCATTACATGTTGATCCCTTTATTATATTATACATTACATGAATTCTTATATTTTATAATAATTAAATATTGCATATCATACTCGTAATATTATAGTTATCATGAAAAATACCCCTAGATATAAAATATATATATATAAGTAGTTACCCTTTCCCCCTGCCCCTCATCATCCTTCATAAAACAGTAGTTATAAATAAATCACCATTTACTATCTTTTAATATATTTTTATGTCAGTTTTTAATATTTATATTTTTTTTAATGTTTTAGTTTCGTAGAACGTTTTTTTAAATATCTTTATGAATAAAAAACTCAATAAGCAAGTCACATCCCTTACTGGAGTAACACGTAACCTTCCTTTAGTTAATCCGAGCCTTATTGAAAAATAAGTAGATCATTTTTCATGTGATCGTATCATCTTTCAATAGAAATGACTACATACTAAAAATCTTGAAAGTGATAAAATTCCACACGGTTCATTTCTTCCTGTTTTCAAAAAACCTTCTACACAAAATAAACGAGTTTAATATTTAAAAAATTTAAAAAGAGTTTAGAAAGTTAACCTAACAGAAACCTTACTAAATTCTCCACACACGGTGAATTAACAGTTATAACTAAATTACATGGAAAAAATATTGTTATAGAACAGGATTGGATTTTAAAATTTAAAAATTATTTAATTAAAAATCCACGAAAAGAGATGTCCCAGAGTAAAAGTTTTAATTTTTTTTTTAATTTTACAATATGATATAATTTTTATGTTTTAAAATTCAAATTGTTACTCGTCTATCGCGAACATAAGTTTACTTTTATTGACTTTCCAAGCCAACATTTCATTTTCCGATGCTTGTAAATTTTGATGTTGAGAATCGAATTGTAGGATAACGCTTATACCAAAACTGACAAATCACTTTCCCTGAGGTAAAATAAGCCCACGTCGGTGGTGCCATCTGTATGGTAATACACCCACACACGATGTTCCATTTTTATTTATTTTCTCAAATATTCAAGGCGGGTAACGATGTTATAAATAATACATATTATGGTACTTCTCCAAGTGCGAAATATAACAGTTGATATTTCCAAGGCGTGATCACACACAAATGTCACAAAATTATTTGGGAAAACCTGAATTATTTCTGTTTTACATAAACAGCTGTTATGTATTCGCTCTCCGTGTTACATTTTATTCCGTGGTGTGAAATTTTTTCCGGAGAAAATGATATCGCCCGCAATGAATTGTATTTTTCCTAGTGTTTTGTATTTACGGTGAAATTGGCCGTTGGTTAGCTACGAGATTTAGCTCTGAACGACTTTTGACGAGGAGTTCTGAAAAAATCTGCAATCCTTTAAGTCTCTCTATCTCTCTGTCTGTCCTCATGCCCAAGCATCGTGGTATATCTATTTTTACAGCGCACACTACTTGTCTCCGCCCTTCGCGATCCTTTGCCTATATGTTTATCATAGAACTAGGGGTCGACCTCTCGCTCTTCGTTCTTGTACATTCTTAGTGATAGCTAATATCTATCATCACCTCTTCTATCAACACGTCCAAAGTATGAAAGAATGTTTTCCTGCATGTTATTTCTTCAAGAATAGAGACACAAGATGTTTGTCACATAGTTCGTGGTACACGAGCACTCTCAGGCAGATATATTCGCTGATCTCTTCTAGTCATCAAGATTATTAATTTTCTGCATTTGATCAAAGCGATCTATGGGATATGGAGATTATGAGAGATTATGATTCTGCGGGTTAGTCGTGAGTCAATCAGGATCGTGTTCGTTTGATGATCGCGGAGTGTGTAGCCAAAGCAGGTTATGAAACAAAAACTATTTACGTTTGTCACTTTGTTTATTGTTGAGCAGAGTTTACAGATTTAAAGAACAATAAAAATGTCTACACGCAAAGAGTTACAGAAGCGGTTCTGAAAATGTTGTCTGGAAGGCGAAAAGTGTGAAACTCACGGTATTCCAGATGGCTGCTGGTCACATATTATTGTTGCCTAGTGTCGGTACCGGGAGTGTTTATAGGTGTTAGGTGCTCCTTTTTACGCACCGATATACGCAAGGTACGTTCAGCGTCGGCGGTGACGATGACAGTGGAGGCGACAGACCTCCACAGATGTAATCTGAGTGTCTTTGTATTGCTTTTTTTATTTTAAGATTTTTTAAATCTTTTGAATACATTCTTCCATATTGTCTTCGCTGATTGTAATCAGTATGGTATCATCAGCAAATGGAATGTTATAAAGTTTTTTTTTGTCTCCTATTAAAATATGTATCTTTTTCCCACCTGTCCAGTGCTCTTCTCGTTATATTTTCTCCATAAATATTAAAAAGGTCAGGCGACCAGTATACAGTGTTGTCAAACCTGAAAAGAGTGAGGTATAATTTAGGAAAAAAATTATTCATATTTTCAGTAGATCATCGCCTTTAACCTTTATAGTAATAACAAAACGGTAATATGCTGAAATATTTTTAAAACTCTTGTGTGAATAATTATGCATAAAATACAACATTAGTTTTATTGTAAATTAATATAAAATCATGGACGATGATCTCAGAATAGTCCCGAACGGCCAGAGTATAAAATATGCTGAATAAATAAAGAGATTAGCCAATTATTGTTACGGCGCCTAAACACAGATGACCCTTGCCTATCTTTTTCCCTGTTTGTAATTTTTTTACAATAATGTTGTAAATACTAATTTAATGTATTAATTATAAATATATACATGTAAAATCAATTTTGTCGAAAAATATTGTTTTTGCGCTACCGGGATTCGAACCTGGATCTCTATTTCCAAGCCGGGGAAGTACACTACCAATTGTGTTATAGCGCCAGTATTTTTCATGACAAATTTTCGAACCTATATGTTACACTTTTTCGAATGAATACATCTGTCGTTTCATTATTTGAAAGCCATCTACATTGTTTTTTACGGAATCTCAAAAACAATATTTTTCGACAAAATTGATTTTATATGTATATATTTATAATTAATTAACATTAAATTAGTATTTAAAACATCATAGACCGTCTGTTCTGAATAATTACAACTTCACAATAAGAACGTGTTCTCCTTAATAATAATGTTGTACCTATATATATGTTGAAATATAAATAATTTTATCGCGTTCACAATAACATGACTGTAGGTGTATTGATCTACCTATTATTTTCGCATGATTAGACCCCAATCCCTGGAGGTGAGACTTCGAAACGTAATCGGCTTGGCCGCGCTTTCGGGAAACTATCCCCAGAGAAAATGATACTTCACATTCTAATTCATAACCACCATTCTATTTCACAGTAATAACAAAAAATATTTCTAAATAAAACAATGCATTTTATGACATATCTTTGGGTCGGTTTTTAATCAATTTGTTGGCTTTAAACATTGAGATCTGTACTTTGCTGTAAGCGTCTCTAAATTAATTAAAGTATGTAGACTTCAGTGATTGAGCCATGTGGAGGTGATGATGAGTCACCAAAGTTATTGCTGAATAAAATGCAGGGCGCAGAAGTTTGGGAAGGCCAACGCTAAGGGTGGAGTGACGGCTGGAAAGAAACAGCGTATACATGTCGATTTTTTGGTTGTGGCACTTCAACAATATGTTCAAGAGTCATTGATATTATCAAAATTGTTGTTTTAATTTACAATATAATAGTACATAGATTTTTTAAATATTTAATTTTGTCATGAATAGGGAATGAAATAATACGAATTACATCTTAATAATAATAATAATAAGGACTCTTGAACACATTATTGAAGTGCCATGATTAAAAAATTGACATATAATAGAGACTAATGAATGAAAAATTTATGAGGAGACCAAGATAGACAAGGTTGACAAGGATAGACTAGCGGTTGTAGTGGTGATGATGATGATGATGATGATGACATAATAAAAAAGTTTTAAAAATATTTCCCAAATCACATTTTGAAAGACACTGTAATATAATTTTATTATAAGAATGTTAATGTCTGAAAATCTTATCTTCATTGTTAAGAACCTTGCATAAAATACGAATTCTTATCTGAGCCGGATGTAAAACTGCTGCCGGAAGTTACTGTGAAAACAAAATCGACTGTTATCCTTTCCTACTGCGCCCTTTAGCAATTTCCCAATTCATTAACAATTTAAATTTTCTTTCGAAACTTTTAAAATCTGTTTGTTTGAGAAATGTAAATCTTAATAATTCGTAAAACATTTCAATGAATTCAATCGTTTTCACTCAAAAGATAATGTTAAATAAATAATTCTTTAATTAAATTTGGATGGAGTGACATAATCTTTATTATTACAGACCTACAGGACTGCACTCGGTATCCTTCATACGGAGGGCTCCCACGAATCGGTAGATAAAATAACAGTTGTATCAAATATTTCAATTTTAACAGAAAATAGTGTGATATGATACCTCCTCAAAAAAGTAGAACAATTCCCTTATCTAGGTAACTATTTCTAAATCACAGGAGGATAATAAATAAACAAAGAGATCAAGAATAGAATACGAAATGCATGTGTACTTGCAGGGCCGTTTCTAGGTATTTTGTCACCCTAGACGGTAATTGAAAAATGCCGACCCCTCCCTTTTACTACCATAACTATCTTCGCTTATCATCGAGGTTAGATAAATTAATGCATTAGATATAAAAGAACTTGTATTCAAAATAAATTAAACATTAAATAACTTAATAGCAATGTTCGTGATATTTAATATCGTTTTTAAATTTCTCTCTTCTAATTTCAATAGTGTTTTGGGTTCTTTCCCTTAATCCAATGGTATCTTATTTACACTGAAATAAGCTGTACTTGACTAGAATTTCTGCGAAATAAATCTAAATAAAATGCGCATCTCGTAATATTTTTATTACAGTTATTTTCATATTAGACATGTTTTAATATATGGTAGCATTCTGTCGGATAAATATTTAATTTCGCATTATTTCTCAAAATATATAATTAAGGACAGCTTATTTCAATGTACTGACTGCACGCGCCTGCTCATTTGCCTTTATTTTAGCAAAATCTTTAATAAGATCTCTAATGTCAAACTGATAAGCGATTTTTCTACTGAAATTGTGTGACTCTTTCTTTTTTTTTCTCCTAACATGCTCCATTTTTTCGCTTTTTGATTAAAAATATTTAAATATTCCGCCTTTTTGCTGTCCCTAAAATGTTGCCGCCTCAGGCGGCCGCCTAGTCTTGCATGATTGTAGAAACGGCCCTGTGTATTGACAACCATGAATTGCCAAAAAGCATCAAAGTGTTAATCTATCGTGCAATACCACGCCTACGAACCATGGATTGTATCAATATTGATTATTGATAGATATTGTATCAATCTAAAGTTAATAAATACCACAAGAGATGCTTGAAGAAGATTCTAGAAATAAAACGGGAAGAGTGCAGAACTGAGACCCTCTGCATCAACACTGTGTGTCAGTTTTTACAAATGTTAATAGATAGACGGAGAGTCAGTCATTTTGGATGATATACGGTATTGTTGCAGGTAAGATCAATTATAAATTGTTCGTAGTAGTATTTTTATTTATTTCATATGGTTGTTTAATATACCATTCGATGCCTAAGAAGTTATACAACGCATACGCATTCATAACTCAGATCTGCCCAAAAACGATATACAATATTGTTGCAGGGATGGTCTCAATTACTGACACAACGATCCTGAAGCACTAATTATAAAGGGTATATAATTGCATTCGTGTGGATGAACATTGCCTTCGGCAATGGTGCCTAAAAGTTTATGATGCCGAACAGAAGAGGGCTGTCGCATTACCACCCTGACCAACAAAGGGAAGAAAAAAAGGAAATGACTTATAAAGTCCCCCTGCCCAGCAGATGTGCCTGCGCAGTAAGTTAAAGTATTAAGGGTAGGATATATAGGTACATAATATATAACAAGCAAGGGTAAATGTCATCTTGCACCGAGGGAGAAGAATATCAGATCAATACCACTATGAGACGTTGAACACGTGTCCAACATCCTTACTCGGATCCCACCAGTCTCACGATAGTGCGTCAATAGCTACATATACACGGGGAGATTTATCCGTCAAATGTGAACAATCTATCTCTTATTTGTCAAATCTTACATATATATCTGGAGGTTAATGTTTTCTCTAAAACTGAAAGATCGAACAATATGTTGGTGACATAAATTGGCCCAAATTATCTGTGTTGTTTAACACGACAACACACATTAAGATCGTAAGATATATTATTGACAGATAAGTTAATATTTATATATTTATGATGTTCTACCTGAGAAAAGTGTCGAGAGGAAATTTTTGATGAACATGAAAAGTTAGAGGCTCGTAAAAAATTTAAACTCGATAGTGAAAGCGAAAAGAAACAATACGAAGGCAGTCGTTGTTCTTCGCAAAAACATAAATCTCTCCTACTTAAAGGATATAACGTTGTCACCAAATAAATTAACAAATACATTTGTTATAACAAATCGCTTAAATAAAACTACATGTTAATCGATTCGAATCGATTTAATTTAACGATATTTTATACAAATTTATCTAGCGATTTTTTGGTACAATTTATCGGAGCAATTTATTTTCCCGTGCATATGCAGCTATTCATGCGTACAACTTGTCGCTCAGATTCAGAATTTTAAGTATCGGAATAAGTGTTCCCTTCTCCTCCCATACAATATTCGTATTAGGGTAAAGATGTTTATTTTATGACTAAGAACAAAAGCAGTTTAATTCAGTGCGTAATAAAAGAATAAGAAAACCAGCAATAGCTAATCCCGGATTTTAAAAAAATTCTGAGCACTTTGTATTCATTTCATTAAGACCTTTCATTGAATTTGATTGGTAAATAAAGCCGTGCCTCGTAAGATTCACCCCTTAGGTTCCAGGCAAGAGCCGTTAACCGAAAAGATCCAATATCCAAGAGACCCTTTTTTTATTTAAATAAATAAAAATGGTTGGCGTGGATACTAATCACCGAACACTTAAAATATAACAAAAACTACATTATTTATTAATATTATTAAAAACAAATCACTTTTTTTTATACATCACTTTATTTTTGTTAACACCAACCGGTTTCGGAACCACCATTCCTTCTTCAGGATGTACAAGATACTAACTTAATGTTACAGAATATGGGCAATTATACATTAGTGTCAGGTATTGAAGTGGGTATTGGTGACTGGGGGGAGGGGGAAGGAAAAGAGACAAATTATACGGTGAAAGGGAACATATTTAAGATAGTAATGTAGGTTAGATTTTTTTGATTGTTAATTATGCATTAATTATTATTTATGAACTTTTTGATTTCTAAGGTCTCTGAGTTATCTAAGCGTTTACCTTTATTATCAATGTGGAGAATGTTGACTCCTGTATTTTAATCGAAACTATGGTTATTTTTAATAATGTGATTGGAAAATTCAGAAAAACTATTATTATTTAAGCATCTCATATATTCCTTAATCCTGGTATTAAAATTACGACTCGTTTTTCCTATATAAGTTGAGTGTGAGGTGTTAACAAAAATAAAGTGGTGTTTAAACAAAGTGAATTGTTTTTAATTATATTTATAATGAATTACCACAAAGTTATAGCGGAATACAACAATACATTATTTATTTTTAAATATGAATATTATTATTATTAGATTATTATATATTTTAATTATTTAAAAAAAGTAAAACAAAGAGTATAAAGCCTTTAATATTTACGTCACTTGACGTATCACGACGCATCACGAGCCGCTCGGGGGCCGATATAGCGAGGAAGAGGGTAAGTGATATTGCCGTTAACCGAGTTTTGTTATTCGAAGTACATCTGTATTTTAACTAAATTAAGAACCTGCAGTTAGCTAATAAAACAGAAAATATTCTAATACCTCCAGTTATTCTAATAACGACATTTTTAATTAATGTTTCAATTATATAATGTTCCATCGATAGTATATTATTATAGTATTCTGAAAAAAAAAACGACAATAAAATACACCATTAATTCAGTTCTCTCAACTATGACATACCTACCTTTAACCATGATCCAAAAATGAATTATGTATACGTTTTCATATTCTGAGAGTACAATAAAACGTATTTCAAAGGAATGTGAAATTAATCAAAATATCTACAGCGATCTGTCATTTTTAAATTCTCGAAGGTCTCAATACGAAATGGTTGCTTTTATAGTCAACGATCATTTTTGCTTACCAGGTGGTTCCAACAGGCAACAACTTTAAAAATTTTAACCTAATATTCTTGTTTCAAGTAATGTGTTAATTTATAATTTAGCCTTTAAGTATAACTATAATACAACACGGTTAAAATCGAATTATGTGAAATTTTATATTATCTACTTGCCGATAATTTATAGATTTAATATTTTTAGCAGCGCTTTGAGGTAGTTTTCGATAGAAATACTGCCCATTGCAGAGGGTCTTATGATACAACTTCCGGAAAAATTTTGGACTGATTTTACTCCCGTCGATCTTATCTGATTTTAGTCAAATTTTCTGAATAATTTATCTAGTAGATATCTCGACTAAGTTCGTTAACTAGCCTGATACGCCATATTTTTTTCAAAATGGCGAACGTTCAAAAACTCGTTCGTAATATTGGTCTTAGAAAAAAATCCTCATTTTTCTTTTCGTGTTTCATCCGGTCCAAAAATAAATAAAACTTTATATTACAAATTCGTAAGTTTCTTCATATTGGAGCAAGAGAAAAATGTAAAATCATACTTTCTTATATAAACGAAATCTAATCTTGCGTCCAGTATCGGAAAAAAAAAACACAATAATTTTAGAATGTAAAAACCGCATGTATGTGACATTGAAATAAATAATGCGTACGATAGGTATTCGTGTGATTTCAAAATAATACAAACATGGACACAATCTATCGTATCAGCAACGTGCCGCAGTCACCAATACTTCGAAGGGTAGGAACACCTGGAGCTGCCTTGTTTAGGCAATCATCCCCCGACCCCTAGATCAAAGGGTAAAGGATAATATGAAAAAGTGCTGCGGGAATATAATTATTCCAAATTTTTTTTAAATATGGCTTGAATTTGCATACAGCATATATATTTGTATATTATTTGTAATACTTATGTTTTTTTGTTATTTTTTTTAAATATGGAATGGTTAAATGGAAGACATGTCACATTACTATTTTCAAATTAAACTATAAATATATAACTGATTGGTATACTTGAAGCTAGACGAAAAGCTTAAACGAAGCTTGAACGCCCGATAATTTTTGCGTTCATTTATTCCATTCATGTTTTTTGTTATGATGTATTTTTATATCATACTCTTGGCGAAGATTATGGAAGTTTATAATTATTTAAAACCTTTATTTAATTTGGACTACAGTAAATTGCGTTACATTATTTTGGGTCGCCCTGAAATAAATCACATAAATATTTATAATCTACAATACATATGTTAACAAAATTTATAAAAAATTGTCAATCACGATATCCAGTGTTATTTACCGTAGCATTTCGATTTGTAAGATCTTTTGAATGAATAAAAAGATGTAAATCAAAATTCGACGAAAAATTATAGAAATACTGATTTCCATCCATTCAAATAATATTATACATCTGTTGATGACATATTGTATTACATGCGTGATTATATTTTTCAAACATGCCTTTTTATGGACATAATATGTTACGGAATAAAATAATAAATCAATTCGAAGTATATAAAATTCCTATAATCAATAACTCACATGTCAAAGACACAACGACAAAGAAGCGGAAAATACTATTTTTACATGTTATATCGTGTCTGAATTCCAAGAATAAGAAAGAATTAACCCAGGAAAATTCACAAATGATATAGTTTATGGAGTGTCCACTGAATGTGAATTTTTATTAATGTAAGTATACACAAATTCAACGAGTAGCACATTACTTGTGGTAAGCACTATACTGTAGATTCATTGGATATAAAATTCACAAGACGCAGATAATTTATTCAGTTTACTCATTTTCCGAAGAAAGGCTAAGGCTGTTAGGTTTTTCTTAATACAGCGATATATTTATTTCCTTACGTTTGAGAACTCATCACGAGGGTAGAGAGAGTGGAGAGAGGAGGTTCCTGGAGGGCGGATAGACGTATAATCTGCATTGAATGCGATAGATTTGTGCATCAAATGTTATGAATGTTGTTATTAGAGAGATATTTTTTTATATTTGATAACATTTAACAAAAAAAAATTTTTAAGGAGAATATGTACATTTTTATTGTGCAGTTGCAGTTTTTTCATAACATAGTTCTGTGGTATTTTAATACAAATTAAATGTATCAATTAGGAAGGTATACAGAAAAAATTAATTAATCAAAAAAATATTCTTTTACTACCAGGATTCGAACCTGGATCTTTCCCTATTCGGGGAAACGCGTTATCCACAGTTACACCACGCCAATAGAGTAAGTTGACGACAAATTTTCTAACTTACATACTTTAGCTCTTTCAAATTGATACATCGGTTATTCATTTTTTTTTAAGGCCATCACCTTTTGCGATAAATCTCAAATTCTTTTGTGTAATCTACGCTAGGAGACGCTAAAAATTAATTCACCACTTTTTTATTCAGTTTGCATAAACTTTGATACAACTAAATATATTAAGGAGAACACATCATTATTGTGATGTTGCAGTTTTTTCAGAACATACTTCTGTGGTAGTTTATTTATTTATGTTATATATTATATTTTTATTGCGTGCAGTTGGTACTTCAGCGCGCTAAGCTAGTGTTATGAGCCGCCACTGCTCATATGTAGCTATTTATTTTAATGCTTAAATTGATAAAATTTAATAAACTCTATTAAAAACAAGTCATTATCATTTCACGCGATGTCTAATTAAATATCCATTGATTTGACCTTCGCAAAAACTAATCAGTAAAATGCGACTCATTAAAATGTGCACACTGCGCCATATTTCCAAACCTTTTATTACATTTCGTCGTACTGTAGACAAATAGTGGAATGTTAACGCATCGCGTACATTTGTTATTCAGGGTGTAATGGTTCAGGCGTGACAAACATCTGGAAGTGGTAGAAAAAGATCAAGACGGAAAAATATAACGTCTTCTTTTATCCTATATTCAAAGGCGGCCACCGATGCGACACGACTGTCCGAATTTCCCACCCGTGAAGCTATCTACTACTTATACCTATAAACGATGTTTAGATATAAATTTATGTATACAGGTGTTCAATTTAATGTAATATAAAATTTTAAACTAAATTTTTATACAACATTTTTTGTTCAGAATTTTACGTTATATCTATGGTATCTAATAATAAGCTTTACCTATTAAATACCGCTTATTCAGCTCCTCTCAGATCTTATTCTCTTGCGAAATTTATTATCTTTATAAAAATCAAATGCGATAACATGTGCACACTGTACTCTATTTAAAAAGAGTAATTTATTTTATCCATAATTTATAATCTCCTTACTCGTTAATGTATGTACATTATTTATTAAAAAATTTGAAAATTTGAAATATGACTAACACATTCTCCACAAGACAACGTGTAAAATACTTGTATGTGATGAATGCTTGGAACAAGTAGATGAGCTTGTGTATTTGGGAAGTATGTTTGATAGAAACGGAAAGGCTGTGAATGATATCGAAAAGAGGGTGACTGCAGGACACAATGTGAACGACGCTTTGAATGGAATTATAGCTAATGGGAACTTGTCAAAGAAGCAAAACTAGGGGTACACAATGGAGTTCTGGTACCGACATTTATGACGGAGTAAAGAATTAAGAAATAAGGAAATAATGTAAAGCTGATAGTGAGTAAGATTAAGAAAAGATCACTAACGTGGTTTGGTCATATGAAACGGATGAATGAGGAGAGAATGGTAAGGAAGATATATGACGCAAGTGTTGATGACACCAGAAATAGAGAACGTTCGCGGAACCCTTGGCATGACCAGGTAAACCGTATACTGGAGGATGGTCCTGTTAGAAGCCTCAATAATCGGCGAGCTTGTATGAGAAAATGTATGAATGTGGATGAGCCGAGAACTGTGTGTCAGGACAGAAGAGTGTGGCGCTCTATCCTTTATGGTAAGTTAATTTTTTATTTTAGCATATTTTAACACAGACCATCTTTTATGTCAAATTTATCACGGAACTACGTTATAAAAAGTGCAATAGAAAAGTGCACTATATTTTATAAAAGATTTGCGGATGATATGTAAGGTATAATATGTAAGATCATTGTTACTAGTAGTAAGTGTCATTGCAGACGCTAACGAGGCAGAAATATTTACACAAAACAAAAGAAACCTTTGTAAACTTAAAATAAATAAAAAAATGTATGTAATGATTTGGTAGAGCGGGATATACCGAAAAAAAACATATTCTTATTAAAAATAAGAGACATTTTAATCAATTTGATTTCTCTCCATCAACAGATTGTATACAAAATAAAAAATCCAATCGAACGAATATAGTAAAGTACTTACCATGTAATATAGTTAAAATATTCATTTTTAACACCACCCTTTAAAACTTTTTTCCACCTGACAACATCGTCTCGCGGTTTTTTTAAATTCTTCCCCTTCCGCCACTCAAGGATCGATCTTTTGTATCTCTCTTATCGATGTATCTACCCTTCCATCCTAATTCCACATCAAATCGAAAAGTAAAACGGGTCCTTCACCCTTTTTACTTGAACAAAACTGGTCTCTCGACCGCCAAGGATTTGAAATATTTCAATTTCGAAGGAGTTTTGACCACGCGGACATATCTTAAACGGAATGTGCAACGTTCCAAAAAATACCTGTGACGTATTCGATTGAACTGAAGTGTCACGAGAAAATCAAGGAACAATGCTTTGTAATAAAATTGACGTTCTGTAATAAAAATGTATTAAAAAATATCATTCTCTGGGCGATCCCTGCTGTCTAGTGGTAAAACATTAAACTAACGGCCCACGAGTCAACTAGTTTGATTCCCATTCTTTCATTTATTCATTATTTTCTATTCTCTCCTCACTCAAACGTTTCACATGTCTAAAATAGCTTAAAAACCATTTCTTAATTCTATAAATTGTTTATTCTTAAATGGAAAGATTCAAATTCAATAGAAACAAAATAAATTTGACGTAGAACGCTTACTAATGGCACGTACATGAATGAGAATCCTCTCAGAGTTTCTCATCGATAGGGTGGAATGAACGGAATCCTCTCATCGATAGGGTGGAATGAACGTTTGCATTCTGCTTAAATTTTGTATAAAATTTGTTCTTATTTTGGATATTATAACCAGTAAAAACTAGACCATAAAAAGACACAGCACCATTTCCGACGCAAACCAAACGCCATTGCGAAACGGGTTCATGAACAAGGAATTGATTTAACGATGTGTTAAATAGTTTTTAATCTGATTATTGCTATTAAAAAAGTGAAAAACAATATTTATACAATAATATTCAAGAGTGGCTTTTTAATATGACTCAGCAAAAAAATGTATTTAAATATCTTGGAGTAGCACAAATAATGCAGGCGTTTTTAAGATTTATTTGCTTTTAAAACCTGTAAATAAACATTCATGAAAAACCTCTTAGCTCCCTATTTTTTTCTCTCAAATGTTAGTAATTTCATTTACTAAATAAATAAAAACTATATCAATTTCGTTTATTTCCATCTCAGATGAAAAAATCTACCTACCTACACGTACGATTATTGACCCATTGTGCGTGGATTAAGTAAGATTTTAAGCTTAGTGTGGTGTGTACCATACAGGGGGTTGGGGGTTTTGCATTGTATCCCCGAATCCGATTAGCCGAAGAGGAACGATGGCTGCCCGGCACTGCGACCACAACCCCTTTGGGTTCGACCAGAAACGGGTAACACAATAGATGCGCTCCTGTTTACCAATCAGCTTGATACAGGGTAATCGGATAAATTGTTACTACTAAAATATGTTCTAAGTAAGTATATATAATATTTTTGAAACTAATCATTTTAAGGGTGTCAATTTTTTAACGATTTGCGTAATTTTGCAGGAGACAATTATGCATTTATGCCGAATGAGTTAAACTGATTGACTTAAATAATATAGCAATATGGCTGAAGAAAAATTAACTAAAATTAAATATAAACAAAATAAATTCATGAATATTGGGAAAATAAAAATACCAAATACACTAGCAATTATCATAGATGGTGAAAGTTTGAAGGAAGTGACTGAAATAAAATATTTGGGAGGCATGCCACATTCAAAATTGAATTTTTGTTAAAATACATGACACGTGACTAAAAAGATTACTAAAAAATCTTACTTCTGGTAAGGATCAGAAGATTCATTAGTACTTAATAGTATATGACTGTTATTATTTCTCACATAAGCTACACTGCAGCAGCATTTTATTTTTAACTAATGAGGAAGAAATACAACAATTATCAATTCTACAAAGTGAAGCTTTGAGAATAATACTGTGAAAAAATATTATAGATTACTCGGCTCAGTACAATAAAATATATTTCAATATTATGATATTTATTTTTAAAATCCTCTCTAAAAAATATTAGCAGAATTTATAAGAAAAATTAATGCAAATTAACATGAGCACGAACATCATACAAGAGGAAGAGATAGACTGAGACTGCCATTCAGGAAGAAGGCTATATTAGAGAATATATATTATAAGATATTAAGAGAATATATATATACGAGCATTAACATATGGCGTCTTTTCTACCGTATTTTTTGAGTGGAAACCTCAAATTAAACACACACTTATGTATACACTATTTTAAGAATAAATAAATAAATTTTAAATCAATATTTTTGTAGTTACTATATAAAACCGCAAAAGTATTCCCTTTCCCTTAACCTTTTTAAAATATGGTTTAACCGCTTCTGGACATGTATCCTATCTTAACGTGACGTAAATCTGCAGTCTATGTGAGTAAAAGTCAAAATGTACAAAGGAGTCGGATAAGGACGTGTACTGCCTCCGGATCTCTTCAATAACTATGGGGCATACATAATGAGGATACGGGGAAGACAGGAATAGGCAGCAAAATGCTTTCCAATCTTCGATTTGATGATACCATACTGATTGCTACCGGTGAAGACAAAATAGCAGAACTTATCTGTAAGATTGAAGAAAAGAGCTGGTAATGGTTCTTGAAATGAATAAAAGCAAGACAAAAATACTATCGCTTTGACCAAATGCCGAGAAATAATTAGATCAGTGATTTTATAATTTTATATTATTAAGAAAGATTCTCTACAACATACAGGAAAAGAACTCTTTCATTATTTGGGCATAATGCTAGAAGCTGCAGAGATAGCCTGGATAAATTAGTGATCACAGGCAACATACAGGGACGGGCGGCGAGAGGTTGATCTCTAATGAGATGACTAGACCAAGTCCGAGAAATGAGAGGAGTAAATAAGACTCAAGATTACAAATCGTGAAGGCATGCAGTTCGCCCTATAGAAGCAGAATAGAGGACCGCGATACTCAGTCATGAGCACATCAACCGACAAAGAGACGTGACTAAAATATCAAGCCACAAAAAAGATAATTGAAGAAATGAAATAATTGTTAGGAAATGTATTAAAGGAAATGTGAAATAGTCACTTCAAAAATGTAAAAGAAAATAATTACAATCTTGGGTGGAAAATATTAAGTTTACTGATTTAAAAAACGTTATGCCACATTGAAAGTTTTTCATTCCCAAATGGGATAATTTCATAAAAATGGTGACCATTTATTGACTGACCCGTGACCCTGTACGTGACCTCAATGTTTATGGCCAATACGGTGAACCGAACCGCAGGATATAAATCCGATTAATCTAGGAACAAAGAAACGTAAAAATAATATGCCTGTGGGGCTATTTGTAAGTAATATATTTATTTATCCAACTATACTTTTCTTTACAGGTATTTACTATAATATTACGAAAAAACAAGTGAAGGTTTTGATTCTAAGAGAGGGTTAGTTAACAAACATCTCAATAATAATAAAAGTATTATATTTAGGAGTAACCCTATCCGATTTTTTTAAATCTCAATGCCCAAAGACGAAAGTCTGACGAGGCACAAAGAAACCTAAACTACGCTTCAAGCAACGTGATCAAATAACCTCGTAAAATTGTTGATTTCTCAAGTGAATAAAATACATTTTTTAAATTTATTTCATTTCAAACTAAAAGAAAGAAATTTAAGGGCTTTCTTAGTATTGGCAGGCAAGTACCTAATTATTAAGTATTATTCGTTCAAATCAATACCAATTTTTCATAAATTGACATAGAAAAATAAAAAAATTATCTTAATATACACAATTTTTAATGGTATTTTTAAATAAATATTTTTTTATTATGTTTACTCTATGTACTACTAATATATTATAAATAACGAATGAGTGAAAAGGTTTAAATAGAAAAACGGCGAGTCACGATCGAGATAGCTCAAACGCACATTTTGATCTTGCAAAGACGTGATCAAACATTGGTCAACGACAGTGTCAGGTGACACAATGTGGAAATAAAATTGAACCAACTACTCTCAAAACAAATATATCTCTATGGATACTTGGATCTTTTTTAATACCCGTTTACTTATGTATCGTATCCATGTTTATTTTCGTATCCACGTTAAATTTTTATGAGATTTTCGTCTCGAGACGTGGATTATGCTTGCATGAGATTTTTTGGAGACGACTCTCGGCTTTCTTAGACCACCGTGTATACGCCAAGTCTCGGTGATTCAAGCACCGCCAAGGTTAGATTTGATATTTATTTTGTTTCGCGCCTTTTCACGCTTCCTTTTTGTTGTCTAAACGTCAAACATCAGTACGTTGATCGTTGATGTTCCGTTAGTCCATTGGGTCAATTAGAACCAAACCATAACTGTGAATCTCTCCTTCTTGGTCGGTGTGCTCATGACTGAGAATCGTGGTTCTCTATTCTATTCTGTTTCTGCAACACAAACTGCTCGCCCCCAC
Organism: Eubasilissa splendida; assembly: GCA_031772225.1. Lineage (NCBI taxonomy): Eukaryota > Metazoa > Arthropoda > Insecta > Trichoptera > Phryganeidae > Eubasilissa > Eubasilissa splendida. The sequence continues at coordinate 26,003,600 of CM062850.1, read as the reverse complement.
TCTCAGTGATTCTGGGCCTTATTTAGTGCGACGTATAGCGAATCTCTGGCCATATTTCAGGTCTGTCTGGTCTGTCCTTACCTTTCGCCCTCCATCCTTATACCTGTGAATAATGTCGGTGAAACGTAAGCAATATTCGTAATTTTATATCTTCTGTTCGTTTAATTTTTCAGAATAAATAGCTGTAGTTATCTACGTTTCTAGTTGCACGTTTCACGACTGTTATAAAATCGAACGTCATGCACGCAGATTTGATTTTTTTTCTCGTCCTATCAGTGTCTATCAAAGTCCTATCAAAGTGATCTTACTATACTGAAATTTATCTCAATTAAATCTCTGAGACGTATCGTATTCTATGAACACGGGTCATTAGATGCCGGAAATTTTTATCTACATTTATTACGTACAAAAGGTATTTAAAAATAAAAGTAATGTCGTTAATTCAAACCCTTAATATATATTGCATTTTTTCATAAAGCGATCTTGCTTGTGATTGGTGTTAAAAAGTTAAACATTGAAACGGCCTTAAAGTTGGAACATTTTGTTTCAGCTCGTTCTGCGTGGATAGGGTAATCCTGAAACATAACTCTTAATTTCTTCCCCGATTACAGTAAAGCTGAGCACTCTACCTTATTTTTTCTTTCATAAGGGTTGGATAAAATAAAAACGACAAAAAGAAATGAGAAACTTAGAAAGGAGGAGCTATTGGAAAAGTGGGATGGTAATGATAGATAAATGACTCGATGATTTTTATTAGCCCTATAAAATGAGATTTAGTATCAGTAGGTGAAAGAAAGATGATAAAAATCTCATATTTATTTTTGCATCAAATAAAAATGGAAGATTCTCGTTATTATTAACTTTACTATTAAATATGTTTAGGTTTTATTTATTTAGACTTTATTGACATACAATTTTTTGTTGTAACAGAGGTGAATATATTATAATATAACATGATAAACATAAGATACAATTATATTGCAATTAAATACTCATAGTTTATTGTGTGGGATGGAGTAGACTCCACCTCTGATATATACAGCGTTGTCCTGGCTACTTTACTAAACTGAAGTCTGTGTTAAAGTAGCCAGTTTTTTTCGGCTGTTGTGGTGTTATTTAATAAAGTTTCGACAGAAATAAAAATAAAGATAAAAAAAAGAAGAATTTTTAAATAAAAATGTAGTGGGAGTATTGTAGAACTAGTGAATTATTAGTGTAGGCACTGTATAATGATTATGATAAAATGTTGGATAGCGATGTTTCTAATTGCTCTCTACTCAATTCGATCATATATTGGGTCCATATTTGTGTAATCTTATTGAAGTTGAACGATTTCCAGTTGGTACTGAGTGTGTTGTACAGTTTCGAAGCTAAGAACACGTAGAATCTTTGATAAAATGTCGTTGTTGCTCTCGGAACTGGCGTGTAGATGTTCTAACTAAATTCGTTATTCGTCATCCTGACAGATGCTGTATGGAAGAATTATAAAGAAAGTGTTATGTATTTATTTGTTTTATTTATGTACTAAGAATAAATAAGAAAGAAATAAAGTGACAAGTGCTAAATTAAATAAATATAAATTCTACTAGAGATCTTCATATGTCTTAAATAGATTAATTGGATTACTAGTATATAAGACCCACCGACTGAAGCGAGAAACGTACGTAAGACTGCATTTAATAATACTTACATTACATCATTACAATTTTGAAATTTCTAAGAATATTAATGGACTTATTTATCTTGAAATTGAAAAATGTACATTTAGAATTAATAGGTCACATATCTACCTAATGCATATAATTTAAGATAAATTGACTTTTCACTCTAATGTGATGTGTAAGTTTTTTTCAACTTTCCGTATGCGTAATACGCAGAAGGTCATTAATAGGTCTGTAATAATAATTGATGAACAATTTAAATTATTTAAAAATGCCAAAAAGTTAATAATACCAGCCCAACACAAAATCATTTAGAAATAAAATATAATTTTAATGAGAACACATTTAATAAAATGGATGTATTTGGAGGTATTTGGGATTCATTGCAATATATAATTGATCGCTTTTAAAAATGGATTAATAGATGTATCAATTATATATTTATTTATTTTTTGGTCGTCTAATTAGTTTTTTCGGTTTTGTTAAATATTTATTATACAATAAAAAAATTAAACAAAAATTACAACACCTCGATCAATTATGTATTCTCCATTATTATTCTGAACTTCATCCCACCTTACAACCGATTTGCCTTTTCTATAAAAATCGGCTGGTCATCGTCGTTGTTGAACGTAACGCCACACACTAATCATGATCTTCTGATGATAGAGACTATGCTTCGGTCCAGGTGTTGCTGCCTCATCGCCTCACTCACTCCTTCCTTTGCTTCATATTGACGTATAGACACCATTTTTCATTACCAGTGACTATGCGATAGAGAAATATTTGTTTGTGCCCGTGAATGCTTTCATGCCGCGCAAACAAATCCGACTTCAATATTAAAGCGCCGGAAACATTGGAACCTTGATTAAAGGCGAAAAGAAGTAAATGACAAAAATGTTTATTTTTCTCAACTTGACACTCCATTATTTAAACTATAAGATACAAGAAAACAGCGACACTGATGTTTTAGAGTAGAAAAAATGGTATCGAAAAGTATGTCGTTTTTTGTCACAATAAACAAAATAGCGGGAAAACAAACAGCATTTCAAAAAAAATCGTAAAGACTTTCAAATTTGATCAGTAATAGATTGATATGGAGAAATGGTAACGCATTTCTCCGGATAGGAAAAGTTCCGGGTTCGTATTCGGAACAACCAAAATATTTTTTCGATAGATTTTTTCTTTATATCTTTCCAATTGATTCATTTTATTTGTATTAATATAATATCCTACTGTCGAAACATAATTTTTAAAAATTGTTTTCGTTTTTATGCTTATAAGTATGACATAAAAATTATTATATGCTTGACTTTTACGTTCATTCATCCCAGGATATTATGCTTTTAAACAGATATATGTTCTATTTTTATTTTCATTTTGCTTTAGCATTATAATTATACACACAATATATTCATCATAACACCAGATTTTTCTATTACGGCCCGCGTCCATGGATGAAATTTTAATTAGATTTTCATCTCAAAACAATCTTTGAGATAGGGATTATGCTCCCGTGAGATTCTTTATAGACAATTCTCCGCTTTCATAGCCCACAAAGTACATATTATATACAAGCCTTAGAAATTTGAGCACTGCTGCTTGCCTCGTGCTTTACTTCATGCTTATTATACGTCAAACATCAGTTTATTATTGTTTCGTTCGTCAGTTGAATAATTACGAATCTCCCCAGCTACACTATATATTTTGAAACTTTAAACATTAAATATTTAACTTTAAACATTAATGATTCGAGTCCCGTATCAGATATTTATCAGTCAACAAATTTAATTAAAATCAATCATGTATTACCAAAGCTTTCTAGAAGGAATTAATAGACCGCGAACAAACTCGTTTGAATTTATTTTAACAAGATGATAGGGAATCGTGCTGTGTAAAAATCTAAATAAATAATACTAATCAAATCTGGTGACGTGAACTCGCCCCTAACTGCAAAACACACTAATCTGTGCCTGTACTGCACCAGAGAGAACGACCAACGCAGAAGTCAACTGATAGTTAACAGGATTAACGTCCGCGAGCCGGGGTACCGTTGCAAATCTATTTATTTACACGGTTGCCGTTTGATCTGTCACATCAATTTGCAAATAGATAACGCGGTTACTCTCACGTGACGTATGAACACAATTATGAATTCGACATGTTTGGAAATTCAAATTCTACGGAAGAGAGGACAATGGATATTTAACCGCGTAATTTTGTTACCGCCATATTAAACTATTATTAATTTAAATCCAAAAAACAATCATTGGTATTTGAAATACAGCTGTTGAGACGTATTCTAAATATTCGTTTTCGCCTGGGTTGACTGCGTTACCAATGAGAGTTAAATGAACTAATTAAACGTATAAATAAGTTAATAGAACACCTATCAAACGGAGGAAAGGTGCATGTTTCGGACACATTTTCCGCGAGGTGATTATGCAGGAGAAGATAGAAGGCAACATAGGCATAGATAGAAGATATTATCTTGGCTGCGTTACCTCGGAACGTAATTCAATGTCCAAAATATCAGCTCTCATTTGTTACATCTTACAGAATAAATATGTCAATTAGAAAGGTATATAAAAAAATTCAATTTATCGAAAAAATACTTTTGTTGCTACCGTTTTGTGCTAAATTTGGAATAATAGATGTATCAATTTGAAGAACTACGGAATACAGAACTACAACTACAGTTCGAAAATTTGTCATCAACTTACTACGTCGGTGTTGTGTAATCGTTTAACGCATTTCTATAGATAGGAAAGGATCCAGGTTCGAATCCCGGTAGCAACAAAAATATTTTTTCGATAAATTGATTTTTTTTTATATCTTCCTAATTGATATATTTAATTTGTATTAAAATACCACAGAACTATATTCTGAAAAACTGCGACTTTACATGAATAAATCAGTACCTACCTACTGCAACTTGGTCGTCAATCTTCGATAATAATAATAAAAAACTTTAAATAATTAATTTAAGTACTACTTAAAGTAATTTCTACTGCATGAATTTAAATGAAAAAGACGTGCTCGTTGGATTTGCGATACGATAATCGAGTGATCGAGAGTTCGAGTCTCATCTTGGGAGGCAAGGTGGTTACTTCTATTTTCATTGTACATTTGCTTAGTTTAATTTGAAAATAATAATACAAGAGATGTATTAATAAAAAAAGTATAGTTGATATACAATCTCTAACAATTTTATGTACATCTATTGTAAGAAGTATGCTGGAATTTAACTTCACTCTGTTGTCTCCTACTATGGCTCACATATTATAAAAATCGAAAAAGTGCAACATAAATTTCTAAGATTTATCCATTTTCAATTACATATTTCTATAGAAAATATAAATTACGATTATTTAATGAGTCTACTTTATTTGAAAAAATTAGCCTGGAGAAGAGATAAGAGATAATTATCAATAGCATGTTAGACTGCCCTGAGTTAACACAAATGGTTTCGTATAAAGTACCAACTCAAACGAGACAACATGAAGTGTTCTCTGTAGGTACACATAGAAATAATGATGCTATTAACTCCCCAATATCGCGGATGCATCGGCTCGGTAACAAGTTGAATTTCGTTAACATTTTTCGTTGCAGGAGCATACCTGAATTGAAGAAATATTTGTACTTAAATTATACTTAGTTTTTTATTTTATGTTACATTGAAATGTTATATTTTAATGAAATAAATTTTTATTCTTTTGTAAAAGCCCACAAGGGTGTTGATGGAAATAAATAAATAACCAGCATTGCACGGGTAGTAACTCCCCCACACTCGCCACAGCACTTCACATATCACATATCTCCTCCTCCGCACCCACCGAAATATTAACTCAAATAACCTTTGAAAAACATAAATTTTCTATTCCCACGCCCTGCCTTGTGTTATCCACAGTAAAATAGTACCCCAAGTATGCTCTGTAATATGTCCTTAGAATCATTTATCTCGCCAGGCGTGGCATGCATAGAACGTGATATTGAAGAAAATATATTTTATGTGTTAAAAAATTTATCGTATAACGGAATTATAAGAGCAATAATCTGTATTTTTTAATACAAAATGTGGATTTTGTATTATTTGTTGCACGAAACACGTACATCACGTTACGTGTACCGCGTTAACCTTTACCATACCATGCTATAAAGTACCCGATCGCAGCTATGCTGTCAACTCGTGTTACCGTAAATAACAATTAAAAAATATATTTTTATTAGCTTAAATGACTTTAATGGCACAAATTTATTCTAAATACTGAGCATTCAAATTTGAAAAAATGATTAATTACATAATTTAGAGCATTCATTAAGTCCTATACAATGTGTCCTTCCTTCTTATCTCTCTTCATTTAATTAGTGAGAAAGAGATAATTATATTTGTATGTTTGTTGTTCTTTTCACTGTGAAAATAGTATGTGATCTCTGTCTTTCATATCACAAATGGTATTTTTACCAACGTATTAATTTTATAACGGATTGAATGGAAAAAATAATTGTTTTTGTACGATTCCCTTTTCATAATTGGATTTTCACTAGTCATTCCTAAGCGCTAATATTTTCTTTAGGATTATCTAAAATATGAATTTTATGTTGCATGTATTTACCGAAGTATTACAGGTTTAATTATGATGGTAGACCTGTGTTACTGCATGGTTTGGGAAGGGTTAAGGAAGCTCAGGTATTGATAACGTAGATGCGAGAAACGATAAAGAAAGATAGTTATAATGCATTTCCATATCCAAATAAAACCATCGTTTTATATAGAAATATACATATTATCGATATAAAATAGAAATAGTCTTGCTTATTTAAGGCTCGTGCTGAATATTCAGATCGTATAAATATTTCGCTTGGATTCTACTTGAGAGGGAGGGTTTCATCAATAACAATAGGGCAGTCACACTCTGAATGAAAATCACTTGAACCATTTTTATGCACATATTTTTTAATGAAAACACACTTGTAAAGATTTTATTTAATTTGTATTAAATAGCATCTAATTTATTTTAAAATATATGTATATTGTGAAGTTAAGAATGCTGGGTCATAAAATCAATTTCAAAATTTATTTTGTGTATCTAATTTATTTATATTTGAAATGTGAACGAAATTTATGATTTTGCTACATACGAGTTAAGTTTGTCGGTTATTTTTTTCCTACAAACGTCGGTGTCGTATCAAATCAGTCGTACGAATGCATGTGCAGCTCAAATATACGTAATTCAAATTATTAAATATAACAAGTTGATTTATCAAAATTCACAATTTTTAATATAAAATATGTTTTTTCGGAGGTCTCCCTAGAAAAATGTGTCACGATATCGTGTTAAAAAAGTACGCAAAATTGTATAGAATAATATGCAACAAACAATATGAAATATATACTTGAAAGGCATATCGTTTTTATTTTTCACAAAACAGAAGAACAAAGTCTGAACTTGAAATAAAATTCAGATGATGTTTGAAGAGACCAAAACAAAATATAATCGGGGCGACTCAGAAAAAACATATTTTATATGCAAGGATGGTGTCTCCGAGTGTTTTAAGGCTGGATTTTTCTATTCTGTGTCCCAAAACTTTTCAAGCGACCAATAATATGCACAGCTAAAAAAACGTATAAAATGACTCTTGATCAAACGAAAACACACAGAATTCATTTGCATATTTGTATTTGCGTTTTCGCAAGGCTCGTCTGCGGTTGGCATGGCTCAACCGTAGATCCTATCTATGACAATGACGTCCGTATCAAAAAAACATTACGAAAATTCAGGGAGAGGATTTATTGGAACCGCAAATCATTCATTCGGAAGATTATTCGATCGGATGGAGTTGTCACTGCCAAGTAGACTTGCTAGATACTTTCAAATTTATTATAAGATATTATTGATGTTATTTTACTAATTTCGACAATCCGATGCAACGTCATGCCTTGCGTCAGTGCGGTGCATAGGTCACGTCACATTCGCTGTTGAACGTTATGATTTCACTGAAAACTTTTATAGAAATAAATATTGGCTCTGATATAATTTCGAATAATATACAGAAAAAAGATACATTTGTCTATTAATATTATTGACCCTAATCATTACGAAAATTATCATTTAAAAAATTAAAATCAATTTCTGTATATATAGTTTCAGTTAGATATCTTCTGTTTACGCGCTTTTATACTTCGATATATAGGCCTGGTATAAAATTTTGAATATATTTGTTCTATTTGTGTGGATTTAAAAACAGAAAACAAAAGCAAAGCTGCTACGGGGTAGAGACAGTTTTTGCGATTCGGACGGACTTTTACGGCGGCGATATAAAAACATTTTGAATTATATACTTTCGGATTATCGGTTGTGAGAAGGTTTTCGGTGGCTGACCAGCATATTTAAGGACCATCAGACTACAATGAGAGCGACGTCGGCGTCTACCAGCACAGGTTCACAGAGGTTTGTGTATTTTGGATTTGCGTAGATTGAATTACTGTATTCAACATTACCTATAGAACTAGCTATCGAAGTATTTACGCCAACATCTTGTATCATAATCTATTTTCTAAAGTGCTGAAATTTATTTGTATGGAAATATATTATATTATTACTAGCTGAGTAGTGGTCAAGGGGTTTGACTAGATTTCAATTTCTTTGAATTTGATTGTAATCAATGAAAATGTGTGTTAATCTATTCTTCAATATAATTCGAGAACGAGTTTAACCCTTCCCAAACCATGCAGTAACACAGGTCTACCATCATAATTAAACCTGTAATATTTCGGCAAATACATGCAACATAAAATTCATATTTTAGATAATCCTAAAGAAAATATTAGCGCTTAGGAATGACTAGTGAAAAATCATTTATGAAAAGGGAATCGTACAAAAACAATTATTTTTCCATTCAATCCAATGTAAAATTAATTCGTTGGTAAAAATACAATTTGTGATATGAAAGACAGAGATCACACACTATTTTCACGGTGAAAAGAACAACAAACATACAAACATTGTATACATTGTATACGACTTAATGAATGCTCTAAGTTATGTTATTAATCATTTTTTCAAAATTGAATGCTTAATATTTAGAATAAATTCGTGCCATTAAAGCTATTTAACCTAATAAAAACATTTTTTCTAACAGTTATTTACGGTAACACGAGTTGGCTGCGTTCGGGTATTTTATATCATGGTATGGTAAAGGTTAATTATTCTCTTCTTCAATATTAGCAAGATTACTTTGTGACTAACAAAACATTTTGTTGATCAAATTGTTATTGATCAAAAATCAACATGTTTCGGTGCCTATGGATTCTTATTCTATTCTTCAGGAAACAATATATACCAAAATTAAAAATACAAGCATAGATAAAAACAACACTAAAGTATAAGTGATGGGGTAACTAAGTAGGAACTACTGTGAAAACAAATTTAAAAGGTGACTATTTGGAAAAATGATTTGGTTATTTATAATATTTAGCATGATATTAACACTTTTTCTTGTTTCTAAAATTTCAAATTTATATAAATGTAAACCCCTAGTATTTGTATGTATAATTTATAAACCCTTGTTAATATAAAAAGAATGGTTTTGTTTACAAAAGGTGATTGGCGAATTTAGAATAGTTGATGCTGTCTATTCTTTGAACTAGTTGTTTACGTTTTGTGGAGACCGTCATTGGTCTGCATGCGTTTTCCTTTAATTTCAGGAAAAGATGGAAGTCCGATGGCTCTAGGTCCAGACTATATGGAGGATAGACCTAAAGATCCTACTCAAACTTCTGCAGCTCTTAATCACAGATCGCACCTTGTAATCGGTGGGATTAAAATAGACAAGGTTAATAAAATACTTATGTGGTAAAATAGTTATGAATTGATGTATGTATCGATACTATGGAGCAGGTATGTTGATTGATGTAGATGAATGTACGTGTGTGGGTTTAGCAGATGAATCAGAATGTTGTGGTGTGAATACTGAGTGCCCCAATAACCACCCAATCACTCACATGTTCATTTGATTATGATCGCAGAGTGTGTGTGTAAGCATGCGTGACTAGAGCAGGTTGAAAAGGAGAAACTACTTACGGTTAACACAAGCTTAGTGTTGAGCACAATTGTAAATTAAATGAAATGACTACTCGTTTCCTGGAGATGGTATCTGGAAGACGGTAGCGAGAGGAGTGGAGCTCACGAATGGATCTTCCAGATGGTTGCGGTCGGATATTATTGGCACCCGACGTCGGTTATTGTAGCGTCGGTACTTGGTGTATTTTTGCGACTGTTGGTAGCTCTGATTTTTCGCACCGGTAAATGATGAGATGCGTTCAGGGGTTATCAGTGTTAATGGTGACTGTAGAGGCGATAGATCTCCACATATAATCACGTTTGATACACTGAAAAGCTCGGAACTGACAGACAAGATCATAACGTTCAAGTCCATAGTGCCAACACAACGTTGTTAATATGTATACCCAAACGATTTTTACTTTAAAAATATTCTACGTAAAATACATTACTGTAAATTTGTTTATTCTATCGACCACACCAGGTTGTACAATTAATTATTGACCTTTACTCGACACCTTCCTACACAAACACAGAAAACCGTCCACGCGTGATCGCTAATCACCTCATTTACCTTTAACTAAATAACCTTTAAAATTATGGTTAACCCTTAGAAATATTAAAGCGTGGGCGACTAATAATATTAAATCACCAGTTTTGAAACAAATTGTTAAATATCACATGTTAAATATCCCATTAATATTACATGTTTGTATATTATAATATTTACGCGAAGTAAATAGAAAATATATTAATGGATGTTTTCGCTTTCAAATATCGTTACTACTGGCTTGAGTTTTATTTATTTTTATATTATTTGTCACTATATAATACAATGTAAAAATCTGTTTAGACTGTGTGTGTAAATATATATTTGGAGGTGTGTTAACTAATACTTTTTTATAAAGTATAGGGTAGACCGGGGTCAATTGTATCAAATGCGTTTTGCAATTTTTTGCATCGTTGCTATAAGAAAATAATTTTCTAAACAATAAACAATTTAGTTGAACCCAGGGGTCGGGGTCAGTTGTACCAGTAGAGGAATTGATTATAATACAGAATTAGTCGCACTTTAATCATTTTGGCGAAGAAAACAAGTTTCTTTATAGTTTTCTAAAATTTTAGTTCAAAGATTCAACTACATTTAACATAATACATAATGTATCTTAGCTCACGAAAATTCTTACAATTTTTGTTAATTGAAGTGTCAGTATAAACATTTATTATTTTAATATAATAAAATGACAAAACAAACATACATTAATATCTTAAAATATTTAAATCTCAATAAACAACGAAAAAACATTTTTTTACTTGTGCAATGTGGTACAACTACTCTCCGACGGTCATTTCAAATTAAAATATATAATTTCGATTGTTTCCTACCCACAGGCGTTTCAAAACCCGTCATAAAATAAACACAAATATCGAAATAAATGTGTGGATTAATAAAATGATAAAAACAGAGCATATAAATCATAATATTCAACCATTAATCTGATCGAAAAAACTTACTTTTGGCTCACAAAAAAATAATTTTACAAATGCAACCGTCTGCGTTCTGTCAAGTCCTGTGAGCGACTGAAGACAAGTCCGTACATGTTAAACGCGCCTCCTTACGGCGTGTCATATATGTACCTACTATAGTTTACGAGTTATTTACATTGGTACTTGATAAGATAAGATCTCGTGGACTGCATCGATTACAATAATGATTAGGTGACGGAACTCGAAATGCATTCAGGAAAGAAAATAATGGCAGGTAGATCTGACCTACCTTGCTCTAAAGTCCTGGGTTGGACGTCATTTTCACCTCCAGTTGACATTGCACCATTTTAGTGGAGAACCGAGATATCGCTGCACTTCCCGAACTGTTTTGAACACCGTTTTTTTTCGTGTCCTAGCGTTACGTAAAAAAGAACACAGATCTTGACTGGTTCGTGTCGAAGGCAATCAGTCCCCAATCGCGAAATCCCAACGTATGATTAAGTAGAAATATATAAGTAAGTACAAAATATCTGAGAGTAGGTACTCACTGCTCAACTGCACTACTGCCCCCCTGTAACAATTGATCCCATTCTACCTACCTACAAAAAAATTACCTTACTGAATTCACCGACTAAAGCCAAATACATACAAAATGTTTAAAGTTGAAAAATAAAAAAGTACTCAGGAATGTGAACAGCAATATTAAGTGCGTAAAAAAGACGCTTCACCAGTACTGTCACTGACCCGTAACAGCACGATGCACGATCGTCTCATCCTGCAATAAAATCCAGCCACAGCCCTATCAACAAAATATTATTCCGATTCTTCCCATATATTATGTCAAAATGACATTACTGAAACGTAAATATATTAAAAGACGACCCGAAAAATACAACGTGTGGATGCGTTGTATCTGACCGAGAGACAAATGAATTACGCTCAAAATCACGACCGAATCGATCGCTAAATCTTGAGTCACCTCACTATCATGATTTGAATATCTAGAAATATCGTAATATATTTATTTGGTTGATGAATCGTGATTTAACGCATGTGCATAAACAATGAAATATTCATAAGAATGACGTTATAATTCTTGTAAGCGACATCTATAGATCTGCCAAAACGTTTTAACGCATGAGACCCGCAATAGCTGAAATTTGACCGAAAAATATTTTTTTGTCTATGTTTTCATAGCTTGTCATGGTATTAAATAGATTAATAATATATTAGTTATTTATGCTAGAATATTTTTTTAACGCAAATAAGTTGAATGATATAAAAGTAAATACGCTCATAATTGTGTGTTTTTAAATTAATTTTCGGTCTATTTGATAACGTCTGCGCAGTGCGTTTTAGTAAAGAAACTTTGATCACAGTCACAATTATCAATCACTGTTATTATCGAATATCAATCACTATCACACATGTGAGTCAAGAGTAGCATTTTTTTTCATCACTAGGAGAAACCTTGGAGTTATTTATGAGACGACCCAGAACCAAGATTTATAGAGTTTTATAGTATTACGACCACTGTCTCATCTGGTTTAGGTTATTATATTTCAATACTGTTATGATGCTAGACACATTTTCATTTGAAACTTGTTTTTCAAGTCCAGATTTTTGGAGTAAAACTACTTTTCTGACACCTATGTACATAAAACTCTCATACAAATGGAACTCATTCACAGAGACAAAAGGCATCACGAAAGTTATTATGTTATCCACATCCGCTACCGGTTCTATTGTCAGTCTTTTACCTGACCTGAGCGGTAACAACTGTAGCGTGAGGTGCGTTATCGTAATAAAAAATATATGAATTGATTTGAAATAAAATGCCGTTATATTTATTTCGTCATACTAAGTTAACAATCCGGATAAATCCAAAAAATCTTTCATTAAAAATACAAAATACGAAAATAAATAATTATTGAATTTTATTATGTTTCGCGACGATCTATTTTTGGTGACCGGCTAATTTAAAAAAATGCAGTTTGCTTGGCCTCCCAGTTCCCCAGATTTGACGGCGCTTGATTTATTTTTGTGGAGCTACTTAATAGGCCGAGTTTACATGAACAAACCAGCAACAATTCAGGAGCTTAAACAAAATATTCGTGTAGAAATAACAAATTTAGAGACAGAAACGTTGCGTTTATTTGTCAACAAGAAAATGGAGGTCATTTAAATGGTGTTATTTTCCACACATAGATTTTAAAAAAAGTTAACAAAGTACACTTTCATGTAATAATTTTTTTTCTTAATAAATATTAAAATTACAAAATTTATATGCATTTTACATCAGTCAGTCCAAATCGGCCCACTCTGTACTTATAAATTTCACTTAAAACGCGCGTGCTTGGCAAACACCGAATCTTTTTCCTCGGTTTAGTCGTTCTACCCCAACACAGCCTCCTTCCCGTCCATTCACATAAAACTATATATTATACTATAATTTTATTTATTAATCTTGATAGCGTATAACATACGCTAACAACGTTTCACGACGAAGCTCAATATTGATTCGAAGTTCTCTAAAATAAGTACCAATCAACATGACAGAAAATAATATCTGACAGTTTCAAATTTCAGATTTTCACTAATGCCCGCGCCGTATGCCCGGCCAAGGGCCGTAAAGGAATATAATAATGAAGGTAACATTATACACAATTAGAATTGTAAGTTTATTCTCCCGGGAATGCTTCCCATCATCTGTGTGAGTTCATTCATATTCATGCTAATACATATAACACGTGTTTCGTCCACTGTCGATCTGATTTACTCTCCGTAATAACAAATCTACTCGTGTTAGATACAAAGGTTAGATGCTGAGTTGAATTATTACTTAATTTTTAATAACAATAATTATTATTAGGAGAACACATTGTTATTGTGAAGTTGTAATTATTCAGAACAGACGGTCTATGATATTTTAAATATTAATTAAATACATTAATTAGAAAGATATACATATAAAATCAATTTTATCGAAAAATATTGTCGTTGCACCACCGGTATTCGAACCTGGATCTCTTTCCTAACTGAGGAAGGTGCATTATCCAACTATGCTACAGCGACAATATTTTTAGCGACAAATTTTCGAACCTGTATGTTACCTTTTTGATATTAATACTTTCAAATAATGGAACGATTTATATCACCCTATGATATTTTTTTCAATCTCTGCGTGTTTACAGTTTACTATGAATAGCGATCACCAACGCAATATTACAATGTCCGTTCATATTTAATGGTATAATACTAAGCAACTCGGCAGATTTGCATAGTACGTTATAAGCATATTGCATTGTTACATCAAAAGCGAAGCACCGACTCCACTTTCTTCACTTAAGAAAATAAACATTTTCAAATTGAACATGACTCCACCGAGATGCATGTTTATATTATTTATACTATTCTGAAATTTCTGAACAACTTAATTTAACAATATACATAATATTACGTACTTGGCTCGATATAAATGTAGGTCAAACCGTATATAATTATCTTGTGTCATTTAATCATTTAATTCAGTTATGAAATGAAATACTGTTAAATAATTTCTTCGATATTGATTTTATTTTCTAATTGAAAATAAAATGTCGTTTTTGGCGGAGCCACTTCTCACGGCGAAGAATATCAGAAGACTGGTCACCTATGGTGATGCATCTCTTAAGGTGCATTTACCTACGTGACTCTAGTCACGTTCGCCGCATTACCGCCGCTGTATTCGCTGCTGTACCCAAGCTGTGTCGGTCCACCTGCGTCTAACAATCCCGAGTTTTTATTACCGTCCGTCCCTTACTTCGGCTAAGTGCTTTTGTATCCTTGAACAATATATTGTTTTGGGTAATTTCGCATTCTAACAATACATATTCAGAAGTGTAATACCCGGTGAAACAGTCCTAAAAATATACCCGTTCTGTTATAATATCTTCATTATATCGATATTTTTTAACTGAATATGCTTCTGACGTTAACGATAAAATCTAGGTCGCCATAAAAGAAAGAAAATTAAACCATATTTATTTAATACATTTAATTGCGTTTCACAGGAAATGTGGTAATTCTTAGAATTTTCCTTTATTATGTTACTATCAGAAAACAATCGGCTCTTGCCGATAACTGGAACTGTTTAGACCCTGCGGGCTGTATTGTAACCAGTGCAAGGGCAATTGGAATTGATAAAACTGTAACAATAACAATTTATATTGTTTCCTGTCTCCCTTGTACGAGTTTCAGTATTTTTTTTTTAAATAAATATATAATTAATACCTTCTAATAATTTATTGTAGACAATATCATATTTATTAAAACTTCTAATTGGTCGAGGACAGTGTGCCATACAAACGAATCACATTTTTGTTTACAACATGCACTAAACATGACCAGAGGACATTAATGTTTGTGTTTGCCTTACTTCCATCCTAATTGAAAACATCTGTCTAGTAACAGTTTTAAGGTACATTGGATTTAATTTTGTAATTACAAATAAATAAACTTGCATTCATGTTTGAAATTTTTAATTACAAATTAATCATTTTTTGAAATGTAGATGTTTCAATCACCGGTATAATAATGAAAAGTTTCTCGATTATAAAAACTAATTAACTTACAATTTAATAACCTTTTTTTTCGTTACCTAACAATAAGATATATATACTTGATAATACACCCTCAATGAAAAAATATTTAACTCGAAATGTTTAAAGGTGCATACCGAAAAAAATCGATAAAGATCACTAGCAGTTGAGTAATTCATTTAAACTTTCTTTGAACATGGAATGCATTTTTAGCTCTACTTAGAAAAGCAAAAATTAGATTTTTAGCAAAAATGCTACAATAACAACATTAAATAATTATTAATAACTTCTATTAACTATAAATCGAAAATCAAGAATTTAGAATTGAAATGAAGAGATTATTGACAGATTATAATATATAAAATAATAAATTATATATATGAAAAATCTTCGAATCTGCGTCATCATTAAATCATTACAAAACGTGAAATTTCGTTTATATTATATCCGTATAGCAATAATTAATTACTCATACGCTTAAAAATATTTGTTATTTAATATAATGCATACAAACATCAGACGTATACTTTTTAATGGTGCTATTTGTTTTTTTATCATTATAAAGTTTATATAATTATCCATGCTCGATACAATGGTATACAGCACGGTTTCCGAAATGAGAAAGATCTAAACTTTAAATTGCCAGCACGATATGAGTGTCATTTAATGTGAATATTCTCCTACCGATAACCATTAAAACTTTAAATTGCTAAATCCGTGCATCATCGCCACTGGACTTAAATATTGAACTATCAGAAATTCGGCTTTGCACAATATAAATATATTATGTAGACAGATCATTCATATTGTGATATATTTATTGATCTGTGATATATATCCCCACTATTAGCTGTGACTCATTATCGAACTCTAAAATACTCGTACATTTTTTTTTACGCTAACTATTTTTCCCCTACTCAGCCTCCTGATGTCATACCGTGATGAATTATTAAAGAAATACTATCCCGAAATCTCGCCCCGATTTACAGTATGAATCCCATGATCAGCACGTATAATCCCGAAACTTTCGAGATTATGTATGAATTTCATTTTCAAAACGTTTATTTATTAATCTTATACCGTTTTTTTTATTTAGTTTTGGATTGTATTGGATTTGGATTGGATTGTATTCACTAAAAACATTTCAGAATAATTTATAATACGGAAAACCGCATTAAATTGGTTGAGTAATTATTGAGGTTTAACAGGAGTTACCCTTTATATGGATATACATATGTAGAAATAACCAAACTCGTATAAATTGTTCGTAGTTTTTAACTGAGAAAACTTTATAGAAAATGTTTTGTGTGAAAATTTTCTCTGTCAATAAATTTTAAAAACTTGATTTAAAATTATTATATCTTTTATATGAAGCACACTCGCAATAGACGTAAATATAAATGTATCTACTCCTGTAATTAAGGTCATTGTAAGTCTAGAATATATCTTTTTTTTTCGTCTTTCCGCCCTCTGAGTGATGTAGATTTCGGAACACGAAAACCATATGAAAAACAGTGATTAAATGTTTTATGAAAAAAAAAATTATCGTATCTATTATAATAACAGTTCACGTGTCATTAAGGTTATATTGTTAGTATTATTTTCGATATCCATTAATTTTTTTATGTAAACTATATTAATGTAAAAAGAATGCACAAGAAGATATACAATATTTTTTAAATATGTCCAAATCTCTGTAGGAAACAATTACTGGAATAAATAATTTAAATATTCCAACATGATATCATATATACAACTTCCAAAAATTTGATATATGTGGTAGGATGGGTAAATAGGTGAACATTACATTGTGTAATGTGATCACTTAAGTCAGTCGATGACAGGTCGTAAGCCTTGTAATGCCCAGGACTTCCATACTTCCCATGAAAAAATAATAGCTTCGTCTCTGTGACACATCTATAAGAAGATATACATTTATTGTATGGTATTTCTTATAAAAAATACATGTATCAAGTATCTAAAGTAAAATAAATAATTATTTTTTTAAATTGTAATAATAAGTTATGTAAAAAAATAAGAAAATTACTATCAATACTTCTTGTGACGTGCTTGTAGTCTAATTGTTACGATACTCGCCTAGTGATCTAGTGGTCAGTGGTTCGAATATTGATGCGACACGTATTCCTTGTACATATCTCTAAATTTTTTTTATAAAGTACTAATATCAAGGAATCTCCGCAGAGAAACTAATTTAACTTTTTATTTTTTAAACAGAACACATTATTGTTTGTGAATTTGTAATATTTTCAGAACATAGTTCTGTGATATTTTAATACAAATTGACTGCATCGATTAGAAAGATATATCAATTTGAAATAACTGCAACATATAAGTTCGAAAATTTGTCGACTATTTACTAAACTGACGTAGTGTAATTGGATATCGCACTTCCCCGGATAGGAAGAGATCCTGGTTCAAATGCCGATGGCAGCTAAAATATGTTTTCGATAAATTTAGTTTATATGTATGTATATCTTTATATTTGATGCATTTAATTTGTATTAAGTTAACATTGTATCATCTATCATCTGCTCTGTATTGACTAACGAGTGAAAAGCGTAGAAAATCCCCGTCAAATTGGGAGAAATGTTAAACTGGGATGGGGAAGTTCGTAGAATATGATACAATGATGAGTTGTATATCGTTTATCAGAACCCCAAACCCTCCACCATCGCGAAATTACAGCGACTGAGATGGGCGGGCCACGTCCAGAGGATGCAGGAAGCGCAGATCGCGAAAATAACCTTTAATAGAAAGCCATGTGATAGGAGAAGAGTGGGAAGACTCCGAATTCGATGGCGTGAAGAATGATACAATAGAGCTGCTACAGGTTTTGAACTGGAAGACAGTCGCCTTCTCAAATACCGTCACTTTCGTCTTGTTGACATTCATAATAAGGTCGTTTTCCTTGCATACATCGTACACTGTACTCTGTAATTTACTGCACACTGTACTTGTTGACATTCATAATAAGATCGTTTTCCTTGCATACATCGTACACTGTACTCTGTAATTTACTGCACCTGCACACTGTACTTGTTGACATTCATAATAAGGTCGTTTTCCTTGCATACATCGTACACTGTACTCTGTAATTTACTGCACCTGCACACTGTACTTGTTGACATTCATAATAAGGTCGTTTTCCTTGCATACATCGTACACTGTACTCTGTAATTCACTGTACTTATACACTGTACTCTGTAATTTACTGTACACTGTACTTGTTGACATTCATAATAAGGTCGTTTTCCTTGCATACATCGTACACTGTACTCTGTAATTTGATCATTTAGGTGGTTTGGTCATTTGTCTAATGTTGTAGGAAAGAATGACAACTAGGTTGTGTTAATTAAAGAGGATCATACCTTGGGTTTTGTTGTCTGGTTTATTTACGATCCGCAGTTGGAACACACTATAAAGTACAGGTAGCTGTAAGATTTATAAGTACAAAATAACAGTTAAAAAGAGAAAGTCAGCCTCCGGAAGCAGAATGAAATTCTGGGCTTGGTGCTCGCGTCTCCAGGCCAGGAACTGCCGGCTGCCTCGTCTACTAGCGCCGCATCCCTCTGGTGCTAAGAAAGATATATGACGCAACTGTTGATTAGACCAGAAATAGACGACGTCCGTGGAAGACTGGAGGATGGTCCTATTAAAAACCTCAATAATCAGGACAGAAGAATGTGGCGCTCTATTCTCTCTGCCTATCCCCGCGGCGAAACGGCGTGATAGTAAGTAAGTTAGTTAATTAAGACAGTCGCCGAAAACCGGAACATTTGAAGGCGAAAGATTTAGGAGGTCAATTCGATTGAAGAAGAAGAAGTAGTAAAAAAATATTTTCGTTATACACATAATCATATTACACACTCGTAATTTCACCAGTCAGCAATAAAAACATTATACGAATACGTACATTCTCGAAATAAATGTTACAAAAATAATCTTTTTATTTTTCAAACAAAGCTAAGAGCTTGCTCTGTGAGGTGTTGGACTTGAAATCGAATCGAATGAAATCTTGGTAGTTTTAAACTATGCTTGATCCCCCGATCACTTCATCACCAGGATGAACGTCTTACCGCTAGAAACATATCAATAATATATAGTACACTTCTCTTATATTAATATTTTAATGCAAATATTATTGAGATCATCTTATTCTTCACTTAAAAATTATGGAATTATAAAAACTTCGGTAGATACCATTAATAATTTTTCCTCGATTCAGATTCACATTAAATCCTCGGGGGTGGGGATAAGGAGAAGGGTAGAATTGCCGTTGTTTCGCGTAGGCCCTGTAGAGTAACATTATATGCAAAATTTGGTCCAGATAAATGGATGGTAAGATGTCCAGGGGTGGAGTGGAATGGCTGTATTACAATCACGGTCCTAGAATACAACTGAGCATAAATAATTGATGGCATTCGATATAAGATACATTTATATCGGTGGGTGGGGTGAACAAGAGGAGGGTGTACGATTTGCGCAGGGTCCTGATGTGTAACGATGCAAAATTTTATAGAGAATACACTTACGTAGGTATATTTATTTTTATATATAATACGTACATATTATATGTTATTAATTACGTGTTATTGAATAAATTAATATTTTCATTATGAAACATTAATAAAATTTAGTACAATACTAAATGAATTAAATACTTAAAAACCTAGTAATTACGCGTCGTTTAAGAAGCAATTTTTGGATGACATTAACTTGTTTAGGTTAAAAAGTATTATACATATATGCTTAATACAAAGAAAGCATAAATTTCGTCAATAATATTTTTTAAAAAAACGTATTTTTTAAATTGCTTATGATTGAAAAAACTTTCACGTCATCGCAATTTCAATTTTCTCCCTTTCAGCTAAAAATAATTTCATTACCCAACATTTCTTAGATACATAAATAGAGTAATGGCTTTTCTGAAATATCGCCAAATTAATCATTGTCTTCGTGCAATTTCTTAAAGAACTGCGAAAATTAATTATGAAATATGACATCTCGACTCTCCGGAAGTGGCCCACTCAAAGTACAAGACAAAAATATGAGACGTAGTCAAAATTTAAAGAAAGAACCATCCAGATTCTGGACGATGAATTGTCGATGAATGATGACCTTTATTTCAAGTTTGTAACGTCTCGAATATTCCTAATTAATCATCTTAATTAATGTAATATTTAAGTAGCTTATCATAAAATTATGTAACTTAACGCGATTTAAAGATGAATAAAATTGGAGATAAATTATAAAAGACATGTATATTTTATGTATACTTACTTTATTGTATTTAAGACGGTACAATTTGCACAATGACAATTTATTCTCCTACTGTCATAATGTGATTTTAACTTTTTATTCACAAAATTGTCAAACATTATATAACATAAATTAAGTATTTTAAATTTTTTAAATTACAGGGTTTTTTTTGTGCTTACCTCTCCAAAAAAGAGAGGAAGTTACACTATAATAATTTTATATAATATTTTATTTATTGTTTATTTGTGTGCTCTGAAGTGTTCTGTAATATGGTTTATTTTCTAATTATATGTTTTTAAAGTGTTAATTTAATTTCTTTCTAAACTTTTTTATATCTGTTATTTCTTTAATTTGTGTAGGGAGGGCTGTTGAAATTTTTATCCCTAAATATATAAAATTTTGCCGATAGTGTTACATTTAGGGATTTTAAAGTTATTTTTAAACCTTGATGATGTGCTTGTTTCAAATTTTACAGTGTTATTTTCTTTTATTAATTAATTAATTGAAATTTTTTTGTTTTAATATTTTCTATTTTAGGAACTGGAAATTTTTCCACTGGAAAATATATCATTGTATATTTAATATGTAAAATAATGAACCATAATATATTTGCTTCAAGTGTTAAAAACATAATTTTAATTGATACAATAAA
Organism: Eubasilissa splendida; assembly: GCA_031772225.1. Lineage (NCBI taxonomy): Eukaryota > Metazoa > Arthropoda > Insecta > Trichoptera > Phryganeidae > Eubasilissa > Eubasilissa splendida. The sequence goes on along the minus strand of CM062850.1, from coordinate 25,981,876 downwards.
TTTTATTAGTATTTTGATTTAGATATCGATGTATTAGGCTGCTCCATTAAAAATAAAAATAATTAATACATTCAATTTAATTTTATAGTCTGATAATTTTACGTCAACAGATATCATGTGCAATGCTTAACATCAACATGTGTTATAATATATATAGCTATTAAAAATAATTATAATTTTTAATTCAGAGTAATTTTTCGAAACTACGCACGTTCACTTAATTAAATGTATTAATTTAACGACAAAAATTTACCAATAATAATGATCGATGGCCGTCTATACTAGAGAAGAGAGAGTCGAATACATTGAGTAAACAGTATACCTCATAAACACGATATTCTAGTATTTCTTTAAAATTTCATATGACATAGTTTCGTAACAGTTATGTAAAATGGCGTTAATATTTCAGAGACAATGATTTTTTTTAAATGTAAGTGACACAATTCTAAATTTTTTAAAGAGAACATATTTTTGTTGCGATATATTGAAATACCATTTACAAACTAAATCTTACTGAACTTGAATCACTTCAGAATACAAATAAGTGGAAAACCCTTTTTCTACTCAAGAATAGTACAACGCTAATGCATATTACGTTGGTTTACAGCTTCAATTGTGATGCTATGTTATAAAACATTTTTAATATTTTGTTGTTGTTTGGATATTGTCATTCTATATGTTCCTTTGTAAGTGAATGTCCTATTAATAGGGAAATAAATACCAAGTATCAGATCGGAGATACTGAAAATACAACGTCATATTTTACGTAGTAACATTGTTGTGGATAGTATCTCTAACTTAATTTTATCCTGAGTTGAATAACAGAAATCTGTATATATGAAATAATCGGATATTTCTAAACATGGAAACGATCTATTCACGTAACGAGAGCACCCATAGGATCAAACGCAATTTCCGCAATGATGAAATATTGGACGGATTAATCAAATTATTCTCGACACAGAAACGATACGTATTTGAAAGTCAATGAACACTGAATATATTTATGATTATATTACTGAAATTACCTATTTTTCAACCGTAGTAGTGACGAACGAAAGATATATTAATGTAGAAGCGAAAATGGGCTATTTGATTCATGACGCCATATTAATGTAGAAGCGAAAATGGGCTATTTGATTGTATGTTATTTATTGTATGCAGTATTAATTGCGAATAATAAACAAGAGTCGTATTAATGTAGAAGCGAAAATGGGCTATTTGATTCATGACGCCATATTAATGTAGAAGCGAAAATGGGCTATTTGATTGTATGTTATTTATTGTATGCAGTATTAATTGCGAGTATTAATTGCGAATAATAAACAAGAGTCGTATTAATGTAGAAGCGAAAATGGGCTATTTGATTCATGACGCCATATTAATGTAGAAGCGAAAATAGGCTATTTGATTGTATGTTATTTATTGTATGCAGTATTAATTGCGAATAATACAGATTTTAGTGAGTAGAATGTACGATGTATGCAAGGAAAGCGACCTTATTATGAATGTCAACAAGTCGAAAGTGATGGTATTCGAGAAGGAGGAAAGCAAGACAACGTGCAAAATACATATAGGTAATTAATGTTTGGAACAAGTAGATGAGTTTATGTGTTTGGGAAGTATGTTTTATAGAAACGGAAAGACCGAGAAAGATACCGAAAGGAGGGTGACTGCTGGGAATAAAGTGAACGGCGCATTGAATGGGATTATAGCTATTGGGAACCTATCAAGACCAGCGGTTCACAGTGGAATTCTGGTATCGACACTGATGCGTGAAGGTGAGACCTGGAGCTGGCAGAAGAGGAACGAAAGAAGACTGAATGCAGTGGAAATTAGATCACTTAGACGCATATGTGGCAGATCCATTTATGACAGAGTAAAGAATAAAGATATGAGGAAAGAATGTAAAGCTGATCTTAGTATAATGATTAAGATTAAGAAAAGATCATTTAGGTGGTTTGGTCATATGAAACGGATGAATGAGGTGAAAATGGTAAGAAAGATATATGACGAAGACTTGGCACGACCAGGTAGACCAGATACTGGAAGATAGTCCTGTTAGAAGCCACAATAACCGGTGAGCTTGAATGAGAAGATGTATGAATGTGGATGAGACAAGAATTGTGTGTTAGAACAGAAGAGTGTGGCGCTCTAACCTTTCTGCCTACCCCCGCGCGGAAACAGCGTGATGGTAAGTTAGTTAGTTTAGTAGTGACGACATGGTACAATAATAGGAACTTTAATATTAATAAGGCATTTCTGTATATATTTGCGTCGGAAATGTTATACAAACTATAATAGATTCGAATTTAGCGTCAAATAAAAAAGACTAAAAACTTGTTCATAAATACATTTAAAATACTGCAAATGTAGGGCTTCACACAAGATCTGCCAGATAAAGGTTCAAAGGCGCATAAACATGAAGTTTTGCTCATTTATTCCGTCCCACCCTAATTAAAATAGGTGGCCTCTAAATCTGTAAGAAACTGAAGCGGGCATAGAACGGCATCTAGCGCCGCGTAGCAGAGACGCGGTAGCTACGCCGCGTACCACCGTACAAACGAGCTTGGTCAAATCACCGAGAGATGCGGTTCACCCAGCTTCGTGAAGCGGCCAACAGAGACGAATCCCGTTTGCGATGAGAACTCACCACCGAGGCATTCCTCTCTCGTGACTGGTCAGGCAAGGCAGCTTTCAAAAGTGTTTCTTAATTTATTGTGATATTTCCGTAAAATACATTGTACTTAAAATTAATAACTACCTTATTCTTACTTTGTGCATTAATAAGACGTGCAAATAAACATCTTAACAAGACCGCAGGTCCTCGATGTCACCTCCTTAATAAAAGCCTTTTCAATAAGTATATTAAGCGAATTGAGATTGATCCACGTTAGCCAACTGTGACCTCCGTAAAATAGTAATTGCTCACAATAATCAGTTCACATAACTATTATTAATACTATTATTTTGGTGACATAAACAAATGCATTTTAAATAACTTTTTGCTTGAAAATATTCGGGCAATATTAAGGTCCGCGCCCAAAATTTTACACCCAATCCCGCAATTCCCGCAAACCCTTCCTCTACAAATCCTACCGTAATATCACCGATCAAATCATACAGGATTAACAAAAAAAAACTCTGTTTACAGGGAATGCCATATCTAATTATTATTGTCTATGCTTGGTGTTGGTGTACCGCGGGAGTTTGACAGAGGCTCCAGTACACGGCTTTAGTAAAAAAATTGAAAAATGCTGAACATGTTGGAAAATGAAAAAAGTTTACCGTTTTAATAAATCACGGTGGCATTTAAAATATCGCATTTTTTTCGAAAACGAACTTTATTTTGTTCAACACGCCATATTTATTTTGAACAAAAACTAATACCGTCCGATTAATTAAGACTCTCCTAGCGAACTCTCGGTGCGGCCACCTGAGAATTTTCATCAAAACCTTTTTTTTACATTTCCCCTTAGCATTGATTTATATTACCAGTAGATAACAACAAACTGTAAAGTAATAGTTAACAGGAGCCGTTGTTTAAATATTTTTGTTTCAATTTGTGATTATTTTTATAGTGAATCATATTTCTTGGGAAAAAAATTGGTAGAAGATTACAATAAAAATTTTACTTTTCTAAGATTTTGTTGTAGAAATGTTTTTAATATGTAATTATTATAACTTTTATGATCGTTTTTAATTTGCTTATGTTTTTATGGTTTGTAACACTTTAATGCTAAACGATACGTGGCACAGATGGTTACAGCAGTAAATCTTACTATATACTTTTCAAGGAACTTACTACAGCGGTAAAGAAATATACCAGTCTTTACAAAACAATAATCAGTAAAAAAATTTTTACAGAATTTAAATTTTATCCTTTTCGCCCGCCGCTATTAAATTTGGCAAAATAATTCAATTATTTAAATTAATTTTCAACTAAATCATTCTGAATAGAATGCTGAAATACATCATTTACGTAATACATTTAGAGAAGTCTTTTCTATCTACTTGAGACTTCCACCTGAAAAGTTTAACCCTAACAATGATAATTGTCTTAACTTTGCCTTTCATTGTTGCGGAAAGCACTTTTCTTTATTTCTCATTACCGCCATCTACGTGCGCGATTTGAAACCGCTCGGTAAGTACATATTAACTTTTTTCTAAACTTGGGTACTAAAACAACAGATGTCGCAAAGTTTCATTTTGTTTTTGAAAATTTTCCCGAATGCTTTGGATAATAATTTTTTTTCATACAAGCTATTGAAAAATGAAGAAAGTTTTATGAAAAAGATGTCTACTCATACAACGTTGCAATTTGATAATCATAATTATTATTTTTTTACTTACTTATTTACTTACTTATCATCATGCCGTTTCCCAGCGAAGGTAGGCAGAGAGGATAGAGCGCCACACTTTTCTGTCCTAACACACAATTCTCGCCTCATCCACATTCATACATCTTCTCATACAAGTTCGCCGATTGTTGAGGCTTCTAACAGAACCATCCTCCATTAACTGGTTTACCTGGTCGTGCCAAGTCTTCCGCGGACGTCCTCTATTTCTGGTGCCATCAACACTTGCATCATACATCTTTATTAGCATTCTCTCCTCATTCATCCGTTCCATATGACCAAACCACCTAAGTGATCCTTTCTTAATCTTACTCACTATACTAACATCAGCTTTACATTATTTCCTTATTTCTTCATTCTTTACTCTGTCATAAATATATTTGCCACATATACGCCTAAGTGATCTCATTTCCACTGCATTCAGTCTACTTTCGTTCCTTTTCTGCCAGCTCCAGGCCTCACTTCCATACATCAGTGTCGGTACCAGGATTCCATTGTGCATCTCTAGTCTTGCCTCAGTTTTTTTCTATTGCCTCTTAAAGCACGAATGAACCAATAGATTATTTTATTCAGTCTCATTCTTTGCTTATTTGTCGACGAGTTTCCTTCAGTACGTTTTAAAAGTGACCAACCGAAAACGATTAGCTTCTCAATACTATTCGCGGAATCTGCAGACACTGGAGAAATGCAGTAGGCAGAGATCGGAGCCTTTACATGAAAAGACAGTGTGTTTTTCCAAGAATAGCGTTCTCATTACGTGTAAAAATATATTATGTTGGTAAGTTCCCCAAAGGATCGTTGGAATAATAAAACCTGATTGAAAATTATCCAGCACAGGTTATCCCACGCTTTTTTTCCTTTCTGGTCAATTATTGTTTACCATGGCAAGAAACATAAGGGACTTAACAAAGTACTCGTATCATGATCCATGTCGGTCCCCCGAGATTGAGGATCGCCGAGGACATGAACTCCCGCCCTCTTGACTATGCTCCTCCACCTTTCTCGGCATCCTGCAGATCTTAGGGCTGTCAACGGAGAAGTGCCTCTTCCGTTTTCCACTTGGTGAGTCCAACGAGTACTTCGACGTGGCCCACCACAACAAGCTTATCCAAGGTGTCAAATGGTTGTGATCCTTGATCCTGTCCTTGATCTTCAGTTCCTGCAGAATGGAGACATTCGTGCATCTCACCGTTATTGGTATGCGCAGCATGTGTCTCCATCACCAAATCTCAAAGGAATCAATCCGCCTTCTCTTCATTCCATGATTTCACATCATATAAAAATATAGAAAGCAACAGAGACTACAAACTTGACCTTTGTTGTCTTGAAATTACCGCGATCTTTCCACATTTTGTGAAATCTAGACATAGAACTTTTCGCCATTCCTATGCGTCGTTTAATTTCTGTTTCGCAGCTACCGTCGTCAGTAATTATGATTCCGAGATAATTGAAATCCTTGACAATTTCGAGGTCTGGAAGGGCATCTGTTCGTGAAATCTGGTTTATGTCTACCAATGATCATTAGCTTTGTATTTTCCTTATTTACAAAAAATTCAAAAATGTTTCAAAGTTTCAGGTGGTGGTAACGTTGAATTACATTATTCTGACATAAATAAACGTTCTGTAAACTACATTTGCAAACCCAGTGTTCAGTTTACCTTTGTTTAACCTCTGTAATAAACCATGAAAGTTTCTCAGCAGTCTTGCACATTTAATAAACATACATACCTGCCTCGGGCATTTTGGCTTCATAACACAAAAAAAAAAAAACAGCAACAAATTCCTGAAATTATGATTAAATATATCCCAGTGGTAATGGAGAACTATATCCCATACATGAAACAACAGTTTTTCTTTCTATCGCGACATGTAGCCTAGTTAGTTTCCATTAGTCACTCGGCGGTCCGGCCCCCAAAGCGCCCCCGTACTTTGCCCGGCAAACTTTGCACGCGGTCCGCCCCTGGCGTGTGATGAAAACTTTTAACGTTTATTATATTATAGCTCCTTGATCACTTTCTCAAATACATAATGAATATCTTTACATCAAGTACTTGAGCTCAAGAACTTGTGGTATTAACACTATCACAAATGCTTATTAAGATAACATTCTACTTCGTCCAGTCAGGGGAAGTCAATATAACACAAGAGATATTTTAACAACCCCGTCATTTTTTTTATGTTTACTTCGTGATGTAAAATTGACTTGGGTGTTATGATGAATTTAGTTTTTGACGTTAAGCGTATGAATAGTTATTTGATTTATGATGGATGGATTTGTCGAAGATCTATTCGACATCTTTTTGATGTGATGTTCAAAAACTTTACGCACCTAATTTTTGACATGTGTCAAACTCACAGCATACATGTCATAAAATCAGGAGATGAAAATACCTGCGTCACACCTCTCCACCACCGACTCGGTTCTGACAGCGTGCACCAGTCTCAGGGACTTCAATGTATTAAAGTGACTAGCCATCGTAGCCTCAATTGTGTGTAAGCATATTTGAATAATTCTGACAAATTATATCGATCATTATAATTCAAGAGATAATTTTAAAATTTCATCAAATCCACTTTTTGATAATGTGATAAAACGAGACGTTTAGTAATTTTAAGATAAATTCACTATTTTTAGCAACGAAAAATGAACATGTGATTTATCCAATCATCTTTACATTGTATGGGATTTAGGATGATGGCATCCGCTTTTGCGATGTAACGGTTAAAATTAATATGGCACTATTTGAAAATAAACTTGTCTAGATTTATCCGCGATTGAAAATTACTAATCTATTAAGAAGCTTTTAAAATGATTTGACGTTGATTTTGGCCAAATTTTAAAATCAGGTAATATCAAGCATTCTCAAAAGAATGTTCCAGCATTATAACAATAGTAATAACGACTTTTAAAATTACGTCCTTAATTATGTACCCACTTCGTTTTAATTTATTTTATTTTTTTGTAGCATAAATAGTACATATGAAAAAATAAAGGTAATTGCTTTCCTAGACGTAGTCTGTTCTAAAGCAATTACCTGTACAGTTATTAAATGTTAACAGATAAGTAAGTATAATGTTAAGTACGTTATGAAAAGTTATTTGAAAAAAAGTATAATCGGAAGTTATAAAAAGATATTGAAGAAAAAGCTATAAAAATATTATTGTCAGTAATATACAATAGTGGGAGACAAAAATGTGTGGGTAGTTAGGTTAGCACAAATGACAAATTACAATTACATGTTATTTGATAAATAATGGGAAATGCTCTGGTCTCCAAATATTCTAACATTATCTTCCTACGTATTGTAATGTTTTAGTACGTGAATATATACTTTCGATAACCTGAAATTAAGAAAATATCTTGGACCACTATGATAGGAATGAGTCCGTATTATCTACAATACGAGTGAGTGATCTATAAAGATAGCAACACCTATTTAAGGAGTTTTAAAGTTACATAATAATACCAACCTACTCAAACTTTCCAATTGTTGTTGAATGTTTCAACATTTTGTTTTATTAAATAAAATATGCAAATCCTATTAAATATATAATATAAATTTGCTTAAAAGGCATTTATATATATAAATAAAAATCAAGTTTTTTTATGTATTCAATTTAAATATCGAAATATTGATAAACTTAATAGGACACGTATCGACAAAATGCATTATCCACTTCCATAAAGTAAAAGTAATATTTCCGTTCTCAATTTCCCATTACATTAGTTGCAAAAATTGAATTTAAAAATCCCATCAGTGTTTATAAACCTCCAAATCACCTGCATATTACGTTAATGTCACATATTTGTCATATTTTCATACGACACAATATTGTCTTAAAATATAATCAATAAATATATCACAAAATGCATTCGCTTTTATCAGTGCGTTAAATCAATCCACGAAACATTTTTTGTTAAGATACTAATTAAACCTACTTGAAGGTTATATGTATTAATAATATTAATATAAGTAGTTTTTTTTGTGAATCATCGTTGCGCACACCCTCTAAACAAGGGGTCAAACAATGGAGTACATTTGCAGCACGTATGCTACAAAATCAATAACCTCCTATCAGCATTTTTGCGACTTAGCATCTTGAATATTTTATTTATATATATATTATTTGTTTTAATTAGCTTGTAACACTGAAAGTAACCTATGTTATTTAATACTTATTTACTTATTACTATTTAAGTTGCCATGTGGAGCAGCTAGGGAATAGAAATGGTAGAAGGAGAAATTTTAATGAAGTGTTAAAATGCCTTAAATAAAACATGTCGGACGTATATCAAATAATAATCTTGGCGTATCTAATTTTAATCTCACGCATCCGGCAGTTAAATACATTATTCTTTTATCAGAGTTTATAGTAATCATACATATTAATTTACTAAAATTAATTGAGTAGTGCATGTTATGCAAAATCCTGGGCGTTACAGGTTCGCCATCACTGCAAGAGGAGAAAGGGAAGGAGAGTAATTTACAAGACCATTTAATACTCGTTATATATATTTTTTAATCAATACATCAAGTGAAGATATTTATAGATGCATCGTTACAATTGTTAGCCAAAAACACACAATTACTGGATTTTTACCTCCAAAGGCACTGTTATTAAACAAACATCAGATATCCTATAGAGACAAGGCTATTTTTTTAAATTACATTTAATGGAAAATATGTGACATACACTGCGATGGTACTTGAAGCGAGTCCACATAGTAATATATATACAACTTTCAAAAATTTGATAAATGTGGAGATTGAGGGGTGAGATTTGGTGAACGTTTTATATAAAGTGATCACTTAAGCCAGCCGAGGACAGTTCGTATGCCCTGTAATTACCCCATACTTCCATATATTTTCCATTAAATATATATTTTTTTTAAAATAGCTTTGTTTCTATGAGTTTAAAATGAATTTAGATCAGTTTAAGTGAGGAAGAGTTTCAGAATGGACCGAACGTTTAAATGGAACCTATACAGTAGAATCTCGATTATACGCGTAGTATTATTAAAATCCGATTTTTTTAATAACATTTCGAAGTATTGTGCAAAATGTAAAAATAATTATCGACCATATAATATTTACGGGAAAAATTAAACCGACAAAATAGATGATGTGTAACAGAAAATAAAACTGGCGAAATTGCGAACACATCCTCGACCGGATATCCGGTCAATGACGCGTCGCAATACGCTCGCTTAATATTAGATAACTTTTGATGCATGCAAACGGGCACACCGAGACAAATTGTAAATTTATATTACAGATGCATAATGATTAGTTTTTGGGGATAACAATCTTCTTTGTTGTATTAGGATATTTTTTTTGGCGATGATTATCGGAGTCGGAGTTTTATTTCCGTTTCACCCTGGATAATCGATGCTTGAGCGAGATTGTGGATACGGGAGAGAGTTATACCTAATGCTCTCTCTAATTTTGGATCACGGTGACCTTTTTTGTGCAGATTTAAGGACCATTGCTGGGGATGAAATAAACAAAAACATTACCTTACCGGCATAAAATTGCTGGTAGGGTAACGTTAGTGTCATGTAGCGTTATCGACGTATGCTAAAGATCTCCTTGGTTGACCACATTTCTAATGAAAATGTATTAAGACGCGTAAAGAAATCAAGAAAACTATCAAGAAAAACTGTATGTTGATGAGAAATACGATATTTTACAACCCATTATAGAGAGAAGATAGAATACAACAGAGACGTAGGTAGAAAATGGTTATCTTGGAAGTAGTACAATGTCCAAAATAGTGGTGATCTTATACAGGATAAATCGACATATTGCAACATAGTTGTCAACCTTCGATAGCGTGCGGCACACAAAGAAGAAATATTATTAAAAATTATGCGCGGGCTATATTCTTTTGTGTTCACCATTATGCCAAATCGCGTGCGTGCGCATACCCGCACACCTCAGAGGGAACATTGGTTATACCTTCGCGGGAAATGATTCGAAGAAAGTCTTAATTATTTGCTATATATTACTTGCGATCGAGATATGCAGTTAACATTCCTAATAATTAGCGTATTAATTTTTATTTAATTCTAACCAAAGCCACACTTTGAATGTGATGTGTCTCAGACTTTGAACTTGGCAAAGAACGTCGTTAGTTAAGTCAAGGTAGAGTAACACGCATCGGGAATTCATTGCTGTGATCGACGTTCGTTCCTTTGCGTATTGTGTATTAATATTCGAGGAACATCTCCACCGCGATGTGTCCGGAGAATAATTAATTAATGGGGAAAACTACGGCCATATTACGTGAATGAGTCTCGCATGATGACGCGTAACGCAGATATTACGTATAATGAAAACAAACAAACAAACAAACAAACATTGAATATTAATAAAACCCCAGCTGTGTCTCTTGCGCTTTGTTTCATAGGCAAATGTGAAAGTAATCTTGTACATCACATCAAATGTTTCAACATCATTTGAAATACGAATTAGGTGGATATGTGAGTTTTTTTATTTTGAAGATTTCTCGATAAAATTTTACAATTGGAATTTTTTTTCTAGATATTCCAATATTATGAATAACAAATTGAGACCTTTGTAATGTATTCTTAATTTAAACTGACATTTGTACGTACACATATTTTTTACTATTTTTATTAGTTAACTTTAATATATCTAACAATGAGTAATGCTGAGTTTTCAGTAATTTAATAATAACAAAACACATTTTATTTTTAGTATTTATTGCAAACTTTACATTGTGTTTTTTATACATATTAATATAAATTATTTTAACTTTGTTTTTAACCACTAGAACATAAAAACATTAGAATAATTTTATATATGGTTTTAGTTAGTTTATTTGACATCCTCATGAAGGAAATTAATTGTATTTTCCGAAACCGGTTGGTGTGTAAAATTTAACTCATAAAAGTGTTTAAAATCAAAGTTATAAATAATTAATAATTAAACCATGTTTTAGTAAAAAAATCCACCTTTCTGAATTTATTTAACTTTATGAAAATCATTCATCATTTAAAGTGGAAGCTTTTCAAGCTTTTAACTGTCTGTCCTAAGACAGGTGTTATTGTGCTATTTTAATTAATTAAAATCGTTCTTAAGTTCTTTTTCATTTTTTAATCTTCTTCTGTCGATCTGGGGTCAGTGTTTTAATATATTCCCCTTTTTTTGCTTTCTACAGCTCGCTGTCTCTTGCGCTTTGTTAGCAATTTTTCCCAATAAACTGGCCTGATATCATCTAATATAATCGTATTTAAGGCTAGTCTTAAACGAATGAATGAAAAATTAATATATTTCAAAGACTCGACTATATACAGGTCACCACTATTTATTATCTGAACTAAAGACGGCGGAAGTTCTAACACTAAAAGTTATTTTTCATTCACCACATCATCTTTCGTCAAATTGAAGTCGCATGAAAAATAAACTCAATTATAGTATCATCAAATGTTCTTGAACTCGGGGTGAAGGCTTTTGCGCTAGGAGTGCAAACGTCTGATGCTGCCATGTGAACTTTATAATAACGCTTTAATAATAATTGAAAAATATTCTTAATAGGAAGATTTATATTTAAAAGTTTTTCTTGTAGGAATTGTAATATTTAGAGGATACAAAAATTTGACTTCACTTCAAATATTGCAACTAATTTATTATTGCTCTTTATGCACAATACATGGAGAAAAATATATATATATTTTTTTTTTAATTAGGTATAAATAATATTAATATCAAGTATGTTATGTAAGAATAATATAAAATCAATGTATTTAGTGTTATATAAACATAGATCAGGATCATAAAGGCACATCTTGTCAAACTAGTGTTTAAAACCCGTCCTAGGACGGTCAAAGATAACGAAAAAAATATGCAATAAAGTTGTTAACAATTCATTGTAAACATCAGAAACAATTATAAAATCCATCGACATATTTTGACCGTCTTATACTGACCAAGGCGTTAGGCTGCACCACGACAACGCTCGCCCGCATGTCTCTCGACAACCACCGCCTACTGGACAAATTCGAAATAAATTAAATAATTACCCACTCACAGTACAGCAGCATTGCAGCTTTTCGGATTTCAAATTTATGACATTATAAATGGACTCATTTGTTTTCTATTTGAAAAATATACTTTCAGATCGAGAAGGTCACAGATCCGCCCAATTCGTATATTTCGAAAGAAATTGACACTCCAATGTATCAGTGAATCGGTGTCTTTTCATTATTCATCGCTATTGATCATTTACGTGTACGAATATTGCCGCCCTTTTCAGAGATTGAAGAACGCACATAGCGACATGACGCAATTGCATCCAGTACACCGTACGGTAATCTCAATAATCAGTGCGCATTTCGATTGGTCGGAAAGCTGCCCAGAAGAAGAAGAAGAACAACATCGGACCAGCTACGATGCCAGAGCTTCAGCGCATCAATCAAAGGTTAGTGGTAGTGTTCATATTGCACATCTGATCATATTATCAATAGGAAACCCGGGAACCACAGCTGTCGAAGGCATATTTACCTGTCATTAAATCTATATCACGAATATTCTTATCATATAAATATATAAGGATGTCACTATTCTTTTTATATAAATACAAACTATTCAGAATTCATGTTTTATTAAATAAAAATAACATTTACTTTAAATATCCTTATTCCGATCGAGCAAAACTTTCATCTCCATCTAATATTCTGAATGACGGTAAATCTATACGAATTCTGTATTATTTCAAAGCATCCAGTTTGGAACCACAAAGAACATTTATTTTTCATATTAAATGTTAATTTATCTCTTGCAGTCATTGGTCTAATGCAGGGGTCGGCAAACTACGGCAAGCGGGCCAAATGTGGCCATATGCACGGGGATTTATATCTGTATTTGGGAGTACTAACCAATGTGAAAAGACATTTTCGAAAATGAAGTATGTAAAATCGCAAAACAGACAACTTTAATGATAAGAAGTACCAGCCTCGCATTACAGTACGATAAAATATTATCTCAGAAAAAACAATTACGTTCATCGCATACGTACAAAATTTAACCAGTTCTATAATACGTTTATTAATAAATGAAAATATTTTTTGTTAGCATCAGCATGCTGTATAAATATATCACTTGCTAATAAAATAAAAATTCAACCTATTTTTAAATATGAATTAAATATATTAATTAGAAAGATATACATATAAAATCAATTTTATCGAAAAGTATTGTTGTTGCGCCACCGGGATTCGAACCTGGATCTCATTCCTAACCGGGGAAGGTGCATTATCCAACTATGCTACAGCGACAATATTTTTAGCGACAATTTTCGAACCTTTTTGATATTAATACATTTAATCGTTCCATTATTTGAAAGAGCCATCTGTTCTGAATAATTACAACTTCACAATAAGAATGTGTTCTCTTAATAACCTATTTTTATTTATGTTGCTCTATGAGTAGAATTACTTATATAAATATCTTAGAGTTTGCTGCCCGGCACGCCGAGCCTAAAAACTTTACGATTTGGCCCTTTCCAAAAAAAGTTTTCCTACCCCTGGTCTAACGCAACATTTGATAATGCTCCTTTAGCACTTCTGCCTCGTACACTTGCAATAATAGCAACCAGGTGGTTCCCGTAACAATTGTTTAGAGCAAAGTTTACCTGTATTTGGTCGCTTGCCAGAGGTGTTGTTGAATTCAATGTGGCAAACACAACATTGTGTCTGGCGCCGGTATAAACTATACCGTACAATGAATATTATACTAACGCAGTGCAGTCTGAATACTCTGTTGTTATACCGTGTTCAAGCTTCGGCACTGGGGCGATAATTTTAACAGTATATATAAACGAACAAAAGAAAATCATTCGTTAAATATGTACAACTAAAGAGACACATTTTTAAATAGTCAGCTGACAACTCAGGTGCACATTATGTGTCATATAATGGTAACTTCTTTCGGTGGCGTCAGTACGCCTAATATTAAAAAGAATTTAAACTATTTTTCACATAACTAATCTTAAGAATTATTATAAATCAATATTCGATTTGTTTTTATATATTATATTATAAATATGAATTAAATATATTAATTATAAAGATATACATATAAAATCAATTTTATCGAAAAATATTGTTGTTGCGCCACCGGGATTCGAACCTGGATCTCTTTCCTAACCGGGGAAGGTGCTTTATCCAACTAAGCTACAGCGACATTATTTTTAGCGACAATTTTCGACCCTATATGTTACCTTTTTGATATTACTACATTTAATCGTTCCATCATTTGACAGAGCCATCTACCTTATTTTTACAGAATCTCAAATACCTTTGAGTAAACTGATAGCAGACGCCAGAATTATCAATTCATTTTTATTTTCATATTTTCGGTTAGGAAAGAGATCCAGGTTCGAATCCCGGTGGCGCAACAACAATATTTTTCGATAAAATTGATTTTATATGTAAATCTTTCTAATTAATATATTTAATTAATATTTAAAATATCACAGACCGTCTGTTCTGAATAATTACAACTTCACAATAAGAATGTGTTCTCCTAAAAATATTATATTATATTTTATAAGTAAAAATAATTACTAGTTTTCTTGTGCGGGGTTGATAGTGGGAAATATTCGTGATCATCTGCTGTGTCTTAAATTTGATATTTAAAACGATACTATTTTTTTTTAAAATTCGATATAAAATAAAAGTATATGTATACCTATATATATATCGTTCTAAATCCTCATAATATTTGTATTATTTTATTATCATTATGTACAACTGTTTTTTTTTATCTTTAGGTAATCATGAACAAAGTGTAATTTACAATGTACCAATGTAACAATTAATATAAAACGACCAAAGATTTATTATTTCCATTACAAAACATAAAACTATTTTTTTTATATATATATGTATTTATAATATAATTGTTTAAATTCATTTTTAACGTCATCGTATTTTGTTTCTGAGGGGTGAAATTCTTCCAATGTCACCACTACGTCGTCACCAAGACGAATTTCCTATTAAAATGCTTCATTCTTGATCTTATTTTTCCTTAATGTACTGTTTTAGTAGAATATGGAGTGTGATTTTTTTCTGTGTTATGACTGTCCCACGCAGAGCCTTGCGGAAAGGTTGATGGCTGCCGGGGATTCTTTTTGAATCTACATAAATACCGTTTAATTGTCTTCCTCTTAACTACTAAGTAATGAAACTTATTGAGCGGTAAAGTTTCGTATATATTATAAAAATGTCCTCACTGTGAAATATATGTTCTATTGTACCGGGAAGCACGAAAGTATTTGACATCGCTGACTGTTGGTTTAGCTAGATGATTCTATGTACGATTGTAAGGCGGTGTGCTTAATCCAAAATGCAGAAATCAATCAATTTTATTGAACGTAAAATATATATGGACCTACGCTAGAAAATGAAACTTACACAAATTAAATGAACCACGAATTCAAACATTTTTTGGATGTCTCGAATTGATTTTATATGTATACCTTTCTAATTTATATATTTAAAATATCACAGACCGTATGTTCTGAATAATTACAACTTCACAATAAAAATGTGTTCTCCTAACGTTATATTTATATTTATATAAAGTGATCACTTAAGCCAGTCGAAGACTGGTCGTAAGCCCTCTAATATATATATAATGAATACAATAAAAATAGCTTCGTCTTTATGAGATATCTGATATTTATTTAATAACAGTGCTTTTGTAGGTAAAAATCCAGTAATATTGGACATATTCAAATATTGTTTAAAAAACATAATTCCGAATGACATTCAAAATGATGGTCTATAATTCCTCGTCATTCCCTAATAGAATACCTTTCTGATTGACTCGCTGTGAATGTCATTCTGAATGATCCTGTACGGTCCGTTTAACCGATTTACAGTGCTGAGATTTACACAATGAACTTTACCCTTAACTTAGAGAGTAGGAAACGAGGAGAAAAGAAAGGTTTCTGTAATGAATATCTGTTCATTGTAAATTAGCACATTTAAGCATTTACGTAATTCTTAAATTAGTGCATAGGGGATTTTCTTTTTTCATTTGTATAGTTTTGACTTCAAATACTTACAAATTCGGCCTAGTGGCTAACGGAAATCATAGTCATTAAAAAATATTTCTTGTGTTATGATTCATTACTCAAAAGAAACAATTTGCATTTATATCCTTTGTTGTCTATGGATTTTTATGTGACACAGCTTGGGGCGCCTGGATTAACAATGGTCGTGTGTAGAATGCTTAGCAAGTGCGTTTGAGGGATTTAAATGTATCCAACGTTTTACATCCATATGTGTTTTTAATTTATTTGTGTGACGGACGGATAGATTTATATATTATTTAGAATTGTCTCCATTATTGTACGCGTATTAAAATTCTTAATGACTTGCAAATGTATAAGGCGAGACGTGAAAACCATAAAATGAATGTCAATATCTTTGTTTATTGTTATATTATATTCAGTAATGAGCGCGTGTCTTGTAAATTGTTAATTACTTAATGACTTTACAGCTCACGAAGTCATTCTACATGTATAATAAACAGTCGCTCTACATGTAAAATGTCGCAATTCAATAAATAATTTTAAACAAAAGCAGATTTCGATTCTTTAACAATAATAACAAACGTGTAACATGTTTGATCGACACAATAAATAAGCAAACGCATACTTGTATATATTCTAACTATCAAAATTCGTAGATGTAAAAAAAAATTAAGGTTATGAAAGCTAATAATTTCCATTGTTGACGGGTATAAATTAAAATTCTGTATCTTCTTTGCAGGGTCATTTAAAATTTATTTTAATATATTATCAAACTACTGAAATTTTATAAAAAATTTTGCAATTTGCATTATAATCGTTGACATTTTTGTGAAGTCATCCAGATTCTTACAGGTATTTTATTTAGTCAGGTCACGACCCAACGAACACATTAATCAATTTTGTCTGAGGATACATCCATTTAGTTACGTATCATGGAGTGATAAACAGGATATATGACATATGAATATTTTTTTTGAATGAAGGAATGGCCATGAAAAATAATAAAGTACAGATGATATTTATACTTGGTCGGTCCAACGGGTGGGGTATCTTCATTTTCCTCTTCGTCCTTCGACGTGGCCCACCACAACAAGCTTCTCCGAGCTATCTTCCCTTCTCGCAAGGTGCCCAAATAATTGAAGGATTCGTTTCAGGCAAATGGTTGAGTGTCTATCCTTAATATTTAATACCTGCAAAATGGAGACATTCGTGCTTCATGCCGTCCAATAAAAATTGTAAGTATGTCAGACTTTTTACTAAATTATTGAAGTATAACTTAAATCAGAGTCTGGCTCTGCTCCCACCCGTGCCCTGGTGTGTGACAGGAGCGCGTGACGTGTTATCGTCTCCAATGTATCTGGAGTTCTAGTGAAGTCATTTTGAAAAATCACACATTGTTCTGTTTCTTTTGTTGAACTGAACGAGACAATAATAGGGAAAATCAAAAGAATAAAATCCATGAAAATTAATGTACAATATTTATATATAAACATTTGCATTGCGTAAAAAAGTACAGATATTTTGGGACACCTCTCAATTATTAATAATATACCTCTACTATGATATTCTTTTTGCAATTCTTTAATTATATTTCAAAATTTACTATACTGCCGTATATAAATTATACAACGTGTGGTGCATTATTACCGTGTACGACTCACTCTCATGTAGAGTACCTAATCAGAATGGACTATTAAAATACAGGATGTCTATCAACGTTAACTGTTGTGTCTGCTTGTTTGTGTTAAGAAATTGAGAGTTCTGCCAGTGGCGTAATTAAAAAAATTGGGCCCAAAAGCAAAATAAAAAAAAACCCTTTCCATATATATGTTATGTAAATGAAATATAAAAATATTATGTTTTACGCGGTTTTATTATTTAACTAGAAAAAACAAATTCTATCTATATCTGTTGAAAAAAATGAATGTATTTTTTAAAGCATTTATATACTCATAACATTATATTATCAGAGTACTACTGTTTTCACATGTTTTTATAATACACCTAAGAAATGATTTTTAATTATTTATGACTCTATTTTTAAGGAGAACACATTCTTATTGTAAAGTTGCAATTTTTCAGAACATAGGTCTGTGATATTTTTAATACAAATTAAATATATTAATTAGAAAGGTACATATAAAATCAATTTATTGAAAACATATTGTTGTTGCTACCGGGATTCGAACCTGAATTACTTCCTATCCGGGCAAATGCATTAACCGATGATGCTACACCAACACAGTAAGTTCACGACAAATTTTCGAACTTATATGTTCCACTTTCAAATAATGGAACGACAGATGTATCAAATTTGTCGTCAACTTACTGTGTTGGTGTAGCGTAATCGGTTAATGCATTTCCCCGGATAGGAACAACAATATTTTTACGATAATTTGATTTTATATGTATATCGTTCTAATTAATACATTTAATTTGTAACTCTATTACTTACTGTGATGAATTTTAATAATTATAAGCGCTAGGAAAAGTATCGATACCAAAAATATTGTAGGGCGCGCATATTGGCCGCACGGCCTCAGCACTGGCATAGCCCAGTGTGGCTGGCATTATGAATACAACTTGTAAACAACAATGTATGTATAAATAAATAAATTGTCCACTGCGTGCGCCACTGAGTTCTGCTAATGTGTCCCAACAGTTAGAATGAAAATTACTGTAGGCGGTTATTCGTAGCCATAAAAGGAGTAAATTATTTGTAGAGCTATAAATACCACACATAAATAGATAGTTGTTACTATTTGCTTTTAATAGGCCATACTTACTTTTTTACTATCGATCAAAACGTGGTTTTCCATCGGCCTAGTTTAAATTACTGGTTTACTACTTATATACGGATAATGTATCATACAAATAATAATATGTTGATGTAATATCTAGCGGGTAAGTAAATAATGATAAATAATAATAATATACAATAAAACTATATTGAAAAAGCGATACCTAAGATAAAGTGTAAAAAGTATACATATATAGTGACACGCGTGCGGTCTAAAGTAATTATGTTATACCAGGAGAAATGACAATGCGCCAGACGATTTTATAATAATTTTACGCGAAATATGTGTGCATAGGAGCGAGTTTTGGAAAACTTATATAAAAGCATAGTAAGAACCAAATACAGTGGAACCTCTTATAACGAGACTAATTCGTTCCAGAATCTTACTCGTTATGTGAAACACTCGTTAAACGAAACAATTATTCCCATACAAAATAACGTAAATGACAATAATGCGTTTCCTGCCAAAAAAATCATTTTTTATGTTTTTAACGTTTATTCTACTTATATTACATACTTAGGAGCATAACAACCTGGAATGTTTCCAATGTACTCGTTAATAGTGTCGCCTTGCAATTGATTTTCGTTTATTCATATGAGAAGCAACCTTACAACATCATCAAGAACAGGGAACCGTTTCGTGGACATTCTTGACACTCCCTTTGAAGCATCTATCTCCTTAATTTTGTCCTTGTTCTTGAAGATAGTGCAAATCGTTGATGTAGATCGATTGTATGTGCGCGCTAGATCAGCCACGCTCACGCCTCGTTCTCGCTTTTCAATGATTTTACGTTACGTTTCTACAGTTATTTTTATTCTCTTATGGCTCTCTTCTTCAGGGGACATTTTTGCAAGGGTTATTAAACTTTGCACAAAAAAAAATTACAAATAACCTCTGAACACAAGTTTGGAAAAATGTGTGATCACATGCGACATTAACGCGCTAGCGGAACGAGTGCTAACCAGAGACTGTCCCGACTCACAAGTGAGTGATGTGAAGATGAGACATCCCCACTCGTTGTGCGAAATGTCGCTCGTTAAGGGAGCGCTTTTTCCACAATCTGTTTTGCTCGTTATGCGAATTACTCGTTATGGGAGGTGCTCGTTATGAGAGGTTCCACTGTAATATTATTACTCGCGTGAGAAAACAGAAATACCTACTTTATTTTGAAAACTAATTGTTTATTTCAAAACATGGCATATTTCAAACAAATAATAATAGAATTAACTAATTATGTGTAATTGAATCCTTGATTGTGTGATGGAGTGATGAGATCGCGATCTCTTGTCTCCGATGTCTCAAACGCCATAACCGGATGATAAAAGTGGGATCCCGTGAACGGATAGCTGTGGATGATGAACAGCTACGTTTTTTTTTCTCTGGGGTCATCGAATCGTTCCTGAACCTCCCCTGTTTTATCATAGAACCTTAAATAATCATACATTGGATTTTCCTCCATAATCGAAATAGAGGACGAGGTTCTGATATCCGATTGGTGTTTCGTTTGTCATCATTTTAATGATTTACGGATCATAAATAGAACTAGTAGTACGACATGTTCGTTCGTCTAATGTTTAAGACACTATCCTAGACATTCAGTTGTCGACAGTTTTAGCATCTTTCCAGGAGACCAACAAGTTAGTCTTATTTTAATAGCACAAGCGTTTAACTCAGTTTGAAAAAAAAAATATTTGTTTCAAACTTTACACTGTGGTTTTTATTAATTTTAATGTAAATCATTTAAAAGTTTGTTTTAACCACTTTATGAGTTAAATTTAATACAACAACCGGTTTCAGAAAATAGCATTTCTTTCATCAGAATGTCGTATAAACTTACTAAAACCATAAATATATGTTATTTAAAAACATTAGGACAATTTGAGTAATTAACTATTTTCTGAGAATGTGAATGAAATTTGAATCTTCCCTACAACAGCTGTTAAAACAGAATAAATGTTTATAATTTATACCTTTGTTTGTCTAACTTTCAGAATAAATAGTTGTAAGTATTTAGATGATCTTTGTGAGGACGTGTCTAGTCTCGCTGTCAAACCGAATGCCCCGTACACGGGTCCGTCCAATCAATCTCAAACAGTGATCTCCTGATCAAAATCTCAACAAGTGTAACTCATGTATCTCAACTCTCTTGACACTTATCCCATCGTATCAAATTTGACTTAATATTATCACCAACGCTATATGTACAAGGTGCAGCAATTATATTATGCAGCACACATTTGATCAGTACAAAAGTAACGATACATTTCATTTCTAAAATTCAACCACAAACCACTAAAAGCTGAACATTTTACTGTAAGCCGAAATTCTACATTTCGACAATGGATAATTGTATTTAAATGATGGGGAAAATATACTTTATTGTGTGATAAATCAAAAAACATCACCGATTGGTTATTGCACGTTGTATTTATTTTTATTAAGGAGAACACATTCTTATTGTGAAATTGTAATTATTCAGAACAGACGGTCTGTGATGTTTGTAATACTAATTTAATGTATTAATTATAAATATATATACATATAAAATCAATTTTGTCGAAAAATATTGTTTTTGCGCTACCGGGATTCGAAACTGGATCTCTATTTCCAATCTGGGGAAGTACACTACCAATTGTGTTATAACGCCAGTATTTTTCATGACAAATTTTCGAACCTATATGTTACACTTTTTCAAATTAATACATATATCGTTCCATTATTTTTGAAAGCCATGTACATTATTTTTACGGAATCACAAATAAATTATTTTTACGGATTCTCAATTTTAGGTATACTTCGCGTAGATTAACAATAAATTCATACATTAGTGTCCATGCTATAAAATAAATAACAATAATATCTCTGACAATATCTCTACTGCATGAAAATTATCAAAAATAATACGAGCATCTTAAGAACAAGTCCTAATACGAAGACATGAAAATGTTTAATTCTTAATATTTGGTTTCCATTATGTAAAATAGACAAGATTGGCCATAAATATGTAGTATTCCAAACAGTGGCGTAGCGACAAATAGACAGGCCCCCTGCTAGCCTGCACACCAGGCCTACCCTACCCTCTCCCATAAAAAAGAATTCACAGTAGTTTCCGAATTAATTATTATTATCGACTCAGTTTCAGTCACTTCATGACTATTCTTATTAGTGATTTTATTTCAAGCTTTTAGTATCTCTGCGTATTACTCCAAGTTATATATTATATCTGATAGTTTTTTTTTTCAATGTTAACTTTTTTCAACACACATAAAATTTTCAAGAATAGGTACGCCATCTTTTATTTCATATCTTGAGCATAAATTTTTTCAGTATTCTGTGAAATATTGCAAAGTTGGGTATTTGAGATACTGAAGATAATAATATAAAAAAACATATGTCATTTTTTTATAATTATTCGGGAATAATTAACGTTCAAAGTTATGAAAAATTGGTATTTTTTCTTACCCGGCGATAGCTATGCAACAGGTTTCATGGGAAATATGAACATTTTTTTAGTTTTTTAATGACTTGTTTTATTTCTTTATTGAGAAGACCTTTCTACGTTCAATTTACGGGCGTCGCATAAAGTCTCATTTTAATTTATTGCTTAACACAGATATCTAGAACGTAAATATTAATTTTAAAAAGCCCCGTAGTACATTCACTGAGTGTGCAGATTTCGAAAATATTTAGATAAAATACGTAGTGAGTAATATAAATGACGTGTAATGGAACAATGAATTTTAAGAAGAAAGTCATTCCAAAAAAAACGCATACTTTTTAGATTTCTACTATGAAACCAATGAGGTTAACCTGATACCATAACTGCTATGCAATCGGATGAGAATTATTCGATGTTACATTTTATTTATTCTCCTGTACATCATGCTAACTTGGACTTGTCATTTATGAAAATGATCTGAGCCCCAGAAATATTGATGTACATTCGGATACCCGACATCTCTTGGACTAACTGATTGACAAAAAGCAAAAGAAAGAAAGTAACGAGAAGCAAAACTGAAATATCTCGGTCGTATCATGAGGATAAATAAATACAGCAAACGATAACTTACCATGCGAGGGAAAATCGGAAGACAGAATTGCTGATAGCTGAAATATTTAAGAAACTGGTTCAGGTGTATTAATTCGTGCCACAGCAAAGTAAAGATCGCCATTATGATTGCCAACCAATGTTAGGAGACGGCATCCGGCATCATTAAAAGTAAATATTTAGGCATACGTGTGTATTTATTTATTCTCTCTTGCTTTTAAATAACCTTCCAATGCCACAGATCCTACGTAGGTTACTGTCAATGCTATTATAATTTAAATAAAACATAAAAAATATCCATTAGTAGGATGAATTTGTGATTCATGTTGCTCTGAAAGTGGGTTATTAAATCGAATTGATGGACCAACAAGACGTAATGCAAGAATCTTTAGCTCGCTCTAGTACATCTTCAGCCACCAAAAGACGAGTTGGTCGCCTCAGTCGCCTTCGTAAACTTGAATACTGCCTTCATCGCCATCACTTCTCGCAAATAGAAAGAAGCCAACAGCAACAGAGTAATAAATACAAAAAAAAAATCGAATCTGGTAGTCAACAAACGCGTTTAATATAATATATTAGTGTGGTTAGGTATAGCTAATACTTACGTTTTGTTAAAGAAATTATAATGTTAGTATTCCTAACACAGGCACTCCTCGATACGGACAGGACAAGCACGTAGGTCTAAGAAACATTCCCACATCTTTGATTTTTTAATGGTAATAATATACTTAAGGTTAGTGAACTGTTTTACATTTACTTCACAGAGATATCAAACCACAGCGAGTGGATGTTCTGTCGCATAAAGATATCATCACTTGAATACCATTATTTCTAAGAATTTACCAATCATATGTTAAACACTTGACATTTCATAAAGGATTGGAAATATTATGTGTCATATCGTTAATTAATTTTGATAAAATCAATAAATTTCTCAAATGCAGTAAAAAAAGTGTTTTAATTAACACCAAGATTTTATAAAAGTGTGTCTTAAGATTTAAAATATATGAATTATTGAATTTCTTTTTATAATCTTTTTAGTGAACACCCGCGAAGTCTATCTAAGTCTATCTTTACATAGGCCAACGGTGTTCTCTCGATGAGATTTTGATGTTTGAGAGTTGCTAAAGGTACGGGTGTACTGGACGCGCCATTCTAATAACATACGGGCCTTCAGGTTGAACTCTGTACAATCCTTAATCTCCAATAATAGTCTCGAGTCGAATTTCTGAGAGAAATCTCATACATAGACACGGGCGATAACAACCGAAGCGCATGAGATGGAAATGCTTCCGTTAGTTAGGTTGGATTAGGTTATGTATTTAATATAATTAATTAATGACAGCAATACTGTCCGCGCTGGGACATCGTTCAGTTTTTAAGTATGTTCAGTATAAATTCATCGCATATTACGAAAATTGTTATTTCAACACATGCAAGACATCGTAAAATGATGGCCGTCCTTCAATGTATCTCTAGTTAATGTGTTGCAATGAGCAAATAAAGCGTTAAATTAATTAAATTTAATGAAAAAATATATGTTTATTTTTGTTTTCGTCATCACGTTGTGAACATTTTTTATGCAACCGAATTTTATGTCAAAATATTGATATATTTTTTAAATACTAATTAAATGTATTAATTAGAAAGATATACATATAAAATCAATTTTATCGAAAAATATTGTTGTTGTGTTACCGGGATTCGAACCTGGATCTCTTTCCAAACCGGGCAAGGTGCATTATCCGACAGTACTTTTGACGACAAATTTTCGAACCTATATGTTACACTTTTCAAATTAATACATCTATCGTTCCATTATTTCAAAGCCATCTATCTACTTTGTTTTTACGTAATCTCAAATATCTTTGAGTAAATTGATAGCAGACGCCAGAATTAATAATTAATTTTTATTAAATTTTGGACACTTACAACGTATATTTTATTAAGATGAACACATTCTTATTGTGAAGTTGTATTCGAAACCCGATAGCGCAACAACAATATTTTTCGATAAAATTGAGTTTATATGTATATATTTCTAATTAATACATTTAATTAGTATTTAAAATATCACAGACATGTGTTCTAAATAATTACAACTTCACAATAAGAATGTGTTCTCCTTAATGATATATTTTTTTACTGATATAATATCAAATACAAATTAAATTAATCAACTAGAAAGATATACAAAAAAAATCTATTCGGTATCCACCATTAAAAATGGAATAATAGATACATCAATTGAAAATATTACAGCGTATATCTTCAAAATTGGTCGTAAACCCATTCGATTGCCATAGCGAAAATGGTGAACGCGCTTCCCTGGATAGGAAGACGTCCAGGTTCGAATTCCGGTAGCAAATAAATATTTTTTCGATAGATAAATTTTTTCTGTATATCTTTCTAAGTTAATAAATTAATTTGTATTAAAATACTACAGAACTATGTTCTGAAAATGCAACTTCACAGCAAAAATGTGTTCTCCTTAAAAATTATAACATCAATTATTATCGTTACAATTATTTAATTTATATGCATTATTAAAATATAATATTAATTGATTAATAGGTATTCTTTTTTACAAATGGTGGTTACATGTAAAATTTATTAAAATCCAACGTCGTCAATGGGCCAGGCATCTGGCTGGGATGGAAGAGTTTTCGAGAAAAATATTTCATAAACCAGAGGGGAGACGGAATATCAGTAAACCACGACACATCGGATACAAAAGGGCCTATGTTCATGCTCTTGATATTGGCGACTAGCGAATCAAGGCGCGTAACCAGAATAAAGATGAATTGAGGGATGTTCATACCATCTGGTTCGGACTTTTTTTATTTGTTCAGATCCACGGAAATAACCATTTTTGAACTTTATCCAATCTTCTGGTTCCACCAGTTATCTCAGCTACACGCGTCTTATCCGTCATTCTTTATATTCGCCCAACACTCGGACCCGTACTGCGCGGTTGGCCTAACCGCTGTTTTATAATCTTTGTTCTTTGTGTTTATAGAAATCAGTGGCGTGGCAATCGTGTGAGCGGCCTGGGCAGCTGGCAATACACTGACCAAGTTCAATAATAATAACTATTAGAGCACAGGTTTACATTCTTAGTGATGAATTAATGAATAGGTATATTTTGAATTTTAATATTATAAAATACTTATATTTTATTTAAATTCAAGATTATTCATTACTATTCACCGATGGTACTACGAAATTTCGTGGTACCATCAGTGAATAGTAATGAATAATCGTAACATAAACCCAGCAGTGAGGGGAGAATAGTAATAATGATATATGACGCAAGTGATGATGGCACCAGAAATAGAGGATGTTCGCGGAAGATTTGGCATGACCGGGTTAACAAGATTCTAGAAGATGGTTCTATTAGAAGACTCAATAATCGACGAGCTTATATGTGAAGATATGTGAGTGTGTATAAGTACAACTCATACAGAATACTGTTCGGATTGGCGCGTTATTGCAGCGCATCTGACACATGGATTCGTTCCGCTTCTGAGACATCGAGTTGCTGGCGTAAAACTGCGGCTGGAACTCAGCACCAACTCTCTGGTGCAAGCGGCGCTCTCATGAAAAGCTGGTTCCCTGACCAGAGAATGGCAACGCCTACAGAATAGCTACATATACAATGGCTGTGACTGAAGTAGTTATATATGTAATATTTATATTTTTTGTGTGAACTTTTTACTTTTTATTAATTTTTTTATTTATTAATATTTTCCTTGGTTTTCTTTTTCATAGCATTATATTTATTTCATAACCTTAATGCATAACATAATATGTATTATCTCTATGGCGAATCGGGTTAAAAAAAACCTGATCACGCTGGAATAAACACATTATTATTATTATTATTATTATTATTATTAGTTATTTATTATTATTATTAGTATTATTAGGCGCGAACTATGTCAAGTCAGAAGAGTGTGGCACTCTATCCTCTTTGCCTACCCCCGTGGGGAAACGGTGTGATAGTAAGTTGGTTAGTTAATAGAAATAGATGTTTGTGCGTAATAACATTTAAATTCAAATATAAATAAACACATAAAAAAACAATTCTTTATAATTATTTTCAATTAAAAATGTGAAACTTAAGTTCTTGTAATGTGGTGGGGAGAGTAAGGCTATATATTCCCCGGGAGGGCGGTAAATAGCGCTACGCCACTGATTGGAATTCTATTATCATAAGACTCTAAACAAAGACTTCCAGACTGAGCCATATTGTGTTAATTCTTTGCTCTACGTCAAGGTCTGTTGTAGCGTCTGACGATATTATGAATCCCAGGTATTTGAATGCATTGACTTTTAAGGTTTACTTTTCAATAATAATTCATATTTTCGCGTTTTTTACGAAAATGTGGGTTTTTATTATTCATTTATATCAGAAGTTATACACTAGTTTTGACTTTTTATAAAACTATTACTTAGATGTAAAATTAATAAACTGAATGTCATTTTCTGTAATTAGAAAATACAAATATTATGAGAAAGACCGCAACCATTAAATTCATTTTCCGCATGCCACAAAATTGACATATATAAAAAATTCTTGCATATACGAAATATATTTTCATATAATCTTAAAGCTAAGATTATGGAGACAAATCTGCATTGAAACAAATTAACAAAATGTTAAAAATTAATAGAGTTATAAACCAATCAATTTGCAATAATACACAGGTGTACTCTGTAATAATAATGGTCCATCTATGGGATCTTGTACGACTATTGTTTTTTCACATACACCTTATGTATTATATATATATATATAAGGTAATAAATGTTAATTCTATCTACTACTTGTAATACTAATTCATTATACAATTGCATGTAAACTATGCCCGTCTCAACACAGAATATCTCTAGTGAGACGGGCACAGTCCAAATATATTTTTACATTTATATTATATAGTTACCAATGAATAAATAAATTAATTAATATTGTTAAAATTAACCTCATTGAACTCAGTTTTACCTCTTAATTCTTAATTCTCCATTCACGAGTGATATAAAATACTAATTATATAATATATTGTAATATGCTTACATCGCGAAATAAATTTAAAATCCCCTCAAAGGAAAATTGACGCAGCGAAATGGTTAATGTTTCATTTTTTTAGTTTACAGCACACGATATCACTTTTTTCTCAGAAATAAAATAACAATTTTAATCTATTCTATTATATTTTAACAAAGCTCTGATTTTATATAATCATTTTTAAAAGTAGGCCTTTCTAATGCTCTTTTTGATACAATGAATACAGTTATTATATTTCTAAAAGGCAAAATTTATTCGATTATTTTACAGCTTTTATCTTTTGTGGTCGCACATATTTAGGTACATTATACAGGTGCATTAGCATTCAAAATATTCCCGGGGTATTTCAGTCACGTGCGGCGTCCCATTGTGCAGTCACTCACCGCAACACTCAAATGTCAATAATGCATTAAATGAAATAACGCAATTTTGTAAATACTTACGCGAGCGGTTGCATTTTATTTGAATATTATTTCAATTTCACGCTTTCGGCTGCTGAATTTCTGGTCGACGGCAGTTTATCATTTCATTGCTCATTACGTTTCCTGCCATCGCTGTTCATGGTTAACCGAAATTCTATGGTTCATTCCAATTCCGAATCACGGCGTGATAATTTACCTTTTGTGTAGTCTTTTTATCTGTAATGACCCCTGTCCACTGAATGAGATTTAGTTGAGATACCACGCATAACGAGATTGCAGACCCACACATATGACGTTCGATTTGACAGTGAGACACGTGTACACAAACGTCACCTAAAACAATAGATAGCCAGAACTATTTATTCTGAAAGATTGACAAATATAAGTACTTTTGAAATTAGCAAAATTAACTTTGTGGTTAAAATTCATTATATTTATTTGTTTACTTTGTTTCGTTAACCACTTATTGAGTTTAAATACATCTACCATTCGATCATCA
Organism: Eubasilissa splendida; assembly: GCA_031772225.1. Classification (NCBI taxonomy): domain Eukaryota; kingdom Metazoa; phylum Arthropoda; class Insecta; order Trichoptera; family Phryganeidae; genus Eubasilissa; species Eubasilissa splendida. Next base: position 25,952,614 of record CM062850.1, on the reverse strand, counting down.
ATTGACATCCTGAAGAAGAAAATTGTATTTTTCGTAACCGGTAGATGTATTTAAACTCAATAAGTGGTTAATAAAACAAAGTTAACAAATATAACTTATTAAATTAAGAACATTCTATACGTTTTTTCACACACATTCAAATTGACGGAATGAAACATAAACATTGAACGGAATATCAACAATCTACAGACTGTCGTTTAATGTTTGAACAACAAAGAATAAAAATGAAGTGGACGTGAAAAAAAAAAAATTAAACCCTATCTTGTCGGCATATGGCGGTGCTCGAATCTATGAGACTTGGTGTGTGTGTGTTGTCTCCAAAAAATCTCATCAAATCAAAAATCACATCCGTGGACACGGACCATAACAATTTGATTTCAAGTCTTTTGATCCAGATTAGACCCTCGAGTATTACATTGTGGACGCCATGGAATAACGCACCAACTACAACTGCAATTAAATGACGTCCACAACTTACGAGGTTGTGTGAACCCAAGCTTAACAAATTTCAATGTTTTATTGGTAAATCAAATTACACCACTGAAGTCCCGATGTTATTGACGGCATATAATAATAGCATTCGAATCAGCAAGAAAGTTATCGTGCATATATTCCCAACACTTTATTTTATTGAAATTTTAGACGTCTTGGACGTCTAGGACATATTGGATGAATTGGTCAATTAAATGGCCAAGTCTATGATATTTTTAATTCCTATAATATCTATAACTTTATTTTTAATTTTTATTATAGCTTCCAAAAAAAAAATTACTCTTATTATTTGATTATTATTATTAAAATTATCAATATTTCCATAAATTGAAATTATACGGTTATAAATATACCGGAAAATATTATTCATTATCAAAACTTCGTTAGCAAGTATCCATTAGCATCAAAAGATTTATGATAATTTATATGACTTAAAAATATGTTGACTTCTTCAGTTACATTGATTTTAAAATCTAGATACCTATTTCGTGAGTGAGTTAGTTATTGTAAACTATTATAATTCTTCTTCTTCTTCTTCTTTTAATAACGTGTACAAGTGTACTAATTACAGAACCACAAACAGTGTCCACCACTCGACCAAACTGTCCTTGACAACTTGGAACGACTCTGAGACCGGTCCACTTCCGGACTTTTCGCAACCAAGATAGTTTATTTCTTTTTTTATTTCTATTTCTATTTATTTATTTGGATCCACGAAATACATATTTCTATTAGTTTTTATATTATTCTTCGTTCTTTGTGGAGGTTTCACTGTTATGCTAATGAAATTTGTCCGTGACATGTTGAGCATTCTTTTATATCGCCAATTATATTACAAATACATTTTAAGACACGTTAAATTATTTGACATTAAATCATTTTTCTTTATTCTATTCATATACCTGGCTAATTAATTAAACATTAAATAGATTGGTAAACTTTAAACCATTACTATATAATTTAAACGGTTTAAGTCGCGCTCATAAAGTTAAATCACTTTCGATTCTGTGGGTTTTACGAGAACTAAGTGTAAAATATTCATAAATACTTTACACAGTATATTATATTTAACACTTTATTGCAGTAACCATTCGCTGTGCTCGTTTAAGTAAGAACTATGTATATGTTGACATTTTAAATTTAGTTACTTATTTCCTAGTTAGTATTAGGTTGTTCCGAAAATAATGCCTGTTTTTAATATTATATCATTTTGAATGTTCTTTGCTAGGAATTATTGTTTCTCTATATCTGCTGTATTTATTTATTGAGTTAGGCATTTAATAAGTTTTACTGTATTCTTTCAGAAATGGGAATAAAAAAAGAAGAAGTTGTTTTTTGCACGAATGCATTATGCATCTCGAATAACACGCAATGTTAACCAAGCATTGGGTGAAGGAACCACTTCTGAACGAACAACAATGAAAATTTTAGGAACTCTTAATGATGCACAGGGTCGGGGACGTGCTGCTGCTATTGAAAATAATGAATTGAAAGCTCTAGTGGAAGAAAACACGTAACAAATGACTAGCATTGATTAACAAAGAGGACTCGTCTCGTTTCATGACAACTTTTACCTCTTCAAACAGCTCGATAACTATTTATGGCAATTAGAATTAATAATAGATGAGCAGCAGCAAAAAATGTGTATTATTCTACAGACATAAATAAGCTTATAATTCGTTGGCAAAAATCCGTAAAATCAGATGCCTTTCAAATTGTATTAAAATCGGTCATTATTTTCGGATCACCTAATAGTAAGTAAGAAAATATGGTCTTATATATTATTATCTCCTTTGCAGTTAAGATTTTCTTTATCTATCTACACATAGGTAGAAAAATCTCAGGAGATAATATAAAAAATTAAGTTGCAGTAATAATAATATTAAAAATATATTTCGAAAAATATAAAGAAACGTACCAAATAATATTACATAAATGAGTATGTATTTACTATTTTTACTACTGTGTTTACTTTAATATAACCGCCATGTCACGTAGCAATGCTTTTGACCTTCGCATTCGACGACCGTGGTAAAGTGTTAAAAAGTAATAGATTTTTTATACAGAGAGGTATGTGTTTTAAAAACCTTACAATTTATATAAATTGCAACGATATTTTGCGGAAATTCCGTTCAAAATCCGTTGTTCGTATATTTTTCAAAAATTCGCGATGTTTTTTTTATTGTATATACGAGGTAACTCTAATGCGTGAATCTAAAGCTAGTCTTAGTGAACAGGATTTAGAAAGAGTCGTTTGGTTATGCAAAACGAGTGAATGAGTAGAGGATTAAAAAAAGAAGTACGATGCGAATGTTGATGGCACCAGAAATACAGGTCCACGGAAGACTTTGCTCGACCAGGTTAACTGGAAACTGCAGGATGGTTCTATTAGAAGACTCGATAAATACGATTATGCATGAGAGGTTGTGCGGTCGTAGATGAGGCAATAATTATGTATCAGGACAAAATGGAAAAAAATATTTAAAAATATTAAGTACTACGTGGTAATAATAGTGGAATAAAATTATACTGTTTTGTCTTACAATTTTTACGTTTATGAAAAAAATATAAAGTATCTTTTAAACACTTTAGACACATGCCCTCAGTAATCGCATTAATCTTCGATGCGCTTTACCGAGTTTTTCATTTTGCGGCGATGGTCTGCTCCATAACCCCGACACATTTACTAACATTAGAAATTATTTTTTAATGTTTTTGATTCCATTGTCTTGCTGTGGTAGATTAAAAAAATATATTAGACCATATTAGCACTATGGAAAGAATCGATGCAAAATGTATTGTAGAGTGCGGATAGACTTTTTGGTCCCCTATCTAACAAAAGCCCCAATTGGCTTAGTTACGCTAATTGATCACAACAAGAGTATATAACAGTAATTGATCAGTAAGTAAATAATGATTTTTCAACAATTTTACACGTAAATCAGCCGTAAAAAATATATTATAGAGATATTTCAAATTTATAACGGAAATAAAAATACAATATGAAAGTCAGTAAGTTCATAAATGAAATATGCTATAAAATATATTTTTAACTGAAAACTTTTTGTTATTAAATAAATGAAAATGCACGATTGTTATTTTATTTTTTTAATATCATTTATTCGTTGTTTTAGGGGAAAAATATGACTAGTTGCATAGGTATACAAATATTCTTAATTGTAACAATAATAATTTTAAATGATTTAATTAAGATTCCAAATTTATAACCTTCATTTTCATCTGAACTTATTTATTCATATTTTAACCATTCTTGAATGTTGTTCATTATTTATGGTATTTTTTTTTTTAATATCTTTATTTACATAATTTTATATGCACAATTTTTGACAAATTATGAAAATATTGTATACATTATTATCATACTCTCGGACTTCTTTCTAGAATATTCTAGTATTTGATTTAATAAAAGTAATAAAACGGTGTAAATGTTCAGTTAGTTAAATAAATATATTTATATAATTTAATTTAAGCATGTTTGAATTGAATGGAAATATGAGTTAACAGAAAAAAATAAAGAAGTTTATTTATGTATATAAAAAGGAAGTTTAATATTTTCTGTTTTTTTTTTAATTCATTTTAGTCAGTAGTGTATCCAAAAAAAAAGTACGAGCTCGATAAGTTTATGAAACTTTTAACTATGCTCCAATATTTTTAAATAAATGTACACTTCATTTACTTTATGTTTTTTGTATAAATATTACTTTAAATTTTTACTCAACGATATTTATTTCGAAGATTTTAATATTTTATTTATGCATCAAGAACTACACGCTTTATAATACATATTTGCAAAGAGATTATGATGGTCTACAATCCATGTATTAAAGCCACAGTGATAATTAACCATTTAATTATTGTTGGTCACACGTGTTTGCTGTATTGCTAATATAAATAAAATAGCAGTTTGGTATCAATGTTTATGGTTGAATATTTATAATCGATAATTATACGACATTCGCTTACTTGATTAAATAACAATTTACAAACAAACTAAAATACAGGATTACATACCAGATTCAAGTATTTTTCTATTTTCATATCAAATGTTAAGAAGTCCTCATATTCAAAGTTATTCTAAATATATCATTTAATTAATATTTCAAAACATCATTATTAACATAAGTTACATTGCACTCGTAACAGGAACATTAATTTGACATCACATTACAATGTTCAATGCCTTCACACTCTTATTACTCGTGGACACTTATCACAATTCAATAAGGGCAGATGGGCCCGGAGGGGAAGGGCGCTCTTCCCGGAAAAGCGTAAGGGTCGGCGTTGATCGTCCTGCAGATCTGCTTGTAGGACCTACCCCCGGAAGCGCGGGGTCCCCCCGAGTGTCCGCCCCCTCGCCCGCTCCTCTGTCTCCTCTCGCCGCCGTAACCGCCAAACAGGACATCCAACAGAGACGTCGGGGCACCGCCGATGGAAATAACCGCAACACTCAGAAACAGGGCGACAAACATCCATAAAAACTTTAATGGAGCCATGTTCAGAAGTACTTCACAAAAATACGCGAAAATTTAAAATTATATACAGTTTCTGTGGTCGATCGGATAAGTTAATTACGATACACTCTCACTAATCGGCTCTTCGGCGTCGTTAAACGAACGAGAGAGTTTATGCGGTGAGCTTATCGAAGCGTTAACTATCGAGACGGAACTTCGGACCGAGTTCAGTAGCAACTCAATGTCTCCACCGTCTTTGAGCAATAGGGTCCGGTGATCGGGTGGACTGACTCTTTATAAGATCGGGCGAAGTATCAGGCGGCCGGGTGAGTGTGCGGGCGGCCATGGCCCCCTCGGGACTGATCTGCTCCGGCCTTGATACCGTGTCGGCCAGCCGATACGTCGGAGAAATTATTATTCATCATAAGTTAACCTTCACGATTTACGACGAAAACAAACCCGCGGGTCTTTAGATTACATTGCGAGTATGACCTACTCAAGCGTGTGTCATATTTTACGGGGTTTTTATTAAATAAATATGTTTATAATATTAATATTCTATCATTTCCTAGTATGCATTATATTTTTTATTAATATTAAAAATATAATACAATTTCAATAATCAGTGGATATATAACATTTGTTTCTTCTCTATTAATCTTAGTTAATTTATGTTTCAGTTAGTCTGTGTACATATTTTTTTAACTTCAGTTACAAATTTATGATAGTCCGTAATTTTTCCAATTGTGATGGGGAGATTGTTAAAAAATTTGATACCTTGATAAATATATTGATTTTGAGTTGCGGTATATTTTAGTTTTGGGATATCAATTCGATCTCTATATCTTGTAGATCGGAATTCGCTTCTAAAATTTAATTGATTTTTAATTTTGAAAATTTGAATTATTGAATTTTTTTTGTATATGTCTACTATTTTTAGTACTTTAAAATCTGTGAAAAGTTGTATACTTAGATAGTCTTTTTTTTTTAGAATAATCTTTATTATCATTTTTTGAGTGATTTCTAATTGTGACATTGAAGTTTTATATGCACCTCCCCATCCAATAATATCGTATTGCAAATGTGACTGTACAAACGCGTAATATATTATTTTCAGATATGATATGATTTAACAAAACACAGAAAAGCTATATTTCGTCCATTAAAGCCCGCGTCCACGGAAGGAAGACATGATTTAGTTAAGATATATATCTGGAGATAAACTCAGAGATCAGCTTGGGATTAACAGAAAGAGACAAAAACTCAAACCAATATTCACGACGTTCGATCTGACAGCGAGATTTGACATAATATATATACACAAAAGTTACCTAAAAACAACATACATCCTTACAACTATCTTTTATTCTGAAAGTTAGACATTAATATAACTTTTTCTTTTTACATACATATCTATTATAATTTTCAATATTTTCCAAACTGCAGAACAGTTTTACTGCAAGGATTTCTCTTCACATAGGAATTAACAGTGTTTAATCAACAATTAAAAAATTTATACTAGATATTTGAATTATTAGATGATAATTAGATTAGATTTATACTACATATTTGAATTATTAGATGATGATTAGATAACAAATAATTAGATGAGAATGTGTTCTTTCACTTTATATTTTATGGTGGTCACTGAGGTCTCTTCATTTTTCATGATGTTTAATAAGTCTTTATTTATGTCATTAAATATTCGTGGAACAACACATTCTCTCGTCCTCTCACCGTACACATTGTTTGCGATCGATACTCTCATGGTTCAACCCGACGATCTGATATCTATATATATATATATATATCTCGGTAAGGGTCAATATTCATATTTACATTATTTATCATCTCTTCTATAATTATACTAGAATATTGTAAATAGTTTATAATAATCATCTTTATTCAAACACTTTGTTTTGTTACCTGCTATAAGTTTTAAGAATCTTAATTGTAACTGTTTAATTTTATCATTATATGTTTTATAAATTAGTCCATAGCTACTCACTCCATAACTGACAACCGAGTCGACCATCGCAAATTACAGTGAGTACAGTGTGGCGCGAGAGGTGCATAACCTTAACATATTAACGCACTTAACATGGATCTCAGTTTCTTACATATATTTTTAATATGCCGTTTCCAGCAAAAAATTGTATCAATTATCAAACCTAAATATTTATATTATAGGCTCTAATAAATGCTGCTGGGAGATTCAAAATCACCCAATTGACGAACAACAATGACATCTAACGTACGATGAGTATAAAGCTGAAAATTTTAATTAATTTTTATTTTATTCAGAAAACATACAGTATATCAGTAAATACGAAAATCACAATAAAAGCTAAACAATAATTAAACCAATTACATATTTTCTCAGAAGATACAAAATACTTTTATACAGTGAGTACAATTTAAAATTTAAGAAGGACTGACTATAAAGCAGAAAAATGTGGAAAAAGAGTTGAGAATAAAAATTTTAACATAAAGAAAAAACTTATAAATAATAAAGTAAGAAAATATTTGAATACGGAAAAATGAAAATGGGATAGGGAATAAAATCTGAGTGATAAAAATAAGAAGAAAAATACATCTCATGGAAGCAAAAAAATGAAATTGGCTCTAGTCGAAATTCTCGTTCACGGACCCGGGCCATTAGGAAATATCCGTATCATTTACGATTTTAAAGACTTTTTTATTGTATTACGTGTTTTAAAACAGTCACAAAGGGAAAGTGAAATGATTAAACCGATTTCAATCATAATAAAATGTATTTTTCATAAATTGACGACGCAAAAATCTAAATTTTAATTACAAATTTCACTTTCATTATAAATAACAATGAGTGAGACTACCCTCCAGGCGTTCGTGAATAACAAATGAAAGTGCTCCATTGTCACCTCACCGTTTGTCCTGATACAAATATCTATAGAGATTGAAAGTGTCTTCGGTTGTACCAATCGCAAGACGATTAATTGTAATTTCTCGCTCCATTCATTTTCAACGTTCTTTCGTCAATCTTTTAGCTCTCTTAAAATGATCTTGCATCTTACAACACTGCGATCGCTTCATGTCCATATTCGTTACACGTCACGTAGGCCAACATAAGCTCGTGTATAATATATTTACAAGTACCCATATTTAACCTGTTTTGGTAATTTGGAATCAATTACATTTTACATTTACAATTACATTTTTTTTATTATAATCTTTATTACTATTATTAGTGACCTAAAAATAAATTTAAAAAATGTTTAAACGATCTCGAAACGTATATGCAATACAATTATTAATAATCCTAGTAGTATTTTTCTTTTTGTACTTACTCTTACAAGTACAGTAATACCCCGACTTGCGCGAACTCTGAGTTACGCGGTTCGTTTGGCGACACTGCCGCTAGACTGCCGCCCGCTATATTCAGTGTTTCTCTTACTGCGATACGCGTTGTATGTGATTCAACGAACGATGAATGTTAAGATTGATTTGTTATACGTTATCTAAACCCTTAAAAAAACTATGTCGTCCAAACGAAGTAAATCTGATTTTCTTACAACTAGTAAGAAAAGGAAAACGATATCTTTGGAATGTAAACATAAGATTATCATAGATTTTGATAGTAGAATGAAAATTTGCTAATTGGCAAAGAAGTCTGAGCTATCGGAATCCACAATCCTCAATCCTTGAACTCAAGCATTATTCGCAAAAGTCGTGGTATTATTTCTGAGATGGAAACAAGGCTGAAATTAAGGTGTGATAATCGAGTAAAAGTGAAGAATAGTCCAGTCGATCAGAACACAGTCTGCTATCAAGCTAAGCTGATTTTTGAGAGGTTGAAAGTTGTTAAAATGTATAAAAAACTGCAATTTTATTAAATATTTTTCTTCTAAACTAGTGTTTTTGTTAGTTCTTGACCCCAATTAAACAAAATTGTATGTATTTATATGCAAAGTTGTACACCGACTTACGCGGAATCGAGTTAAGCGACTTTCGTCGGTCCCACCTATCGCATAACTTTAAATTAAGTATTAATTCATTTTTATTTGATCGTCCCTGACATCTTACCGTCCATGTTTTTGTATAAAATATATTTCTTAAATTTATTCTCGCCTACCTCGTACCGCATTTACGCAACTGAAAAGGGAAAATATCGCCCTACTCTTTCCCGTCCCATTAGCGCTGAAAAGCACTGCCTACTGTGACTAGTGAGGAGTGAAATATTTTCATTTGCTATCAAAACTCTCGTCCATATTAAACTGCAATATTAACTGATTTGGACAAAAATGTATAAGATTTTTAACTCTTAGTAATATTGTAGAGATATGTTTTTTTTTTTAATTTAAAACAATATTATTGATGTCATAACATGCCGTGCTTGCGCAGTATGAATATTTATTACGTGGCTATCTATGATCAAAATATTAAAGAGCATATAAACAAATCATTCAACTGACTGCCAATTCTCATCCAACTAAACGAGTCATTTGTAATATTGTTACACGCGACACTATTTAAATGCAATATTAGTTACAATTTGTTTCAGGGTCGGGCTGAAATGGCGAACCCTTAAAATTGATCAATTATTATTAGTCATCAGAGTATCTTATTTAAAATACGGAAAAAAATTATCCATTACAAAGCTTCAGTGTTATATTATTTTTAAAGTGAAAATTGTTTACCGACACCCGCATAATGTTTTCATCACAGAGGGAGTCATGCCTTTCACGCCGATGGTTCTGTTCCCACCCCGGGATTGATCTGTGCCAGATGCAGGATAATGCGTCACGTTTGCCAGTCGATCAATAGCGACTGGAGAACGTGACATTTGATGCTATATCTGTATTGCTGCAAAAATTATATTTATATGAGAAACGCAAAGGAGTTTCACTTAGAACGTACAAGCTCGACACAAATCTATTTTTTGTCATCACTTGAGTCTCGATGTTTTCTGTTTGAAACATCAGCAAAATGTGATGGTTTAATAATACAAAAACCTATCTACAGGGTGGTCCAAAAGAAGTGAGAACATTTCGTAAAATGTGATATAATTACATCAAAATTAGTTTAACTATATCTACAATAGCTTAAATAGTTTACTAATTTACTTACCTATTTACCTGTATTACGTTTTATTTAGACAATTTTCGGTGGCCATCTTTGATTATTAATTTTTCCATTGTTTATATTTGTTTTTTTTCAAATTGTTGCCCAGAATGACAAAAATCACTGCAGAAGACCGTATTCTGATCAAAAATTTGCGAATTGAAAAACGTTGGGGTGCTAGGAAAATGAAAACAAAGCCTGAAATATAGCTAGACATTACAGCAGAACGGAGCTCCATTTCACACACCCAGAAATACAATCAACTTTCTTCGTCGTGAGAATATTAATGGCATGCGGCCACCGAACAGCCCAGATTTAAACCCAGTAGATAATGCAATATGAAGTGTTTTGATGATTTCTGATTAGCTAAATATTGTGCAAAAAAAAATAGATTAAGAATTATAATTAATTATATTATGTTTTGAAATAACTCGTGTGTTACGAGATGCTCTCACTTTTTTTGGGCCACCCTATACATATTGTCAAGTTTTCAGGAGAAAACAAAGAATTATTTTTCAATATTAACAGACGTATAACTCTTTTAGATAGACTGAAAAGCGTTGCGTGATGCGTCGTTTTAATTTTTTAACCTCTCTCAATAAATCAGCGTACTTAACTGTATGTATATGTTTTTGTGTTATTAAGCCATCGATTTCATCATTTTTTTATTTTATAAACATCAAAATTAATAATTTCAATTTCAATATAATGCAAAAATATTTACTTTTACCTCGCATATATAACTCAATTTATGATTTCACACGATTGCATCTTTTATTACAATAATGGGACGATTTACGATTGTAAAATTTTTTAACTCTTTTGATTCGTGTGAGTAACGGGGAAAATCTTTTTCACACTTTTTCTTCGCGTCTATTTTCGGAAATATTAAACATTATTTTATCTAACTTGTTTAATTGATTAACAGGTCTTTTTTTTAATTTATCATATCGTTAAAAACAAAACTTTATTAAATATGAATTAAATATATTATTAAAAAGATATACATATAAAATCAATTTTATCGAAAAATATTGTTGTTGCGCCACCGGGATTCGAACCTGGATCTCTTTCCTAACCGGGGAAGGTGCTTTATCCAACTAAGCTACAGCGACATTATTTTTAGCGACAATTTTCGACCCTATATGTTACCTTTTTGATATTAATACATTTAATCGTAATACAACAACAATATTTTTCGATAAAATTGATTTTATATGTATATCTTTATAATTAATATATTTAATTCATATTTAAAATATCACAGATCTATGTTCTGAATAATTACAACTTCACAATAAGAATGTGTTCTCCTAAATAAAAAACTTTATTAATTGTTAAAAATATTCAACGTTAACTTTCTGAAATTGAACGCCAATGCAATATTACGAATTGCTTTTCAGATTATATCGTGTACGTGTCGTATTGTATCACCCATCGCGCTTCCTCTTTGGTTTATTTTGGTGCTCATTTCTTCAGGTTATCGCGGTATCGGATGTTGGTGCTGATATTTTTCTGGTACAAATAATAATTACACTGCGCCAACGTTCATCGCAAATCTTACCACACTTCCTGTTTCCTTCGAACAAAATGTTTTTTATATTTTTTAACGTCTTGTAGGCACGTACGTTATTTTTTTTTTAATTTTATGTCAGTTCGTAATCGTTACAAATATTTTAATCAATTCTATGTCAATGACAAATAAATGCAAGTGTAAATCATTTATTTAAAAACCAACTTCCTTTGTGGTATTGTGAAAATACATTTTGTAGTATTGTAGAATTGTAGCATTATCTACCTGATAATACATGACTTCTTAATATGAAATAGATCTATCTGAAATATAATATATATGTACAATACATATTGAACTTAAAAATCTTCTCAAATTACTAAATCCATCGAGTGATCTTCCAAGAAAAAAATAAACCACTATAAGAAAAAGAAATTACTGAACATGTAAAATATTCTTTTTTTTCAACAATATATATATATCTTTCTAATTAATACAAGTGTTAAAAATATATAAATTGTATTAATGTTTCCAAAAATAAATTATCAATTAGTTCTGGCGTCTCCTATCGGATTACTCAAAGGCGTTTGACAAGCCGTAAATATAAAGAAGATGGCTTTCAAATAATGGAACGACAGATGTATCAATTTGAAAGTACAACATATAAGTTTGAAAATTTGTCGTCAACTCACTGTGTTGGTGTAGCATAATCGGTTAATGCATTTCGCTGGACAGATAGAGATCCAGGTTCGTATCCCTGTAATAACAACAATAGTTTTTCGATAACTTGATTTTATATGTATATCTTTCTAATTAATACATTTAATTTGTATTTAAATATTCCTAATAAAAAATTTCTATATCTTATGTAATCGTTTTGTACTACTGTACATGTTTATACAAAATAATAAAGCCTATATATATTGTACAAAATAATAAAGTCTGTAAATAGTTTTAGATTTCTTTGTCACCGCACTTCAAATCAAACATATAACATACATGTGCAAAAAATTCTAATTAATTTTCTTTTAATAATTTTTATGAGTTTTCCACAAGTTGAGGTAATTTTATATTTTACGTACACTTTAGTATACTTCCGTTGATGTTTCATCGGGCTTTTGAAGTAAATAAACATTGAAAGGTTAAAGGTTAATGAATGGCTTTATTTGAAGTTTTCTAACTCTTGCTTCCCTAAGCTCACACGTTTAATCGCGCTGAGCAAACTTTATCGATCAAAATGTGTACCACCATTTATTAAAGCACCTGGTCTTCTTAAGCTCTCGCTAAACCCCCTCGTCCATTTTGTTAACTGACTTTATTTAACGATTTAGACAAAGCAAAGAAATATATTAAAACTTTTGGGTAAAATTGAAAACGTCTTTGTATTAATTCAATCTTCCATTTATTGTTCTGAAATGTTATTGTTGTCATGTCTGTTTAATGTTTAAATTTATTAGATTTGTGTTTTTTACTGTTTCAAGATTTGCCACTAGTTTATCGCAGACCTTGCTGTAATCTGAAAAATATAAGAGGGTAGATAAAAGGTTCATTACGAATACGGAGTCCTCCCTTTAAAGTCTCCTTTAAACATTGTAATTGTGAGATTCTTTAAGTTGTTTCTATTTACAATTTTGAGAAACGCCATTGAGAAGAAATATATTTTATTAAGACATTCTTATTGTGAAGCTATAATTATTCAGAACATAGGTCTGTGATATTTTAAATACTAATTAAATGTATTGATTAAAAAGATATGCATGTAAAATCAATTTTATCGAAAAATATTGTTGTTATTACCGGGATTCGAACCTGGATCTCTTCCGATCCGAGGAACGTGCATTATCCGATTATGCTATACCAACACAGTGGATTAACGTCAAATTTTCGAACTTATGTATTACACTTTTCAAATTAATACATCTATCGTTGTATTATTTGAAATCCATCTACTTTGTTTTTTGGAGCGATGGATGTATTAATATGAAAAGTGTAACATATAGGTTCGAAAATTTGTCGTCAATCCACTGTGTTGTTGTAGCATTTATAGCATAATCGGATAATACACGTTTTCCGGATTGGAAGAGATCAATGTTCGAATCCCAGTAGCAACAACATTTTTTTATTTAGGAGAACACATTCTTATTGTGAAGTTGTAATTATTCAGAATATAGGTCTGCGATATTTCAAATATGAATTAAATATATCTATCTAATTAATATACACAATAAGAATGTGTTCTCCTAAATAATAAAGTTGTATTAATGTGTCCAAAATTTAATAAAAATGAATTAATAATTCTGGCGTCTTCTATCAGTTTACTCAAAGGTATTTGAGATTCTGTAAAAATAAGGTAGATGGCTCTGTCAAATAATGGAACGATTAAATGTATTAATATCAAAGAGGTAACATATAGTTTCGAAAATTGTCGCTGTAGCATAGTTGGATAATGCACCTTCCCCGGTTTGGAAAGAGATCCAGGTTCTAATCCCTGTGGCGCAACAATAATATTTTTCGATAAAATTGATTTTATATGTATATCTTTCTAATATTTAATTCATATTTAACAATTTTTTACGATAAAATTAATTTTATGTGTATATCTTTCTAATTAATACATTTAATTTATTAAAAAGATATTATTATGACTGTTGACTTTTTAATATTCATAACCTATTCAATTTATTTTTGTTATCAGTTTATTCAAATTAGAAAATTCTAACATTTAAGCTTTCTACTACTTTTCGTACCTTAACTATTAACAGTTGGCTAAATCTAAATATTTATTACATGATGACCAAGAGAAAGGGCTTTAAAATTTTCTGAGTGTTAGGAGTGATTAGAAAGCGTATAATTAAATATGATACCTTAAGAAGGATTATCAATATTTTTCAAATATTATAAAGTCGAAAGATCAGATTGTATTTTATTTATGAGAATTAAATTTTAACTACTTCATTTCTATGTGAAAATTGTCAATTTTTTTTACAACTTGTTAAATATTTGTTAAAACTTTTAACCATCTTTACAACTTTGTGCGTATTTAAATTTCGTCGGTTTTCGTCTTTTCATGATGCCTTCAGGAGAAGGCATCATGAAAGGCATCAATCAAAATCCGATAGGAATCGGAGGTTGGCCACCATCATGGCAATCTTCACTTTGTTGACTGCGTCTCGGATAACTTCGTTGGAACTGCAGTCATACTAGTCGCGTCGGTTCTTGTGTAATCTTATATTTACCAGGGGCGTGCAGTGTATACAAGCAAAAAAGCTGTGCATTACTAAAAATTCTGGGAAATAAATATGAATTAAACAATTGTATTAACATAAACAGGTACATTATTTTACAATTAGTGCCATCTGTGTATCAGTAGAGACTTGAATTGCTTAGTTCTAAAAACTACCACGACAACCCACCGCTGTACCCATGGCGCTTTTGTGTATTCGCCGCATCGAGCTATTCACATTACTCCGTTCTGTCTTTAAGCTAGTGAATTACTTAAGTCATATAATTGACTATTTACTGACTTGAAAATTCCTTTCGGTTGATCCGTTTTATACGGAGTCATTACCTATGCTGTTTTTAAACATAATAACATTAAAAATGCTTATAACTGCGTGCGAATCATTGCAGTCTCTACTTCCTCTTCTATTAATTCGCGATTTTTACTATCTTACTGTTTTAACGTGTTGATTTCATGATTGTTCTTTAAATTTGGTGCATGGTTTGGTTTTTGATTTGGAAAAAACCAAAAAGTAAGCGGCAGTTCTATTTCCTACGTTAACCTTTAATAAAAATAATTATTTCCTTGAGTTATTACGTGAAGGATTTTCAAACAATAAATTAATCATGTTCAGTCATGGAAAGTGTTTTTAAAAACGTCCCTACATTTGTATATGGGTAAGAAGGTATTATTTTACGTTAAAACTTAAACTTTAAAAATACTATTACTAGTACTCTAAAATTACAAATATATACATGGTAGGGTCGTATAAACGACGGATTTATTTTGTCTAAAGACGTTGGATAAACGAAAGTGCATATTGTATTACATATATATGATTGTATAATGTCATTGATAACAGCATAACCTGAATCTATACCTACTGCACGCCACTGATATTTACTCCCTCTCAATGCGGTACTAAATATGAGATTACAACTTAATTAATTAACCCATATGTTAACCTAATTAATGACTTACATATTACATTATTTATTTTTGAAACTCATCAACTGTATCGATCAACTAATTTCATAATGGAAACAGAGCGCGTACATTCCATTGCGTTAATTCTATTAAAACTTGTTAAACTCTCATAAAAATTGTTTGCAATACTTGAGGATAATTTGTTAATTTGCTACTTGTACCTCGCACTCGTAAATAAAACTCGTTTTACACATAACTAAATAAATGTTTTTATCCATATTTAATTTATTAACATTAACGTTAAAGATTTTTTGGATTGATTGATGATTTAAAAAGTTGTGAAGGAAATCTCTGAAAACAGTTAACGGATGCCTGCGGAAAGCCTAAACCATGGCCGAACACCAATAAGAGCCCGGCGTCCTGGATACTTCGCGACGACTACACACGGGTTGTACTCGGCGGAACTACACAGGATTGACAAGGTAATGTGCGGATGGGCTAGCGACGGACCGCAGTCTATTGATGAGTTTTATGACAGCCCTTCAGTTAGAGAGCGGAAATCGCATATTTAGGGCACATAAACTATGTTTTTGAATTCATTCACGACACGTTTTACGATTTCGGCATCACTTATATTTTTTCTTGGTTCCGGCTCCGGGATTCGAACCGGTGGCGCAAAAACAATATTTTTCGACAAAGTTGATTTTGTATGTATATATTTATAATTAATACATTAAATTAGTATTTAAAACATCACAGACCTCTGTTCTGAACAATTACAACTTCACAATAAGAATGTGTTCTCCTTAATAATAAATTTTAATCAAATTCTTTTAATAAACTCCATTCATCATTCACTTTCTGTAATACAATATTCAGTACCGTTGCACCTCCAATCACTGTGCGCGCGTTTTGTTAAAAAAATCTGTTGTTTTGTAATTCAAGCGAGCCCAAGGTCACGAGCAAAATATTGAATTGCGCAAATATACAATTCTTTTTTGAAATATCTATGAAAGCTAATAAAACACATCGTGAGCACTCAGCTTAAGATGGAAAATTTCTCGGCGATTCATAAAAACGCCTGTTGCTTATAGAAGCCAAACCTGCACCTCAGATTGGCAACTCATAAACCAATCAGCAGTATAGAATAACATTAGTATTGAGTGGCTATATGTCAGTTAGTCGCCTAGTGAACTGGTTACCTTAGATTGGTAAAACCGCAATCCTGAGTTTGTGCGCACATAACTTGGTTTTGTAATACTTACCAGGGACATGATACTGAAAACAGGCAGAGAGAACAAGAGTTCGAATCTGTGCTATTACGAGTGAGAGCTTTGCAAAAATTAATTACATTCATAATTTATATATTTTTTTAGTGGATTTGTTATAATTACATTGATTAATTAATGTACAGCGCCGATACAAATGTGAAACTTGTTCACCCCTTTTATTCCACAAAATGATGTCCCTGAAATCAGATAATCTAACAAATGAATGCAGGTGGTTAACGAACTGTGGCTAGAATGATGGATGCTACGAGACTGCATAAGTATCTTGAAAAAGGAAAAAACGTGCATGTTGCACTTAGAAATAAATGAAGACTGCTCACCCTTCACCCTCTCATACAACCTTTTCACCTCATTTTAACAGGAACTTGGCAAATGATAAACAACATTACGACCACGGATTAAAGAAAGTATAACAATTTATGTTTGCCGAAAATATTTAAAAAGTAATTTTTTAATATCACTCCATTTGTCAAGTAAGCTTTATATTTTTTAAATTCTCACGATCAATTACAGACTTCGTTTCTGCCACAGGCAAGTAAATGAACAGACATGAAATAAAGTGTACATATGGGAGAGGGGTTTGGAACATTAGTTGCGGGGCATTCTACACACATTATTTGTGGAAATATAAATCCAATAATTTATAACACATTTATGTAACAGAAAAAATAATTACTCTTCTAAAAATAAATATTTGTGTAAACAAGGCATAATTTTTTACGTTAATGTATATTATTTTGTCAGCGTTTAAATTTACATTCCAATCAAGTCATATTTTTAAAAATTTAAAAATTTGTTTGCGTAAGTGGTACTAAAGCGATCACGTGAGTGACACCAAAATGAAAATATTGGGAAAAGGAATTTGCATTAGTTCATGTCTATATATTTGATGGTCTATAGTTTCTGCCTATTTTTGCATACCCTGTTCCATAAGAACGTCACACTTTTCTGTACACAAAGTGTATGTATTCATTCTGTCTATTTATACTCTTATAATTACGACAGATGGCACTCATAAAGATATACTATATAAAACACCAAACGTGACCATTTAATATAATACTTTTCCTCCTGAATCAAGAATATTGTCCCCGATCTGCGGTCTATTAATAGCATTGTTTGAGGAACAAACGCTGGGGCAAAAGTAGTTGCAGCGAACATTGAATTTGATGTTGCAACCGAAGTAGTTCACAGTCACCCGTCAACTCTGGAATAGTTGCCTGGAGGCGTTATGTTGCGTCGGCCCGTGTAAAGGAAATGTGCAATACAGCTAACATTACGCACCAACTGTTTTTCTTAAGGTTTAGTACCTCCGATTGCAAAATGTCTTACAACACAAGCGAGCTTCTAAATTTTAATCATTTTCGTGCGTTCACAGGCAAAGTTTTGTTTATTTTGGAACCTTCATCTGTCACATCAATATTCTTACTATTTTCAAACTAAGCTAAAACGCTTGTACTGTGAAAATAGGACTTACTTGCTGGTGTCCTGGAACGAGGTGCTAACACCACTACTAACCACAACACCAACAAGCTACTCTATATTATTTATTTCCTTGACATGAATTATATGGGAAGAAATAAAACAATTAATAAAATAGATATAGACCTTAGTATAGTCAATTGCAAATATTTTAAATATTATATTATGATAAATTATACACTTTTATTTATTGAAGATCAAAAGCAAGATGCATTTTTAAAATTTTATTAAATCGTATTTTATGTACAATTTATTTTAAAAGCATTATCCAGATCTGAAAGGGAGATTTCTCAAATTTAAAACAATATTACAATTATGTACTTTTTTTTTTTTTTTAATTAACACGTATTTAAAAATATATACATATTTACATGAAAATAATGCATACATAATATATTTTGGATATCATCGATAACTTTAATTTAACTTTTGAATCAAATGATGCATTTGTTGGGTTCCAATAAGAAAAAAAATGTTAGTAGAATCATATCTGGATTATTATTGATTTATGTTTAAAATTTGTATTCTTTAAGACGTTATGATTTATTCACCTTAATAGAGTATATTATCTATTTTTTAAATAATTGTTTACTTGTACACTATACAGTGCATACTATATACCAGTTGCTCTCTTTTTATGTCACGCTACAAGCATGTTACATGAAAATCAAAAATATTATTTAAATAGAGCAGAATAGTCACAGTACTTAATAGGTGCTTGAATTTATCTCTACAAATTTTGTACCACACCACCTAATCGCTCACGACACACCGATTGGGAACCACCGCTTTAGACCATACCTGTTGCCATACAAAAGTAACACGTTCATAACCGTCTGACAGGACAGCAGGTGACAGATGAGCAGAGCTCAAACGCGGCTCTTTAGCAAGCATGACTTATTAATAGTATACTGTGTAAAGTAATTGGAGTAAAAGAAATGTAAACATGTTGACTAAAAACAAAACATCTTGTGAACTTGATAAATTATCTCGGAATATAAATAATAATAGATTTGTCCTTGTTTGCTTCTTAATCACAGGATGCGGCGAACCGCCACGCGAAAGTTCAGTGTCATTCGAAATAATCAGTTCAGTTGATTTATTTTATTATATCTGAGGTCTTGGCGATATTATTTATATTAAACAATTTAATAGCGTTATAAATAAATATTACTAAATATTTATTTTTGATAAATTATAATTTACCGTATAAAACTATTATTAACCTAAAATGTATCTGTATTATTTACACGTTAAACAAAATAATAATGATTTGTTTTTGACATACAAATTTGTCATTATTATTTCGGCATAACTGAGTATAAATATGAAAAATACAATTTGTACCAAAATGGTATTTTTCGAAACCGGTAGATGTATTTAAATTATAAAACAAAGTTAACAAATAAAAATACTCAGATTGAACACAATAGACTCCCCAATGTGTGAGTGTGGTGCCGAGGAGGAAACCCTTGACCGTGTCTTTTTTGCCTGTCCATTGCGGAGCACAGGTTTTTTTTACAATAATCTTGTCAATGGTAATTTTCAACTCCCGGTTAACTTGTGTCATCTTCTTTCCCTCAACTCGCCACATTTAAGCTATATAATAGCAAATTTCTTGAATGTCAATGGTATTAACTTGTAACGCAATATTCCCTATTCTATAATATTGTTGTACTGCTTTCTATGAAATAATGTTTAATGGCACAAATCACTCTTGAAGGGTGGATTGCCTGTTTGAAAGAAGAATAAGAAGAAGAGTATAATTGAAATACTTATTTTATTAAAAACAAAATAAGAAGAATATACATATGTACATGTTTTTTTTTTTTTTTAATTATACGTATTGTATTCACATGCGCAGATAATAAATTAAAAATTGTGGTCGCAACCGTTGTCTTCAATTTTCTTGAAGGGATTAACTAACTTGACCAAGACTGATCGCGTTTCTCGATTCCAACAGCCTGTATATCGTTTTGGGCTGCGATTTTGATTGTGTTTTACTGCTGTTAGATAAATTGTATGGTTCTTTTTGGTACGTTCTGCAGTTTTTTTGTAAAAATGGATTTGGAAAGATTTGTATTATAGTATATATGTTTTAGGAAAAAAAATTGGGAAGATTTTTATTATGTGGTATACGTTTTATACTATATTTCGGTTACCATCGTAAGGTACGATAGGGTGCTTTAGGGAGGTAAAACGAACTAGTGGGAGACTGCAATGTTCTGACTGCTGTTCCCCTCTCCCTATATATGCTAATTCTGTAAAAATAGTACCTCCTTTTGTTTTTCCCTTAGGTCGTAACTAGTGCGAGCGAAACTCAAATTCTGTTTATGTTTTGTCTAAACTTTCCACTCAGGGAGCGTGTGTCTTATTCCGCTAACTCCATGGCAGCATTGCCTGTAATAATGCACTTTTGTAACCATAATTAACATCGTGCTTTTTTCTTTTGTAAAAGCTACTATTTCTCTCTTGTCTATATACAGATATACCATACCGCCACTATTGCATACTACTGTCTACTTTTTTATGTTCATATATACTTTTCTATTACTTAAATTATCATGTCGTTAATACCTATTGTTACTAATAAAGAGCACCAAAAAAGCCGCTGAAATCTAGTATACAGGAGTAAATACATGATAAACTTTGAGCTAAATAATTAAATCTAGACGGCATTCACATTATTATGATTACAAAAAAATAGACCCGCGTTTTTGCTTTGTCTAGAAAAACTGGCAAAAGAGTAACCACTCTTAAAAAAGTTCCGGGTAAGGGTGGGTTCCCCCTCATAAGGTGTGATGTGATGAAAAATTACGTGATAGTACACAACCTGGCAGTACATATTTTAATTCCTTCGTTTTAAACGAGATAGATATGAATAGAATGTAAATATTATATATACTTTGGTCGTGAGATAGATGAGAGACTGATTATTAATGTTATGTACTATGCTAATAAGGTTGACAAAAATATGTATATTCTATAATAATTATAATTATGGAGTATTTTGCCAATCCTTACCAATCTTGAATATGTGTAAAAAGAGAACGCCTGAATACATTCAGGATATAAACCATGGACGATGTTTTTGCTTGCGATCTTGAATGTGTTAAGTTTTTTTAATCTAACTCTCACGTGATTAACGGGGCAATAACCCCAATACGTAAAATGTCTGATGAATGAAATGAAAAATACTCGAGAACGAACCTAGAACACAAATTAAATTAATCAACAATCAATACAAAAAAATGTATTTATTAAAAAAATATTTAGTTGCTTTCGGGGTACGAACCTGAACCTCTTCCTATCGAATTCATTTTCGGCAAATTTTTGAATCTGCAATCTTTTCAATTGATACATCTATTATTCCATGGTAAAATGGTAAACACGCTTCTCCGGATAGGAAAAGGTCCAGGTTGGAATTCCGGTAGCAACTAAATATTTTATCGATAAATATATTTTTTCTGTATGCCTTTCTAGTTGATTAATTTAATTTGTATTAAAAATACCACAGAACTATGTTCTGAAAACGCAACATCACAATAAAAATATTTTTTCGAAGCTAACTAGTATATTGAGTCATTTTTAAGCGTGACAAAGGGTATTTGCAACATAGTTGATAGAATTAAGAAAGGATCGATGAGATGGAGATTTAGCTTGTATAACATATTGAGTGAGGAAAGAATGGTAAAGAAAATATATAGGGTGAATATCGAAGGCAACTGGAATAGAGGGCACGATTACCTTAGCCAGATATTGGAGGTCAGCCCTGTTCAGAAGCTTCAATAATAAACGAGCATGAGAAGATACATGAAAGGGAACAAATATAGTACCTATTACAAGCAGTGCTGTAGTCGTAAACTTCACAGAGAGTACATGTTATCGCACTCTTTGTGTGATATCGTATACCTTATTGTTTGGGACATATATTTTTTTGGTGTATAAATATTAATTATTGATCGAAAATAATGCACTGCGCCTTCCTCCCCTTTCCCTTCTCAGCCCGGCCTCGCCGCCGATCAGTCGATTGGCGACCTTGAACCAGTGCGGTCATACGCGTACGTTACAATACTATACTAATTCGAGACTTCGGGTTTATACTGTGTCGGAACCTTTGACGAAATAGTGATTTAAAATATACAGTTCACATCTTTGGAGATGTCAGCAGAATCAGGATTGTGGTAAATGTCAAACTTCTTCCTGTCCTGAAATTCTTCCGGCATCTATGCTTTGTACGCAACATGTATATAATACTTTACTAAACCGTGGATTAAAAAAGGGAAAATGAAAATGATGTATAAAGATTATAATTTTTATCTGATGGTAGAATGTTTTGATCTAACCAAAGGATATACGTTATTTCTCATAGCGTGCAGTACGCGTATGGTATGTAGCATGCGTATAGTGCATATGTCAAAATTACCACAAAAATAGTATCCATAACCAAAATACTGGTTGAGTAATTAATTACATTGCTATGTTGCATATATAAAATATATATAGAAATGGGTAGGGCATTTCAACCCAACCCCAGGCGAAAAACAAAGATTTATGTATAAAATAGTTCCAATCTTTGTTTATTTTGCAAAAGTTTAGACACAAAAAAAAATTTCGAGCGAATTGAATCTCGCATTATCTGTGTCGAATCATTTCCATTTTCATTTCATCTCGAAGAATATTCAATTATATCAAAATGGTTCTTGGCTTAAGATCAATGGTGCATGTTGTAGGCAATTCTCGGACTTCTATCAACTAAAAGGAATAATAAAAATTAATATCTTTAATTAAGTGTATATTTTTGTAAATTAATTGTTCATGTTTAGGTGCTAAAACTTACAGAATACTTTAAAAACTCGCACATATCGTATCAGAAAAACTCATCTGAAATATTATTCGATTCGCTTTAAAGTGGTTTACTTATAGTGCTGCAAATATTCAGGAAGGTCGCCTTGTGTTTTCGACCGGTTTTTTGTTGCACCTATACTTGACCCCGCACAATATGTGACGATGAACTTTCAAGGACAAGGCGAGATATGAGTTAGTGGGCGGCCAGTGGCGCGTTTATTCCTGCAGGATATTTGGTACCTAAGTTTATATATTTAAAATTAAATGGATACGTGAAATATGATTCAAATCGTAATAAACTAAAAATTGTATCTTCCTTTTAATGATTTTATTAACAGTGGTTCGGAAAATGGGTCAAATATTCTTTAAAAAAAAAGTATATACATATCTCTGATTTTATTTATACTGTATTTTATGACCAAATAAGGCTTGTTATTGTATCAATGTGGGTTATTTTAACGTACCTACATTATTTTAATTAAAATCATTGCTCATTATAGCAGTTTAGATAATTTATAAAAACGTAAAGAGTTATTGAAAGAATCACTAAATTTACTAAATTCGTCATCTAACAGACATGTAAATTTATTAAATGTTTTAAAATATTCCATATAAAGTTTTTTTGCCAAATTGTTATGAATATTTTTGGAGGGCCCTTAAGGGCTTGATTAATCAAGGGCTGTAGGTGGCCGCCCCTAAAAACAGCTAATTTTGCAGAAAATAAAATTTAAAAAAATTAATCAATTACCGATGATCATAAAAGAATAAGAATACGAAATTTCGATACTAAAACATTTATTTATTTATTTATGTGTTTTACTTAATATTTTGTCCTTATTGTATTTGTTTTTATTAATATAATAAATGAGTAAGTAATTGATTACATTAATTTTAAAATGTTAATTAAAATTATATTCTTAAAATATACTAATTATAAAAAAAAATCTAAATTTACTAATTCGTACAAAATACAATTGGTACTAATTTATTTTATTTTTTTAAATGATGCATACATGGAAAATGCTCATATGATATTCTTAAAATTAAGGAAAATTCAATTGGCTGACTAATTTTTAATATTTTATTTTATATATATATTTTATTATTTTATATTCCAATGAGATTATCGAGTGCAATACTCAATGTTAAATTAGCCCAAAAAACTGTACACAGAAGAATTATTATTGTGTATTCAAAATTGTAAGTTTTTCAGGTAATTTTGTCAAGTCATCAAGTCAAGACATGTCACAAAAAGCGTGATGTAAAACTTTCTTCATCCATGGCTAAGGGCCGGTTGCGTCATATTCGGTAACTATAACTATGAGATTTAAACGAGTTTGAATTGAAACTCGTTTACTTTTAATTGAGATTCAAATAATTTGACAGAATCGCGTTGCGTGAAGAAAGTTTATAGTTATCCAGTGTTCCAATTACATAGGCCCCATAAAATCTAATTTTCAACGGTTAGTAAATATAAATGTAATTGATCTTAATATCGTATATCGTATTACATTATGCTACTTCAAAAATCACATATTAAATGATCTGCTAAATAAACAGTCATTTTCATATATCCAATGATTATACTTTTCTATTTTAGTAAAAATATATATTATGGTAAATATTTACCACTGATCAAACAACCGACCCTAAGGACTTACAAATTAAGATTATGTGTACAATTTTTTTAAACATACAACAACCTAACATCTATTCTTATGTGATTTTAGGAGAGAAGTAGCAAAATTGGAGGAAAATTCTGACCCCAGCATTTCATGTGAATGTTCACCGTCAATATTGTAACATTTTCAGTAAGTTCATTTTAAGTACATAAACAGTACTATTAATGAAATCTGAAGTTGGGAAAACAGAAACAAGTATCTTGCCTTATACTGCACAGTACACTATCAATTCTGTCTGTGGTAACTTGATAAATAATTTCCTTGGTCTGAACGTTAAGAATACTTGAGAATTTCCTACTAACATAAGCCATGTACACATATATTTTAATGAAATAATTATTTAATAGTCGAGCAAAAAAATAGTTACTTGACTGAATGAAAAAATAGTTTTATTCATTTACAAATTTTATTGAGCTTGGTGCATAAAACCTGATTCCCACATGTTGATGAATATTATTTATATTTACTGTCAAAAATTGAAGAAATTGAAAAGGAATGTTTCCGCATTTCATTAAATTCATGAAAATTTAATTAGTATTTGTAACAAATCAAGATGGCGTGTTTTTATGGCTGTTGGGAGCTCTCGTTTTATGCACCGGTAAATATGAGGTGCGTTTAAAAGTCAGTCAGCGGTAATGATTATTTTTGTATACTATTATTTTGTGGGAAGGCATAATAAGTTAAGTTTTATACTCGAATGTTGGATTATAATACATTTTGAATGTAACTAGAAGATATTGAAGGGTATGTAAATAATTTGTCAATTTCGGAAGATCAATTTGAACAAATTCCAACTAGATATACATTTATTTTCTTTCTAATTTTATTTGTCACCTGAACCAAATGATTTTATTGTTGACAGAGACAGCCATGGAGATAAACATGGAATAAAACATCAATTCAGATCATAAAAAGTACAATAAAGCTATATATGACATGGAACCTATTTATATACAGACTGTTATGCCTTTTCAATTTTCCAGATGAGTTCAGTTGGTAAAAAATAAAAAGAGACACTTACATTATTACATAAATTTACTTCAGATGTTGTAAAAGAATACCGTAAACATATGTTAAGTGAGAATACTTTGGCTGCAGTAAAAGAAATAGAAAATAACAACTAAAAGAGGGCTTTGCGCGAAAAAGGCGTTTTTCTAGATTTATTATTGCTTGCTGAATCTGAAGGGAAAATTAATGATCAGGGTACATGAGAAAAGTTGACACATTTTTATTTGAGGTAAGCTAATGCAATAATTAAAAGATAATTAGGTCCATAAATAAAATATTTAATGTTTATATAATGATATATTATCATTTATTTGTTTTCTAAAGATATCATATACAATTTTCATTATGACAATATTAATAAACATGGTTAATACTGAGCATATTATGCAGTGGCGTAACTACGCCAATGCAAGTCCACGCCCTACAATACATTTGGTATTGTATGTGAGTGTATTCTTAAACGTTATATTCATGAACTTCAGAGGAGTATTCTTTGTTTAAATATTTTAAAAAAATAAAATTTAATATTTAAAATATTTAAGTAATTTATACAAAATTTATAAATTCATACAAGTCCAATAAAATTATTAATGTTTGCGGCAGAAAACTATTCATGCAAACTGTATATTATGTAAGATGTCTGTAAACAAGAAAGTGTATAATAGATCATAAGTAATAGACTCTATTTGTAGAAAGGAATAAATAATTTGCATCTTTTCAATACTTTAACTGTGTAACATATTATCAATACGTCGATTTGAATTATTTACTATATCCTAAAGACAAACAATTCAAGACAGAACACCTGCATATTCTTCAAAACAATTTTCATGGCCAGTGACATCAATAAGGTACCCCAAGGAGGGATACATAGTGATATAAAGATAATTATGTAGTGGCGGAAGCCAAAATTGAAACAATTAAAAAGGTGATGTCTGTGCAACTGATTTAAGAATTCAAAAAATCTCACAAACATTTTTTTATTCAAAATGAATAGATTTACCTATTTTTAAAGTTTGTAAAACTTGCTACATGGTACACCGGATATACATGTACATATTTATTGAATTATACACTTTTAACAACAGTTCCAAAAACAATGTTCCTAGCTTAGTTTGAAAACAACAATATATTTATAATAAGACATGTATTTTCTAACAAAACGTTACCAGATAAATATTTATAAATTTTAGGGTCACGATACAACTACTATGGCAATAACTGATTGATGCTGTAGGCCAATCACAAATCAATACAGGTAGGACTTTTAAAAATCACATCAGCACAATGTCTTAAAATGATTTAGTTTAGATAAACCGTAAGGTAAACGGTGTTGACTCCATTACGAGGAATATGAATGAAGAGAGTTGCATCTAGCTTCCCATAATATAGTGCTGACATTCATGTAAACCAACAAAACTTGAATAATAAATGGCGGAGGAAAAAGAAAACACTGAATTCAGAGAAAATGTAATTAAAAAATAATACCTGGAAAGACAATAAATGGCCGAGCTAAGTATAAATATGAGAAAATAAAAGAATAGAAGAATGTAAAGCTGACACCAGTATAATGAATAGAATAAAAAATATGTGTAAGCAGCATTGTCTTCCACAGATTCATCAATATCATAGAAGACTATATAGGAGTAGATTAATTTGCAAAGGATTTCAATTTGGTTTGATTTGGAACGGTACAAGAAGTAAGAGAAACCTCAGAAACCCTGGTGTAACCTTAAAGAAAAATCTGAAAAAAAATGTACAAAACTTTGAGACCGGATGAATGCGTATAGGAAGGTTTATGAATGCAGGAGAAGTGAATGTGATGAAGATAGTGATGTATGGTGTTTTATCATTCCGATAAAACTATTTTTGCTAATTTGTAAGTAACATTCTTATTTCGAAGCTATATCAAGGATTTAACTGTTGTATTTACTTACATATCTATGTATATTATAAAAACATTTTTAAGAACGTGTGATGACAGAATTAGATGAAGTATTCTAAGATTCAAACAAATCACCTACAATGGATGATATTAATAAATTATTTAGAAATGTATTTAAAAGAAACTCTTCGCCTGTATCCGAGTGCTACATTCATATCGCGAGTTATGGAAGAAGATGTTCAAATGAGTAAGAATTTACAAAAAAAAATAAAAACGATTTTCTCGTCAACAAATCCATTTTTCTAAAATGTTCAGGAGAAACAAAAAACTGTTTAATTTTGTAATTAAACAGATTACGAAAATTCCAAAACACTCTTTGGTAGATTGTTTGTTTATGCAGAAATAGGGTGGTTGAGAAATTTTATTGATATTTTGATTTATATCGTACTTATAGGGAATATTTGGAGTTTTTCTGAATTTTTTTTACCAAAATTGTAAAATATTATTAGGAGTTAGCTGATTTGTAGTGTAGTGATTATGATTTCCACGGACGTCCTCTATTCTGGTGCCATCAACACTTCAAGTGTCATTTAAGGTTTTTCAGTGCCTAGTACTTATTTATTATTTTAAAACAGATGATTTCACGTGTTTTAAAATTGTTGTGAATTTTTGGCCACATCTATTTCCCTACTTAAATTGTGCAAAATATGCATATTGCAAAATATGCAAAAGCCATTTCGTTGTACTTTTATTTTTCAGTTTCTTTAAGATTTTATTGGATAATGTGTATATACATACCTATAATGTATTAATTAAAAAATATTGTATTATTAAATATCATTTTATTACTTTTATTTCTTCAATAAATAAATTTAAAAAAATTTTTTTACATAACACTTTATCAAATGAAAAACATGCGTAGAATATAAAAATGTATCTGTTATATTGATAAATATTATTACAACAGCTATTATATTTATATTAAAATAAATCCCATCCCTGATGGAAACTATACATTATGAACTTGTAAGTGTGGAGCTCGATCCATAGACCACTTAAATCGTTAATCATTACAGTAAATCAACTAAACTTGAACAAATTTTTATATCAAATTCCAAAAAAAAATCTCTGCTAAAAAAAAAATTTGACTCTAGACTCTTGTTAAAAATATTGAAATGCAATTTCAAATAGACTTTATCAAAATAGAAATAAATAATGTTCAAATAGGTTTTTTGATACCTGATCAAATATTATTGGAGTCAATTAAAAATATTACCTCATTCACTTGATCACATCTTCAGAGAATCAATTACACAACTTTGACTACCAACAATTCTGTTGTGAAATCCATATAAACTTGTTTAAAAAAAATAAACAAAAAGGGTAAGCGAGGCTATAATCATTTTCAAGGACCTATGTGCAACTAAATACAAAATGAATTTTTCAGATAAATTATTTATATACGGTGAAACCCTTTTAATTAGTTCCCCTTTAATAGGTTTTCCCGTCTAATAAGATCACATTCTTCAGTCCCAAAGTAGGTTTTATTTTATGCTTAATAAGTTATTAAGTGGTATTCTTTCAATAGGTGCAATAAAATTAGGGTTTTGGGTTTTGCCCCCATCATAAAAGATCTATTCGCTCACAAAAACAAAAGGGACATATTGCCACTGCCACCGCCACCCCACCGTAAATTATTTTTTATATGAGCCGCAATGGTAATATTAATATCTTGTTTTATTTTTATTAATTTTTAACTTTTAACTACGCAAACATTCCTGACTGAAAAAGCATGGATCATTGCAACATTAATAGTCCAATAAATTATAACTCATAATAAAAGTTCAATCTACTCTGATAACCATAAAATGAGTGAAAGAAATTATTACAAAGGCTTCCAAAATAATTTTACGAGATTATTATAAACATATTGTTGCGATATTTTCGAAAAAAATTGTATAAAATAAAGTTAAATTAGCAAAATTAAAAGTTGAGTAATTTTATTCAGAACTGGAAAGATTTTCTCAAAAAGTTGAAATAATTTTAATTGTGTTATATTACATAATTCTTAATTTCTACGCCAAATCATTTTTAAATCAAAAGAGTCTTTTATGTAAAACGTACAATACGCAAGCAATAAAAAAAAGAAATGAAAAGAATATAACAATTTTATCTGTGAATTCTCGTCTGCCATACTTTTTTAGTAACTTTCCAGACTGAGAGATAGTTCCCGCTGTATTCTCAAGTTCATCCCGAGTAATCTGAAAAGTATATATTTCAAAAATATTAATTTAATTCACTAGGTGATATGGCAAAGTTGCTATAAGCAAGTTTAAAGTCAACTTTTTTTTATTATTCTCTAAAATATGCCATTTTAATTCAGAAAAGAGAAGTTAAAATCTACTGAACTGAATTGACCAAAAAGTTTATGAAAGCTGAAAATCTGTCATTAATTCACAGTTGCACAAAAAGAGATGAAAATATGAAATTTTGCATACAGATATGATTAACCCTGAGATGGACGTAAGAAGATATCTGTAGAAATCTGCACTTCCCCAAGGACGATTGATTCATCGCCGTAGGCTCGATTAGGAAAGGGAGTTTGGCACATTAATGGAGGGAGTGTATTTACACAATGCCGAGTTATTCAATCAATTTATAGAAACAATTCAAAATTATAATTTTACCTGAACACCGGAGCTAGAAGTTACCAGAGTATCCAGGGTCTCAGCACTTCTCTGTGTTGTGTCGGCCAATTGTCTACTAATGGATAACAGCTGATCAGTCACTCCTTAAAATATACACACCAATATTTTATGCAAAAGTTATGTTTTCATCAGCCAAGTAAAGAAAGGTATGTTTAATTTTTAATTAATGTTTTGTATTGTATATTGTTTATTCTTTTTCTTCTGCCTTTTTTTGCTCCCTAGCTCCTACACCAAACTCTTTCATTGACTGCTGTCCATCGCCAGCTCTTCCACATTCTTCCTCCCATGTCAATATAGTACCTATGTGCAGTCGTTGTGGGACACCCGGAATGTCGGGACATTGTTTACATTTATTTTGCTTACATTTCTTTTTTTCATTTGACATGTATAAAATGACAATAAGTAATAAATTAGAAGATGTAGTTTGCCGAATAACAAAGCTGAAATGGCAATGAGCTGTGAAAGAAGGGCCCTGTACTAGAAGCTAAAACGTGGGACCCCCAGTTCGCTGAACCGACGACATAAAAAAAATCAAATGGATGCGGAGGACAGATGATAAAGAAGAATTGCAGTAATTAAAGGAGACATTTATCCAACAGTGGATGAATGTGAGCTGAAGAAGAAAAATACAGTCATAATCCAAATGAATAGATCACAAATTTTCATATGCAATTGTATTATATATTCCAATTAAATAAAAATATTTTATTAATTTTACAAAATGGTCAACAGCATTGTTTCACTTTGAAAAAACATAATAAAAATTTACCAGATGACATCTTCAGTAAGCTAGACTTGTCAGTTTTCTTTCTCTGTCGTACTTCACCGTCCCCGGCTTTATATCCTAAAAGCTCTTCTTTCTGCGCCTTCTCGATAGCAAATGCACTCTCAATGTTAGCATTTTTAAACGCATGAAGGGAGCTAAAATCAATCCAATCACATTCATTACAATTTTAGCTAAAATTCATGTATTATAACAAAGGTTTGCAAACAGTCATGTACATATAACCCCCGTTCATTGCGACCCCGGCAAGTGTGGATTTGTTAAATCGCGAACTTTTTTCAAAAAAAAATTTTTTGTCTTTGCACTTGTCTTGCTTTGACACATGCCAGGAATCATCATAATGAGTGGTCGCATGTGCGTGCTATCTTTCTTGCTCACTTACATCATACACGTAAAGCTACGAGTGAGACAAAATAATGGTTGAGCCAGAGCATCATTTGGATTTATCCTTCAGTATAATCTTAGCTGCAGTGTCAAACGCACACTAGATGATATTCAGACTTTGTTAAAATCACACGGCGAACCCGTAACTAATGAATGCAATAAATGTACTACTATACCAAATCCAAAGAAAATGATGTCTCGGAAGATGTTCCCGTGCGAAAGTAAAGTGTGCAAATCATTGAAATGACTCTCACTCTCCACAATCAATGCATGGAATTGTTAGAAGAAAACATCGAAGATTACGAGCGAGTGAGCGTTGTTGTAATGGCTTATTTGACAGTTATCAGTTAATTTTGAGTAATAAACGCAAAGAGGGCAAACAAGGGAATCTAGATTCTTTATTGCAACACGGAACAAAATGAATGAATTATGTTATGCATGTCTTTTTTTGTTGTGATTAATAATGTATTTTTTCAGATTTTAAAATGTTTTTTTTTAAAATCCCCCGTTGATCGCAGAATTTCACTCATCGCGACCATGTCCAGAACGTATACCCCGCGATCAACGGGGGTTACCTATAATACAACAACTTTGTAATTTGATTTGATTTAATAAATAAGATTCAAATAAAAATGAAATTTTAAATGACCTGTATATATATGTAATATGAATGTAAATACATTGGAAGAAAGCTACACAAGTCAAATCCAGTTACAATAAAATTAATCAGATTTTAATAATATATTTTAAATTGTCAAATTATATACATACGATCATGCTTTATTTGGGGGTAGACAGAGGGGATGAAATGCTTAATTACTTTACACAACCATGAAAACACAACTTGCGTGTTTATAACTTTTGTTTGTAAATATTTTTCTTCAGCATATCATATCTAGTCAGTTTTTATTGGTATCAGGTATAGATTAGTTGATTTACGCATTTTACCAAGAACCCGTAATGTTTTTAGATGCGCTAAGAATCCTGCATGTTCGGGACAGTGTATATAGAATGAAGTCAAAATTCTAATGAAAGCATATTAGGTACAAGTTATTTAAATAACTTTCAAAGATCACATTATTACTACATTTATTATTATCACATTTTTGTTAGAATGTGTTAAACAGAGCAAAGAAAAAGCTGCACATGAAGTGAGCCTGAATTTGGCACCCCTTCTTCTCTTAGAAATTGACTGAAATATGCTTAATGAGGATTTTGGTGGCCGTTCGCACAGCACTGATGTTAATTACTAATGCGCATATGTATTATTACCTTGCAAGTTGTTGTCTGTGTGATTCCACTTCGCCAGAAAGTTTTTTATCAAGATTATCTTTAGCATACTGATCTAATAATTCAATATCTTTGCGGAGTTCAACTATGTGTCCTCTTCCTTGGCAGTTCAATACGTTCAGTTCCTCTAATGATTCTCTACAAGCAACAATGTCCTATAAAGGCAATTTAACTCACAATTAATAACCTAAGATATTGCAAATAATTTAACAATAATATTTATTCTGTGGCCAAGATTGACGACATTGTATATTTTGTACTATTCGAATATATTTTGTATTTTAAAAAAAAAAATTACACAAAATTAATTAAATTAAAAATTACAAATTGTATAAAAATACATAATATTCTGTCCATATGTCAGAGGAAACATGTTAAGCATAAAATCGTTTTCCTTACCTGTATTAATGCTTTTACTTGAAGATCGTGTTGAACTAAATTTTGTCGAATTAATTCAACGGATATAACAGGTATTTTTTTATTCATTTTATTATAAATGCATATATCGAGTGAGAAGTTTAATTCGAACAATTATTTAATTAAGTATATTACACCCGTGTACACGCTCCACATCAACAAAATTTGACATTTGTTTGACGTATACCGTCAATGTTGCAAACATTTTTATGCTATATAAAAAGAAAGAATCCAAAACAAAAATTATTTGGGGATTTATGAACCCAAAGAACAGAAATACTCCCCATTATGCAATGTATATATTACCTATATATATTTACGTAAGTGTTCCTCTTTTTTTGTGAAGGTATAATTTATATTATGGATTAGCATGTTTGTTTTATTTATTGTAATGTTCTTGGGATTGTATGGTTGTGTGTATGAGTGCTGTACCGCCGGCGTGCGTGCGAGGCTATAAAAGGCGGCGCGCGGCAGGGCGCGGCCTCTTTCTCTGCGTGTTCATCGGCTTAATCGTTTGACCTATACTAGTGATATACCTTGTACTAAATTGTAACGTATTGTAATAAATGTGTAATTGATACAAAGTCTATTTCTTGGACCTTCACATTACGAGGTGTACACTGAAGACGTATTTAGAAGACAAATACGTAACATTTATAACAATAATTCGCGTGTATCTACTTATCGTATATTCTTGAATCCTCTATTTTTTATTCTCTTTGTATAATTATAATACAATACATTAATAAATTAAATAATAAATGTGGAATTTAATTTAGTCTATTTCACAACACATGTTGCATGAAACTGTAAGCAATATTATGAATTAATAAAGTTATAATTATTATTGTGCTAATTATTTGCGTCCAAAATAATTTACTAGCATATAAAAATTCCAACAATTCATGCAACAGTGTATTTTGTTATAATAAGATAAGATAAACCTTTGCTAACATAAATTTTTTTATACTTCAGAAGTGAGCATATAATTATATAATACACTTATTAGTTTACTGTGTTGGATACAGTAGATATCCACCTCAGATATACATATAAAGCGTTATCCTGGCTACTTAGCTAGACTATCGTCTGTATTAAAGTAGTCATATTATTTTATTTCTTTATTTCGTGATTTATGACCTATTATGTGAATTTAATGTGTGGTTATATTTAAAAGCATTTTATTTTAATTCACAGCGTCACATAAGATTGCAAAAAGTCTGTAGCCATTGGTGACAATCTGTAAAATGAATTATTTATCAATTAACATTACAACATCAAAGTACACAACTCTACCTAGAATTAGAATAGTTTAATGTATATGTTTTCTTGCATCAATGCAAAAAAAAAAACTACGGGAGATGTTTTGGAGATTCTATTTTGAACAAAAAAAATGTTATGCAATTTAGGTTTATTACAATTTCAATCAAATTAATTTGTCTATCTGCACCATTGCCTTCCAGCGCGGTCCATTCGTCGCAACAATGTCACCCTTCTCATGTATCACGAATTTAAGCGAGTCCCTAATCAAGATATATATGTACGCGGGTTGAAAAGACAGATTAGCCGAAAAATGTAACTTTTAATGTTATACATTAAATCTTCGTAAAGTGTTATTAATATAACATACTACATAGATTTAGTAACAACTTCAAAAGTGTATGCCACTGTTATAGACAGTGGCGTAACTACAAAAATTAGTCCCCAATGCAGAATGGAAAAAGGGGGCCTTAAAGAAATCTTGTATATATGACTACGAATATTAATAGATACTGCGTGGTTTATACCTTAAATAGTAAGAATAAAATAAGTCTCTTTTGTTATATAATATTTACACTTTGCAAGGTAATTTATATAATTAATAATTAATTAACTTTACTTTATGAACCACTGTGAGTTATTTATATTTAACCGGTTTCGGAAAAAATACCTTTTCTTTCATCAAGATGAAAAAATTAACTAAAATAATGTGTTAAAATGTTAATAAGTTTTCAAATTCAATAAAAAATAATAAACTAAGAAAATTAATAAACTATTCGTTTTTATAATTGAACGACAATGTGTTTGCTTTAAATATTACAAATAATTTATATACTCTTGTAATTCAAAAAATCCTCGCTTCGCATTAAAAGCGATTTTCACTTTATGGTATAATGTAAATTCTTGCTCTGGATTATTTTTAATACTAGGAAAGGTAAACGATATTTGCAAAAATATTTATTTCAAACGGATTGAAGGCGCAAACTTTTTGGCCCCCTGTCTAACGTGGGCCCCAGTGCACTGCATTGGCATAATTAACATGTTGTATCGAAGGCTTGTGAGATTACAATAATTATTTAATCAAAATATATATCTAGTTCTATTATACCTTAGTGTACGTTTCGAGAGACATAACTGTGATGCTAGCAGAAAGAAAAAGGGGTCTTTGGGAGCACCGAATGACGTCAATTAACTTTTTCTGCATATGAACGGGCCAATCTACCCATGGAGATTCATATGCAGCAACAGCTATGCCTTCACTCTATGAAAGTAAATTAGAATATATTTTTTAAATCAGCATTTTAACAACACAATGATGAACTATGAATATCAGTCAGAGATTTCAAATACACATGGAAAATAATCCCAGAAAACTCTACATAGAAGATTTACGCACTAACCTTCATTATCAATTCATTACCCAAACTGCAGTATAGATAAGTATTGCTCATAGTCACAAATATGAAAATACAGAAACTAATTACGCCTTGAACATCTCCTCTTTTTATATGCTGAAATAAATATTATATTTTTTAAACTTAAAATATGAAAATCGATTGATTTATTTTAATATATTTTGTATAGAATAAATAATACCTGTGTTTCTATAAACAAACTTACATAAGTTATCATGAACGCCGACAAGCAAATTTCAAATGTTACCAGTGTATTATGTATAAATAATATGTATTCAAATAAATTATTTATTTTCTCCGTGGATCTGAAATTTTTTAACACATGAACTTAAAGTTTCTGTCTTTACTTTCATACAAACTTTTAGATTCCATTATATTTTCTATAATTTCATTATAAAAAAATTTCAGATATCTATTGTTTAAAACAGAAGAACAACTTCTAAGAACATTTCGAATTTTAAGTACACAGTTCACGTTGTATGTTAAGCATCGCAATTAGCAAATAGGTCATTTTTATTGTTCTAGTATTTCGCATATATTTGATACATATTTAAAGTAGAAATAATTTGTTTTATTATATTCTGATAAGTTCTATTGATCACAATATTGTATATACAAAATACTCCCACTCAACAATGTATCAAAAACATGCGAAAATAGAACAGCTAAAATAACCTAGTCTTAATTTTGATATTTTGCTTAGAGGATATAGGGGTGGGGTGAATAAATACAATAATAATTATTAAATATTACCAACTTAAAAACACGGCAGAAAAGACTGAGGCCAATATTATGAAATCTAAAGACATATTTACCTTATAATGCTGGTGTGTTTTTTAACACATTCATTAAATTTATTTTCGAGTTCTTCTACAGAATATGTATCTAAATCGAGTATTCGTAATTTTTCTTGGACATCTTTCAACTGTTCAATGAGATATATCATGAGTACACCTATAATTGCTTCTATCGCCAAGTATCTCCAAATATTAGGATACAATATAATTATTTGAAAGGTAAAAATTGCAAAATAAGTTAACGAATAAGCTTCATACGGCTCCACGGGCGTCCATGTATCATAGACCATTGTTTCAAATATCAAAGAATATATAATAAAAGTGAAAACTGCGAATGATCCACCCATCATTACTAATTTAGTCAATTTGTCCATCCGTTCTTTTGATTCTTCTGATAAATCACCGGACGCTCTTATTTCTTCGATTAGCTCTATAAATTTATTTTTGTTCATTAATAAAAATAAAAGTTTGAACGTGGTATTGTAAATCACGAGACTTTTGTCCAAGTTGGCTGCAGCTTTCGGTACATTGTGTCGATTCTCATAAATCGAAAGCGCGGTGGTGACATCGTAAATCGCGAGGAATATATTTATTAAATGTGAATACAAGTTATACATGATTTTTTGCCATAAGGGAACATTCTCTAAATACCACATGCCTAAAATCTTCATCAATGTGATATTTAAACTAAACAATTTTTCACTTTTCTTTATCATTGTATCCAATATGTGCCTGACAATTTTAAGTTGAATAGTTTAACAAAATAAAATTCCGTTAGAACACCGCTGTTGATATGAATTGAAATTACACTGGGGGTGTGCTTTTGTACGCCTTCCTTAATAAATAATTTATTACTAAAACTCAAAAGTTTTGCGGATCAGTTGAGTAGATTGAAATTGCTTACATTATTTATTTAGATATTAAACTTTTGAATTATACACAATGATAGGGAGTACTGACCAACTGATTATTGATTTGAGAGAAAATTTGCTGAGGTCCGAGGGTAACCATTGACTATCTTTTCATTTTTTCTACCTGGGTTGGACTGTTTTTGAGCCTACTGGTTAATTCAATAACCGTTACAGTTCTCTGTTTGTATGTTTGTCTGTGTATCTATATATATTTTTTTATAAAATTAAAATTTGGGGCAATTTTACAATAATTTAAAAATACTGCAGGTATTTAAATTTATAAAAAGTTAAATTTTTATTAAATATGAATTAAATATATTAATTAGAAAGATATACATATAAAATCAATTTTATCGAAAAATATTGCTGTTGCGCCACCAGGATTCGAACCTGGATCTCTTTCCTAACCGGGGAAGGTGCTTTATCCAACTAAGCTACAGCGACATTATTTTTAGCGACAATTTTCGACCCTATATGTTACCTTTTTGATATTAATACATTTAATCGTTCCATCATTTGACAAATATTTTTTACAGAATCTCAAATACCTTTGAGTAAACTGATAGCAGACGCCAGAATTATCAATTAATTTTTATTAAATTTTGGACACATTGACAACTTTATTGGCTAACTCCCCCCATACCACATACTTACTAAATATTTGGCAATATGTGAATGAGGTGCAGAACCAAAAATAAATTAAAATAAATGGTGTCCGAAACACTGATAATTTTCATTTATTAATGGCACGTCTGAAATGCATAATCCAACACCTCATCATTCATCGCTCCAAATCATGTATCTATGCATTCAAAAGAAAAACAATATAATTATATTTAAATAACTATATGGTAGCGATTTTTCATGGTAAACATAAAGTGATTATTTAGTAAAATATAAATTAAATATATTAATTAGAAAGATATGGATCTCTCTCCTAACCGGGGAAGGTGCATTATCCAACTATGCTACAGCGACAATATTTTTAGCAACAATTTTCGAACCTATATGTTACCTTTTTGATATTAATACATTTAATCGTTCCATTATTTGAAAGAGCCATCTACCTTATTTGTACAGAATCACAAATACCTTTGATTAATATGTATGTCTTTCTAATTAATATATTTAATTGATATTTAAAATATCACAGACCGTCTGTTCTGAATAATTACAACTTCACAATAAGAATGTGTTCTCCTAATGATCATTTTGTGTTGAAAAAGTAAAAGAAACTCCTGTACTCAATCAAGTACGTAACCGTTGAAATTTCTTATGGGATTTTTTATAAAATTTAAGTATTTTATAGGTTGGCTGTACTATTCAATTCCACAAAATAAATCTTATGTTGAATTTCATGAAATAGTTTATTTCATGCATTATAATATATAAACATCACTAATTTCTATTAAATTCGTAGTGATTTAACAGCTTTGGTTTAAGTTAGCTATTTAGATAAGGAAATAATTATATGTAAAAAAAATAAACAAATCCCTTTTTTACCATTTTTTTTATTGGTGGGAA
Source organism: Eubasilissa splendida (assembly GCA_031772225.1). Lineage (NCBI taxonomy): Eukaryota > Metazoa > Arthropoda > Insecta > Trichoptera > Phryganeidae > Eubasilissa > Eubasilissa splendida. The sequence continues at coordinate 25,913,203 of CM062850.1, read as the reverse complement.
TTGTACTTTCATGATTACAGAATATCTTTAGATCACAGAATATCTTTAGATTACAGAATATCTTTTTATCAGAATATTGGAAAATTTTCAAGTTTAATAATAAATAAATTTTAAAAACTACAATGTTATTCTCATATTTTATTTATACAAAATGGAGTTTAACGATGCGGATTTTACGTTTTATAAACAATATTGTCTAAATGCCATTCATTTCTCTGAAGACACTCTTAAAATCGGACTCTTAAATTTGCGAACATGCTAGAGCAAAGAGTTGGTTCAATGGCAGTAACTTCACGGCGTATGTTTTCTTGTAGGGCCTGAATTGTTCGAGGATTGTTGCTGTAAACTCTCGACTTAAGGTATCCCCACAAAAAAATGTCACACGGTGTAAGGTCCGGTGACCGAGGTGCCCAGGGTATGTCTCCGTACTTGCTGATTAATTTATTAGGAAAAACTCCCCTCAGCTTCTCCATTGAAACTCTAGCTGTGTGTGGAGTGGCCCCGTCTTGCTGAAATTGTGTTCTGTTGTTGAATCCGGTAAACAGCTGCAGTTGCGGTACCAAAAATTTGTTGATCATTCGGCAATACAAGTCAGCAGTGACTGTCTCTCGCTGTTTAAAAAAATAAGAATTATCCCTCGGGCTGAAATTGCACATCACAATGTCGTTTTTGGACAATGCAAACGTTTTTGATGGCGTTCCCTTGGGTTGCCGGGGCACAAGTATATCATGTTCTGTTTATTAACATAGCCATCGATATGAAAATTTGCTTTGTCAGTAAACAATATGTTTTCAAGCGTTCGTACTATTCCAAAACGTTCCAACATCGTTCTCGCTAAAGTTTCACGTAAAGAATAGTCATTTTCGTTGAGAAACTGCACAATTTCACGTTGAACTTGAGCCACATGTTCTGGCGTCGCTGCTGATGTTAATGGTCCTGGAGGAGTTTGGTTAACTATTATCCCTTCTTGTCTGAACTTTTGAATATAACACCAGATAAGTTGCGTGCTCGGCCCATCACTTACTCGTCGAATATATATATAAGTGAATACAAAAAGTGCGACGCGCATGAACCAATGAATCACCGCACTTTAAATATTGCTCAACCGTGAATGCGCAGTGCGCTCCCGACCAGTGACTCATTGCGACTGGAAATACCCCTCCCACTTACCTCATCCTGATGGTTTACGAGCAATTACAATTTAATCTTGAAACTTTTCCACTGGACACCTTTACATAATGAATATCAATCACATTGGCATAACTATAAAAATTGGGCCCTAATTAGAGATTGTAACTATTCAACATCATTTTATATCGGTTTGACCGAGTTTGATGTGACCTTTTGGGTGACGGCCGCGGGGTCTCTTACGATTGAATAAGATGGCCGCGCTCTTAGAAGGATTAATGGCAATACGCCAAGTCTCGAACCAACATTGGAGTTGGTTGATGCGGTCTTGGAGTCTTTGGGCTATGACCGTGGAGTTGGTGGAATTGGTGAGAACTGCAGTGTCATCTGCGTAGAGGGCTATAATGGAGTACCTATCAGTCGGTTTGGGCATATCGCTGGTGAAGATATTGAAGAGAAATAGTGATAGAATAGAGCCCTACGGATCGCCGGCTCGCATAAAACGGAGAAAGGAGAGTGTTTTCATTTAATTTGACTCTAAAGGCTCGATTCCTCAGGAAAGACTTGAGGAGGCTCCACATGTTGGCTTATGGAATATGTGTATTAAATGTTAAAAAATACAATTTGCTTGTATTTTGTTTTGTTTTATGCATACACAACTTGTTTGAGGAAAAAAGCACAGCACACTGCATAACCCGACTACAACGCAACAATAAATAACCAGGGTAATCGCCTCAGAGTTCACAAAAACTGAAATTTCATTGATCACAGTAGCGTTCCGGTGCATCTTTTTTTATCACTACACCAAAATCATATATTATGGTTACCCCTGCAAGCTTAACCAGGATTATATTATTTTTTAAACTGGGTCACCTAGTATGAGTTATAAAATTACATAGTTGGTATCTAAATTAGTGTTACACTTTTTATGATCTTAACCTTTACCATACCATGATATAAAATACCTGAAAGCAGCCATGCTGTCAACTCGTGTTACCGTAAATAACAATTAGAAAAAATGTTTTTATTAGCTTAAATGGCTTTAATGGCACGAATTTACTCTAAATATTGAGTATACAATTTTGAAAAAATGATTAATAACAATTCATTAGGTCGTATACAATGTGTCATTCTTTCTTATTTGTCTTCATTTAATTAGTGAGAAAGAAACAATTATATTTGTATGTTTGTTGTTCTTTTCACTGTGAAAATAGTGTGTGATCTCTGTCTTTCATATTATAAATTGTATTTTTACCAACGTATTAATTTTACAACGAATTGAATGGAAAAATTAATTGTTTTTGTACGATTCCTATTTCATAATTGGTTTTTCACTAGTCATTCCTAAGCGCTAATATTTTCTTTAGGATTATCTAAAATATTAATTTTATGTTGCATATATTTACCGAAATATGACAGGTTTAATTATAATGGTAGACCTGTATTACTGCATGGTTTGGGAAGGGGTTAAGGATAAGTATATTATGTCAATGTTTGTTATAATTCAAATATTTTGTAGAGGATGAAAAAGAAAAAATCAAAATAAAATGTATGAAAATTCAGACTAGCATCTGTGATCTTAAATACATGTGATTAACAAAATGTCCTGAATTGTATAAAAATATTTTTGTGAGTTTTTAGGTGAATTAATAAAAATATATATTATGACCCGAATCCATGAGAAGCTTGGACGGAGGCTAAAGTTTTTGTTCCATATTTTATCTTTTAATAAAATATCTTACTTTTCAAACGACAAACCACAGAGAAATATCGATAGTATTTTTGAAAAATATTTTTTTTTATCTTTTTCCAATATTGGCGTCGCTTGGCTACTTTTCTCAAATTTTTATTTTAAAATCTCGATCAAAACTAAAATGATGTCTTTAAAAATACTATACGATTTTTTATTTTATGGGTGAATGTATCTAAAAATAAAAATGTAGCAAATTAGCGAAATGTGAATAATTAAAGTAAGTACAGACATTGTTTTTTCGGAGAACTTTTGTGGCAAATTGATAATCGGAGTACTTATTTAAAACTTGTTCCTGGAAAATATTTTTTATTAATGGTCATTTATTTTTTTAACGTTGGTAAGAAAAGGTAAAATTGACGGATCAGCAGCTGTTCATTTTGAATGTTGTTTCTTATCTATGAATGTTGTTTGTGAGCTTTCCAGAGCTTTCGGTCAACAGGTCAACATTACCATGTGCAAATTGGTAAAATAAATGTATTAATTAAATTCGTTGTTTCGGTTTTGAAGTTCCAGAAGAATCTTGAAGCAATATTCTTAATTCAAGTACTTAATACACTTATTTAAAGTTTACAAACAGTACACAAAGATGACAGAAAACTCCAAAACACAATTAGGAAATTCTCCAGTGTGGAAAAAGCCCGACGAAGTTATGCAGTTGCACAGATTGAAGAAGAAAAAGAAAGCTTTACAAGTACATAAATCACTTTGCAATTTTCTTTAAATTGTTGTATCCTAAACAAACAATCCCAAAATGTTATATTTTTGATTTCTCTATTTTTGTGATATTTTTGATTTTCAGTAACCATACTCTAGATGTTATTTATTTTTCTTGGTATTTAAAATAAAATAAAGTGTTTTGGAACATATTTTGTGCATGTATTTTGTAACTCCTAACGAGTATATTGATTGCAGGAACGAATGAAGCATCCATCTGCCCAAAGTTGTCCAGATTTATCAAAATCTTTGGGATACAATAATGATTCTCTAAACTTCAGTAGGTTATTGGGCGGAGATAAAAGAAAAAATCCATTCTCTAAGTGAGTATTTAATTATTTTTCTGTGATGTATTTTTAGCAATTTTTTATGGGGCAGATATCAACAAAATCTAACCAACACAATAATAAAATAGCAACAAAAATTAAAACAAACAAATATAATCATTTTTAGTTAGTTTTGTGTTAAACCAAACATTGGTTTTCTTTGAGTACAGAAATAAAAAAAATTTGAAGTCATTGAATTACTATTTTTTTCAGTCTTTTTAATACTTTGTTTATTTATTTTAGGAATATTATAGAACAAGATAATAAAAAATTCTGTGATCCTAAAAATTGTGGCAATACAACATTAGATGAATCATCAGATTCTACATTATTTCAGTTATTAGCTTTATCAAATACAAAACTTGATGGGCCAAAACAATTAGATAGCAATGAAAAACTATCTTCATTCACTAATCTTTTAAATAAAATTACGAAAGAGCAAAATGAAACAGATCAAGTAAGTTTCAGTTTTATAAATAAACTCATAGAATTAAATTGTTGAACATTTTATAAACAACGAGGAGTGTGTGTATATATTTAAAATTTCCAGGAACAGCCAAGTGTTTGTGGGAAACGCCAAATTCCTATTGACTGGTCTCTAAAAACTAAACTCAGATTCATGTCACCCAGACCTTTCGCATGGAATCAAAAGTTAAAAGCAAGTGAAGAGGCCTCTGGTATTACTGGGTAAATATCAACCAGCAAAACAATACATATCTCAATGGCTTACTTACATTTTTCCAGTTTGAAATTCGAGAAATTTGGCACAAATTACATACTTGTAATATCACCTAAATACTAAAGGACGTTATTTGTTACGTAAATCTTACGAAAGAGACAACACTAAAAGGGTTGATTTTCTTGCATTCGAGACAGGTTGTTAAAATGAATTATACATGTTTTTTCATATTAATATTGTGGTATGAAATAATATGTGTACTCTCATTTGAAGTAATCATAAATAAATAAATTCAAATTTTCACATTTTTTAGAAAAATATGGGTTTTTATTATTCATTTATATCTGAAGTTATATATTAGATTTGACTTTTTTTTAACTATTACTTAGATAGGACCTTTACACTAATTTAAAACTAATAAACTGAGTGTTATTTGCCATAACTAAGACAAAACAAGCGTTATAAGAAAGACCGTGACCATTAGATGCATTTTCTGCATGCTATAAAATAATCTTAATATGGTAAATTATTGCATAAATGAGATATATTTTATTTTTTCATAGAAAGCAATCACTTTGTGGTTTGACATATTATATTAAATAAAATAACAATCACTTTATATGGAACCACAAAAAAATTTATACGTCAACTGGTTTCACTTATCTCAAAACTGATTGTTTTAAATACGTACTGATGAAGCTTGAGATAAGTGAATCCAGTTGACATATAATAAATTTTCTGGTTTCATATAAAGTGATTGTTATTTTATTTAACGAAATCTTGAAGCCAAGATTACGGAGACAAATTGACTAAATGTTAAAAATTAATAGTGCTATAAATATATTTGCAGGACATATTACCAATTTTTGACGTTTTTAAAATACTTTGTTTTAGTGAAAACACACGTTTTTAAATAATATATCCTATTTACTCACATGCTTTAAGGCTTCAGCTACTATTTTAAACTAAGTTTTATTTCAAAAACACAATAATTAATTTTTAAATAATATATTTTCAGTCTTATAAAAGATGATAATTTTAATTGTCCTTCGAACTTCAATATGCTGGTCTATCCAGCCATGATGAACGTCAAATCCGCGCTGTCATGATTTTTGTTAAAAAATTCTGAAAATATATGTTTTCACGCATACTTTATCCACAATATGACATAATATTAAACTTATTCACAACATTAGTAGCAAATTTCATGATAAACTTGGATAAGGCTCTAGACACAAGTTATTTTTGACACTTGTATCGAATGCGAGAAAATCAACAATTTTATTGTAGTCTCTTTCTGTTCTAACATTCCTCTTTCGCATGATTTACGTAACAAATAACGTCATTAATTATTTCTCTGATACTTATAAGAATTTAACTATTAATCTCATCTTGAAAGCATGTGTAATTAGTGTAGAATTTCAAACTGAAAAATGAAAGTTTGCGCTTAATGCACTTTTGTTGTTTTTACTTTACCATGTCACTTTACATGTTAGTGTAGATCATATAGACAGAGAAGGAGAGACATAAAAAAGAAAGGGACAATTAAATTTTGTATTTCAGTATAAACTTCCAGCTACATATGATATTTATTACATTTCTATAGACTTGTTTTTTTTTATATCTTCCTTACTTTTGTATTCGTTTTTCAATCATTTGCATACATGTTTGACCTTCAAGAGAAGGGTTTTCATCTTCTGTTGTTAATTCAAAATTAATCACTTCCAGATAAAATATTGTAACAAATTGTGCAATCCGGAATATTGTTCCACTATTAAACTACAGTTTTATCAGAAACCTATTTCCCGAAAGAAAAAAAACGACTATCCATGTTCACAAATAGAACTACTCTTTTTGCTGTTTTGTTTTATTAATATCTTAATTCATTTTATCTTTAATTACTCATGTATTTATTACTATTTTGTTTTATTAATATTATATCCTTCCTTTTCAGATTTGTAAGATGTTTGGATACATCAAACTCTTGCACATTGGATACATCACACCATGCACGATTCCATCAAAACTGTTTATATTGGCAACACCCGAGTCTTCCCTGGCTAAATCTGTTTCCTCGTACATCAGGCAAAGTTGCTAACAAAAATTTTATAGGAGCAAATGAAGAAATAAAAGAATCTCTACATAAAGAATGGACCGAAAGTTTCCGATCGTTATTTCAAGTATGTTTTTTTTTATTTGCCCGTATCTATTCGAGTTTCATTTCATTTGGTGTATATAAACATGCTATATTTAATCTGATTGCAGCTTATTCGAGCTAGGCAGTGTCCTTATTTTTATGTATGTGCAAATACCTTCACCTGTCTCTTTCAAGCAGCAGGAATCGGAGGACAACTGGAGACTTGCGCCTATGTATCACCTAGTACAAGAGGTCTTAGACAAACCCTTAAACAAGAAGGTACATTTTTCTATCTACATTTTTAAACACATATACGTCATGGAATACGTGGTCAGGTCACATCAATATTTTTACATTTGCTCATGCACTTCTGAATGATATGTTAACATGTTGGGACTTCCCATTTTTATTATTGTTTATAAAATTTAGTTCAGTAATCTGCTACTTATTTGCACCTTCTCGTTTTTTATGTAAGTTTGATAAATTAATATTATATTATTTTTAGTTATATTTTTGATTTTGTATTATGTTTTTCCTGTTAAAATGGTTGTGTTGAATGGTAACTTTGCTCTAGGCTGTGGGCCTGGAGCGGATTACTCTTAAATTCATATATTTCAGTGTATGCTATAATTAATGAAATTCTAGAGATTATTTGTTCATTCTAGAATACCGAGTTATGTAAATTATTGGAAATTAATTCATCATTGTAAGAATAAAATTATTTTATTTTTGTTTTACTAATAATTAAAATATTTCAGAGATTGAATACACAATGCCTCTGAGGAAAAACTACACGAAAAGAAAATCTGAAGAAGGTAACTTGATGGCAAAAACAAATGGTGAAGAAAAGGGAGATGGTGATGGACCCAAAAACTCATCTTTCGATAGTTGCTATGATACAATGGATAATCTTATGAATGGAAACGTTGATCAGAATCCACCAGACAAAGATAAAGATGATGCATCAGGTGATGAAGATGATATGGAATCAGAGCAGTGGTTACAGAGTTTGGGTGTTGCTGAAGATGAAATTAAGAAAATCAATTATTCACAGGTCAGACTGAATGTTCTACACCTTTTTCATATTGACTTTTCATTGTTTAATTTATTATATATAAATGAATAAATAGATACATATGTGTCTGCATTTCAAATACATATGTATCATTTCTTACTGACAAATCTTGCAGATGCGTAAAACTCTAGTTACGGAGAGTATGATAGATAGTGGGGAGGAATCATTGATATTTGTTCATGGGGTGGACGCTCAAGCATTGTTCAACTTCCTCCTCAATTGTAAATCATCTATCCCTGCCACTGGTCCTTTCGGAGGGATCCCACCCACGCTACTCGCCCCCACGGCATTCCAAGGAGGCACATTGCAACCGTTAAAGGTAACAATCTCTTTCTTCAATTTGAATGCATTTATGTAAATATTCATTATTTAAAAAAATTTTACTTTTATTTGAAATGTAGGTCCGTGAAAGTGTCGTACACTCAGATGGTGGAAAGTATTATTCGGTAGAGTTAAGAGGCCCCATCCTGCCTACCACCGTGCACTCTCTATGTTCGCTACTTCAGAGCAATTCTAACTCATTCAGTGGCACTCTTGCCAACCTACAACAAAGTGTGCCATTCACCAAAGCAGCTAAAATTATGGCAGATGGTAATTATGTTGTTTTTTGTCATTACAATTTTTTATAAACTTCCATCTTAAATTACAAACCAAAGGCAGTCATTAAAAATATTTTTTAATTTTGTAAATTTTATCTTTAGACTAGTTATTATATTGTTAGAAATACGCTAATTAAAGTATGTCATAAACTTGTTACCAAACAAGAATCAAAAGGTAAAGATGGCTTGCCTAGATAAAAGCACATTTTGAGTAGTAATATATGATTTTATTTTAATTATAGAAAAAAAATTATAAGAAAATGTTATTTCGGTTCACAAGAAGTAAAACAAATTGAAGTATAAATGATAATTAATAAATTTTTGTTTTTTTTTAATACATACATTCCTTATTTTTGATTTTATAGTGTCCAACTAGTCTGATTAATCAATAAATTAGTATTATGTATAAATAATGTATGCATTATTGTTCAGAAATATGGTAATTGTTTTACTTAAAATACATATTATAATACTCTCAAGATTGCACAAAACTTCTTCGCTAATACATTTTTTAAATTTTGTTATAGGTGAAAAAGCGACGGAAAATTCTTCCAATAAGATGCCAAGTGTATTTGGGAGAGAGAATTTATCGGATTGCGGTCTTAATCAGGATTTGCTTGAACGCTTTTGCTCGTCTGATCCTAATCTCATGGAAACCATCGATAGTCTAGCTTATTCAGAAGATAAAAGTGTTTACTCTTGGTCATAACAAATATATATGTATTGAATGAGTAAAATGTAACTGCCTTGTGGACTTTGCGTGTTGTGATGCCAAGAATTTTTGTAGACAATGTAAATATTTAAGTCTGAATTGTAAATAAAATCCATTGTTTGAAAGTAATGATAATACATAAGAATAAACATGTATTATGAATGGTCTTGATGTACTAGTCTGCTAATTAAAGTAACTTAAAAAAATGCCTCTTGTCTTTTATTCTGAACTTAGAAATTCCGGTTCAGTGTGCAGAAATATGGTTATTCAGGTGGAGCTGTGATGGGAGACAGTCTCTTATAATCTTTGTCTCATCCTCATGACACACACATACATGTACACGGTGACAGTTTTCACAAATATTAAGTAGTATGTATGCGGTTTATCCATTAAATAGTAAGAACAAAATTGGTCTATGTCTCCTATAATCACAATATAATGAAAAAAAATGTGTTTTATATAAACTTGCAACTGTAAAAAGTCTTTGCTTCGCTTTACTACATTTTTCGCTTTGCAGCGATGGTCTAATCCCTACCTGACAGAATCGGTGAACTTTCTATTTGACGAATTGCGGGTCAATGAATTTCCCATATACCTTCTAATTCTTATTTCCATCTCTGATCTAAACTGAATTAGTTCTCAAAAAAGAATTGCTTGTATTAAGTCTATTTTTTACTCAGTCGTAAAACATGACAACTTATCAATTGATTAAAACGTGAAATAATAAATAAATAAAAAAGTCTATGTCAAGAGTCAGCCTATTTTCGATGACTCCAACTTCGCCTAAAATACCACAACTCCAGACACCTCAGCCCTGATATTTTCAGATAGTTTTCTAATCATGGTGGTTTTTAAAAATTATTAGTCCAAATTAGCACTAGGAAAATATCAGTATTAAATGTATTTTGGGCCCCAATGCACCTCATTGACGTAATTACGCCACTGCTATCCATAAAATATATGTGCAATTAATTAAATTAATATTGCTTTTGTGAATTTGTTTTGGACTGTTTTTAATATGTGAAACTGTCAGCAGTTGTGCGCTATCAGTTCATATATTGTTTGTATTATTGGAAATAAATAAGTTTTCATGCCGCTCGCACACATGGAAAACTGAGCAGAGCAGAATCAGAAGTAGCATCCACTGATTTCTTGAGCAACGTCTTCAGTGGCAAACACCACACTGAGCTATTTCCTGTTCTGAATAAATAAGAAGGTAAAACGGTCCAGAAGCACTTTACCCTCGACTTCCAACCAATCATATTTTATTTATCTCACCTAACCTGGTCCACTTCTGCGTTTGCTCACTTGCGATTTTGGATCGAACTTAACAGCTTTTGGGCCAAATACCACTTAGAAAAGTAAAGATCGATGCATCACCTCCCTCGTTGCTGAACAATCTTTGTTATCCAATGTTTTACAAATTGAAATGTTACCTCTATGGCCTACTTACACGTCCGCAGCCATGTTCAAGACCCGGGCCTGAAAGCTGCAGTGGTATTGAACAGGTATATTAGAATGAAAACGTTCACATTTCGAGGCATGGAGGGCGACCCGAGCAAATCCAGAGCCAAGCATTATATGCAATAGACGTATACATACATAAAATAGAAATGTGTACCTTACACAGAATTATATATACAGTGGACCCTAAATATGTGTCATTAATCTGTTCCCGAGGGGAGGATGAATATCAAAATGCAGTAAATATACTGTAGGTCTACATGAATAAATTTTAACCAAAAATTTACCATAATACAAATTAAATGTATCAATTACAAAGATATACAGATAAAATCAATTTATCGAAAACATATTTTTGTAGCAACAACTTTGTAATTGATACATTAATTTGTATTAAATATCACAGACCTATGCTCTGAAAAATTGCAACTGCACAATAAGAATGTGATCTCCTTAAAAAAAGAAAAATGTACCTTTTGATTTAAAAAAACAATGATTGTTAAGAGATTTTATTTGAATCACCACCCACGTAGCAGGTGGGACGAAAATCAACTTTTCGGTTAAATATTGAGGGTCCACTGTATCAACGTTTTTAAAGGATATACTATAAAAATTGTGCTTAGTGTTCTCCCGGGATAAAGATTGGACCCCTGACCACTGGATCAATAGGCGAGTGTTATAGTATTATTACGTGAGACCAGTCTTCTAACGCGCCTGCACAGACAGAAGGCAGGAAGAGTGGAGGCAGATGTTGCAAGCCGCCATATTTTGAATGACTGTTTTGAGTACATACTTATTTGTTGTAAATAAGCGATTTCCATCCATTAATATCATTGATTGATTTAGCAGTGACTTTGTAGTGTAATATATTATTATTTATTTTCACTTTGTACTACACACACAATTTTTTGAGTTTAATTTACAATTATTTGCAATTTACACCTGTAGATGGGAAGGACTGCTCATCCTGACACCTGTCATCAACTCAAAAAATTGTGTGTGCAGTACAAAGTGAAAATAAAAAATTCCATTCATTAACATTATAATTGTTGCTACCAAAATGAGCTTCTGACATAATTAAATATTTAAGTGTCATTATATCCACGTCTCGTAACTGATCATTTACCTTTAGAGGTCAAATTCTCTGTATTTTATTAATTCACTCCCCAACAATAATAATAAAATCAGATCTTAACTTTATTTATAATACCTGCTCCTTTCTTGTGCACATCTTTATTAGTCTTTAGTTTATTGCATAATTGTAAAACGTCATACATATTGTGTTGTTGCTAACTTTACAGAAGCGCTAAACTTTTTAAAGACAATATTAAAAAATTAACTCCAATAAAAATGTAATAATAAATATGACAACAAACTCAGTTTAGGAGGCAAATTTTTATTTTACTCTTCATACAGGTGAATAAGATTTTACCATTGAGTGTATAGTCATAGGATTTAATGTAGAAATTTTCAGAAGCTTTCCAGGTAAAGTGTATTATCACAAAACTGTGTTAAAAATAATGCATTAAAAAATTCTGTCTATATTATTGGCTCACGGGTGGGATATATTATTATATCAAATATTTATAACAATGTTATACATATTTAGTATCTTTGTTAAAAAAGAACAAACATATGAAAAATCATTTTTTGTAGTGGTGGTATCTGAGGCATGTAGATCTTTTAAATGAAGATGTAAAAAACCTAACTAAAATATGCTATAATTATTACCAAAAAAATTACATCTTTCTAAAACTATTTTTAGATAAACGTCCTTAAAACAAACATAATATACATAAATTAATTTTAAGTTCAAATTCTTCAAACTTGGAATTCATCAGGAACATTGGAACATAGCAATGAAAACAGCTGTGACAAAACTCTGATCATAAATTACGTATAGAAGAGTCGTATCGATCAATTACTGCAGCACTGCAGACGGCAGCAAAAATCAGCTTTAGCGACAGTCCTATCAGTAACCGCACACATAGTATTTGCAGGTGGAATGATCACATGGCGTATAGTTATGAAGCATCCAGAGAGGCACTTAAGAAGTGGATTCGGAGTGGTAAACCCCGTAACGGTCCTATCGGCGAAGAAAGAAGGAATCTTAGAGCAATATTTAAAAAGAGGCTGAAACACTGTCGACAAAATGCCAACCAGCTACGAATGGATAAAATTGCCTCACAATTTCAAAGCAAAGACTTCTAGGCGTCTAGTCATATTAATGGAATATCGGACGTACATGAAATTTCAAAAATATTCAGATCAGAATTTTCTGAGGTCAATGGTCAGGATTCCCCTATGCACGCAGCTGAAAGATCAACCGAAGACGCCATACCCATAGTCACAAGTGAAATAATTACTCATGTAATTAAAGCTACAAAAACCGGCAAATCACCTGGACATGATTCTCTCAGTATTGAGCATGTAAGAAATGCAGGAGAGTATCTATCCCCGCTCCTGGCGACACTGTTCAGTAACATGATCAAGCATCTACACATACCTGCGAATATGCCGAAAACTATTATTTACCTATATTAAAGTCGAAACAAACTGGATATATCGTCTCCCAAAAACTATAGGCCGATATCGTTAGCCACTATAATGGCAAGATTTTTTGAAAGAATCATTATGGACCAGATTTCAATAAACATGAACACTAGAGACAACCAAATGGGATTCAAAAAAAATCTGCCTCCTGACAATGCGATCTTTGTCGTAAAGCAAATTGTGGACTATTTTAAAAGTCGAAGAATCACGATATACGCGTGCTTTCTAGATTTGAGCAAAGCCTTTGATACAACAAATTATGGACAAACTACGCGAGTGAAACGTTTCCCAACCAGTTGTATATATATTTGACAGGTGGCACAGGCAGCAAGAGAACTCAGTGCAGTGGGAAGGCGCTGACTCCGAGCCATTTTAATGCGCACTGGGGTGAGACAAGGCAGGTGCATGTCGCCAATCCTCTTCAATATGTACTTGGACGAATTGAGCCAACGACTATCTGAGGCAAAAATTGGCTGCCACATGGGCGGGACAAATGTGAATCACATTAGTTATGCCGATGATATGGTTGTACTAACGCCATCTATAAAAGGGATAAGAAAGCTTTTACAGATATGTGAAACATATACCAGTGAACACAATATTTCATACAATGCCAGCAAATCAGTCATAATGGCGTTCAAATATGAAAAAGGGCCAGATAATATCCCTCCCGTGTGGCTGGACGGGACGAAATTGAGTGTTCAAAGTAAGGTCAAATACCTTGGCCATATATTCAATGAAGATGGACAAGACGATGATGATATAGAACGGCAGAGGAGACAGTTGAGCGTTCAAGCAAATATGCTGTCACAGCATTTCTACCGATGCAGTAAGGAGGTGAAGAGCATCCTGTTTAAATCGTTCTTCACCAGCATGTATACTTGCGAGCTCTGGTCGAAATACAAGCAAGTGACGTATAACCGCCTCCGAATTCAGTACAACAACTCATACCGAATACTGTTTGGATCGGCACGTTATTGCAGCACATCTACAATGTTTACCGAAAGCCATATACATGGATTCGTTCCGCTTCTGAGACATCGAGTTGCGGGCGTAAAGATGTGGCTGGAGCTCCAACTCTCTGGTGTAAGCAGCACTCTCATATAAAGCTGGTTCCCTGACCAGAGAATGGCAACACCTACAGAATAGCTACATATACAATAATGGCCGTGACTGAAGTAGTTATATATGTAATATTTATAATTTGTGTGTATATATGTGTGAACTTTTTACGTTTTATGTTTTTATTTTTTATTTATTAATATTTTCCTTGGTTTTCTTTTTCTTTTTATAGCATTATATTTATTTCATAACTTTAATGTATAACATAATGTGTTGCACACAAGATTTCACCTCACAACTGGCTCGGAGACGATATTTGGAATTCCACTGGACGAATTTCCCGATCAGATGGGTTTTACGATTCAGCTGCCCTGAAAAGGGCCTTTTCGTATTCAGTCCAGTGGCACCAAGCGGGCCGGTGGGCGCTGAGCGCCAGTGGCGGAGCTACCAGCGAGCGGTACAGGAGCGGTTTGTTGCCACAGGTGGCCCTCGGTAGGGCCGCCAGTTGTATTTTGTATGGGGCGACCGTCCACCAAATATAACTGTTTTGTGTATTAATATTTCGGATGGTCACCCACATTTATAACTATTTTATTGTGGATATCGCAAGCTGGTTTTGGTAATTAATGTTTAATGCTCGCGATATCCACACTTGTATTGTCTTTGTATGGGGTGATCACCCACTGAAAATAATTGTGTAAATTACGGGCGATCACCCCCACCCCCTGTTTATTTGTTATTTGTTTGTTTAATAAATGCCTTGATTATGTTGTGGATATCGCGAGCTAGGTATTTGTTTATTACTCGCGATATTCCACAACTGTTTTGTATTTTATTTATTTTGTGTCTGGAGCACGACTTTGGCACGGTATTAAGACCGTGCGTTGTCGGGCTCCGGAGATTATGGTTCAACCGACCGCCGCATGGCAGCGGTCAAGTGGTGGGGGTTGTAAGCCTCCCCCACCACTGCTGGCCATGTATCTGTTTGAAACATGTAATAAAGGGGGTACCATGGTCGAGATCAGTTCTCGTCTGCGGCCTTCCAGAGTAACATCTCTCTGTGTTTTACTTCTCTCCTGCACGCCTCACATCTCTACGAAGTATAGCAAATCGCAGTAATACCGCCGGCGATTTTGGAACACTCGGACTAGCCACGTACTTTTCAGTGCGTTCGGCGGCATCTGGGTGTTCCCTAGCGGTGGCGTAACTGAACGACCATTTGTGTTATCATTGGGACGTACTTGTGCCTAACGGTACTTGTGCGTAATAATATGTATTATCTCTATGGCGAATAGGGTTTAAAAAAAAAAACCTGATCACACTGGAATAAACACATTATTATTATTATTAGTTACACTAAATATCATTTTCAAATTCGGTTAAGCCAAAAAACCAACATACGCTTACAAGAAACTAACTAAAAGCACATGGAAGAAAACAATTATTTTATTATAACTAAAAAATCAAACAATCTTGGGTCTGGGATCGCATGCCACTCATGGTTCTCGGGCTGACAATTAACTTTTAAGGGACCGTGTGGAGGTAATAATGAAAGATGTATTAATGAATAAATAATGCAAATGTATTTCATGTATCGTGTCTTTACTAATAAAACATGTCTTCATAATAACATTATACATACATATCATCAAAAAAATGGACAAATAATACAGATATCTGTAGGACAATAAATTATTCTTCAAAAATAGTTATAAATTGGAAAGAATTCACCTTAAAACGTAGTAGTGGAGATACATTCAATTTCACACTAATATAGTCACTGCTTATTCTATCACTGTTTAAACCCAATATCAGTTAATAGTGTATTTGCCTAACGTTTTAATCCTATCTTTATGCTAAGTTCTGGCCGATGAATCTTTGTCATTCCTTTTTTATTGATTTACCTGGAACACAACAATGTACACAGATCAGCGGAATTGTCAGAATGCATCACTCGAGACTGTTTACAACATTAACACTCGGCAACATTCAATTATTGGCATTGTCAAAATTATATCAAACCTAAAAAAATTAACAAGAAATTTATTGTAGAGCAATGATAATTCAACATTTAATATTGAATATTAATAATAATCACAAATATCAGATAATCTTTTATTGATGATTTACAATATTATTTTTTTAATTTCTTTTTTTGGACATCGAAGTTGGTTACTCACACTCTGTGCGCTAGACTGTGTGGGCTGGCCTGGCACCGAGTACTGTGGCCTGAAGTTGGTGAAGTTGGCTGCTGCAGCTGCGGCTGGAGAGAAACCGGGCAAAGCGCCGGACTGGAACCCGGGTGGGAACTGGGACATCTGCTGAGCTGCAATAATGTGGCAAAAAATAGTTAACGACATGCCCGGGTATTTCTATTCAAAAAAAGTATAATATGATTCATTCCTCTCTTGCTGTCAATATCATGCTACTGCGTTGGGTCTTACACACAGCTTTATACTGCTCCATAACAATGTATGAAATAATTTAAGTCTAGTACAGTAAAATCCCGTTTATTCGAAGTTGAGGGGATCGGAAATCAAGAAAATAGTTTGAATAACGATTTAGGATAATGAATATAAAAAATTCAAAAATTCGATTCTTTTTTACATATTAACTTTTTTCATAGTAACTCGAATTAATTATATACACCTATATCCACACATTTAAAATTAACAAACAAATTGTCAAAATACAGTGTAAACAAATCACAACATTATTTTTTTTAAAAAAACACTATTATAATGGCCTATCTTTTCACGCCATTTTTAATAACGACATAATAGTCGAACTTGTCAACCCGCCATTTATCCGCTGAAGTTAGCGACAAAAGTTTCCAGCCCTTTTACAACATTTGTTTTGTGGTGATCGCGGTGACATTTGGCACTCGCCTTTCGACGTTCAAGTTCTTTCTGTCATCATGTTTAATATTGTCGACAACCTCATTAATGGGGTCGCGTATTTTTCCGTTAATTTTGTTTTGGATAATATTTTTTGTCAATCTCTTGTATTGATTCGATTTTTAGCAACTATCAGCGTTTTGTACGAGTTTCGCATTAATGCTATTATCGAGAAATGTGTGTGTTAAAATAAATACAAATTAAATAATTTATACACGGAAAAGTCTGAGGAACTCAACCGCGTACTAACGTTTGTATAACAAAATATAAAAACGCTACGTAAACAAAAATAATTATGGTAATAACACGGAACAGAACATCGGCAAGCACTGACATCGCAGCTAGCAGCTGGGAGAACTAGATAACTGCGTTACCTATAAGGGCGCAAAGATAATATTTGCTATCTTTTTCTAATGTAAAGAAAAGGAGAGAGAAAAAGCATGCAACCTTAAGTTAAAGCGTCGAGGTAAAAAATAAATATTTCAAATCGAGGACGCACAAAATATATTAGTCATCTTTTCTAGTGTTCTGTGAGAGTGAGTGAGAAAACAAACAATGAGAATTAACTTTATGCGTCGTGAATCGGTATAGGGGCGGAACTACCCATTTTGATGGTTTTGGACTTTGGACAGGCACATCGCATAGCGCATGTGTATTTTCCAGATTGCTGACATCTGACAAAAATCAAATTAGGCGAAAAATAGATCGACAAATTCATCTGATAGGGTCCAAAAATAGCTTTGAATAACGATATTCGATTTATAAGTACAATTTAGTATGAAAACTTTCCAGAGGGACCACATTCTGCTCTAAAACTTCGACTTGTGGTGAATTTCGAATAAAGGGAGTTTTACTGTATATAGTGATTTATAATAATCAATTTAAGTACAGTGACGGTCCTCCACCTGAAGTTTGAATTTGGTGTTCTTTATTCTACACGACTCACCTCCTATGTTGCAAGAGAAATCAAAAATAGATTTCTATTTGTGCTATCACAAAGGTAAACCAGCTTCATAATACAATATATTAAAATTTAATCTCTATGTACGAACGTAGATGATGCTCTGTATCAAAATTGGGTTAAATAAAATAAATTTATTTTAAAACAATTTTCAGCACAGTTCTAATACATTGTGGTTCTAAATTCTACAGGTTCTTATAAAGCATCATTTCTTAAATATTGCCTATAGTTTTCCATTATTAAAAAAAGGAATTAAATTAATCACTTCTCAGCATCAATCAGCTAGTCGAACTGTAATTCAATTACAGTTTGTGAAAAATTACCTTGTGTGGCAGGGTTACCAGCAGTGGCAGCCAGCCGACTGAGAATGGAGCGCTCAGACATCTGCAGACGTTGCGCCACCGGAGGAATTCGCGCCAGAGTAGCGGGTAGGCGGGACACATCTGATTTCATGTCTGACAAGAGTTCCTCCAATTGGTTTAAAACCTGCAATAACAGTCAAATTATTAGAGATAAAATTTGCAGATATTTATTTCATTATTGATGGAAAAATTTAATACAGCTCTGGTGTTAGTGACATTTTATTTCATTATGAACAAAGAGATTAAAACAAAATGATGTATTACTTTTATATGGCAGGGTATCACAAAACAAGCACTGCTAATCAGTTCTCTCAAAATAAAAAATTCTTTGAAATTAATACAAAATTCCCATTCAAACAACTTGAAAACTTATTTATTATTATTTTTATTTTCATACGACAAGCAATAGCAACATTGGAAAAATATAAATATAATTATAAAAATACAACACATCCCTAATATTCTTTATAAAAGAAGAAATTGTTTACCATTCATGCCGTAGTACATATTTTAGAGTTAAAATTAGTTGGGCTTTATCATTTTGTGAATATGTTATGTTAAGATGTTTGTTTATCAACATAATAGCAAAAAAAAAAAAGTGCTTATGTATCCGAGCAATGTACATATAAATATTACATACAAACCATGGCAGGTAAGTTTAAATTTTCAATCACTCCCAGCTTGAGGCCTTATTATTTATTGAATGATATTTTTAGAAACAGACGATACCAATCAAATAACAAATTAGATAATTTACTTTGTGTAATACTGCATTAGCTGGTTTATTGCCAGCGAGAGACTCCTTGCTCAGGTGTTGATGAGATTCAGCCAAACATTCCACTTCGGCAAACCTGGCGTTGAGTGACATGGCGGGATGGTTGGGATCTTGAGTAAGGTTAAGGTACGCCGCCCTCCTTAGCTGCTCTTCTATCACCAAGGCTTGTTCCAAAAGCTGGAAAATAATTGTATATCAATAATTTTATATCTGTATATATAAATAATATCTTAAAAATTGAGAGTATTTCCATTCCGGGGATTGAATAACATCATCAAAAACAACAACTTTGCATCATGCTGTTTATAAAATCTAACTCACCTTAAATCTCCTCGCCAGGAACTTGTTCTTGATTTCCAAGAAGTTACCTTTTCCAACATCCATTTTGAATGGTTCATTAATGATAGCAAATCTGATATCATTCTGGATGTCTTGCCAGCGACCGTAGCCGTGAGTGACTATCCCCGCAAGTAGCCAGTAGTCGTGTCGGCGGTGCCATATTTCATATTCTCTGCCAGGAGCTGCAGCTCTCTCCTCGTTCAGCCAGAGCGTATGTAACTCAGTAAACCCGCCATCAGCAATATTAAACATAAATTTACGCTTTTTGATTTCTAGTTTTAAAGCGTCATCTTCCTCCTGCTTGGTGTCTGGCTTCTTGATATCAGAATCATCATCCTTTACGAGAACTACATCGTCATCATCGCTCACATCTTTCTTGTCATCTTTAGGTTTCTCAGTCTTCTCTAGAGCAATGTCACTTTTCTCTTCTTTGTCAACAGGTTTTTCCTCTTTCGGTTCAACCACCTTTTCTTTTTCCTCACTTTTATCAGTACTTTCTTTATCATCTTCTTTAACTACTTCAGTTGTTTCATGATCCATTTCTTCGGGTTTATCATTAACAGCTTCTACTTCACCTGTTTCTTCATCTACAGACATCTTTCTTTCTTTGGTTTCCTCATCTGCAGAAGCTTCTTTTTCTTCTTTAGGTACATCAGTTTGTTCTATTTTTTTCTCCTCAACTTCCTTCTCTTCGTTTTCTTGTGAATCTAGTTTTTCCGGGACACTTGTTTCTTCTGATACTTTCTCATCGACAATTTCAGGGGCAGTATCCTTTTCTTCCAAGGGATCTTTTTCTTTAGGCTCAGATTTAGCTTCTTCCTTATCTAATACTGTAACAGATTCCACAGGAGTGATGGCAGGAACCGGGGTAGGTGTGGGTGCAGGAGAAGGGGCAGCACTTGTGGTAGGAGTGGCAGAGGAAGGAGAGGGACTGGGAGCAGCGCTCTCCCCTCCACCAGAAGCTCCACCAGTAATAGATGTTGCTGCACTTCCTGGAGGTTTAACAGGTTCACACGGTTTTCTGATTAGCTCCGGCATACTGTAGTAACCATTAATATGTTCAAATTCTTGCACTTTCTTTCTTATAAGTGACATTACACCAATTCTCGTTAAAACATGCTGCCTAGAAAGACCTTCCCTGGGAACACCATCAGCGAATGTTTCAGAGTTATCCGCACCTGGTTCACAGAGATGCCTCATGAATAGAGAAACGTAAGCCTTGAAATTACGTTCCGTTTTACCACGAAGATCACGAACAAGCCACTGGGAATTAAAAGCATCTTGAGGTGGCATTCCATATCGCATAATAGCATTGAGGAAAGATTTTCGTTGACGGGCATTGAAGCCGAGCACTTCCATGTTTCCTCCGACTCGAGCCAAGAGGGGAGGCAAGGGACGGTCTCTCTCTTCTTTACGCTCCAGCCTCCTTTTACTACGTCTGCTCAGATCGCCATTATCATTCTTTTCATCAAAGTCATCATCCTCTTTGTCATCTTCTGAACCTTGAGAGAAATCTGAATTGTTATAATCTGATGCATTTTCCTGCCACGTAGAATCTTCGCGAGATTCTGTCTGCACAACCCCTCCGTCATTATAGTTAACCTGTTTACGAACTCTCTTTCCTTTACCCAAAGTTCGCGAGATATCTTCTTGCTGTTGTTCATAATGATGGCGAAGTAATTTAATCCAGTAGGCGGGGTCAGTATTCTCAGCTTCCTGTTTAATGATCTCAGTATCAACTTCCTCTTCTCCGTCTCCTTCCTTGGTGGCATAGGAAGCCACCTTGAAGGAGCTCAGGTACTCATTAGCCCACGATTCCTTTTGTTCTATACCTAAATTAGATCTATCCAGCAATTCACTCACAGCCTTGTCATCGTAGTGAATTGCCTCTTCCTCTTTTCCTTCATCTTCTTTGAATAGTTCTTCTGTACCAAAACGAAGAATGTCATCCAGCTCTTGCTTGGTGAAATTTGCTCCTTTACCGCCCATTCCAGGTCGCACAACTAAATGGGTTAGCATCATTTTACGTTTCGCAACTTGTGTTACTCTCTCCTCAACACTGTTACGTGTGACAAATCTATAGATCATTACTTTGTTAGCCTGTCCAATTCGATGGGCACGAGAGAAAGCCTGAATATCATTGTGAGGGTTCCAATCAGAATCGTAGATAATAACTGTGTCGGCTGTAGCCAAATTAATACCGAGTCCTCCTGCTCTTGTGGAGAGTAAGAAAACAAACTGAGGGGCTCCGGGTGCATTGAACCGATCAATAGCTTCCTGGCGAACAGACCCAGTAATACCACCATCTATTCTCTCATATTTGTAACCTTCGCCTTCCAAATAATCCTCCAATATGTCCAGCATTTTTGTCATCTGTGAGAAAATTAGAACTCTGTGACCCTGTTCCTTCAGCTGCCTCAACATTTTAGAGAGCAATACGAGTTTACCTGCTGCTTTAATAAGCGCTTGGGTTTCATAGTTGCCGTGAATACTCAACGGGGCTTCTTCAGAAGCAGCAGGGAACAGGTAAGGATGGTTACAGCACTTCTTTAGGTCCATCATTACATTCAATAAAGATACTTGCTGTCCACCACTTTTTGGATTGAGAGCCTCGAAATTTCTTGTTAGAATATATTTATAATACTTCTTTTGCATCGGAGACAGCTCAACTCTGACAATGAATTCAGACTTCGAGGGCATATTTTTGAGCACATCAGCCTTCAATCGACGCAACATATGCGGCCCCAACATTTCGTGTAAACGCTTTACTTGTTCCTCTTTAGATACATCCGCAAACTCATTCTGAAAAGCAGAGAGGTCGTTGAATTTATCCTTACTGAGGAAATTAAGAAGATGGAACAATTCTTCGAGATTATTCTGTAACGGTGTTCCCGTTAATAGAAGCTTGTAATTGATGTTGTACCCTGCGAGAAGTCGAAAGAATTTAGACTGGTTACTCTTGAGTCTGTGAGCTTCATCCACCACTAATACAGCCCATTCTATTGAACCTAAGCAAGCAGCATCAATTGAGACCAACTCGTACGATGTCAGCAGAACATTAAACTTTATAGAGCCCGCCTTTATTCTTGATGGGCGACCTCCACGATTAGCTCCTTCTTCGAAGGAAAGCTCGTTTTCTCTTATTACAGCACGTGAATCTTTATCACCAACATAAGTTATAACATAGAAATCGGGAGCCCACAACTCAAACTCCCTCTCCCAATTGATAATTGTGGAAAGAGGTACAGACACAATGAACGGACCCTTGCAGTGCCCTTCTTTGTAGAGAGAATAAAGGAATGCAACAGTTTGAATAGTTTTTCCTAAACCCATCTCATCGGCGAGAATGGTGTCAATTCCCTGCCCCCAAGAGTAACGAAGCCAGTTGATGCCCTCCAACTGATAGGGGTGAAGTTGCATTCCAGTTTCATTAAGGAACGAGGGTTGTTCTTCATATTTCTTTTTGAGATCAGTGTTTGGTCTGTCAGGAGGAGCAGAGTATCGTCTAGTCAATCTGTCTTCCTCTTCCAGATTATCTCTTCTTCCTTTACGTCCAGGTTTTCCTTTCTTTCCTTTGCGTGAGGGGCCATCGGCACAACAGGCAGCACGAAGATCCTAAATAAAAAATACAATATTTAATGCTGGATTTGTTAGTACCACATTGTGAATCTGTTTACTGTTCACTGCCATGTTACTTACCATGTAATACTCTATGGCCAGCTTAAGACCAGGAATGTCGTCGGATTCAGATTCCCAAGTGGCCTGGTCGTAAGCCAATTCTCTCCACTTGACTAGATATAGGACAGATCCATCGCGATTTGTGCGGTGATTTATCACACGATGGACAATGAGCCATTCAGGTTTAACTCCGTATCTAAAATAAGACTTAAATGTAGTAATAATAATTTGACTGGTATATTCTGATCACTAGAAATTCTCAGGAATAGAATTACTCGCTTTTTCTTCACCTATATTTACTTCACGATACAAATAATTTAATACATAAATTTAATGATAAAAAAAAATCACGCAAGCATGCAAATTATGAAATGAAATAACTTAAGACATCTAGAAATTTGACAACACGGTTCCATGACGCAAGTTTAGAATTAGCCATATTCATATATAGTGTGTATCAAAGTGTGTATACCTGTAATATTTCACCTCTAGATTCTTTTCTTCTCTGTCGTGGTCTGTAGTTCTGTTATTTTTTAATCTCTTGTATCTGGAATCTGATTCATCCAATGGCTCTTCCAGTTTTGGGGGCTCCTCCATGTCATATTTGCGGCTGTACATGCGGAACATCAGTGGGTGGAATACATCAAGCTATTAAAAAAAAAAAAGTAAATCAAAAACTAAAAACACCATGTATAGAAGTAAACCTAGAATCATATCGGACATTACAAGAATTATATTATCAAAAATATCATAAGGCTGGTCTAAAATCAATTTTATACACATAAGTCAAAAACAAAAAGTGTGGTTAACACTTAATTTTAATTAAAATCCTCAAAATTTAAGTTTTTTTCTTCAGAGATCTTCATTGGACAAACAAAGAATCACTTTTAATTCAGATTAAAAAGTGTTATTTTTTCACAAAGCTTTGACAAACTTCAACCTCAATACATCATAGGATAGACTCGAATGGATGAGACTTGTACCGAAAGCGTGAAAAAGACAATACAGAGTTGTGCACAAAGCGAGCTATGATTTATTGCACCATTTATATGGCGTGACTGATACACACCAACCTTTCATTGTCAAATTTGTGAGATGAAAGATCGAACACACGCCTAAGAAAGTAAATATTTGATTAAATGTCAATACTAAATGGATTGATCCTGTTGTGATCTAACCTGGAGTTCTGTGATCCAGTCACAGTGCCAATAAGAGAGTTCCGCCCACTTGACGAAGAATTCCCTCCTCCTCTGGACTCCTTTCTTGGAAGATCCCGCAGTTGGCGGTTCCTTCACCTCTTTCCACTTCCAGGTGATTATACGAGCAACTTTTCCCTTCAACGGTGGGCACTGGAATGTTAAAAAAAACAATATTTCACATTATTCTTGAATGTAAGACCGCATCACCAGATAAGTTTAATAAATTTAATGAGTCGTGTGCAAGGCGCGGTTAATGATATAGAAACTTACACCACAGCGGGGGCACTTCCAGTCGCCATCAGGAATATCGTCAAGCGGTGGATTTAGACAAAATGTGTGGTAGGCTGAAGGGCACGAGTCACAACAGAGCAGTTCTCCTCCATCCTTGCAAACCCTAAACGAATAACAAGATATTATATTCAAATTACTAAGCAATGTATTCAATGGAATCTTACTTAAAACAGTTACAATATACAGTAAAACCTTGTTAATTCGAACCCCTTTTATTCGAAATTCAATATAATTTGAAATTTTCAAACACTTAAGACCTAAATTGTCAGTTTCATAAATAATCAACCCCTTTAATACGAAAACTTTGGTATCTCGTATGAAATAATTTTCAGGCCCTCACATCATAAATCAATACATTTTTAAATCACATAATACAAACATTTTGAGTAAGTATTTTGATCGCGCGCGTACGCGTGAAGTGCTCTTTATGTATTTCACGAACCTGCTGAGACAACACGCGTCTGAACCTAGTTTGTGTGGATATGATTGATGTCGTGATAAAATTAGGGAATTCCGTGTATGCTTTCTTCAGTTGACTGCTTTGGTAGTTTACACCAAAACAAAATGTTTCAACTCAATTTACAAAATAATCATGGAATTCCACAAAGTTTCACAAAAAACTTTTGAACAGTTAATAAATTACATTGAGATTTTGTATTAGTATAATAAATCATATTTTGAAGTGGTTGCCGCCGTTACCGGTAAGTACCTTCGTCATTTATATACGACTCATTTTATAAAAATGCCGCGATTCAACTGTCAAATT
This sequence comes from Eubasilissa splendida, assembly GCA_031772225.1. NCBI lineage: Eukaryota > Metazoa > Arthropoda > Insecta > Trichoptera > Phryganeidae > Eubasilissa > Eubasilissa splendida. The sequence goes on along the minus strand of CM062850.1, from coordinate 25,887,733 downwards.
TTTATTTTTGAATTATTTTTTATGTTTCATGCCCAAAACTATGTTTGAAGCGGCTCTACATTTAAACACAATTAAAATATTGTTTTGTGTTTGCAATATTCTGGAATTTACAAAAATATCTTCCAATTAGTGTTGAATAGGTTCTGTTCTTAATTTAATTCCTTTGATTATCCATTTGCTTATCTGTTTTAATAACAAAACTACTAAAAATATGTAGGTATTCAGTTCCCTATGGCCTTTTTCCTTCTTTGTTTGCAGAATTTGCGATCTTTTTTGAAGCCGCGCGACATTTTTTTGCGACGGCGCGTAACATATAGTAAGATTTTTTTTATTTATTTCGTTATATGTGGGAATTCGTTATTACGAATTTTTATTTTTTGGTCCCTTGGATTTCGTTATATCGCGGTTTTACTGTATAATAAATATAAATATTGTGTTTCAATTCAATTTTTTTAGTCCCTAGAACTTAAAATTAATGCAGTTCTATTGTAAATCTTCCCAATAGCATCTTCTCTAAATAGTAAATTATATTATCTTGTACGTGAATATACGAGGCACGTTTAACCCAGATATGCCCATCGTCCTACGTGTAGGACTGTTGAATTAGATTCATATTTTCATAAATTACAGGAATTTGCATTGTCCAGTCCAAAAATCATAGGTAAAAACTGATGTGACTAAGTCAATATTAGTGTAATCGATTTATTTAGGAATTATTATGTTCAATTATATTTGTTACTTTGGCGTAAATTGTTCTCAAACATTGCTGTACTACATACAGGTTAATGGGTCTTCTTTTTATGTGCTTTTTAAATTTTTCTTAAGGTAATGAAATTGCACGAAATAATAGTATATTTGGAGAAATGAGTCTAATGAAGAAATTCAGATCAATACTTTTTCTCCTGTTGCCAGTGAAGATATTACTACGGATGAAAAAGATGGAAATGGAAAGAATAATGATGTGAATAATCTGCCTAATATGTTACTATCTGAAGCAGAATTAAGAAATCAGAAGTGGGAAACATGATTCTAGCAGTGATATTCGCCTGTCATTAATTGCCAATCAACAACATTCCTCCAGAAAAAAGAAAAAAAAACACCCATTGGAAAAAGGATGAGATTATTGATTCATCATTTGAAAGGGACACAAAAGAGGTTTAAAGGCCACAGGCACCATTAGAGAAAATAGAGTTCCAAACTTTTAAAAAAATAATCAAATGATGAAAACTCCTAGAGGTTATTATGAGTCAATGTGTACTTCCAATAAAACAGTGAATGCCATAAGCTGGAATGATAATAGTGCAGTCACAATAGCAAGTAATAATTTGAATGCTCAACCTGAACATTTGATTTGTCGATATGCTCAATAAGAGAAGAGATTTGTAATGATTAAACAACCAAACCCTTTCCACCATTACAATAAGTTTATGGGTGGTGTTGATCGTTCAGATCAAAATATCAGTTTATATAATATTTCCATTGGGGGGAAAACTGCTTATTTATTTTTTTCATTCTAAATGCATATGACCTAAATTGTTTCATTGAAATTATATTATAGATTAATAAAATCTCTTGGGCATAGCACCAATTTTTATATACCTTCATCATAGAATGACGCCGCCTGGGATGAAAACCATATCTGTACTGCATCTTTGAGTTCATCATTCTCATTAAAATGCTTGCCGCCAATCAACCACTTCAAATGAAAAAAAAATATGGATATTACTTGGCGCCAAATCAGGACAGAACCGAACACACTTGGCGATGAATGTCAGCTGGTTTCGTGCATTCAAGAAATAAATCACGGACCGTATCTCAGTCGGCAAGCTAATCTATTATCTTGTACATTTCAAACGCTCACTACAAGATGGCCACACTATGTGAATGTCTCTAACGTTGCATGTGGTGAGTCAACCATTGGGCATATGCAACATCGCAACCGCAGCGCCGCACCGGGAATATCCGGCAACAGTACTTACTTAAAAAACGCACATCGTATATAACTTTGAAATAAAATCAGAAATTCAATGCAGCATGACAAAACTGCCAAGACAATGGGAGGATTTTTTCTTACCTGCAGAATTCCTGATGCTCATCATCGTCTTCCTGCTCGTTGTTCCCTTCAGCCTCACAGTGTGGGCAGGACCAGCGACCCTCGGGAGTATCCTCGAGCTCCGGCTCCAGGCACACCAGATGGTAGGCGCGAGGACACGTGTCGCAAAGAATAATCTCGCCACCTTGCTGACACACCTAGTACCACACAAAAATAACAAGTAATCAGTTTAATGCGCATCTTCCATGTTTAATGACATTCCCACACCACAAATGTTCAACATGTCACAGTATGCATACATAAATAAACAGAATAACGCATCTTTAAACATTTAAATGTATTTATAACAAGCAGAACTGCTGCTGGAGCCTGTGGGTGGCTATCTTGTGGCCGCTATGCAGGCATGACCATCATTTTTCAAAGCGATAAAATCTCACATTATTATACACAATTAAGTATTCATATGCCAGCCTCACTGGACTATGTCCATGCTAAGGCATATTTTACATTCATTGTTTATAGATAAAAGGCACATAAATTATTTGACAGGAGTAAAACAATATAAGTACGGTGGTACCTCGGTATACGTCCTTAATCCGTTCCAGATCCTTGGACTTATACCAAACAGGACACACCAAACAAATTTTTCCCATAAGAAATAAAGGGAAAATGATTAATCTGCTCCCATGAAAAAAAATCCTATTTTTATTGACATATTATACATTGATGGGGTTGTATAAAATAATTTAAACACTGCTTAATATTAAAATACATAAATACAAAAGTAATTAGATGAAATAAATGAAAATTTAAAACGTTAGCAGACTTAATAACATCTTTGTCTTCCACAATCGTAGATACCATTGTTCATGGCATACGGTATGCAGGAGCCAAGTCCCGTATATGCATGCCACCTTTAACAATCCCTTTTTTCACCGCCATGGTGATCCTAACCTTTTTTTTAATTGCTTGGCTCTTCTCATTAACTTTCTAAGAACTTAATGAATTAACAAAAAAATTTATGCAAAATACACAAAATCACATGAAAATTCAGAGTTATAGCGCGGGTAGTTTCCCGAATGGCAGAAACAGTCATACTGACGCTCGTGGGCAGTCATGGCAGAGATACCTTCTCTCCAAAAACCGAACGAGGACGTAAGCGGCGCACCATTTGACGCACGCAAGTCGTATTCCAAACGATGGTCTTATACCAAACAAAAATGTTTGCGTCCAAAAAGAACATATATCAAGTTGGGCATATTCCAAAGCGGACTTATACTGGGATTTACATATTTTCTATAAAAATATCATTGCCATCTGATTAAGAATAAAGACAATATCAGTATTACAGACATACAATATATCCTCACCTCACAATAATCTTGATGTTCCTGCTCTCCATCAGGTCCCTCAGGAAACTTACTGGTAGTCTTCAACTTCTTCTTCTTCTTGGTCTTGTTGCCGATCTTGGTCTTGGCCTTGCGACGTGGCAGGTCAGGGTCCTGACCCTCAACAGGCGGGACAGCGCTGGATGCCTCCCCCTCCCCTGTGCCCCCCTCGGGGAATCCAGCGCGTGAGCTGCGTCCCGAAACAGTAGGTGCCTCAGGCTTGGAATCTTCAGCCTCGGCCAGCATTTGTTCAAACTCGGCATCAGAATCTGAATTCCCTCCACTTCCTTCAGGATCTTCCTCCTAGAAATATACATGTTTTTTCACCAACATATTAGATACATAGCATCAATAACTCGTAACAAATATTTTTAAGACTTGTTTATTAATATTTAAATATCATCATTGTTAGATGCATTCAAATGATTTTTTTTTTAAAATGCCTTTTTCCAGGACTGAAAGGGATATTTTTGGGTGAGAAAACTTCTTAAGTGGATTATTTGGTCAATTATCCAAAACAAATTGTTATACAGTAAAAGATCGTTAATACAAATAACTTTATTTTCGAAATTCGTTATAATTCAAAAATATTACCGTAAATTTTCCCCTTCAAAATGAATTTTCATACAAAATTCTACTTATAACTTGATAATTCATAACGAAAGTCAAAAGATATGCGAAAGTCACAAAGTTGACGAAATAGATGTGGAGGACTTTGACAAAAATGACAGCAACATTGGCATAATCATTATATGTATTTACAAATGTTTTAAGAAAATATATATGTATTTGTAGTACACCTATAAATGTTTAGAAAATATATTGATGTTTTGAAAACTTTACATGAAGTTCTATTTTCCTAATTCGAAAATCTTTTTCGGTTGGTCCCCTCAATTTCGTTTTAATGAACATTTACTGTCTTTTGTATTGGTGGGCTTCAGATACAATTCATGTCAACAAATTATCTCATGAAAATAGTTAAAATAAAATGTTAAATTTCTGAATATAAGCGGATGAGACTGAATTCAGTAAAAATTTCAAATTTAAAAAGTTCAATTATTCCATTGAGAATTTCAATTGCAAACCATAAAAAGAAAATTTAATCTTAACTTTATAAAAATTTGGGATACACCACAGACCACCAAATATATAGACATGAACTAATGCAAATTTCTTGTCCCAATATTTTCATTTTGGTGTCACCCACGTGATCACTTTGGTACCACTTACGCAATCAAATAACTCTTAAAAATATGACTCAATTAGAATGAAAATTTAAATGCTGACAATATAATATGCACTAATGTAAACAATATGTCTTGTTTACACAAAGATTTAATTTTTGAAGAGTAAATACTTTTACTATTGCGTAAGTGTGTCATCAGATTTATGTTTCCACCAAGAATGTGTGTAGAATGCCCCTCGTCCCGCAACTAATATTCCAAACCCTTCTCCTATATGTACACTTTATTTCATGTCTATTCATTTACTGGTCTGTGGGATACACATAACCAAAGGAAATTTGGATGAACTTAATAAGGGGGGGGGTTCCTAAATTGTAAGGTATAAAAATAAAAGTTTTTATTCTTACACTAACGCTGCTGGCTCGCTTCCTCTTTCCAAACTTGATTTTTAATGTGGGCACCTTTGGTTTCCGTGACGGCTTTCTACCGGAGGATGATGGGGGCTTACTGCGGCGCCCTCGCCGCTTCACACTGTCACTCCCTTCTTCATCGTCATCATCCTCTATTTCTTCTATGTCATCATTCTATATTGGTGTGATTATACAAGATTAGCAAAGTCAAATATTTAAAGCGAAGTTAGGTGTTATAAATTAGATTGTTTCATATGAAAGTCTGATTTGGTAAAATGATTACAGTAAAACTCCGTTAATTCATAATCCCTAATAATTTGCCCCAAAAATAACATTTCATACTAATTTCTACTGATAATTCGTAAAATCTGATTATTCGCAGTTCGAATGAGTTTTTGACACCCGAAATAAATAATTTGTTCACGTATTTCGCATATTTACAAATCTTTTTAAATACCAATTAAACAGGCACAACAATGCATTTGACCTTCATATGTTCATAAACATTTGCAACTAGCCCTGTCTACCAGCCAGTCACGCTGACATGACAGGTGCCGAATGACATATGGCAAAACTTATCAAATAGTACATTTTATAAAATTTGTTGTTAAAATAATATTTTCATTGAATCACTTTATCTAATTTCTATGTTTATGAAACGTTACGATTTGTATATGTAGGTACTAAAGAAACTACATATATCTTTCATATTTTGACATACGTTGACATGTTTTATTCTTTTATTTTCACATTTCGTTCTCTAAAGTAGCACCAACATTGAAATTCATATAAATCCTTAACCATTTGGATAAATGGAGCTTATTTTTAAAACTGATAAAAAATTGATATCAAAAATTAAATTGGCAGAAAAAAATTGAATCCCGAAGCTTACACCAACAAGGCCAGCAAGATATAAAGATTTAAAAGTTTTAATTATTTTTCAGGCGCATTTTAAATATTCCAATCCAGATGAAAAAGGTGAGTTCGACCGCCAATCAAATGAATGTGCGTGATTTTGTTACCTTGAGAGACTGCCTTGTCACCACTCACCACACACCTTTCTTATTCAAGAGAAATACGTTATTTGATAAACATTTCGACACATAAGAAATTGAAATAATGAAGTCATGTTCAGCATGAACATCGCAATGTCAACAGCGGCGACGCGCACTAAATCGCAAACGCAGTAAACTAACGCGTTTTTATAAAAATTTATTTCTAATCTCGCCTTTAATCCCAACAAGGTCCAGGACGACTATCGCCATCCGAAAGAAGGATAGCGCGTTAAATGTCAAAATATTTAGTGGTATATTATAGACAAGAAACGTTGCACCATGTGACAGCGCGCGCAGTAATTTTATATTGTTAAATTTCGTCTTTATTTAAATGACAGTATTTGAACACACACGCCACTCATATCGATGATAAACACATTGCACATGCTAATTAGGCACTTCTAAAATACCAAAATTTTCCAAATGGAAAGTACTTACACTTTGATTCCAGCCTGCAATACACATATATTTACAATTGGGCCCTTATTTCGTGATACTTATTTGTTTGTAAGTAAGTAATTAAAGTGAATAAGATATTATTTTTTAGTTATTAAGCGCGTTTTACTATAAAAATACAGCGAGTGATTCATTATAGACCATATTGGCCATTGGCACAAATATAATTTGATGCGTGTTAGTGCTACAGTAAAACCGCGATATAACGAACCCCGATATAGCGAAAAATGACGTATATCGAAAAAAAAATCGAAATTTAGTCCCTAAAACCAATTTTTCATACAAAAATGCATATATATAACGAAATCCCGTTAATATTTATAACGAAATCATTTTTGTCCCGTACGAAAAAATGCCAATACATTTACGTAAATTTATAACGAAATAAAAAAATGATAAAAGATGAAAATATTATTTCGCACTTACAAAGCCGCGCCGCTGCATCTGCCGTATGCGAACGGTTTAATGGCCTTTTTGGCGTCAAATTTTGGCAATTCAAACTTTTTCTTGGGTTCATAGTAGGTTCATAGTCCCATAAAACCATTTGACATAATTCTTGCGGCGTTCACTTGGACATGTTTTACGTACGCATACGCCTCTAATATGTATTGCAATCCCAGACCCAGACAGCTGGAAAATACAAAAATTAACAGGAATACGCAGAATGTTGCAGTATGTACTTATTGGGAATATCAGTCTCAGTGTAAGGTCTGTAGAGTTAAGTTTGTTCCGTTTTTAACGCGATTATTGCATGACCGAACTGAATATTTACATAAATTCATTTTCGTTTGACAATTGTTTTCGTGTGAACTCGTCAATAATACAAATAATTCTTTAAAATACTTTATGGACTATTTTTTGTGTTTCTATTAACTATTGTTTTCGTGTGTTTACTGCTATGCATACTAGTGTAGTGTAATTTATTATTTAAAGTACATTTCATAATATTTTGTGAAACCTTAAAATGGCTTCAGTACGTGATAATTCCCGCAAAACTTTAACCATGGCACAAAAAATAATGATATTGAAAGACATCGACAACAAAGTGGACAGTAAAGGCAAGATAGCCGTAAAATATGGTATTCCGGTTTCGTTTCTCTCCACAATTTTAAAAAATCGGAAGAAGATTGAAGATGCGTTTGATAGATGTAAGGCGAGCGGTTCCCAACAGCGTGTACGGCCTGCCAAATATGAAGAATTGGAAGAAAAACTGTTCGAGTATTTCTCCCAAATCCGATCAGCGAATATATCTACTTCTGGTTTAATGCTTATTGAGAAAGCAAAGTCGTTGGCTCATCAGATGGGAATTGATTTTAAGGCATCTAATGGGTGGTTAGATCGCTTTAAAAAGCGACACAACATTGTTTGCCTCGCGGTTTGTGGCGATTCCCAAAAAGTTGATGAAGAAGAAGTTTCGAGCTGGATAACAAACAATCGGCATATTTGGGAGAAATACGACGCAAACAATGTTTATAACATAGATGAAACTGGTGTGTTTTATAACATGATGCCAGATCGGACACTAGCTCTTAAAGGAGAGAGATGTCATGGAGGAAAACGTAGTAAGGAACGCCTGACGGCCGCGTTATGTACAAATATGGACGGATCCGATAAAGTAAAGATCACAGTCATCGGAAAATATAAAAAACCACGATGCTTTAGAGGCCTTACTTTTAGCAGTTTTCCCGCTGTTACTTATTGCCATAATAAAAAAGCGTGGATGACGCGGGAAATATTTAAGAGCTTTGCTATTACGATGCAGAGAAAAATGGCAGCACAAGATCGTAAAATATTGATGATTTTGGATAATTGTTCAGCACATTACGCACCGGAAATTGTTGCGCCAAATATAGAATTTCTGTTCCTACCTCCTAATACTACGAGTGCTCTCCAACCGCTAGATCAGGGAATAATACAGAACTTCAAAAGCCATTACAGAAAAAGTTTATTGCATTCCTGTATTATACAGGTAAACAATGGCTGTTCTGTAGAAAACTTAAGAAAATGGACGGTATTGGATGCATGTCGAGCTATGAGTATAGCATGGCAATCGGTAACATCTACAACAATCGCGAATTGTTTTAAAAAGTGCGGGTTTTCTTCGCTGCCCGTAGATGAAATTGACGCCCCTCAAGCGAGTTTAACAACGGGTGAAAGAATTTTGTTGAGATCTACAAGTTACGATGATTTTATTTCTTACGACCATGAAGTGATAACGTCTGCTTTGTATGTTCCCGCGCCTCGCATTACGGTATCTGAGACGAGTGATGAGGACAAAAATGACACATTGAATGAGGAAAGCAATGAAATCTCATTTGCTTCGTTACCGTCAACTTCCGAAGTTTTTCATGCCTTAGATGTTCTCCAACGATACGTATCGGGAAGACCAGAATTACCGGTGGATGCATTTTCCCACTGCGATGCATTGGCTAAAATAATTATACGAGACAGTGAAAGAAATGTTAAAACTAAACAAGGGAAAATAAACGATTATTTTAAGTGAACAATGTTAAAGATCATTTTTAAGTGAACAATTTTATCGATTATATTTTGAAGTGGTTGCAGCCGTTACCGGTAAGTACCTTCGTAATTTATATACGACTCATTTTATAAAAATGCCACGATTCAACTGTAAAATTTTTATTTTTGAATTATTTTTTATGTTTCATGCCCAAAACTATGTTTGAAGCGGCTCTACATTTAAACACAATTAAAATATTTAACCAAACAACTAAAAATATGTATGTATTCAGTTCCCTATGGCCTTCCTCCTCCTTTGTTTGCAGAATTTGCGATCTTTTTTGAAGCCGCGCAACATTTTTTTGCGACGGCGCGTAACATATATGTAGTAGGATATTTTTTTTTTTTTTTTTTTTTTTTTTTATTTCGTTATATGTGGGAATTCGTTATAACGAATTTTTATTTTTTGGTCCCTTGGATTTCGTTATATCGCGGTTTTACTGTATATCATAAGTCCGATATGTGATGTGAAGTGCTAATACATATTTCATTTACAGTTATCGAATTTTTGAAAATTTTTTTTTTACAAAACGGCGGAGTGGGACTTTTTCATTAATGGAGATATTGTAGACTTCTTAGAAATTTTCGATATGCTTGTTACCACCACAGAGTCCGATGATGAGAACGACGTCGAGGATGATTATTTTGTGGTTCACATCTGATGAAGAAGACCATGACAATATTGTTGATGAAAACCAGCCATCAACAAGTGCAGGGGTTAGGCCAGTATTTGAATGGGAGACAGATAATTGTTTTGTTCCAAATATACATAAAATCTGAAATCGTCCTTCCAAATAACAAATATAAAATAAATAATAATTTCCTATTCTAAACATTAAGGCCTGGCAACACCATAAACCTTTATTTATTAATTTTTTTCATCTCAAAACCATAAAAAATCACGATCGATGGATACTTATAATAAAATAGAAGCTCCATGTTTGTTGTTTTTTTAGTTATACTAACATTTTCAGGTTTTTTTTTGTAAAAATAAAATTCGGTTCATGCTAGTCTATGAATTTTGAATTTTACGAATTCTACCGCCTATCGGTGGTATGATGCTGTTTCCCCTAGGGCTTTTTCTGGGCAGCTAACAGGTAAAAAAAAACTTTGTTCTCTTTATTCGTAATTCGGATTTTTTTTATTAAATATCAGTCCCGTGAGTTACGAATTAACGGAGTTTTACTGTATTATTTTTTTAGAGAAATACAAATTTATTATTAAGTGACCTTCTCCCAATTACCGATGAAAATATGCAATTTTGATTAAAAATCTTTAGAATTTTTGGATTCTGCGAACGTGTGAATAATTTTGATGTTCATCAAATGATTTCATAACAATGATTTCACAATGTCTCATGTACATTACAAATGTCTGAAAAGGCGATAGTCTGTCAGAAAAAGTGATGAGTTGTGAGGATGTGACAAGATCTAACAAACAAAGTCTGATAATTTTTTGATTGTGGTTTGTGGGGTGTGCAGTCTAGCATTGTCATATCACACATTATGTAAAATGTGTATAAATATTAAAAACTAATAACAATTTAGACAAAACAATAATTTGAACAAGCGCAAATTATGTATCTGAAACTAACTAACCTTTGCATCCTTTTCCTTGCGACTGCGAGGTGTCTTTGTGTACTCAGAGGATACGGATGTGTTGGTGTTCTCTTCGGATCCCCCGCCCGGCGCTCCAGTGCTGCCCCCACCCAGGTGAGGGTTGAGGTCGCTGAACTGACGCCACTTGGCCGCCACCAGCATCATCAACTTTGACATCGGCACCTGAACATCAATATGACCATATCAAGTTAGACTGTGTAAAAAAAAAAAAGAAAGGATTTTGTAGCATGACTGAGAACAGTTCTGCATTGTAAGAATTCATGAATAAAATAATTTGAAAGAGAGCTAATAATCAATAAAACTTCATAGCATGACTAGAGTGAATTATGTAATGTAAATTATTAATATCAAAAAAAAAATTAAGATATTTTAGTTTAAAAAAAATTTCAATTATATTCACCTTTGGGTTCTCTTTAACAAGCATGGGTCTAACATGTTGTTGAAATAATTTGTACGTGGTGAGATTCTCCAAATCTGTATCAGAATACTGAATATCGACATCGGTCAGGCCAAATGATGAGCAAACTTCTTCAATTGTTGGCATTCCTGAGGAAACAAAATACTTATTGCCGAGTTCAATTCAATAAAATATGTAGGTACATTTCTATTAGTGTCACAGTCTAAAATATCAAATATTTTAATAAAAAGAAGACCATTTAACCAATTGACCAACCATTTAACCAATTGATTGCATTCATAAATGCACCGTTTAGCGGCATTATAATTAATGATCGAACTATGATAACGCACCAAATTTACGATTTGCTTATAAGAAATCAATAATATAAGTAACCTCGTATAATGAACAAAAACAAACACTGAAGAACATGAAATAATCACAAAATAATGTAGATGTCAGTAGGATAAAGATTTCAAATAATATTGGTACTATTTTCACCGCTCATCGGTGCTAATTTCCATACTAATAGCGGGCGAAACACAGTGACTTGTGTATAAGTCACCCGCGCTGTAGACAAACATGGCACAAGAATCATATTTGTCCATAGCGCATAAGTCTCCCACACACACTCAAAATTTAACAATTATAAAGATCTTTAAAAATATAAAAATTTGAAAAAATACGGAACTATGAGAGAGTGCTTCACAATAAATTGATAATTGTAATTTCAAGAAAAATTATTTTAAGTAAAAATAAATTTTAAAAAAGTTGAGAAATATATTGTTCATTACCTGATGCAGAATCTGATGGTGTTGCCGGTGGTCTACTGCTGCTACTTCTTCCTTTAGAGGTGCCTCCCCTCTTCTTTCCACTTGATACAGCGCTCAGCGCGTAGTCACTGTCACCGCCTTCCACACCCTCCTCGCCACCAAACTCACTCTCCTACAATACATATATATTTAAGAATTTATGATGCTTAAGATAACTATGATGATGATGATGATGAAGACTAGTTAACTGTAATAAAAAACGGTATCAATGAAGTATATCATTAAAATAAACTACAATGTCTATGATTTACAAAGCAGAAAAATAAATATTGCACATTGTGTTCCAAGATAAACGTACACATATATTTTTTTTATTAGGAGAACACATTCTTATTGTGAAGTTGTAATTATTCAGAACATAGGTCTGTGATATTTAATTAATATTTTTTTAATTTATTTTGAGGGCCATAAGTTTTTGCACTTTTTAAATTCTTTCACGCTCACTACCGATTACACCGTGTGAATAAATGTCCAAGTGTTAATTTAATTAAATAGTCACTCAGGAAGTTCAAGGAGACCGGTTCAACACTAAATAAGAAGAAAACCGGGCGACTATGGAGCAGAAAAAGCGAAGAGAATGTCGTGCAAGTTAACAAGTCTGTATGAGAATTTTCAGGTTTGTCAACTCGCAAGCGTTCTGCTGCTGTGGTGGTACCAAAATCAACTTTGTGTCGAATTTTGAAACTGTACTTGAAATTACACCCAAATAAGATCCAATTGGATTTCACAAAAAAAGATTCATCGAGACAATGTTCGAGCGGTTCACCAATTTCAACAACATTTTGTTCTCGACGAAGCCCATTTTCATTTCATTGTAGGGAGATCCCCAAAGCCAATACACATGTGCTTTGTATCATAGTGTTTCAAAACCTAAGTGCAAGATTCGAGGAATACCAGCAGTGGGATGGTGGACAATAGACATTACTATCCCAAATGTGTTCTTTCACAGAAATAAACATTTATTATCATACAACCTATTTTCTATTTTATTGAATTTTCAAAAGTGCAAAAACTTATGTCCCACCTGCATAACACTCATACAGCATATATGGATAGAATTTCAAATAATTAATATTGACAAATCTATAAATATTAAGACATTTAAGCTTTTTAGACGCTTACATGCGTAGTACTCAAGAGTAATAGAAATAATTAGATGTATTTAAAAACCATGGCAATTTTTAAAATTACTGTAATAGAATTATTAACATTATCATATCCTCTTTGAGGCCTAGCACGCATTGCGGTTTTAAACTACTTATTTTCAGTTCAGTATAAAAGTAGACTTCTGGACGACTGCTAGTGTTGTATCTCTGGTTATCAGAAACAGAAAAAATTTAGCCGCTTCTATCATAAATACTGGGTTCATCAGTTAACTGACTAAAGATACCGAAATGGTTACCATAATACGCGAGAACATCCCAATAAGTTTTTTAATTACTATAGAATATCAATAAATAGTTTTGACAAACTTTTAATAGAACTGGGTTCAGGATACAACATTTCACAAATCAATATCACCAGAAGAACATCTCACTGAACATCTGAAGTTAAACAACAACTTCATAGCAAATTATTTAATTATAATAAGACAATAATAACTATTTGATTTTTATTATGTACTTCCTTATTTGATAATTCTTCTTTTTGGAATTGTGAAAAGAAGTCGGCAGCAGACATGGCCATTTGAACTGGCTTTATAATTTCTTGATGAATTATTATTGGTTTTTGGTTAGCAAGTTCCGGAGGTGAAGGTGGCGTAAGTTGAATCGGTGGTTGGGTCGGGTGTATATGCGGTGATGATGGTGTTGAAAAATAAGTTTCTTGATATGATTTCATTAATGTGTGTTTTTTCTTACTTGTAATAAAGACAATGTACACTTCATTTCAAATTGAACATATATTTACGTACTGTTATTGAATATATAAAAGAGAAAAAATTTAAGTAATCTTAACCTAGCGATATTAAAAACACATAGACATATTCACTACTTTGGCGAATATGTGGAATTTTTTCTTACTGGCAATGACACACACAGTAAATACATCTCCAAACGGCCACTATGCGCCGGGCCGGGTAAGATAATAATCCCACCAAAAGATAAGTTTAGTCGAAGTTGTCATCTTGCACGCCGGTTTCGCAACTTTATAGTTTTACATTTTCATTTTTATATACCTATCTTTATGTTTTTCTACATTTAAAAAATCGTTATTTTTGTGTTAAATAGCGTGAAAATATTACTATCATCTGACTGAAATTGACTCTTTTTTGAACTTTTATTTGTGAATTTCATGAAAACTGACACTCATTTGAGATTTGAAACTCTTTATTAAGTGTTATTTTGAAAAGAGTAAAGAATATTGCATAACTTTATTGCATCCTTATGTTAAATTTTAGTCTTTTACGTATTTTATTTTGCCTTTAGTTTCATTTTAAATTTAAAATGGTGTCAGTACTTATAATTAAAGATATGGACAGTAAAATTAACATTAAGAGAAATATCATGACAAAAATAAAGAATTGTATTATGCGTTGAAGGAAAGTAACACATGTCAAGCATTCGCCCGGCAAAACACATAGAGCTGGAAAGCGAGCTGTTAGAATTTTTTTCTCTAATTCGTCTAATTCTCCTCGAGAAAGGACATTCATTAGCCAATGAATTGGGGATTGATGATTTTGGAGCCTTGGATGGTTGGCTCCACAGATTTAATTCAAGGATCAACATAACATGCTTGTCAAAAAATTGACGAAATAGGTGTTGGGGGGACTTTGACAAAAATGAATATACATATATGTATTTAAAAATGTTTTTAGAAAATATATATGTATTTGTAGTACACCTATAAATGTTTAGAAAATATATTGATGTTTTGAAAACTTTACATGAAGTTCTACTTTCCTAATTCGAAAATCTTTTTTTTTCAATTTTGGTCCCTATAATCTTTTATTAAAGAGCTTTTACTTTACATGAAAAAAGTAAAAATTATATTATTATTAGTTATGTAGCAAAGTCTTCTTAATACAAAATTAAATCTATGACTATGTCCACAAATATTGAGTTTAAAATATGCTTTATTCCTTTACTGGGCTTTGGCTTTCCTATTTATTTTATTGATATAAAACATAAGAAAAAATCTAGTTATCATTTATAATATAATATTTATTGAGGCCATAAAATACCTAATATTGTAATTCAAAAATGCTTTGGTTAAAGTTCATTATCTTTAATTAATGGCATCTAAGCATGCACATCAAATTATCTACCAATTATATATTCATGATGATGTCTTTGAATAAAGAAGGCAATCAAAGATAATTTTTTTTTTAAATGTGTTGAAATATCTCAATATTGATAAAAATTAAAATGCCTTAGTCTCATCTTAATTAGATTTAGATCCAATGCTCTGAATACTCGAGGTATACCAAGGGATGTTATAAATTAAAAACTAAACCATTAATTTTAGACAGAACAGTTTTAGGCCAGAAACTAAAACATTAACAAAATATACTACTATATTTCCATTAATAAAAAATGTATAATTAATATAGTGACCAGTATCTATTCTGGCAGCAGTTCTAAAACATATTCAATATGTGTGTGTGCATTTTGGTCTGGTTCACTGATCGGTAGTTAAAATTTCTTATAAATGAAAATATGTTTTTACAACTTTTAATATGAAATCATGAGTCAGGATAATTAACTTCTCTTTAAATATTCATCACAAGTGCATCTTCCCTATTCGCATTAGACAAGAGGCCCTAAAACTTATGAAGTCTTGGAGCCTATGTGGTCTAAAATAAATAAAAGAGCAATAGAAACTGCCAAGAGGGTGGGCTTAACACAGCAATGTGGACTAGCAATGGTAAACTATTATATCACTGTGATTGTAATGATGATTGATAACTAAGATTTAACTGTTGGAGGTTTACTTTCTAATGTACTAGTAATTACTCAAAGAATTATGAATAATCATTGTTAAAATCGAACACAATCAGTCACTACAACAGTTTGAATAATAATTTAATAATTTAATAATCAGTAATGTAGTCAGACATAATCAGTAATGTAGACAGACCTAACACAGGGCAGTCATAAATGTGTAATTTTGAATTCTTCACAATAATCATAAGAATGTAAAAAAATAATATACCTCTTCACTTTCATTCTTGCGTTTTTTCTTTTTCTTTCTGCCCTTCTTGTCATCCCCTCTTGCCTTCCTCTTTTTTCCTTTTTTCTTCTTCCGACTGTCTTCTTGAGAATAATCCTCTTCCTCCTGTTAAAAAATAAACTGAAGTAAACAAAAAAAATTAACACAATCTATTTCATTTGCTGCTTGAGTTTCTAAGCATCAATTCTGAAATAAACATTTATTAATCAAGAATACATTATATACATACTACTTAAGACATAATATTATAATAAATATTAAGGTGAAAATGAGAACTCTGATGCCTTATTCCAAATCGGTGCAAAGCGATGATATTTGTATGTATTGTATATGTATTAGAAACACTGGACCGTGGAATGCGCTAACTAACATAGAGCTAAGAAAACTTAAAATGAAAATATTGGAATGCAGAAAATGCCAAATAAGTGATAATCACAACTTTAATTGCGTACAAAACAAACTGTAAATTGAAATAAACCACAGTTAAAATGTAAACATCCTACAATCTAAGTGTTTTAGAAAGCTCATCATAGCTGTAATTAGTTGTGTAAAGAGATAACTGTTAGAGGACAAGAAATTTGTAAAATAAGAAACAATAACTATGCGACTAGACATTATAATAATGAAAATAAATCTATACAACAGTTTTACACTTCCCACATGAATGAACAGACGTTGTTCTGCAACTGGCTGGCGTTAAAGAATAAAATTGAAGTGATTTTATACAAAGTTATTTTACATTAATAATTAAGAAATTACTTCTATATTTTCTGCTTATCCAAACTAAATAAAATGCTGAAAGATATTTGTTTTCATATTTTCTAAATCAACTGAATTTTAAATGTAATACATATAGTATTGCTTTCGTTGTATAAGGTACCTTTGGTGGTCCATCATCAGAGTCTCCAGAGTTATCTGGCTGACCATCACCATCTTCCACTTCATCTTCACCTAGAAAAATAAAAAATATGAATTTTTCAAATTCGTTGGTACTGAGAAATATCAAAACACAATTTCGGCAAAAGTGACGCCTTTCGAGGTTAGAACCGCATTTGCGATTGGCGGCAATTGCAATTCGTGGTTATCATTGCTAATCTCTTTGTTTGTCGGCGTCCATTTTGTTAAGGAAGTAATGAAGGGTATGTGCATGGTCTATTCTGTCAAAACATTATTTAGAGGTATTTATGCATCACCTAAATTACAATAGAAATAAAAACAACAAATGACATACCCTATAACTAAAATAAATGCATAAATGGGCAAATGGACAGACCCCGAAGGGTTGTTTGGGGGTAAGTAATAACTTGTAATTTTTAATTGCCGATATCGGAAGTAAACACATGATACCGCTATTCGGCTTGGCCTATGACATGCTACTGTGATTTTTTATTTTGCGAATTACCTGCGAACGATTCATCAACTTCTTCGTCGGATGCCATTACTAATCACAACCAAAAATTCCAATGAAACGTTCGATTTTTTTTTCACTTAACTATTGATACTTATTTTTTTTTTCATAAAACTAAAATATAAAAGACATCAAAACCCGCCGACACGGGTAGCTTCGCGCACAAATGGAGTCACCGGGGGTACCAACAATAAAAATCTAAACATTTATTGCGGGTACCTATAATAATATTACCATAAACATATACATTCCCTATTTTTAAGGAACAATTGATCTAACAAAATTAGTCATGCATTAATTGATCATATAGCTATATTTTTCTCTTTAATGTTGAATTCCAGCCTGGTCACGATAAATATTCATTTTTGTCATTTCCGTAGAAGATTACAAAGAGAATAGAATGGCGTTCTTTTCCACTCGTACACATATTATTCTTCCTTCGATATCCAAATGTCATTTTTCACAGCCTCTTCTATTTTGAAGGAGAAAATATTTGAAGGACAATATGATGAACCTGAAAACTAATGTTAAACCTGAGTTTTCAGTGAAATATATACAGCACAATAAAATTTCACTTATTTTTAAGTTCATTGATATTTTGGAAATTAAATTAAAGAAATAAAATGTATTTATTTAATATAATCAATTATATATTACACTTTTAAGTGTTAGTTATTTACAGTTAAAAATCGAAAGATTTCCAGTAAATAGAGAAACAGCGATAAGTCTTTTCTTAGTTGTTCATAGAATTTTTTTTTTTGTCTCCACCATAACCAAATTATTAAACGGTCATATGCGATATAACGGTCCCCTCACGTATTAAACGTCCCAAAACCGCCCTCTTTTAGAGGTTAAATCTTGCCCCAGCTAGCAGCCCTTGTCTCTTTGTAGTAAAAACTAACTAACTAAAAATAATAATAATATACACCCTATTTTCTTAACACGTTCATAAGGCATACTTTATGATGGAAGAGCAAGGGATCCAAATGGACCTGATAATATGAAAGAGAAGATATCAAAGTTCAAATGATGGTCATTGGGTGTCTCTAATACTATCGTAAAAGAAACTGATCACTTTAATCACTACTCTCCCAACCATTAATTATGTATGAGAACGGACTTATCGATATATAAATCCACCTTACCATAAATTATGTAATTCAACGACGATACGTTTATTTTTGGCTTTGTATTTATTTAAGTCATGTTTCTATTTTTTTGATTTTGCGGTAAAAGTGATGAAAACAAGTCCATTATTTTTAAATATAATATAGTAGTTTTACATATTTTTTTTTATTCGGATTAAGTGGCTGGGCAATTTTCAATGTTTTTTATAGAAAATATTTTTTATTTTATTTGTAAAATTATTTATTAAAAGATAATAAAATGTGTGTTAGGATTATTTGTACGAAATGCGTACGAATTAAAAATGCTTACTCTTCATTAATTAAGAGTTAAAATTAATATTCAGTGCGTAACTCGTATAATCTTCTCACGTACATTAGTAAAAGTAATGTAATTTTCTTATTGCGCATTTAACATTCCTGTTAAAGATATAATTAAATAACTGCTTTTACTGAACTTCATACCGAATATAATATTTTTATATCGAAAATAATATCTAATTAAATTTTTATTCATGATTTTCTTTTTGGCCTTGCTCTTATCATAGTAACTTAGATATTAGCACTTACATTTTATCTGTGTAATTTAATTAGGATACGCCATTTAATTATTTTGATTTTTATGTTGGTTTTTTTTTATTAACTCTTGTTTGTACATATTTAATTTAAATTTTCACTTCGTGCTTAATATGGATAATCAGAAATCTTGTTCATGGTATGCATGGTAACCTTTTGATGAATTAAATATTTAAATTAAAAAGTTTAATACTTATGCGTATTGTATGTACTCTTAAATTTTTTATTTATTGCCAATGAGAAAATTTGGAAGGGCGACAAATCAGTTTGTCTTGATTCTGTTTTCTCAAGTGATTTAATTCAGTTCTTTAGTTCTTTTCAAGACAAATCTTATTTTCATTCTTCTTATTCTTGCCTCACAGCTAGCTTTATTTAATATTAAAGACCCTAGGCTATTTACAACATCACCCATCATAGTCTGAACAGGGGCGGATTTAGGATCCAGGGGCCTGTCTATCTGGGCATTTTGGGGGCCCCTTGTCCCTGACAATACCAGAACTAAAAACTGCAATACAGATATAGAAATGATGTTTTAAGTTTTACTATCAATAATAATGATCCTGGACCCCATAGCTCTTGAGCCAATCCAACGATGACCGAGAGTAAATTATGAATACCCGATGGTAGGCCAAGCACAATTGGATTTTTTAATGTTTTTGGATCTAAAATAATGTTTCTGGACCTTATTTTTAAGAATTATTTCCTTCCCTTTTCCGCTTTCTTGATTGCTCCTGGTTTAATTTCGTTTTTCTCAGTGATTCAGGAGCTGTCTGCGAGACTTGCGCTAATCTATATATCCGCTACTGAGTAGTTTTTGATTTTGTCAACAATCATCATTAAGTCTTGATTATTTTTATTACTAAGCCCATGTCTCTACTGCCTTTTTACATTAAGACAGGGTACTCTTTAATATATTCAGCATCGTACAATACTATCGTCTTGGCGAATTATTCGCCAGGACGATTGTATTATTTGCGATGCGTAGATTGATACGTTTTCCGCTTATTAACATGCGTTAATTATATTGTTCTAAGACTTTATGTTTATGATAAATTATATAATTGCTTTCTTTATCCTTGTTTAACTATCGTGTTACTGGTAAAAGATAAACGAATAATTTTATATAATAATGAAACAGCCTCCTACATAATTTTTCTAATACCATTATTACAAATTTGGAGAATTTTTCAATATAAGCTAAGCGCTTGTTCTATGAAAAATAGTACCACGGACTAGCAACAAATGTGCGCGTATACATAAGAAAAGTTAAAATTAAGAATGGATACAATAACTTGATTCCTTGATGATTTTCTTACTTATATAACTTGATTCTTGGAATGCTGATGCTTGATTTTATCTATGTGCTTGATACAAAAAACGATTTCATTTGATTCACGTATAACTCCATGGGGAGGAAAACATATATATAGTCCGTCCTTAATATAAGAAAATTGTGTAAGTACTCAAGAGAACTATTTTAGAATCGATATTTGTTTCTTACTTCATTGATGAATTCTTTTTAAATCAATCTTTAATTTTTCTTCTTTATTGTTCAATATTAACATTATCATACTTCATACCCATATAATATTATTTAGTGATACAACCATACCCTATATACTATAAATCCCTGTTTTTATTTTTTCCGATTTAAATGAAATGCGGTACAATTTGGAATAAAAATTGAAACTGAAATATTTATGTACAGAATTCATAGATAAAAGATATACAGATATTAGAATTTTCTATGGAATTACGACTGTCAAGTTTTGTGCTGTATTCAGAAATTTTGTCAATTTCTGAATAGAGTAAATACAATTTTTTTGACAAATGAATTATTTAATTAATTAATTCATTTATATTAACACTTATAGTACGATTCCATCAACTGTGATATGATTATTGAATAAAAATATTAAGCTAGAAAGCAATGAATTCGTTAGTTGCAGATTATGGAACATCATCGTCGAGTGAATCTGATTCAGAGAAATCTGATGAAGAGATTGTCACGGAAGAAAAGTAACTTAATTTACAAAATGTATTTTTTATGCAATAGCATTGATCGCTTTTGAGAAATTAGTTTTTTTAACTACATTTTTAAATAATTAATATTTTTTCAGTAAATGTGAATCTCTGTCTATAAAACTACCCAAACCAGATTTCGATGGGTCGTCCTCCAAAAATTCTGTGTTCTCAAATCCCTTTGTCGAAGCGGAAAATGCGAAAAAAGCCATCTTGGAAAAACATGTCAAAATGGTACAGGTTGACTTTACATTAGATACTCCTTAGCATCCACATGGCAACATGTTCACATTTCACACACCGGCATAGTAAACATTTGGACAACTTCAGGTTTAGTAAACTTCTGAAGGTGATCAATAGGAGTTATTAATTATATAGTAGGGTGGAGTGTATTTCACCCTGCACATATATACATTTTTAGTTTCCTGCATGATACTAAATTTAATTCAGTTCTTTGCTCCCTGCTTCTTTTGCCCGTATATTAGGAAATATTCCTTACATATTTTTGAAGGCAAATTTAGAATTCAGAACCATAAATTATAATAAACTATTTTTTTCTTGCGAGCTTCTTAATTTTTATCTGTCTGCCATATAATATAAAGTCGAGTACTGTTTCAATAGTTGCCAGGTTCTTTTATGGTCTGAATTACTCAGTATCAAGCTGTTTGAAAATGTTGATATGTAATTTTTAATCTACATATCTCTTCCCATCTAAAACTTTGCCATACATAAAAAGCTTATTCATGGTACATTTTACTGAATATGCAGATAAAATTCGTTAGGAATTGGTTAAATTGATATGGGATATTTTTATTATCACCTACCAATTTCTTAATTACATAATCGTTTTATTTTTGTTGTGCTTTTTCTTAATTAGTATGGTTACATCTATAGCCGTTACTTTTAATTTTTTTTACATATTTGTAAATACCTACTTAATGTGTGTAGAAAAATTTACATTTTACTGTGGAGAACATCCATAGTATGTACTCGCATTTTACCATTATTTTAAAATGTGCTGAATAAAATATGTAACAAAATTATCACAAAGTTTTATCTTTTAGTTTTTAAAACTATCTACTCTGTTAATGTAATCTGATCACTGTTTTTATTTACCCCTTTTCCTTTCTTTATTAGTTTATTGAATTTACAATATGGTGATAAAAAGGTTGTAAATTAATTTTAAGCACCAATGGCAATTTTAAAAGATTGAAAGAAAAAGAGCCTAGATTGATTAAAATTGTGGTGCATTTAATTTGGTAATTATTTTTCAAGCTTGTAATCTATCTTCAACATCCATTTCGCTATCTAACATGCTTATCTTAAAAGACTGGTTGCGTTGGGAGCGTAAATAACAATCTCGCAAACACAAACTCTCTTTTATTATAATATCGTGAAGTACATAGGCTTTGAATGTTTAGGTACCAACAAAAGACAAAGTCGAGATGATAAATGGAAAGAAAATATGCTGGAATTACAGGAAAGGACGATGTCACTTTGGACATAATTGTACATTTGCTCACGATTCAGATCTCCAAAGAAGTCAAGAAGACATTGAATCAGAAAATCAGGTAAATAACAATTGTTAAAAAATAAGGGTGTTGCTATGTGCGATTACATATTCAATTTTTTAAAATTGGTTATGAACTAAGTCATAAAAACTGGATCAATTAGGATGTTCTATTATGGGACTCGAACCCTCAATATTTTAGGTGTGTATACTTTAACTTCTACACTAGCAGCTTAAGCTAGAACTCAAGATGCCCTTGTTTTAATAGATTCACTTTTAGTTAATATAAGATTTTTGAAAACTAGTTAAATTTATAATATGGCTAAATTAATGATTTTGTTTATGAAAGGTTAAGGCTGTAATAATTAAATGACTCCCATTCATTATCAGACCCGTATTACATTGTTATTACCCATTTCTCTCCTATTAATTGCATTGTAGAAGTGCTTTACGTGACACATGTGCATAGTTTATTACATCCTCCTACAATGTTTATAAATATTACGTTGATTGATTTATTGTTTATTGCTTAAAAAAAAATCTGTGTTATATTGTATATTATTTTGTCCATATTCACTTAAATACAGGTAGTTTCCAATTTATAAATGAGTTATGTTCCTTGATGTCGTTTGTTATGCGTCAAAACACCAAAATATGTATTTTTTTGCATATACAATGCATTTTTATAAGTTGGCGATCATTTTTACATTTGAGAAGCATTTTATTAAACCTCAAATTTTTCATTTTATTATAACGATACGCTACAAACGTAAAATTGGTTGAAAAAATACTAAGAGAACACAAGGTATGTATAGTTAATGTAAATTAAAAACAATATTATATATTGTACACTCAACATTTATTTGTTCAAATTTGTATCCGTGTTCATTATTTTCACATGCGTGTTACTACTTCTGATGAAAGGGCTGCGGCTGATTCATCCACTATTTTAAAATATGATTTGATGGAATGCTGCACAGTTAGTTTCTTTTTTTCATTAAAAATCTCATAACTAACATTTAACTTTCGCAATTCTCTTCGTATTCGAGTTATCTTCTGCAAACATTGCTAATCCCTCAGAAATTTACTTAAAAGCAGCAGCCATTTTCTGCATCATACATGTTCTGGAATGTGAAATTTCAAGTTTTTCTTGTACTTGTTCTGTGTTTGAATTTGCTTCTATTTTTATTAACTCATCAGTTATCAATTTCTTAGAATATGAGTCCAACAACTCTTTTACGTAAGCTGAGTCAAGTTCGAGTTCCATTTTATTACCCAGTTCAACAACTTTGTGCATTACATAAATAAAATAAAAATCTTAAAGTAATGTTCGTTATAGCAAATGTTTGTAAATCGAGAACTGCTCATCAACATTAAGAAACTCCTTTTTACTTGTGGTGAAATGATTGTATAAAATTTAGAAATGTTTTTTTTTTGTGAATTGCACCCTGCATTATAGATTGCAACATTAATAAGTATTGTTTGTAAATTTTTTACAAAAATGAATATAATAACAGGATAGGATATCAATCTATAGAAGTTTTTTTTCTCAAATGATGTTTTTGAAGGTTTTCTTTAAAAGGTTTTAATTTTCAACACATATATTACATTTCTAAATTAATTTAATAATATTTTATTCTTGAATTTGATGTTTGATGGGTAAAATTATTTTTATAATTTAATTCTCTTTCCAGATTCAATCCACACTGTTATGTGAGAAAGCCAATAACCAAGGTACACGGATTACGCAAGCTAGCGGAATGAATCAGACAGTTGAAGATACACCTCTGGAAGAGTCTGAAGATAAATGGGAAAATCAGCTCCCCACCAAACTAAAGAGACCTGGTCTAACACCGGGATTAATACCTAGTAAAAAAGCCAAGAAATTCTTTAAAAAAACTAACAATTCAAATTTTCATTAATATGGTGTATGAAATAATTTTTTTAATTAAATGTTTCAAAGTTATAGAATTAACTGATTTTTATTTCAATTTGAAATTTTGTGAAAATATGATTACTCCAAGGATTAAAAATATAAGGATATTCTATGAAGCTGGTTGGCAAATATAACAATTTTATTCCATTGCGAGAAGTCTTTCCAGCTGAATGATTGTTGCCAGTCTGCATGATAAAAAGTATTATAATGTTTCCTTATAATGCAACCTGCAATTCAGTATTACAATGTATTACATGTATATCATTCAAAATGATACAAAATATTCCACATAGAATTTTGTACATCAAATATCGTGCAGCGGACGGATATTACAAAAGAATATGTGAAATGTTTCAAAATGTGAAAGTCATTGCGAGGAAATTTATAATTATTTTTTTGTTAAGAATTGGATCATCTAGATTCTAGGCACACGGTGGTATCCTATTCTTTCAACCATTGACCACATGCACTTGGAGATAGGTGAAATATGTGAGCTCAACTTAAATAAAAGTTATCCATAAATGTACATACTAGATAGTTTTTTTGACATAAGTGTTGTTCTAGCGTTTACAAAAGCTAATTTATTGCTGGCTCAGATCATTTCTTAACCCCAAGAAGGCTCGCATCGACTATCGCCATCCGAGAAAAGGACAGCGATAAACGTCAGAATATTTAACGCTACACCTAGATAAGATAAATTTGTGTTACCAGATTTCTTCATTAGCCAAATGACAGGATTTTCAGTAATATTATATATAATAATATATCGACGACAAACACATTGCACATGCTAATTATGCACTTTTAAAATACCAGAACTTTCCAAAATGGAAAGTACTTGTCAGTTGCGTTTTGATTCCAGCCAGTGCAGGGTGTTATCAGGATTTATCCTGCAATACACGTATATTTACAATTGTACCCTTATTTCGCGATACTTATTTGTTTGTAAGTAAGTAATTAAATTGAATAAGATATTATTTTTTAGTTATTAAGTGCGTTTTCGTTGATTTGATTTTGATTGAAATTGATTTTTTTTACATTTACAAACATTTTTTTGCAAAATGGCGGAGGGTGACTTTTTCGCTAATGGAGATATTGCGGACTTACTAGAAATTTGCGATATGCTTATTATTACTACAGAGTCCAATGATGAGAATGACGTCAAGAATGATTATTTTGAAGTTCACATTTATGATGAAGAAGACCTTGACAATACTGTTGATGAAAACCAGTCATCAACAAGTGCAGGGGTTAGGCCAGAATTTGAATGTAGACAGATAATTGTTTTGTTCCAAATATATATAAATTTTCAACGTCTCCTGGTTTTAACTCAGATTTTGCAGAAGACACGCGGATAGATTTTAAAAAATTGTATCTCAATACGGCAGTAAATGAAACAAACCACCAATTTAAATTTGTCCCAAAAAATATACTACTGACTGAAAGATTGCGATGGGTTGATACCATAAGTGACGAAGTATATGTATTTTTGGCCCTGAGCTTGTTGATGTCCATGAATACATTGATTGACAAATCGTTTATCGATCTACTAGGATACTATGTTGAGGAATTGGTTCCAAATAATATTAAGAATGTTACATTTTTCTAATAACAAACTCCAAGTGCCGGGCGACCGACTCCGTAAAATCAGGCCTATACTGTACGCAATGAAAGAAAAATTCACAGAACTTTTGACACCTCATCAAAATCTCTGCATTGATGAAAGCCTCCTGTTCTCCAAAGGTAGGCTTTCATTTCATCAGTATGTATATTGCCGTTCTTCGAAACATACCACACTGAAGAAAAGTTTTAGGTAAGTATCACATCAAACACAGTAATATTAGTGTAAATAAAATGTTCTAGGCAAAGATCGAATTAAATATAACAATAGTTGTGTTAATAAAATCTGAAGTCGTCCTTCCAAAAAACAAATACAGAATAAATAATAATTTCCTAAACATTATGGCCAGGTAACACTATAATAAACTTTTATTTTTTCATCTCAAAACCGTACAAAATCGCGGTCAATGGACGCTTATGATTTATTTAGCACTACACCACTAATTATTATAACAAAAACAAACCCTGTCTGTTGTCTGAGAGATTTTGCGGGACCCATTCAGTCAATTTCTACACCATGTCGAGTTTTCTGATGATAAACAATCGTGGACTGATCGATGTTGAAGTTCTCAGCCAGTGCCCTAGTGGTGTAACTTTCATCCTCTTCCACAGCCGCCAGAAGTGCCTGGTCATCAAAATCTGAAGATCGATCCTTTCTTGACTTGTCGTCTATCACCAGCTTTGAAGCGAACAATCCACTCTCGGTATGCCCTTTCGCTAATCGTTCCTTTGCCGAAAAGATCATTGAGATTGCGAAATGACTTAGCAGCTTTTCACCCTTTCTCCAAGTGGTACAGCATAATGTAGCATATATGTGTATGATTTTCTATGCGCATTTTAATTTCCTAACCCTATTAAAGAACTTTATTATGTCAAATCCAAAAAACAAAATGTCATGAAAAAACAGTCAATAATTATGCATCAACCTAAGTTCTTGAAATCAATTGAAACCAAATTGGAAAAAAAAAGGTTCGTCAGACCACTTTAATGTGTAATAAATATAAAGCTACTCATATTGCACTGTAGAAGCTTTTCACAAATGCTCAATCATTTGTTCTTGTATTAGTTTCTCACAATTTTCCATTGAAAAATTGTCTAGTGATGCTTAAATCATTATTGTGTTCAATTGTAACAATGATTATTTGTAATTCTTCAAGCAATATCTGGTACATTATAAAGTAAACCCCCGACAGTTAAAGCTTAGTTACCAACCTTCGTCACAATCACAACAGTTCACCATTACTGCACTGCACTCCAAAATATTCAGGAATTAATAATTCAACTGCTTCGTGTTAAAAAATGACATGTTAGCGTGTCTCGGATTTTGATGGTACACAAACGTATTCTGGATACGGAGGTTAATTCCAGAAAAGTACACTCCATCAATGGAAATTATCTCCCACAAAGTGATTTATGCCTCTTGTCAAAATGTGGTAAACCTAAAAGTGAAATAATGGGTGGTAGGAAAAGTCATGATGCATTTTTTCTATGTTTTTCAAAGTCATTTATGTATATAAAGAACAAAGATCAATCAATGTTATATTGTTGTTCGATTACCTTTTGCCATCTTTCAGTGTGCTTCATAATTCCTCGTTCATAGAAAGACCTGTCCTTATCAGCGAAAAACTGATCAGCCTCATCAGAATGGAACGTTATACCACGCAAGGAGTTTTGAAGAGTGTGAAAAAAGTGGAAGTCTGATGGTGCACGATCAGGCGAGTATGGTGGGCGTGGCAACACATTCCGTCCAAATTCCAACAATTTTTGATGAATGATCAAAATTGTGTGCAGCCTCACGTTGTAGTGATGAAAATCCACTCCTTTATGATTAATGAGCTCTGGAAGTTTCTGGATGATGGATTTGTTCAAACTTTCCAATTGCCGACAGTACACATTTGATTTGATTGTTTCGTTCCAAGGAAGGAAGGTAGGAGCTCGAAAAACACAACACCTTTAAAATCCCACCACACTGAGAGCATAACCTTCATATGATGAATTTCTGAGGCGAACCATCACATCAGGACAGGATCAATGTTCAATGTCTCTGCAATCTCTCGTGTCGTGCGATGTGGGATTGACTCGATTAATTTTGCCGTTATCAACCTCGGTGGGCCTCCCTGACCGAGGAGTATCGTTGTGGTCAAAATCACCAGCACGAAATTTTGTGAACCATCGTTGGCATTAACATTCTCATAGAGCATTGTCACCGTAAACTTTATGCAACTTTGCACAAGCTTGACGTGCGTTCTACCCTTTACGGAAGCAAAACAGTAAAATATGGAGAAAATGCAGTTTGATCTTTCATCTTACCTTGTTATAAAATCTCCAAAACTCAACCAAATAGTTCAATTATTTTTTAGAATCAAGCTAGAACTGTTAACTAACAAATGACATATATGTGAATGAGTAGTACCTCAAAAATGAAATAGCGCCACCCAATAATTAATTCTGCATATATAGATGAATGGATTAAAATGAATAAATTCAAGATTAACTAAGTTTAATGGTCAATGTACACAGATTAGACTTTGATCTCTCCTCTCATAGATTCGTCAGTATGTATCAATTGTCTCATTTTGCTCTGAATAAAAATACAAGAAATAAATTAATCATACCTGCTCCGTGCTTAACTCTGTACTGTTCTTTACGTAAGTTTTGAGACAAGTCTCATCTGTGCAAACACACCATGAGAAATGAAAATAATGCTGAATGCAAGGAGGAATTATAATAAAATAAAGGCAAATAATTCCAATTAAGCATTTTTATTAGGTGGTGGTGGTATTTTGAATTTATGGACACAGAATTTAAAGTTACATTTTCAAACTTATTTGACTACAAGACATTTATTTGACTATCATGCTGATTATTATTTATAGTATGACACAGTTATATTTCTACGAAGGAGTCTAGTGAAAATCTATGAGATCTAACAATATACAGCAAATCAGAAAGTGACAAAATGTTTAAGTATTAAATAAATCCAAGTTGGAAATTGACAAGTTTATCGGTTGCATCACAAATTTGAATATTATATTTCTAAATGCACAGCATTAAAAGTGTCGGCTTGATTGTTAAAATTATTTAATAATAATAAAAATAAGTACCAATTCTGTAATAAACGCTAAAAACTGTTTTAAACTATTTATAAAAAGAAAAATTTAAGCCAAAACAGTGTATGTAAATGCAAATAATTTAATACAGTTTAATTGCACACAATAAATTATTGACGTATTGAAAGATATTGCACAAATATCTTGATTCCATATATTACATACACAAAATTTCTACAATTCATGGGAAGAAAAGCTAAAGAGGTGTGCTGACCAAATTTAAATGATCTAATACAGTGACAAATCACACATTTAAAAACAATATTCCACTACGATTAAACTAGTATACCGAAATCCAAAAATATTAGTTTTATTTAATAAAATACTTTTTATTAAATATACATAATGTAACTATGTATATATTTACATTCATATTGATGGTGTGATAGGACACACTGTCGTAATAACTAAACCCTCACCTCACGTCATTGTACACACGCAGAATGATGAAAGTTAATGTGACCAACAAAATCATTTTTACAATATTATTTCCTTCAGAGTCAATCGAGACCAAAAAATTATCACAAAGTTCCAACACTGAAAAAATATTTAGAATATTTGAAAATTTTGAAAATACTTTTGCCGCATTGCATAAAACAGTAAAATAAATTAATATTACTTTGTACAAGAGGGTCCTTTTTAGCATTTTATAACATCAGGTACATATTACACTCGCAAGTTATAGAGCAGGAAGAATAACTGATTACGAAGTAGGTGCACTAGAAACCCGTTAATTCGAATTTAAAGAGAAGTGAAAGTGAATTATTAAAAACAATATGTATAGATTTAAACAACTTAAAACCTGGAAAAATCCCTCTTGCAGTCTTAGAATTCCCCATGTTAGAATTTGTAGCCTAGGTTAATTCGGGCAAATATATTTAATAGTTACATTTCTTATTGCTTAATGTCATAGATACATTTTTGAATTTAAAATGTAATATAAACACATTATGTTTACCTCTTTGTACACACTGCGCATGTCCCTATAAATTTAGATTTTTTGGCACACAAGGTTTTTTAAGTCGGGTGAAAATTAGTAGAATTGTGATTAGCAATCAGAAAATTAAAGGCGTATAAAAATTATATGTACACATACTGAAAATTCGAATTATCTAGTCTAGAATGCAACTACATCATCGTGTTCATTTACAAAGTAATATATTTAGTTTCTTTTTTACTTCTCATACAACAAATTTCATATTTATATCAACAGTGTTATGAAGATTATAATTATTGCAAGAATATTCACCATACAGGCCAGAACTGTACTTTTTCCAAGGACATAAATCAGTTTAAAAAAAAAAAATTCTATTAAATAAATGAACTGTTAAATCAATAAATAAAAACACAAGATCTCTTTGGAACCTTTAGATCATAGTGGAATTCATCTGATAAAGGTTTAATGGAACTAATTGGTGGACCCTCGGCACAATAATTTAAATAGACTAGAATAAAAACTATTCAATGATTCATTGTCTTTACAAACATTACTATTCTGATAATAAATAGAATTAAAATATACAAAATATTCAATTGCCATCAAGATTATTAAGGTCAAACATTATCCTCGTAATCTAGAAAAAGGTTTTTTTTTATAGAATATAATAGGTTTGAAAGTTCTAATGTCCAGCCATCATCTGGCCTCCGGGTAAGATCTACCATTGCACAAATCCAAGTCGATATTTAAATAATATTTTCCTGTTCTGGACACAAGTAAAAGACAAAACAAACATTTATTAATTTTCTGGCCTGCCGTCCGTGTTAATATTTGACTAAAAAAATTCCTGCTGACAAAACAGAAATTGGACAGCTCCATTAAGAAAAATATTAATTCATATTGGTAGAGCGTAATCAAACTTAACAACA
Source organism: Eubasilissa splendida (assembly GCA_031772225.1). Lineage (NCBI taxonomy): Eukaryota > Metazoa > Arthropoda > Insecta > Trichoptera > Phryganeidae > Eubasilissa > Eubasilissa splendida. Next base: position 25,856,476 of record CM062850.1, on the reverse strand, counting down.
TTAAATATACATCAATATCAAAAACATATACATATTGTCCATTTTGGAATGAAATAATGACTCATTCTTCAAACCCTATTTGATGGCTTCTGTTGTAGTACAGTTAGTAGTATTTAAATAAATACTTCACAACAATATACATTTTTTGTGGCACTCAAGTCATTAAGAGCCAAATTACAAATCAATTTTAAGATTGCTTTTAAAAATCAGATCCGAGAACATTTATATTCCTCCTTCTTAATTAAGAATTCTCCTATCCGTGCATCTTCATCAACCTTAATGTTTCCTTTAGCCGGACAGAGATGAGCCAGGTAGTAATATATATCTGTTTGAAATTTTACCTTGCACCTATACATCATTTTCGTATTGTAAGTTTTTTTAATTATATATCTTTAGATTACATCCCAAACATATTCCAGAAACATACTGTTTTGGTCATTATTCTAATTATACTTGTATAAATACTACGACAAGAAATAATTTTGCTTAATTCAATATGTAATAGGTGTAGGACAAGACAAACACGGCCAATGAATGAATATTGTCTTTGCAGTGCGTCATTTAATTTTATTTTTGGCATTCATTGTGAGGGACATGACAAACACCAGAAAAGAGTAATCCGAAAGTTAATTCTGTAAAAGGGCTTTAGAACTCGTGAAAGTTACGGAGTATTTTGTAAGATGATTTTTTAAACAAAACGAGGACATTCGAGATTTTTTTTCATTCGCCAAATTCACATTTTAAATGATTTTCAAGTACTTTTTTTTTATTAATGGATATTGATTAATATGTAAATAATTGCATGCAGAATATGCTTTGATATGTGACAGGTAATGGCAAGTGTAAAATAGTATTAAAGGATGAAATGTAACAAAACAAAATTGTTAAAAGAAATATAGTGCAAATCTTTTATATATTTGAGTTGTTATGGCATTAGTACACACAAACATAAAAGCCAAATTGGCATATTCATTGTTGTAGACATAACAACTCAAACTTCAGCAATAGCCAAGAGCTGACACCCAATAAAAATGAATAATCTAAACTTTTCCATTAATAGCTCTTGTGGCATCATTCTTACAAACACCATTAGTTTTCTTTTGTATTGACGACGTGTGTGAAGTCCCGTTAGATTTTGGGGCACAGGCGCTATTATTGCAAATATGATCTTTTGTAGATCCTCCGTTTAACATTTTCGTATTTGATTGTTTCTGTGTGTCTGTTCCATTTGTCATTTTTTGGGAATTGGAATTTTGTGAGACACTGTTTTCTGCTTTATCTGCAAATATAATTAAAATATAAAATAAATAAAACATTTGTAAGAAGTAAACTACGTTAGATTTTAGTTTGATGCAAAACCAGTTTTGGTCTTGTTTTCCGGGGCCAGATTGCCAGAATGGAGACTAGAAATGTCAAATTTGGTCACTAAATCTATTCACAGAAAATGAGATCAGCTTTACCGTTTGTCATGAGCCCCCGGCAAAATTGCTTGGAAGTATTCCAATCTTCTTTCAGTGATAAATTAAACATGGAATAGTCCGGGTTTCCAGTCACTTCCTTCTCGATGTTTAAGAACTGGGGAAGGAGGTCAAGCAACTGACTTTTTTCATGAGCACTGTATGTTTCAAGCAACATTAAACCTTTGCACCTGAAAGTAATAAATGATTAATGCTAATAATAATTAGTAAAACGAGTTCTCATTTTGTTTTAGAAAACAGCCGACAAAGCTAGTCAGTTTGCTGCATTCTGCACCCTCTCATTTGAATCGACTGGCTGATATAAATCCACTTTTTGAACCGAATTCAGTAATTACTGTAGATTTAACAGTGATAAAATGTACTATTCCTAACAAATTTTAATAGGATGCTCCAATATTACATATATTTTTTCCTTAAATTGAACAGATAACTTAGCTATAGTACAAAATTTATAAATAAGAAATATAACATTACAACATCACCACATTTTGTCCCAAAATAATATGCAGATATATGAAATATTTATTTATATTATACATTTGAACTTTATAGTAAAACAGTATTTTCTAGGAATCGTTTAAGAAGTAATCAATTTCCATGTTTTTAATCTAAGGGTTGCCATGAATATGTACATTAAAAATGATAAAATTACCTCGGATGACCTGGCTCCTTGTAAATATCCAGTTGGTAATACTGATTGTTGATAATGAAACATCTTCTTTTCTTCAAAATTGTGAAATGAGAACCGTCTTTCTGCGAGAGCATGTTGATGTAATCTCTGTGAGTAAGTTGAGTCTTGACCTCCACAGACTGTCCATATAACTGTGGTTTCCTGATGGTGTACGTGTAAGACCAGTGGTCTTTCTGACCTCTCTTCCTCAACCGCGCTTGTGTCTTGCGATTGTTGCTCTGGAGATAGTTGTGAACGACATCAAAGTCTTGGAACGGTGGGAAGTCTTTATCCATAATCAGCGGACCCGTGACCAGGAACTTCAGCTTCCTCGAATTGCATTCCAATCGATCACCAATATCTAAACCTATTTTTTGGCATACACTCGCAATCATACGTTTCATCTTGGACTCGAAATCTGTGGTGTTATCGATGACATCAAAATAAGGATGGCCAATCCATGCTGCAGCTGCCTTGTAATCCAATTCCCGGGCTAACTCTACTCCTTCTGAACGACACGCATGATCCTGTAGAAAAAAAAATCTGCTATAACATAGTACAAAAAAAAACTAAATAATATACTCAAAGGGGATATTATTTAATTGTAATAAAAACTTTGTATTTTACGAAATGAACATGAAAAATATTGTGGTCTAGGTCTGTTACCTCTGTGGAATAGAAATCCTCTGCACCATTGGCTGCAGATACCATGTGTACAATATGGTTGTACCGATTATCTCGCAATTCCACATTGTTCCAGTGATTTGCAGCTATCAGTTGCTCCCACTTCTCCTTAGATATGACTGAAACATAGACAAATTAATATTACATAGCACTAAAGGGCTATGTTTTGGTTGGCCATTTTGTATAATTCGGTCCCCCATACATTTCAATTAATGCATAGCATAAGATTAAAAATAAGATATAAAATGTACATATATTAGTAATAAAATATTTGATATAAAAATATTTAAGTTTGTACAAATTATGCCACACTTTTAACTTAAAAATATTACGAAATTAGTTACTACATTAATTTAATTTAAATTTTTTTCACCAGGAAAACTATTTATATTTTGGCATTCTAAGGGAGATAATCTCGATAATGTGATCAGATTTCAGACACAGACTTAGAACAATGTTTCGTTTTTCAACAACTGCAGTTGGAAAACTTGAAGAAAGGTGGACTGAAATGAGATCTTGAGATGGTTACTTGAAATTTTATGGACTTTATGAAAATAAGAAGAAATTTGTTTTTACATTAAATATAAACATAATTTGATAGCCGATTCTCAAATATTCTATTGTCAAACCTAAATGCCGAGATTAGTCTGAAAAATATTAAAGCAATATCTCAATTAAAAAATAAAAAAAACATTCTCATGTTCAGATTTATTTTAACTTACAAGCACTGGCGTCCATGGCTCCACGATCACAGATGATGAGGCAGTTGCGCTCGCACGATTGCCCCAGCTCAGAGAATGTGTTCTCGATTTGGATCATCGTCTTCAAGAGGTTTTCTTGAAATTTAAAAGCTGGAATTTCAAAATAAACATTAATATGTTATTATTTCAAGCAATAGGTGTAAAAACATATAGTGTTATTAATTCAATTATCTTCATTATTTCAAGTCATTAAAATATTCTTGGCAAAAAGACATGTATTTTTATTGCTGTTTAATGTTGAAAATATACATTCAAATTAAGAACATAAACTGAAATGATGAAAAATGTTTAAATACAGATTGTGAATAATTATTATGTATCCATTATTCATCAGCAGTCTTGTGCACAATTTAATCTTATTTTATTAACCCACCCAGTTTTATTAATAAATATTGATGTAAACGCGGGCATATCACATTTATGTTTTAAACAAATCTTACAACCTGATATTAAATTATGACAATTTCCTAGAATAATCCTTCACTCAATACTGAACATAGTTGATTCAGTGTTGTAAAAAGGGAAACAAAAATCGCCCATCAGATGTTACCAGGAATTTTATTTTATACCAAAAGTGGGTAACTTGATATATGACTGAAAAATATTTGTACCAATTGCGGCTTTCTGACTTTTACCACGTGGACAGCATTAGTCAAAAGTAACGGTAAAAAAATTGTATCCAACATATTTGGACATTCATTTTTTACAAATATATTATGGCACTGCCGATTAATTAACACCACTCCATGATAAGACCAAGCATTGACGCACTCGGTACCAATAAGATTATTTGTATTATTTTTAAATATACCTATTTTATAAGAAGTCTCAAAAGTTTGCTATTATTAAAATTACAAAAACTACTACTATAAAAACATATATTATTTATTGATTTAAGGTCAAATGTTGTAATTTAATTTTGAACAACTTACTTTGACATTTAAGTTTTAAAAAAAAGTTTTCACAAATTCCACCCCACATTTTAACTTTTATTAGTACTCATTAAATTAAATTGCAATATAATTCCATAATTTTTTTCGTCATTCTCGTGGATCTTGCCTTTATTCATAATTAAAATTTAAAATAAATAAAATCATATTTGAATTTTTTTTTTTAATTCAATATAGGAATTTAATCAGGAAATAATGTAAAATGGTTGGTTGAACAGTTTGAATAGCATTTTATAATTTAGTACTAAAAAAAACATTTGCTATTCATGATGGCACCAAAATAGAAAAATTAATTATATGATTCAGTCCATTATAGCCCCAATAGTCTCACCTCATTCCCATCAAATTGCTGTAAGATCGGCTTGTATGATTAGAGCTTTGGAGAGGAGCCCCGAGCTGGAGCACAGAAAATTTTAAACGTTCCACTCTCCAGATTTATTATAAAATCAGTTAAACATAATTTCTTAAATATTAATTTTCAATACCTTTATTACATATATATGTACATATTACGTATATACATGTATCTACCTATATATTTTTCAGGTTCAAACATAGCATCATTTCCTTCCTTTGTTTCATTATTTTCAATTTATATTTGCCGATTATTAACACACTGTGTAAAATGTACCTATATATTTACGAGTTGTTGATTAACTATGTAAAATGTTTGCTGCAGCACAGGCGAAGCCTAGTAAGGTAAAAATAATTATATGTATATACAGCATTTTAAATAAATAATTTTATTTTTTTATTACGGTATTTCAAATATGAAATGATACAAGGAGAAGCTGCTGCAGGTAATTTATTAAAATGTCGGAACGAAGCAATTAAAAAATATTTGGTACCGGCAGTAATAAAGAGCAAATCTATCAAAATCGGGCGCATTTATTAGATACTTTAGCAAAACTAAATCCGATAAGAAACACAAAGAGAGAAGTGACATTTCGCCACCATTCTTATCCCGACCGAATTTATATTTTGCAATGCAAACTCTCGAAAGTGTGCCAAAACTGATGTTCCTGGCTCTTTTATCTCGGTGCTTTCCGAGACGACCATTGTCGAAAATAGCGTCGATCCTTTGCTGAGAAGGTCCGCGGTCCGCGATCCGCGGCGTCGAGGGAAGCGCTGCTTGCAGAGAGGCGCGGCGGCCGCCGCCAATCAGGGCCGCGGATATAAATACGCGACAATTACGTCAAGCATCGAAAATTATATACTTGTGTCATGTACGGAAAAACGCAAGAATGCGGAAAAAATCAAACTACATTCAGAAATGGGGCATATTAGCTTTTATTAAAATTTTAACAGTAGACGATAAAAATTTTGTCCTCACGAGAATCCTTCAAATCAATTTAAAAAAAAAAAACCTAAAATAATTACAAACCGCTTCCCGTCGACACAATTCAATAATACTAAATTGAGAAGCAGTTTCAATTCTGTCTGCCCCAATTTCCTCGAACATTTTTTTTTATAAAACTGAATTTCGTTGTAGTTGTAGTACAAATTTCGAAGCTCGGTCATTTTCAGTAATCGGTAATTTTTTTTTTATAGAGATGCGTACACGGAACACATGTCACATCAATATTCTTACTATTTTCAAACTAAGCTAAATGCTCGTGCTATGAAAATTTGACTAACTTTTGCTGGTCTCTTGGAACGAGGCGCGAACCCCCGACCACTAGGCCAGCGTCTTAATCATTAGACTAACAAATAAAATTCAATCCCGAAAGTTTCGGGATTATGCGTATTGAAGGATTCATAAAGGGCCGAGATCCCGGGATTGAATTCCCTACCTCGCTGTGCTGCATTGATGATTTGACTTTGATGTACGAACCGTTAATATTATATTTACGTGTCTCACTTACGTTCTTCGGTGATGGCCTTCGTCACGTCATTCGTTATTCATTGGCGTCAATATTCAAACGATTGAAATCTCTAAACAATATACAATAAAATAATTCTGAGTTTTCACAGTCGCTTTCGCGCCCGGCATTGGGGGAAATGTGCGTAGTCCATCTTAATTCTGCAACTAATCAAACAATTACGTAATACGACGATAACTTACGTCTAAGAATATGAAGCATGTAAAACGAAGATAAACAAAATAATACAGATTAAACTATAATTCACAAACCGTATCGATGTGACCCCATCAAACAAATTACTGTTGATAATGCAGCGCTGTCGACTTATAGGTAGCCAAGAATAATAAACTTGGACGCAGCAAATAGCATTTTGTAATAATGCTACCATCTTTTAGCTCGTTTGTTTTATGACAAACATAAAAATATTTCATGTTATGTAGAACAATGGTCATTTATTCTGCAGATTGCTGTTCTCTTATAAAAACAAATCTTAACTTATTCAACATTCGCCGCGCGTTATAATCAGTGCAGAGCAATCTAAAGGCGGTTTATTTTTGCCGTCACCTTGCAGCTTCATTAAACCAACAATGTAGCGTAAAAACAAGAATAATAATACCATAGAGATCTATGATTATTATTCAAATAAATTAACTAATCAATAATATCTAATCAAATAATTAATGTTTTATTTCTAAACACAAAATAACTGAAAACAAGATTATGTGTTATTTAATGTCCGCTTGCCGGTAAACTTCTCCACGTGGACGAGAAATATCCATGTACATATCTAATATATGCCGCATGTAAAGCGCGGTCCATTGCCTCACACGATATGCGGAAAAATATAATAAATAAAGTATAAACTTTAGTTTTTTATAAAATATTATATAAAATACGAAATTAATGAAAAAAAACTATATATAGCTAGATACTTAAAGAACACGACTTAAGGCTACTGGCAACACACAAATTAAAGGATACTAATAATGCCGGGCAAAGTTATGTTCACTTTTCCAAGAAATTTCTAGATTGTGACCGGTAGGCGGTAAGCACCGGTTAACTCCGCTACAGACGCGGTATTATTCCATTACCTTGTTTATGCTGAAAACCACAATTCCGCGGCGGGGACGCCGCGCGCGCTCAATACACAAATTTCTCCAAGAGGTATATTATTAGTAAAGAGATTATTAATAATTATGTGGGTCCTGTGGGCGACTGTGTTATAGTCGCTGCGCGGCCACGACCAGCATCTTTGGAATCTATATTATGTCCTGTATTCCTTGTGAAAAGCTCCGAGAAAAAAATGTGCCAAAAGTACAAATAATACCAAAAAGTTAATCCAAACCTGTCGAGCATATAACGAATCACATTCTTGACGTATGCTCACCGTATTCTGTACGAACCTCACTTTCACATTATCATTACTTTCTCTGTTCGAAAATTTAATCTGATATATCTTTCGAATGATAGCCGCCATCATCACTCGGCCTGATATCGTCGTCCATTGCCTGCGTGTGTTTAAATGACACGCGTCGATTCAAAATCTTAGATCAGTATCGAATGTTTTAATATCATTAAGTAACCATCGAAATAATAATAATAATAATACAAACAAATCTGTAATTATCTTCAGAGATAACATATTTTTCTGTAAAAGTATCATTGCAATCTGACTGAAGACGAAGGTGGTATCTCGCTCGCACATATCGTACAATATAAATGAATTATTATATCACTGGTAGGATAAACTAGAAAAGATCAACGTGGTGCATTGGGGCTCAAAAGTCCGTCCGTGCCCTACGATGATACATTTTGTATTGGAATCATATTTTTTTTGTACTGGTCCACATTTGGACTAATATTTTTGTTAATCTACCGTAGCAAGATGCGGAAATTATAAACTTAAAAAAATAATTTGCATTAGGAAAACATCTGAAAACTATATCGATACAGTAGCACCGGCAAAACGAAAAGTATTAGTTTAGTTACAGCTATGCACATTTTAAAATCATTTAATTGTATTGATGATTCTATAAATCATTTTGTAGTGCAGACGACATGTTTGATTTCGTAGAGTTTGTTTGAAGATCATTCAGTTGTATCAACACACGGTACATGTGGATGTAGGTAATATACAATACGTCCGTCAGCAGTCGAAATCCTGTCGGTAATTTGCTATTTGCGGGAATAATTCGCAATCAGGCGCCAAAACAAAATAAAATAAAGAGTTCGGAAGAACAGCTCTGAAAACAGTGGCAGGCATCTGTCGGGGCCATCATCACACCCGAACTTGGCCGACAATCAACTCTTCACCGAGGGTGGGGGGGAAAGGGGCGGACTAATGGGCGGGAGAAATCTCAACAAACGAGCGGTCTAAAGATAACATCAACGGTTTGCGTTGTTTTGCGAGGGAATCTACACGCGTTTCCGCCAAAAGCGAAAAAAAAAAAAAAAAGAACCGCCCGGCGAACCGTTTCAGGCCGAACGTACAACAGGTCTCCCTCCCTGAAGAATTGCCGTCACGAGCGGCGTATACTATAATGTTTATTATCGGAATCTGTGCTTAAATATTCGCGCGCGAGACCGGGTCACGTGAGCCGTCACGTGAAACGGTGAATAAATCCAAATAAAGTATGACGCGCGAAATGTACGAGGAAAATATGAATACTACAAAACTACAGTGTATAGGTAGGTACATGCTGAAGATCTCATGACTCGCTAACGAGAGCCGCGCTGCGTCGGCCTGCGCGGGGCACAGTGGCGGCTGGTGGGGGGCACTCTTCGGGATTCTCAATTGACTAAGCGGGATCACAATTCACAATACATATTAATTTGTACAATCGCACCCAATTGCCTGACATGATTTCTGATGTTTACTACGCGTATCACCGCCACATACCAGATTTCAGGGAAACTATATCTTGGAAAACAATTTTTTTTTCTCTCTTTTACTATAAATTTGTTTATTATCGAATTCATCAGACCACGATTTTAACCAATATTTATCTTTATACTTTCAAAATGTTGACGCTGCCGGTAGATAATAATATAAAATACTGACCTATGTTATCAAACGAACGTGTCAGCAGAATTGGCTATTATTTTATCTCCTCATTATTTACGTAATGATTTGTTAAAATGGTCCCTTAATTTTTAATGGATCACATTTAAACTGTAATTTTCCAAGAATATTACGCGTGTATACCTCAATAAATGAAATAATTAATTTGACATCGGTTTCCTTTAGAGCGGGGGGAGACTAATTTTCCAAAAATTAGAAGGGTTACTGACAAAAGTGCCCCATCTCAACAATAAAAACCACGAAGCAGTATGGTTTTTATTGCGAGCAAATCTATCATCATGGCAAAGATTAGCGAAGGGTCGAAAATCAATGATAAGGGATGTCTTCATCCAGTAGCGGATTGCTGATGGTGATGATATCTCGCAGCGACAATTAACTTTCGATATGTTAACAAAATAAACATAATGCAAGTGTCGGTTTGATTCAATATGAACATTTATTTCAAATGTTACAAATGTAGGCACATTTACAAGATTAAATAGAAAAAATAAATTGTACGTGTTAAATAAATTTATGTATGTGATAAGTGATAACAAAATAAAGATAAATAAATATGTACTACTTATGAATTAATTAACAATAATTATTTTTTATACATAAGAGCATTCATCATTTCTGATCGAAAGAAATTCAATTTAAAAAAAAAAAAAACACATTTTCGGTGCGCGGGACCGACACTTGTGTGTTCATGTTTCGTCAAGAAATAAAGTTATTAACTGGTAAAGTGCCCTTTCTCAGTTTACGTAGTGAGACAGATTATCGTGAGACTAAACGAATAATAAGTAGTTGAAATGTACATACACATATACGGGCGTGAGATGAGATAAAAAATAAATAATTAATCAAATACATATTGCAAATGTTGCATAACTCGACAGTCACTAAAAATAATCAAATAATGGCACATTTTTACAACCGGGCATCGTTGTTATGGTATTGCGACAGTGCTAAGATACGCTTACATTTAAAACAATTTCGCACATACAATAATTGTTTTTAAATGTGATCAAAAACAACCCGAAAATATTTATGGCGTGCTAATTATTATTCTTAGAGAAATTAGTTGTTTTATCACAACAGGGGTCCAATATTGATCCGATCTATGATCGATTTATTTATGTCGAAAATATTTTAATCGCGGATGCAGGTACTTCTTTAAGTAGGGTGCATCGTGCTAATTAATGTCAAGGTATTTGATAATTATTAAGACATAATCAAAGACTGGAAAAGTTCTTCACTACAGTACAAAACCATTACCGAACTACAATTAAATTCAAGCAAAAAAAAAAAAAAACAAGAAATGATGGAAATATTATATAATTTAAAAAAATATATATTATATGAAGAAAAAACACTCACGTTATCCTTGCTCGTTATGTATCTTAATTATACACCGATCTTGAAATGCAAAAGAAAAAATTACGGTGTAACTGAAAATGAACTGAAATAATATTAACGAATTGCGTTCAATATACATTAAATGCATCAATTAGAAAGATATACATACAGATAAATTCAATTTATATTTGTGTTTAGTTAAATTTGTAAAATTCAAATAACTATTTATAGTATATAGTAGTACTACAGAATTAAATCACGAGACGCCAATTTTATTTAATAAATAAGCAATAAAAAAAAATAAAAAAAAATGATTAGTTAATATTGTTTTATCACTTTAGCATCTTAACGCGTATGTTGGACGAACGATTGGAATAAGTATTACGTAATATTTCTAAATGAATCTATTATGCAGATCGCGTATCGCCGAGACAATTTTAAAATAAAAACTATAAAACATTTAAAAAGTTTATTTTGTATAAAGATATACTAAAATACTTTTTGATGTAAAGAATACACATTAAATAATAAAAATAATAAAAAAAACCGTATATCACAAGTCTTTCGCACCCGAGAAGCAACCTAACCTTGATACTAATCCTGAACACAGATAAAACAAAGTCGAACAACTTCGACGACAATCGGTAGGTAGGTATCGTAGGATTGTTAATTTACGCCAGCTGAATTATTATCGGGTTGTTTGTTATTCACAAGTATAATTTCAGATGCGGTGCATTGATTACTGAAAGATTGTTACGATTTTAAGGTGTGCCTAATGTAAATTTTGGCAGTCCTCTACTATAACATCGCGAAAACATCTGTTCAATATATTGCAGTACTCGATCATATGTATGACGTTCGAACGAGACTTGCCAATTATTCATGAATGGAGTCCGAATCAACAATGATTACGTCATTAAAAAAGAAAAGAACGTAAACAGGGACAACTGTTGACCAAAAAACTAACCTAATGGAAAAGCTATACAGTACAGAAACCTAACATCTTTGTCTATTATTCTACAGCAGCCTTATAAAATATAACACATTTTATCAACTCCTCTTAGGGGTGCATTACCAACTGCAGTCTAACCAGTGAGTGGTAATAGTTAAGTATCACATTAGTCCAACCTAACCTAACCTAACCCAACCAATAAATCAGAAAATGTAGCACACACATAGTGTAAACGAAAATGTTCATACAAATGTGAAAATTATTGATATAATTTTTTTTTTTTTTAGGAGAACACATTCTTATTGTGAAGTTGTAATTATTCAGAACATAGGTCTGTGATATTTTAAATATGAATTAAAAATATTGTTGTTGCGCCACCGGGATTCGAACCTGGATCTCTTTCCTAACCGGCTAATGGCTCTGTCAAATGATGGAACGATTAAATGTATTAATATCAAAAAGGTAACATATAGGGTCGAAAATTGTCGCTGAAAATAATGTCGCTGTAGCTTAGTTGGATAAAGCATCTTCCCCGGTTAGGAAAGAGATCCAGGTTCGAATCCCGGTGGCGCAACAACAATATTTTTCGATAAAATTGATTTTATATGTATATCTTTATAATTAATATATTTAATTCATATTTGAGATATAATTGTTTTAAAATTTATACAACAATATTATCTATCGTGCTTGTGTACTACACGATCTTGGGGGTAAGTATATAAAATAATTACGATAAGAAATGTTGCATACTGCGCTAAATAAAACGGGTCATTCCAAAAATGATTGTAAATTGGCACCACCATCTCGAAAGAGTCCGTAATAATATGCTACAAGAAATGCACGCGCGTGACTGATGTGAAAGCGTGTACATATCTCTGTCGACGACGCGCGAATCCGACTCGCTACCCTGATAGGCAGCCTCGAATATGAATTATTACCGCCTTCCAACAATGCTTATCCGCTCATTGAATTTGTCCTCAAAACTAGTATTGATAAATTTTTATTTTTCCTAGAACCAGTGTATTAGCAAAATACAGGGTGAAACGTGTCGAGGCTCACGCGTGTAAACAATGTAAATACAAAATATCAATTTATATTTTTTAAGTTTAGGCTACATATGATTGTTTTACTACATTCATGTTATTTATTACATAAGCCAATAGCCATTAGCGTAACGGTTTTCGATTATTATTTTTTTTTTTACTTATTTTGTATTATTACATATTAGAAATTGTGTAAATGTGAATTAGGTACAAAATAAATTGGGTAATTATAAAAAAAACAACAAAAAAAAAAAAAAACACACAAAATGTCGTGTTGCCAAGGTTGACTTAACCAGAATGAATTCAATGACAGTACTATTGTCAACATGGTAAAAAAGAACACAACATGAATAGATCTCGTAACGATCGCGTTATTAAGTTTTGGATCAATTAATCGAGTTAATAAAAGTGAAGGGTATGGATTAATGATCATTAGACAAGACATGAACAAGAACGTCCTTCGAATAGCGGCGAAGGTCTCGGGAGTTGTTAAGGTTAATGAAATAGAGAACAACGCACACACTGAAGTACGGTCACAAAATGGTAGCGTGTCTCGTGAGCTACTTGCATCAATACCAAAAAACAAAAGATCAACTAATTTTTTAAAGAAATGAATCAACCTCAGAACGCGGGGAAAGCCATTACACAATAATTATGGTCACGGTTTTGTTCTACCACTAATGTCACGAGTCATGAGTTTGCGTCTAGTGAATACTTCAACCTTTTATGATTCATCAACGTGCGTTATTTAGTGACAGATACGAATGACTGTTTAATGATTACAAAGATTAATGACATATTTATTGAACGATGAAGAAGGACGTTACTTTAGATCGAACCGGTTTCAAATAAACTAATGATGTCACCATTTAAATTATTCCAACTGCGGGGGGTCATGTGCGAAACGATCGAGCGGAAGGGGCCATATCGAACAGAAAAAGGAAACAAAATCTTCCAACAACTGGGCCAGATGTTTGAAGGCTTTCGGGCTTAAAATGCTCTGGAAGAAGAGTGGATTAGTTAGCAGGTACACAAGAAAGCAGAACGACCAGATAAAGCAACACAAGCGGCGGGATACGTTAGGGGTGTTGACTGTGACGAGTTCCCCCGCCCCCACTCACCCTCGCTGGAGTAGGCTCTGGAGGCGCAGTTCGCGCAAAGGTCCTCGTCCCCTCCCCGCCCTTTCAGCCCTGCAACATCATCACACCGTATCTGCCTGACCTCTTGTTTCTCACCCATATATTGGTACACTGAAGAAAGATCCTTTTCCAAAGATAACAAAAATAATATCTGATGGAACTAAATGCAGGCCATAAAGATGACCTAACTGAATCTCTGCAATTTGCTTTTGCATTGCACAACTTGAATATGTGAGAAATAGTGTCACATCCCTAAATCTAAATTTAAAAAAATTTAATATAGGAGTTAGTTTTCATTAAAAACCAATGCAAAAATACAGAATAAACTTTAAATTTGAACATTGCTAAAACGAGCTTTAAACTAGTTCTCACTTAATAAATTGTAATTCAATTACTATTTGGGTAAATTAAGTTAGGTTATTTACTGACTCAAAAATATTATTATCTAACACGGTGGGAATTCGACATGCCAGCGATTTTTGTAAATTTGAGAATCGTCGATACTTAGAAGCGCGTTTAAAAATCGTTCCGCAAATATTAATTAATGCCATATGTCAGTGGCGTGTGGTGTTAAGAAGATTAAGCAACACTAATCTAAATACCACGCTAGCTAATGATGTATTATTATTCTCAGTTTTGTTGCGACATGTGGGACGGTTACACGGCGCAAAGTTGGAACCCGATTCGGCTCGAAGTTCAATAAACCGACGATGCACACTCGCAGAAGAGATTTCGATCGAATAAATTAGTGTTTTAATCATATTATTACTGGCGAATGCAGACGTCAAAATTATCGAGAAAGTCACTAAGATAAATTGGCGGGAGTCGTGCGCGGGCATTTCTTGGTTCATACAAAAATCGATGTAATAAGAATTCATGTTTAAATCAATTGCATACATTACGTGTCATTCGGCAGTATCAATTAACTGTCTAAAAATAATATTTTTAGATTAAATTAAATATGTCAAACCACAAAGTGATTGCTTTCTACGAAAATATAATATCTTTAGACCCTGGAAAGAACTCTGAACATGTTGCACTATGATTTTTTGCACACATTTTAACCGAGCAGCCGAAACGTCGAGTAAACCGGAACACCGCTCAGGCGGGATTCTCGCAAATATAGTTCGACTCGTGATATCCTTTCAATTTCAATTACAGCTCCTGTTCGTTATTTTGCAATCAATAAAATTAAACCAATTAAGAAGTCTAAAGGCGTATCAATTATATTATGTTTTGCAATAGAATTAAGTAATACATATTCAGAGTTAACTTTATTATATTTTTAAGGAGAACTCATTATTATTGCGAAGTTGCATATTTTTCAGAACATAGTTATGTGGTATTTTAATCAATCAATATATCGAAATAATATTTTAGTTGCTACTAAGATTCGAACCTGGTTCTTTTACTATCCGAGGAAATGCGTTACCATTTACCAACCGAGTAAGATGAAGACAAATTTTCGAACTTATGTTTTTAAAAAAAGCTATCGCCTACGCTATAAACTATATTGTGACAAATCTCAAATACCTATTGGTAGCAACTAAAATATTTTTTCGACAAATTGATTTTTACTGTATATCATTTAATTTGTATTAACTATTTTTATTTTAATTAGATATATTTGAGTAATAAATCAATTCTCTTGGAAGCCAAAGAGATGTTAGTCGGCCGGGCCGGCCAACGAATTAGGTATTTTTTTTAAATATTAGTAGATATACGTAAATATGTTAATTTCTAGCAATACAAACATCGATAATCTGTTTCATAACTGTAGTAGAATATTAATATTAGTCACAAGAAGAATTTTTGAAAAAAAAACATTATTACAGTACTAACAATAACTACCTTCTGTTACCTACCTGTTAAAATATTTTCTTTTCACGATATCTTGAATATGTAGACAACGGATTAAAAAATTAAAAAAAGAGACAAAACAAAGCAATAAAAATTTCACGAATCAAGATGGTAATACCAGGCACTAACGAAATTCAGCTTGAAAAATTGACATTTTCAAAAATATTCACGCGGACACGCAACATGAAATACAATAGTTTGATTCCTATGAAAATTACTAACGTTGATTATTCATCGAAAATTAAATGTCAATATCTTTTAGACTAATCGTAAGTTACCCCGCGTCACGGAAGCCATCGCGTGAGGTCGAGCACGAGGGCAGAAGATACCCCGGGGGGGGACTGGCTGAAAATTATATAACGACCCATTTGTTTAAATTACAATGAGAGAAAAATCATTAATGTAAGACTGTCCGCCTAAACAGGTTAACTGCTTCAGATATTATCGGCGGTTAAGATTTTCACCGTTTTTTGAAATCCCTTTGTTAATAATACTCGTATATGTTAGTAAAATATCCACGATGGAATCGTGAAAAAAAACTTGGGAGATTTATGTAAATTCGTATTAATATGAATGATTTTTCAGAATGTTCCTATATCTGTCTATATATAATATATGTATACATATATGTTTTATAGTACAGTACAGGGTTGAATACAGTAAGGGGCATCTTTTCACCGCGGATAATATAGGGCTACCAGGGCGGGGAATTATATTATCACTACAATCCAGATTGGCCAAATATACTATCCGTAAAAAATAATCCTACATTGTTTCTCTGCACATCTTCAGCAAGCGGGCTTTTAAATAATCGCCGCCGCCAGATGGCGCCGTGTGTTTTATCGGAACTATAAATTACGTTATTTATTATATTTGAATTATTATAAGATTGGGTATCGTAATGGGATCACTTAAAACAGGCGCACGCATTATTACGGTCGTGGCGGCCACCGTAGACCGTGAAGCGGCCACACTACCGCTGTCAATTTATTTTTTGTATTTCGAACGGATATTTACACCTACAACCACGAACCGGAATAACACATAATTGAACTATTGTAATCTAAAAATATAACTAGCATTATCCTTCGCATCCGCGGGCAGTTTCGAATGGTCGAATTCTTTCGAGGGGTATATTGACATGGCTTTAGGTACCTGTTGCGTGTGTTAATCAATACCAGGGTTCAATCAAAATACTAATAAATAAAAATACAATCGTTTTACGGTTCTGTATCAATAATGCCTGTATTCTATTATATATATTTTATTATAACACTAATTGATGAAATGTATTAAACATAACACGAGAAATGTTTCACATCTGTTAAACAAATATAGAATCTGAAAGAAGTTTGCCCCGATAATGTGCGCCAATGGCAAAAATCTTCAAGTTTTCAATTCCAAATGGTAAAACATATGGTTGGCCGTAACCAAAATCAGATTCAGAAAAATTTCCATATATTTTCAGTGATCAAATTATTGGTTTTGTGATTTTTGTGACTATAGTAAGTGGTAGGTTTTAATAAACAACAGTATATTGCTAGCGGGCGGTATCTGCGGTTCTTTGGCATTTTTAAAGACTACTTTAAAGGACACTTACAATAGTGCAATCGAATTATTTTAGATAATACTAATGTTTAAAACTCGCACTGGAGCATCGTTTAAATGTCACTTTTTCTGAACTGGATCTTCTTCCTTGTTAATTAAACACCACAAACGCATTTCTTTAAATAATCAACGTCTTGAAAATGTTGAGAAAATAATTTAATCTTTGGATAATGAACTTTACGAAGAAAAGGATATTTCTAAAAAATATGTTTAAAATAAAGGAACTACACAAAATCCGTATCAGAAAAATTACTGTTTTTGTTCCAATTTTGAGATTTTTAACAACATAAATGAACTTTATCGTTTATTATTTTGAAAAATGTACCTTCGGAGCAAAAAGGTTACATCCACATTTCAAAGGGCCATTTGAGCGTTTATATACGTAAAATAAGAATACACAAGCGAGGTATCACGTTTCAAGTAATCGACGGTACAATTATATCAAAACATCCCGCTCCCACAGAGCGGAACGGAGACTAAATTTTAATATTATTTTAGTCATAAATGATTTAGTTAATAATTTATGTTGAATACATTTTATCTAGAGAATGGCGTGTCGGCTGTTCAGCCTGTCCTTATTCAATCAATAATAACTGGTACATTGTTTCGTATAAACTCCTAGGAGCAAGTTGTGTACCTCGTTTACATGCAAACCCAGACGCGTCACAGCCGGAGGCTAATATTACATTCACGAGAATAATGGATATTGGCAAAGATTCAAATTTTGAAAATGTTCGTTAAAAATCAACTAATCTCAACGAAGTAACGTGACGAACACGTTTTATAAAAAAAATACTTAATTTTTTTCGTTGCTATAATAGTTTCTACGGTTTTAGAGGACGACAACGGTTGGTAATTAAAAATGTTGCCAATTTTGTGCGCACATCCAAGGTAAAATTAATATCAACATATTAATTGATTTAGCATTCTAATAAAAATATATTAAAATTAAACAAATACAATATTATTTATTTTATTTAATAATTCAAGGCGGGCCGCATCGAGTATGTTTTATTCGTAGATAATAAATAAATTTTTTTTTTTGGGCGAAGATCTGGTAAAATAATATTTTTAAAGTGGACTTCTAAGAAAATTTGCTACACGCTTTTAGGAAATTTTCGCTGACGCATATTTATGTTGCAATTTTATTGAAGACGGCTTTGCCACCTATTGTGTGATTATTGTGTGACACGCCTGGTACATGGCGGTCACTTGCATAGCAAAGCTGAATTTCGATTGCCATCACAGCGATAACGGAGGAAGGTACGTCAGAAAGCGGAGAAGATGCGTCACGTAATATAACCTCTATATTACCGTGTTGAACAAGTAAATTGATATGTGTAGTAATAAGACTCTTTTCAACAAGATAAATATCAAGAATCATTTCAACTATTGTAGATAAAAAAGGTAAACTTGTAAACATTGCACAATACTGTGCAAACCGGTGAAACCGATCCATTATCGCCGATTGCTTATTGCTATTATTGTGTTTCCGTATTTTTCAGAGAAAATGGAAAGAGATTTAAAATATTTAAACACGTAATGTACCGTTCCGACGGTGGCACGACATACGTGCGCTACCCTCCACAACCAATGCTTAACTGCAACGCCTTCTGGCGACAAATCGGCAATACAAAGTGTACACCATCATACGCTCTGTACTGACGTTTTTGTCATATTACAATAATATAAATTATTAATCCTACAGCTTCCCACATACAACTAATAAATAATTAACGAAACTTAAATTAAATTATTTCTTTCACAAAATGAATGTAGACAGATACTTTAAAAACGAATTAAAACGAATGTAAAAATAGCAAAGAACATCTGTACACAAGACATTGACTAATGTACGTAATCAATTATTAATATTATGACATTTATGTATCGGCAATTGCTACGGACAATTAAAATGAATTTTTGGCCCAATGCACAAATATATACACTACAAAATATCAATGTTAGCACCCAAATGAGAGGAGAGAAGCCAGTCTATGGACGATACTAAAATAGGAGTCCGACAAACAAAATGCGACAACGAGAAACCACGCTATGTTAAATGGGTAAGAAAAGGACACGCGGGATAGGCGAGGTGACGCTAGAGAAAAGCGACCGGGGGGGGCCGCCGTCTTGCGAGCGTGAATCTGAAACGTGACGCTGTCCGCTCCAGTGAGCCGGAAATCTTCCGAGGATCGATCGTGTTGCAAATAATCGAGGTGATGGTGCCGTATGATCCAGGGTTGCCGTCTTGCCTGTCAACATAGTTTTGTCTTTAAAACCAGTAGTAACCCGTCAATAATGACTGAAAAATAACAACAGTTCAAAGGTTTTTGGTAAAGCTTTGTGGAATACCATGATTAATTTTATTTTATAATATATTCAAGAATTTGTTCATATTTAGGTAGTATATTTATTTGTACTTTTAATATCCTAAAAAGTGATCGATTAATTTATTACGTTTCAGAAGTATTCTCCAATGACTGGTGAAGATTATTTGATTAACATTATTGTAATTCCATCGGGACTTGGTTTTGATTTAATTTTATTTAGCATTGCTTTTAATTCACTCTGTGTAACTTGTTTGAATACTAGTTCATCGTCTGTCTCTTCTATATTTTCATCAGTGTTAAAATTTACAGTTGGAATACTTTCATTAATCTCTTCCACGCTTCTTGTAAAATATGTATTAAATTTATCGGCAATATTTTAATATGGAACACCCATTTTTTTTTTACCCATCTTACAGAAGACCGTCCTGTTTCTCGCTTTCCATCGACTATTCCTATGATCACGAGACTCATCGTTTCTTCTGGCAACATGTATGTCGAAGTATGTAAGAATTCTTATCCTGCAAGTACTTTGTTTGATTCCACAATATTTTAATATATTTAACGTTAGAACGTTTTCGGGAACACCTTCCTATTATTAATAATACTATTTAACTTATTAGCATTATCGATAATGCGAAGATGTTCCCGAAAACGTTCTAACGTTAAATATAATAAAATATTGTGGAATCAAATAAAGTGTTTCAACTCAATTTAAAAATGAAAAATAATGATTTCCCCGTCAACGCGTAAAACGCAATAAACACGACAAATATTTCAATACTCCATTTTACTTTTCACCACTCACCAAAACCAAGTAAAGCTCCATCTACCTTATAAAATTGTAACATTGCTGAACGACATGCGATTTATGAGGAAAAGCTTATGAAAAAAAAAAAGCCGGTTGGAAAGCGCAGACAGAGGAAGAAGAGCGCTTATTCACGTTCTGGCAAACTGGCAACTGATGGACCATATTGAAAGAGGTGATTGAGGGGGATATTCTGATATTTTTTAACATTCCCGATCTAAACATTTTCGTGTCCGCTGATATGTAATACGCGGACGGTAACAGATGTTTAGTAAAAAAAAAAAAAAAAGTAGGTATTGTTAAACAGATTCGCGCTGAGGATACATACACATCGAGTGTAAAAAATGTGTATTTTAAATTTGTTTATAATAAGTGCTCCGCATATATGTTACGCTCAAATGCTTACGTTTAAAAATTCTGACATCAAAATTCGGCAATATTTTATTTACCGCATATAAAATGGATTTAACAATATTTAAAAAATAAATATTATTATTTTTTTACAGATTGATTAAGAAAGTCCGTTAATATAGCAAAAAAAAAATCTAATTAAAAAATTTATACACAATATTGGGTAGGTACCGAAAAGCTCACTAGATTCATTTGAAAAAATAAAACATCCACGAGGCATTTTTTTTCTTCATAATATAAAATTATTTATTCCAAGTATGCGTGCACACGGTTTGCATTGTGAAATTGAGACCGACGTTCAATCGGCGAGAAATATTTGAATGTTGACTTTTAATCGGTTACGCAGCTGAAGCGCGAGCCATTTTCTTTAGTGCCTGCAATTGGAAATCGATCTCATGCACTGCATGGAAATTAAACCCCCAAGGTTACGAAGATTGGACACCCTATCTTAATGGATTCTGTAATGAGATTCAACATGCACAGGTACAATGTACATATTATAGAAATAAGTTGTGAATCACGTTTCAACGTTTTTGTAGCCAATAACAAGTATGTAGTAATTCATAGAAGTCTGTACGTGCAGTTTTGTAATTTCTTGACTCTTTAACTACTAAACAAAAACCAACAACTACTGGTTTTTTTTAGCGTGAATAATTTAAAAAAATTAAAAGTTAATGACGACGGCCATCGTTGCCGTTGTCTGCGCACGTGAGAAGGCGCACCTCGATTTAAAATCTTAAATCAGGAACGTTTTAATTTGAATTTATCTTCATGTCATGAATTTCCGATCAAAATAATAATACGAGGGCTCTATTCTAAGTAATAATGAAGACGATATCGTTTATAGAAACGATCAATTATATTACTGATAGAATTAACAAACTGTCTGGTGTGGGTATAGAACACTCGACCCCCGGGGCAAGTTAATGAACCCGATCTCCCACCAAATCACTAGCACATTACACACGTAATACAATCTAATAATAATAAACTATTATAATTATTGTTACGTCAAATTTGTGCGCATTAAAAATAAGTAAAATTCTGTTGTCAGTTTAGCAAAAAATATACCGCGATATGGAAACAGCTCTTATCACTGAAAATATCGCCTTCCGTCGTGCCAGATAAAGCGGAATTACAATATCTGGTAACGTAAAGAAAGACGCGTATGACGTTATGAAATTCAAAAACAATTAACCACAAGTACTAACATCAGTCGGGTGCTAATGTCACGCGAGATAAAGTAAAAGAAAAACCTGCAGTAGTTTTCTGTCATAAAAGCGAACGAACTAATATCCCAGTGTCCACTATTTTTCTTTCAATTTCATTCAACGGCCGCTACATAATCGGCGAATTAAGTCAGACCTTGACACGAACATGTAGCGACCTTCCCCTTGAACGATACAGCAAATTGTACGGACAGTGGACAATGCGAGAGGAGGGCAGACTGATGCGTTATCTCCACGAAACAGAGATTTAATCAAATAATCGAAAGGCAATCTCGTAGAAAGGTCTCCGCCACTATGGCAGTAAGCGGAGAGTGCCACAACTAAAGTGAAAAGACTAACTGATTTAAAATTTGTAAAACAAATGTAAATGTTCAAAAAGTACTATTTCCATATGTTTATCACATTCATATCATTATTACTCGTATACCCGAAGACTTTATCTGGTTACATCCATCATATCAATGACACAGTTGAAATTTTGCGATGTTGGTAACATACTCATGCGACAGCTGCTTCTAACCCAATCTTTTGTTATGTTTATAATAGTAGTTAATCTGTGGAATTTTATTACATTTGGAATAAGAATGCGATAGGTAGAAATGCTTAAAATATAAAATAATGATTATATGAATATAATAGAGATTATTTAGTTCTATAAGTCATGATACGTAATAAAATGCATCATTTCCTCTCCATCACCTTTTATAATAATAAAAAAATAAAATGTTTTTGCCTTCAAAAAAATCTGTCCGCCCCCGCTCATAAAATGGACTTTCAAATTAAAATGAAGGGATAATAGTTATTTATTTCATTTACTCAACAATCGATTGTGACTTCGCAAATTAATCTCCGACGATAGGTTGCAATGTGTGGAGGGCCAACTATTACATTGAAAAGGTTTATCCAGATCAGCTCATTGTGTATCTACGTCGGCCATGTCTTATTGAAGCCGTATTGGATGTGTCTGTGTCTGCTGGGAAGTAATTTACCAGGAATGAACGAGCGGATGACGACAACACATGAGGAAAGCAAGAACGCTACGAATATTACTTTCCATTGTTTTTCAAGAGTTTCGATATATTTATATATTAGACATAAAAAAGATCACAGTTAGAACATAACATCTTCCAGATTGCCGAGAAACGAAAACCTTCGGGCATTCGGCCTCCGTGAAACTGATTTTATTCTTTTCGCGTCTTCTTTGAATTTTTGCTCTCAAAACAGCAGCATGCAAACCTGCAAAGCCAAAGTTAATCCGATGTATGCGCAGAATTTTTGCCAAGAATGCAAAATTGTGTGTGGAATGAAGATCATTTTCTGAAGCGTCAAAAATTGAAAATAAACATTTGTTGAGTCGAAATATGATTCGTGAATTTTCGCGAGAATATCGAGCGGGAGCTTTCACAATTTAAGACTTGCTCAATTCGTATACGATTTCTTGAAAAAAATTAAAAGGACATTCTAAAAATAAGAGTTTAAAAGTTTTCTGGCTTCAAGATCGGATAATCCAAGCGGCGGCATATTTATATTGACCGAGACACAATAGAAAAGATACGAACGGTGCGGCGGTACACAGATAGGCACACAAATTATATTTGACGAGTATGTTGAACGAACCACGATGGCCGTTGACAATTACCACCCGGTGAGCGAGCAATTACTAAATAAATATGATCCTTTTGTTACTCGGCAAGTGTTAAGAAAAGGTCAATCAAAACACGACGACTGATTCTGTAATTGTACATAAATTTCTGTACTGTATTTTTCTCTCGCGCAGCGCAGATGGAAACTGCTAATACTATATTTTTCCATCCGGTCTTGAAACGTTCATCGACTTGGACGCCCACTATTATGTGGTATATATATCTATTCGTTTCAAAACCAGAAAAAAAAAAAGTGATTTACATTATTAATTGCCAATATTATAGAAATATCTTGCCAAACATTTATAAAATTATTTTAGAGAATTTAAAAAAAAAAAAAAAAAGCTAAATTGAATTGCATTGAATATATTTTTACGTAATGAACAATTAGAGATCACAGTGTATCTAGGCAGTATTTTTTTTTTAGAAATATCGGGTGTCTGCGTACAACAACAGTTGGGAAGTATTCCAAAATGGAAAATAAATTACCAAATCATAGCGTTGTCTTAACATCATTTGAAGCCGGAGAAAAAATGCATAAAAAAGGCAACGTGATTTGACATTCTTTCCACACTTGTTGTTGGATCGATCCGATCTGAATCAGCCGAGACAAGTGTTGTTAGTATTATTGCGTTCATGGTGTACTGAATCGTTGATTATTTTCTGTTATCATGTTGGTACGCATTGATCATTCTACGCGCTAGACTAACCGGCTGGAAGGCAAAGCATCATGTACATATACTTGGCAACTATGTATCGATTGTTTTCAGCGATGCGGATTGCATGTACGGTGTACACGGATGAAATTTTGCAATAACTGTCGGTTTGCATCCAATTGCTCCGCGTATAAAATACAACGGACAACGATTGACAGCTCGTTCCGCGCTCATCACTGAACTCGCATTTAAGTTAATTTTAAGACAAAATTTGCTTCAGCGTAACATGTCTCCCTACAGTATTATATTGATAATGAGATGGCAACACTTATGACACTCCTAGATCGTCTCCGACTTGAACTGACCCATCTACAAACGCTCTGCCATGCTCTCATACCTGTTGTTATTGTCGATTCGACAGAGCGGGCGTGAATATAAAATGTTAACTTCGAATCTAGCTGTAGCTGGTTTAAAAAAATTGAACTGTTTTGATTTTATTTTGTAGCCTACTATAGAATTGTGGTCAATGTCAAGTTTTCAAAAAAATGTATAACCATCAATAGTATTTCGAAGATAAAAAGTAGACATAAGATTCTAGTAAAAATGTACACTTGACGTGTCTCGAATCTTTTCGTCCAAAGAATCCTCTAAACCTCGTTCAAGCCAACGATGTTTATGTATGTAATATTGTACTTTATGATACAGCATCCTTCGCATGTACAGATTTAAACGCAGGCTTTTTTTTTTTTACCATGAAGCTGAACATTCTTTTCTCGTAATTCTGGAATCTGCCACATTTTCAAGAGCGCGCAGTTCACGTCAATAAGCGATAGAAACCATCTGTTTCAATAGATTAAAACTAAACAAAACGATCGAGAACAACGTAACACACAATAATTGATGCAGTAAATTGACCTACCCACGCTAAGGTGGGTCGGTGTGCCGATGAAGGAAATAAAATTTTAAAAACTCGCGAAAACGTTATTTTGTCTTAACAGCATTTTCGCGGTATTTCATACAATATTCCCTGAACTCTGATAAGTCAAATCCATTCGGGTTGCGTAATCTGCAAAAAAAAAAAAAAAACACGAACGCGAACGAAGCGATACGGGAAAACGCATTTATCGCAAACACAACAGAAGACTCTCATAATACGAGTATGTTATGTCTCATCAAAAATCCACTTTCATAACAAAATAAATTACGCATGTTCAACGTTGCTCGATATAATTCATTCAATGTTAGAATTGGCGATTCTTTTAAATGCAGTCATTATTAACACACTTTTAAGCTAACCAATCAGCGCATTAAAAAAATATTTTTCTGTGGAACATCAAAACTCGAGCACTACCCGGTGACTGGTATACCAACGGGTTAATCATCTCCATTCTCTCCCTAATTCACCCTGTGATGTACTAGTGATGAGCTCAAAATCACGAACTGTGACTCAATCACTGATATATCTAGGTTACAATCACCAATGGTGATTTGAGTATCTGAAAATATTTTGATTTATTTATTTAACAACATTATTATTCAAGTTAGGAAGCTGCGAATTAAATATATTTTTTACGCGAGCGCGAAGGGTTTGCCATGATATTTTAATACTATTTATTAGGTGTTAAGTAGTTTATTTTTTAGTATATTGTGATATTATTATAAAACGCTAATCAGTGTGCTGATATCATAGCTATGGACTAACATGCAAAACTTATACTGACAAAATTAAACAGTTACAATTAAGATTTTTAAAACTTATATATAGTAGATACCAGAACAAAGTGTTTGTATAAAGATGATTATTACTAATTATTTACAATATTAAACATTATGGAAAATAAAGAGACATAAGTGAATAGTAAACTCAAATATAAAGTGAAGCACATTCTTATTTAATTATTTGATTTCTCTATTGTATTACATTTAAAAAAAAAAATATGCTGATAAAGTTTTAGTTTACCTTAATTTAATATTGATTACTTTAATTGAAAGGTAATCCTTGCCGTAAAACTTACTATGCAGATTGGCAAAAAAAAATAATTTTTGAATAAAAAAAAAATTCCAACACAAATCTCAGCAAATACAGAAAAAATAATTAAATTATATTGTACATTATAATACTTTTAATATTGGGTCGGTGCCTACTCAGAATACCCGTTGACAATTCACGTTTGCTGCGACGCATCTTAATTCGAGACTTATTAAAATCAACAATGTATGCGTGTATAGTGAGCAAATCTGTATTGCACTTTTGCTTGTAGTACCGTACGAAGAGACGGACGATGCAACAATGCACAATTGAAAATTGACCCTTGATATGTGCTTACATTTCTAACTACATCACAATTCGAAGCGTTTTTACGATTTTACATGAATTTCTTCAAATTGATTCAATTCTCTCGGGTGGCACATTTTATGATAATACAACGGTTTATGAAGATGGATGTACAAATTATTATTAATATTTATTTCTCGCGTCACGTGAGCGATCAAATGGCATGACCTTAAAATAAACTTTCATCTTTAAAGGTGACAAAATATTGTGGCTGCAGTGATACATTTTGTTGAATTATCGAGTAAACAGTGATTTATTTCATTTTTACTCAAGACAGCTTTCTAGAGCGCGGCCCACGTGTGACGAGCGGACGGGACGGGCTATATGCGTGTAGACAAACTTTCTGTTTAATTAAATCATCGAGACCTAAGTTTCAATTCATTAAAAAATATCCCGAATGAACGTGAAATATGAATATATAAAAAGTTTTTGCATTTTAGTGTAAAGTTTTTTCAAATCATATTAAGGGGTCATAAATATCGAGAAAAATGAAAAAAAAAATATTTTTCATTCTATTATTCTAGACTTTTTTTGTACAAGAAAATTCAATCCGCACATATAAGTAGAATTGCTTGAAATTTTTATCGCCACATCGTGAGGCGGCCTTAAACCATCTATTGACTTTCCGTCTTGTTGGAGTTTTTTTGATGTGTAGGATGTTTTCAATTTTCTCAACCTAGAGCCCATCCTCTTCTGGATGTGCCTTATGCACTCTAACTTCTGAACCAAAAGTTCATCTCCATAAGGTTTTTGCTGGATTTCTTTCAAAAACCCCCTTGGCATCACCATCCCCCAAATAGTGAATTTTTTTAGTTTTTCGGCTCTAAGGAAATTTAGTTATATTAACTTATTTCATTGAAATCGGATTAGCGGTTGTTGAGAAAATGGGTCTTACTTTTCAACATAAATGGTCCTCGGTAGTGACCTCCTTAAATCGAAAATTTCATTCTTCGCGATTTGGAGCTGTCGTCGCGTTTACTACCCTCAGCCAGGTGTATTCAGTCTCGTAATAACAATAGTATGATTGTGCCATTTGCAGCAAGTCAACTCACCTTTTCACTAAACTTGTAAACTTTCATAAAATGATTTCAAGTACCTAACATTAATTTCAACCAAGAAATAAAACAATTACACGGAACATACTGTACACTGACGACAGTGAAACCTATCAAAATATACAGGATATTTGAAAGAATGGAGACAGACAGACTTGCACTGAAAAATGCCTATGAATTTGTAGGGATGAAATCGAAACTAATTTTAACAAGATCCTATACAACATCCCATAGACCATTCCCATTACCATTAAGGCATTCAAATACCTGGACGCTACAACAGACCTTAACATTGAGTATAGAATTAACACAGCACGGCTTAAATGGAGATCTTTGCCCGAAGTTGTATGTGACAGATACTAGGATTTCAATAAAGACAAAGACAAAAGTGGAATATTGGCCGAGTATAATGAAAAACAGACGATCAAAACGGTGGAGTCACAAGATTGGACAATGTTCAAAATGTTTACATCTATGGTTCTTGTAGCACGGTCCCTATTCTTGAAAAGTAAAAATAATACTGACGCAGATTTCGCGGACATGTGACGCGAAGGGAGGAATATCACGTGATTCATAAAACCACGGGAAACATGGCTAAATCCAGTCAGTCGCGATATTAAAGATTTAGAATAACCGGACTCGGACGAACGAGGTGAACAAAGAAAGGGAACCGATAAGTCTGAGGGGGAAAATTCACATCGTAACCGGTAGGCCTTACAATTATCATGATTCCGGTGAGCGGCGTTGAAACACGAGGGGTCTGTTGTATTCACAAAACCGTTTGCTTCGCCAGTTGTCTGCCCGATCAGTCCCGTAGGGCGCATTTGGCCTAACGGCTGTTTTGTTTTTGTCTTTATTTGGAATCCTAATATCCACGGCATGCAATGTCGAAAATCTGAGAATAATTCATTAATTTTTAATGACTGCAACATTTCAAGCCCACATGGCAACGGTAATTTATTTTATCGGTTACCTCGGAACGTAGATACGTTGCCAATATATATAGAGGGCAAACATTACACATTCGTTTGCATTGTTTGTACACGTCGCATTATCAAAACTGTGCCGTTGAATATTACTTTTTACGAATAATTCAAAAAACAATATAATTTTATTGCATTGCTCCGAATATTTCGACACGGCGCAGACGCACATCGCCAATGAAGGTGAATAGGTATTTTAATATTATGAAATCCGCCAAGTTTGTAAAAATAATACGATATATTAATTTAAAAAATTCGAATGCAGCTCGCAAAAAATTATCTTCATTTGAAGCGGAATAAAGACTTTAGGAAATGTTATTTCTATTTAATTATACAATATATTATATGTTAATAGTTTCAAACTAGTGTAGTATAATATATAAAATAGAAACGCATCAAAATAGATTCACCCGTTGATTTAGAGTTTTATCTTCATATAACAAAATACTATATTAAATGAGACCTTTCATTTCGGATATAACACTCGGGACAAAACGCCTATTCACCACCGCGAAGGGGTGGGAGGGGTTATATTTTATCGGAACCGAGTCGCCCTCGCCACGTCTAAAGCGCACTTTGTCGGAGCGGTCTCCGGCAGGGCGGCGGGCTAGGCGGGGCGGGACGGCGCCCTTGACCTGTCGCCTCTGACCCCGTGCCCGTAACCCGGGGATCCGCCCTGCACGATCCACAGGTACGTCTCGCTCGAGACACGTGTGAAAAATATTCGGGACGTTTTGAGAGGCGACACGCGGACGGAGAATTCCAAGCCGAACGGAAAATTATCGATCGGACATTTCACCGCGATAATATGCACATGCACACGGCGCACTTCAAATTTATTATACGATAACGATCTTATTAAAAGCGTGATAAAGCCGCGAGAGTACTTCGATCGGGACCACGATTGGACGGTGAGGTGAGGATTAATAAAAAAAAAGAGAAACATATTCCAACATACGCCGCATTTCGATTGTTTCGTGAAGTAGTATTCCATATTGTATGAAAAATAATCATCGCCCTTTGATTTTTATTAACGCTCATGCTAAAATCTAACCCTCACCACGACAAACGGTATTAGTCATACGATGGCCGTGGAAATAATCGGATGGATGACCGATCCTTTGGGAATAGTGATCATTTATCATTAGGAACAAGAAATGGAGTGCGGGGAATGAAGTGAACGGCGCTTTGAATGGAATTATAGCTAATGAGAACTTGTCAACTGAGGCAAAACTAGCGATTCACAATGGAATCCTGGTACCGACACCAATGTATGGAAGTGAGGCCTGGGCCTGAGCTGGCAGAAGAGGAACGAAAGCAGACTGAATGCAGTGGAAATGAGATCTATGTGGCAGATCCATTTATGACAGAGTAAAGAATGAAGAAATAAGGAAGAATGTAAAGCTGATCTTAATATAGTGAGTAAGATTAATAAAGGATCACTTAGGTGGTTTGGGTCATATGGAACGGTTGAATGAGAGAATGGTGAGAAAGATATATGACGCAAGTGTTGATGGCAGCAGAAGTAGAGAACGTCCGCGGAAAACTCGGCACCACCAAATAAACCAGATACTCTATCCTCTATGCCTACCCCCGCGGGGAAACGGCGTGATTGTAAGTAAGTATTATTAGGAAATTAACCTGGAATATAATACATGTGAATCTTTTATAAATAACGCCATAAATATCTGTTTCTCTCAAATATACGAGTATATTCGCGAGACTCAAATTTACGGTCTTTGGGAGAATCTATCAAACTATCTGGCAGTACTATTTGATACAGGAGTTTAGTTATCGTTAGGATATTGAGAATTGGCGATTGGCGCGACTAAAATTCTTGGATCTCGTGATAAAAAGGCATTGACCAATCACACTCGACTAAATTGTTGAGTTGCGCGTGTTATTTTCAAACAACGCTTCGGATCGCATCGGATGAGGTAAACATTGTAATCGCGGGCCGGCCGAGAACCGATCTAAATAATCGCCGTGGAAATATTATAATACATTTATTGTAGGTGTGTTGTTGTGCTGGAAAAACATAACCGTAAGTGGATTTGATTCGGCATTAATACTAACTACTCGGCCATATCAGATTCAACTATTGAAATTGGCTAACTGACAGATTAGAATGATTTCCAATCGCAGGTACGCCGGACGATACAGCGTCGATCGCTACATCAGAAGTAGAAATGGCCGCACTACTCTGTCGCATTGAAGAAGAAAGTAGAACATCGAGCCTTGAGATGACCGAGGAAAAAACAAAGTTAATGATCATCGATCAACCTAACCAGCTTTCGCGGACAGATGCCCTTCCACACCTTGAAATTGTGAAGGATTTCATTTATCTCGGGTCCATAATCACCGACGACGGCAGTTGCGAGCCAGAAATTAAACGGCGCATAGGTATGGTGAAAATTTTTATGTCCTAACTTGACAAACTATGGAAGGTAAAGCTTGTAGTCTCTGGTGTATTCTATATGGTGTGGAATCATGGACCCTGTAAGCGAGGAAGAGAAGACAGATCGATTCCCTTGAGATGTGGTGCTGAAGACATATGCCACGCATACCTTGGACGGCGAGACGCACGAATGTCTCCATTCTACAGGAATTCAACATCGAAAACATACTTTCAACCATTTTCGCGAGACGAATTCTTCAATTCTTTAGGCATCTTGCGAGAAGGGAAGATAGCTGTGGTGGGCCACGGAGAAGGACAGAGACTGGACCGACCACGTAGAAAAGGCAACATGCACTTTTCTGGTGACAGTCCTAAGGTCTGCAGGATGTCGAAAAAAGTGGAGGTGCATAGTTAAAAAAGCGAGAGTTCATGGAGATGATTCTAAGTCATGAAGGACCGAATTAGATGATGATGATGAACTAATACGCAGGGGCATGCAGTGCATACAAGCAAAAAAGCTGTGCATTACTAAAAATTCTGGAAAACAAATATAAATTAAATAATTGGATTAACATAAACAGAAATATTATTTTATAATTAGCGCCATCTGTGTACAAGTAGAGACTTTAATCGCTTAAGCGCTCTTGTGTATTCGCCGCATCGAGCTATTCACATTACTATGATCTGTCTTTAAGCTAGTGAATTACTCAAGTCATATAATTGATTATTTACTGAATTGAAAATTCCTTTCGGTTGATCCGTTTTGTACGGAGTCGTTACCTATGCTATTTTTAACAGAATAACATTAGAAAGGCTTACATCTACTTGTGTCTACTTCCTCTTTTACTAATTCGCGAATTTTACTATCTTACTGTTTTTAACGCGTTGATTTCATGATTTTTAAATTTGGTGCATGAATTGGTTTTTGATTTGGGAAAAACTAAAAGCAATTGACAAACTATTTCGTTCGTTAACCTTTAATAAAAATAATTATTTCCTTTAGTTATTACGTGAAGGATTTTCAAACAATAAATTAATCATGTTCAGTTACAAAAAGTGTTCTTAAAAACGTCCATACATTTTTTATATGGGTAAGAAGGTATTATTTTACGTCAAAACTTAAACTTTAAAAACACTATTAATAGAACTTTAAAATTATAAATAAATACATGGTAGGGTCGTATAAACGACCGATTTATTTTGTCTAAAGACGTTAATTAAACGAAAGTACGTACATTGTATTACATATGATTGTATAATATCATTGGTAACAGCATAACCTAAATCTATACCTACTGCACGCCACTGCTAAAACGTCCTTTTTTGGTCCAGCGGAAAGATTTTTCAATTTCGCCTGGTGACCAAAAGATCTGAAGGATTCGAAGAGCGAGTTAATTCTATACATATTTATAATATATTTTCGCTGCACAGGCGCGCCCGGCTCTAGTTAGAATATCGATGTTAAATATTTCCGTGCGTACATTGTATAAAAACATGCAACCGTTCTTTTTATCTTTCCAGGAACTGTAATAAAAAATTGATGGATAGAAAGATAAAAATAAAAAAAAACGATTTATCGTAACCCACTTTTTATTTTGTACCCACTTACTTATCACGGTGTAATATCCATAAATATTATCGCATCGATTGATAAATCAAATTGACTTATTCCAAGGTATATATCGTTGATAAATAAGTATAAGTGAAGTCTATCTATAACCTTGGGGAAGAAAAATCCAGCTGCATGCAACGGGAGGAAGCCATTCTTGAAGCGTGCCGATGAAACCGCCAATAATAACATAATTGGATCATAAATTTGCATTTGAAAATCCAATAACGACGACCGCCTACCGGTCGGATTCTCCGCCGCAAATCTATTTTTAAAGGGAGTCCCTCATCACACTAATCTGCTTTACATAATGTTCAACCCATATATGTATGTCTTTCAATGTCAATGGTATTTGATTAGGACACATTACATTTCTTTAGTAAGTCTGCAAGTCAAATGTGACATTGATTTTGATTAAAGATTTTAACTGTACCGCTCAGGAACGTATCCCAATTGAGTAGATACGTTAGACGTATATATACATATATATATATATAGTATATTATTTTAACATGCACGTGTCTCAGTATTCGTTCTTAGAATAAAGTAAGTAAATAAAGGAAATCAAACGGTTTAGGCATTTTTTTTTTTTTAATCAATTTTCGTAAAAATCGTCATCACAGGAAATGTTAGATCCGGAAAAAACAGTTGGTGTGCGGATTTTTTCGTAAAACGTACTAAATTACAAAGAACTGTTCTGAACGGAAAAATGTTTACTTTTAAAGGAGAAATTCTCAAAAAATGCTTCAGCCATGTTCATCTGTCACCGCACATTTATCTGGGAAAATGTATATTTCTTGCATTTTTTTTTTTTTTTTGACAATTCACCGGTGGGACCAAAGTCTCGATGTCTCCTGGATAAACAATAACAGCGATGTTCTCTTGTACTCGCGTATCCTATGTTGCGCTACTATTACAAATATGTTAGGCCCGCGCCACATGTTATGTAAATTCAGTAACGGAAAATCTGGCAATTTTTTTTCTGTTTATACGATGTCGCGTCAGTGCGGACATAGTGACAATACATACTTAGCATTATTCTAAAATGTTTATTATTCTTAGTTTATCTGGCAGCGTCATAACAAAAATGATCAGAAAAAAGTCTAGGTTTGTGGGAATTAGATTTTATTATCAGTCAATTATTTCCTAGATTTGTACTTTATACATTTGATTCCTGAGGTGTCTTAGATAATATTTAAGTTACGCATATTCGAGCGAGCGTAAAATGATAAAATGGATATAAATCAATTTTTAAGGCAGCAAAAATAGAGATGTTCTGCGAAAAACTTGGTAAACTGGGCATTAAAAGATGAGAGCATCGCTAAGCGCACACGGGATTATGAATGTGGACAAGGCAAGCGGATCAGGTCAGAAGGCTCAGCCTTGCCTACGCACAGGAGAATAGCGCGATGGTAAATGAGCGGATTTATTACTTGGCAAATGAATCCGACGTGTCAAAAAATTTACGAGAACATAAAAAAATATACTCGGCGGTATAACGCGGCAAAATAATATTTTTCTTCAATTATTCAAACTATTTCTTTTATCATATTTTGCATTACCCATCATAACGGAAAAGCATTATCTGCTGTAACACTGTAAAAAAAAAACTAGAGTAACGAATGAAGTAAAAAAAACTTTATACTAATAAATTAATATTATTTGAAAAGATGGAAAAGTTTATACATATACAACGCAACTACTTTTAATCAAAACTGACAACAAATTCGTGCCGGACAACGTCAAGTAGCCAGTAAGGATCTATGTTATGAATTTTTCACATAAAAAGTTTATTTTTATGTATGTATGTTTCAATTTTTTATAAAAGAAAATGTGACGATTTGCAAAATTAACAGGTTGACTTATTTATTTAAAAAAAATATTTTTTACTTCTAAAAGCAAACAAAAAAACAATATTTTTTTCATAGACCATTCGCCAGGCCAGCTCATAATCTCATACCGTCTCGCCCAAATTCACGTTCCCTTTTATTACAAAAATATATAATAGGTTATTTCACACATTATATTATTAACATATTTGATTAGAAGAGATTTCAAAATACGCTAATTTCTATTAATATTTATATACGTGTGTATGTGTGTAGAAAATTTCATGACGTCAACATCACATGTTACTTGATAGATCAAAAATAAGAAATTTTCTGTTTAAATTTAATTTCTTTTTTTAATTAAGTAAATATACTATATTTAATAATTACACTCTCTTAAGGATCATTATTAAATATTTTATATAGTAGATTGCTTTCCCACAATAAATGTGTAAAATCCTAACAAATTTAAGACATACACTCACTATACATACATACACATAAAATCACACACAATGTACTCTCGATTAACTGGTTTATAGAAAGGAAGAGAGTGAGTGGACATCAAAAAATATGTATAACTAATCCACAAGAAAATTAAATCCAAAATAAAAATATTACAAATTATATTGACTCTATATATATATATATAATTATTGTTTACTTAAAAAATGTGGTCACTGTTTGTTTCCTAAGCAATTACTAATAGTCAAGTTTTGATTTTCCTAACTGGTGTTACATTATTTTATTAAAAATTCTCTTCAGAGTTAATTTGAGCCAAAATGATATATGCGTTGCTCATATATTGAATAGAATAATTGGCATAGCCAAATACTGAGTATTTAGCCATTAGCAACTGATAATACACAAATAATCCAAAAAACCAAATAATAGAAAGTACACTGAAATTGGTCTCTCAAAATGGGTGATATGGATGTCAGGATTTGTTGAAAACCGTTATGGGATCTATACACAAGTGTAAAATGATATCACTCATCTAACAAATGAATGTAACGCCATATAATACACTATCTGGAACTTATGAATAACTACAACTACAGAATATTTTAGAGTCATTTGACTATAGAATCTCATCAAATATGCTAATCTTATCAAGTAAAACAATTTGATATTCTCAATTCAAGAAATGGAATATCTTATGTGAAAATTTGCACAACAAAGCATTATATGTATTTATAAATATATATATAAAATGCAAGCACTCTCGAGTTTAACAAGATGTTGTACACACTTAAAAAACATCTATCTATAGTTTAACAAGATGTTGCACCCATGCACGTAAGGAAACTCCATCTATCTATAGTTTAACAAGATGTTGCACTCACACATGTAAGAGAACATCTATCTCTATCTATATCCCTTCCAAAAGTATGAAAAGTGATAATGATTAAACAGACTCACCTTCATCTGCACTGAGGTCTGAAAACTTGATACCGCCGCTGTAACCAGAAATATTAAGACATATCAGAATATCTTCACAAACAAAGTTGTTAATTTTATAAAAATCTAAGGCTGATGCAAATCAAATTTAAAATGGTGTAAACATTTACTGACCCTGAAATTTCAGGGTAGATAAGAACACTTTTTTTTAGTTTATCTGTGAATCACTATAACAAAATTTTAAATGAACCAACCAATTTAATCCTAAAAAAATAAATATTTTAACTATTTAATTAAATTTTTAATTTGCGGATAATAAGACTAAAAACAGGGAGCAATAAAATATTACATCAGATAAAAAAAACAAAAAAAGTAATAATTATAAAGAAATGAATACATGTTTGCTTGAGTGGATCAAGCGTACCTGAGAAGTACGGTGGCAGTTTCTGGCACACGGAAAACCTGCAAATAAACGCATTGTGGAGCCATACTCTTCGCTGGAATGCCTACTAAGGCTTTCCATTTACAAATATTTACAAAACAAAACTGTATGCCACTATACACATAAATTGAAATATTAATTGTGATGCAGGATAATAAATCCCAAGTCTTAAAAGTATAGGGCACACATTTAATAATTTACATATTTCATACAAAAATAGTTCAAATACAAATTAATTAATATAAATTATGCATTACCTTCCATCCTAAATTTTCAAAGAAAGTACATAATCGAGATTGTCCTGTTGTTTTTCCGCCGCAGGGTCCTGTAATGTTAGAGGAGAAAAACTGTTGCCATGAAAAATGTGAAATCTCATCAGACATATTTTAGAGGTCTCTTCTCAAAATAAAACAGGAAGAAAGTACAACTTGATGACAGTTTGTAAAAATCACGGATAACCAAAATAAAATTAACATTAATGGTACCAACTACTGTACTAGTACAATAAATACTAGAAGCATTCAATAATAGATAATTCCTAGTTTGGCCAATAAAATTAAAAAATGCAGTACCTATGATGAGTTAAAATGACATTTACAAAACATTTAAATTATCTAAATTTAAAAATCACTAACGTATACCACTTATTTCATACATCAAATGATATGAAAATATATCAAATGTATTTTAAAAAAGATAATCACTGAAAAACCACAAAATCCTGAAAACCATGTGCTTCCAAAATGTAACTCACCGCCAGTCAAAACGATTTTGTGAACGCGCTTTTCAGGTTTGGTATCCATTTCAAATATAAAAATAAATATATTAGACTACAATATTTTCCAAACAACACTAGATCACTTTTAATTTATTCATTATAAAGACCAAATATCATAAACAAATAACAAAAATAGACATAATCACTAAAGGACACCGCACATGACAACGTAACCCAAAGGCATATTTTCGAATGACGTTACCCTCCTCACATGCCTCTGCATGCCTCACTCTTGCAAAAAATGACAAAAACGAAAATATTGGAAACAGTGAAACAACTGCATTAACAGTTTTGTCGTTGGTACACTTGCTTTTGCATAATAAAAGGTTAATCGGTGCGGTAGGAACTGGATGACGAAAATTATCGAGCATATTGTACGCGATTATGATCTTTAAAACAATTATTATTACAAATCAATTTTGAGTATATATTTTATATAAAAAAGATGTAAATAGCCTTTTTCAGCCACTCTAAATTTTATGTTCTCAATCGAATGTGAAACAGCGCAAGTTCATTTATCTTGCCTATAATATCTAAAATTGTTTAAATAGACTATTTTTTCTCCACATAACTTTTTTTTAAAATATAAAATCATATTATTCTACATGTCCAATAAATGTCATGTGTATTATATTTATTAAATTGCTAACTTAACATGATCAAGACCGAAACATAGATAGAGGGATAATGTCAAAATATATCCACAAAGGGTTCAACTGACTGAATCACAAGCTAATTTTAGTGGATGGCACTCTGTAGTGACTGCAATCATGGGCTTTTGAAATCTATAAAAATGATTTTGCTAACTTGTAGGAAAATATGGGTCACAGTGGGTCTTATTTTTTTCTTTTAAAAAAATAGAGATGCGTCACATCAATATTCTTACTATTTTCAGACTAAGCCAAATGCTTGTGCTATGAAAATATAACTTGATGGCTTTCTGGAACGAGGTTCGAACCCTTAACCACTAGGCGAGTATCGTAACCATTAGAACACAAGCATGTCAATCTATAACTAGGTAAATTAATGTTCTAGCAAAAATATTCATATTTAAATGAAGTGTTCATTTACTTACAAAATAAATAATGTCTATTTGCATAAACTAAGTCACTTTTTGAAAATTCATATTTGATCCGCCACCCCATATGAGTTAAAGTGGATCACCTCTCGGGTAACGATAGATCATGATGGGTTACAGTGAACCAGAAGATTTCATTAAGGAAATAAAATACTTTTTGTGTTTTAATCACTTTATTATAATCAATATCTTGTAACTTATCATCATACATAAAGATTTTTAATAATAGGTAACAAACTTTGGTAGGAAATTGGATTCTTGTCACATATATAATCTCTTTCTCTCTTCTAAGTATTCTAAGCCTTTGGAAGGTCATAAATTTAATTGGAATCACAAAATAATTTGAACTACAAAACAAAGTTTTAAATGTCGTAGGTGATGGTGATGCATTCCTTGCGGTTGGTATAACAGGAATCTGCACGTTGGCCTCAGCAATGTTACAGTTGTTTACTAGAATACTTTCCGATTCGTTACTTCACTTGGTGCAAAATTTTCTTCATTAAACATATTTCGGTCAAAAGGCAATATTTCAGCTTTTCTAAATACGCTACAAATATTTATTGGCGTTATAGCTTTCAGCTCTTACAAATGTTACTATTTCATAAACTGATGCAGTTTTTTCCGGATTTCTCATCATTACATTATAGTAAACATTGAACAGTTTAAAGAGTGCATCATCGAATAGTTGCATCTTCTCAGTTGAGTGCGATGGAACTGTTAGTATGGTGAGACTATCATCATTAGCAAAATTGATAACTTCTAATCAAATATGAGCTTTGAAAGTATCCATTATAAGTAACAAAGGATTATCATTGCTTGAATGTATATGGTTTATAAAATGATACATTGTTTTTACGAATAAATTGTTATTCACTCACTCTGATTGCGAAGCTAAGCCTAAGGTCCCTATAGGAGCTCCACTGACCATGTGTTGCTTAAAGTGTACTCTTGATAAGATCATAACAGGTAGTATTTCAAACAGTCCAGTCAATAAGGGTTTCACTGGATCACGATCCACTGTGCCCCAATAGGCGATGATCCACTGTAACCAATCAGCATATTTTTTCAGAGAATTGCTTAGCTTTTTTTTATAGGTTTTCAAAATTATTCATAAAAATACATTGTTGTGTACCTATAAATTTGACATTGATTATAAATATCAAACCAATAGAAAAGTAATAAAAAAAAAAAGCTAAATAGCTAACTAATCAAAAGGTCCATCGGGTTGTTTTCCAGCATATATATTCATACCATAAAATCCACGAGTGCAAAAACGTTAATGCCACAGTTTGCAGGTTTAGGGGTAATGTATTGCCAAACCATGAAAAGTTTCGAATTTTTCATCCAAAGTATTTGTCACTATTTTTCAACAAAAATCCCTCTTATTAGTGCAAGATCTATCTTTTTGTCTCGTCTCTATCAACAAATCATACAAATAACACTAGGAATTTTAAGCATCTCAAATTCATTTCACAGTTTTTCTAAGTTCAGACAGTTGCTTCGTAAAGGCCAAATATAGAAAACCCCAAAATAAATCTATAAGGCATGTATCCCTGTTGTGGGTGAAATTACTTGGAACTAGTCTTATATACTGATTTGTGAATGTAACAATTCGATAAAGAATTTAATCATCAATAATTCCATGTGTTTAAAATCTGTAGCCTGTTTTGCCGTCTGGGAGATGAATGAGTAAATTTTGCTTTCTTTGTCTCTTATAATAATCGTAATATTACATTTCACAACCATGCTTTGATATATACCAACATGAAATATTCCATCGGAATAGATTTCGATTTAGTGCTGCCAAAAATAATAACAAATTAACAGATATTTATTTTATATAATATGTATAAAATTTTCTGAGAAGTTAATAGTTAATTTAATTATTGTTCTTTAAGACCTGATAGAACATTCTGTTTCGCTGCTCTGAGTTTGTTAATTATAATGCTCCCTTAAAGTTTCTTCTTTTCTCCATTTTACAATGAATATACAACAGTAGCATAAAGCAATCAAGGTAAAAAAAAAGCTCAAATAAATCAAATGATAAATAAGCTCTTGTTTTGGTATTTTTTCTTTTTTATGCACAATTAAGTTTGTTTGTCGAGTTTTATTTCCCTCAACAGCACACCAATAAAGCCCCTTTTCAGATAACGTAACATCGTTGAGGTGTAAAGTATTAAATATATCTATTTCAATGTGTTGATTTAAATATTTGAAATAGTAATGTTCTTTTCTTTGTGGGGATAAAGCTTTATGATTTTTATACCAAGATACGTTAGAGTTTAATGAAGCACCCGGGCAACCAATCTCTATACTTTCATGTTCCATTAACGTAATTTGGTTCTTATAGACATGGTTTTCATCACTACAATCTACTTTGCAACTCACGTTGCATTTTTCAGTAAGAATAAACTCGGATATATCAAAAACCATTTTTGAAATGTCCGGGATGTGGGTTTTCAGAACCAAGGAACGGCAAGACAAACGAAGTTTAAATGGTTTAAAAAATAATTGTATGTGTTTATATGGATTTTCACTGGTCATATCTTCATAAGCTTGCTTTAATTTAATTATACAGTAACCGGATCTTTTTCGTTCACCAATCGCATTTACTAAAGGAGTACATGAACTCCAATCATCCCACCTGAAGAATATTTCAAAATTTTCTCCTATTTTTCTGTTTAGATCAAGTATATTTTGATTATATTTTAACCATTGTGTTATGTTACCAACAGTTTCCTTTACAGTTTCCACAACATCAATAAAATAATAAAAACCAGTGTTGTCAATATCGTCAAGTTCTAGTCCTTCATCCTGACAATAGTAAAAACCGCTGTCGTGCACATGTGTATTCATCAGCGTCAATTCATTTTTCAAATTAATTTGCATATTTGAATGATTCTCACCCGTATTCGCTACCATATCACCAATAATGTTAAAAATTGTTTTATTATACCAATTTTTATTTGGATACATGTAGTTCTCACTGCATGAATGACATTGTAAAGTTGTATTTTTATTCAGAAACGTTTTAATCATAGTAAGACTAATAATATTTCTGGAACTGATTAATGCCTCATTGTTAAAGCAATACTTATCACATTCAATGTAATAAAATATTAATAAGAAGATAAAATATATCATAATGTATTTACGATGATACAAAAAATAAAAATTGAAAAACATTCTCAACTAAAGAATAATATTATTATTTTGACAGAAGAAATCCAAAAATATTAGAACGTTGTTTGAATATATTTCATTTCACCAAGTGTCAGCTATTCTATTAATTGTCAAATGAGAAACAAATATTCAATATTTTAACATTATAGTATAAAGAAAACAGCACTTGTCCTCCGTTTAACCAGTATAATATGAATGTCTTATAATTAAGGACACGAAATGCAATATATGAATTCCGAGTAATAACTAACAGAAAAAATAACTATGAGGGTAAGTAAAACTCTATTATTGGAACTTAAATAGGTTTTAATAACAATATATTGAATGAATGGTTAAAAAAATTATATACAGGCTTGCCTCACATAATAGAAATTTGCTATAGCAGTTTCTTTATATTACCACCATGTTCTCCCTCTATGCCCTCTTGACTCATTTAACAGCCGCGGCATGCTATTATTACACGAAGAGAAGTGAACATTGTACTCTTTATATTTTTGTGACAATTAAAATATAAAATAATTACCGCCCTTGCCTGGAACCTAAGGGGCTGTTATTACGAAGTACAGTTATATAGGACATATTTTTTTTCAAATATCGTGAATGTTCCAAGTCCAAGTAATGGTTGAACTAAGTCAAAAGAGAAAATGATGAGAACTGATATATACAGATTATCATTTTATTTAAATATTAATGGTAGTTTGAAATTAGTTTATGCTGACTCACCTCAAAGGTTATTTAAAATCAAAGTGGACTAGATATCAATTTAGTACTGCTTTCATCGTAAACCGGTGAGACTTTTTTATAAAGAAGATATGGGATTTAAATGAGACATTACTTGATAAAATAATATAATTAAAAATCTTAATCACATTACTATTGCATCAAAATTTTATGAAATCATTTAGTAAATTCAGGAACATTTTACCATTATAGTTTAAGATGTTTCCTGAGTCCGCTTTGCTAATTTATTCTATGTAAAAATATCAATGGACTAAGTAACTCCCTTCGAAGAAAGATTGAGAGTTACACTATTAACATCTGTAAAAATATTATATGTATGTACGGAAATCTCAATAGTGTGAGGATTATTGCTGAGTTTTTCAATGCGAAGACTTGAGTAAGGAATATGTCTCCAGTATTTGCCCAGGGTCGGTTTAAATTCTACGCTGTGTGATGTGGCAAAATTACCTAAAAATAAACCAGATATAGACACACACATTTCACATATCTAATCAATAGAGAACTATACATTCATGTCCTGACACATCTCTCGTTTCTACACATACTTTCATCGTCTCTTACACTAAGACTTTTAACACTGCACTTTGTCCGATTTGTTTTTGACAGGTTACGCACAGCTGTCTTGGAATTTTAGGATCATCCGCACTTACCACACATTGTATGTAAAATATTAATTTTAAATTAAAAATTTATTGATTTATAGTGCAGGGGTCTCAAATTAATCTTGAACTAAGAATTACCAGGAATTAACGGGATTAATTAACTATAAAACTGATATTTTGGGTCTCATGTTAGAAAAAAATTGTATTTCGAGTAAACGGGGTTCAAATTATCGGTGTTTTACTGTATTTACTGTATTTTAATTCAGATCATTCATTCATCATCAAATGTATCACGACTGATCTGTATTGGTGTCACAATTCACCCAAGAATACAAAAATATTTAATATTCACCATCAATTTGATCTGTCACCGTCTCAACCCAGCGTGTCAGAAGATTTATAATGATGAATGGAACATTAAACTCAACACCAATAAACCGTACTATGTTAACAAAGTGGTTCAGTAATCCCAAACCTGAAAAAGTAAAAATTTATTTAATATTTTTATAAAAATGTCAGCGAGCAACTGCTTATTTAACAGTCAGATGGCGTCTTACGAGATTAATCAATTTTAATTGCATATTGATCACATGGTATCGATTCCAGACCTGGATGGTACAATGAATTAAATTGAGGTACACAATTTTTTAAATGTTTTCATTTTATAATATGAGACCACAGAGTGAAATCTACAGATATATAATTTATGTATTGATTTTATCATATTATGCATGATTATTTTTATAATAATTAAATAAAAAATATTGATAGACAAATTAATCATGTAAAACTCTTTTGAATTCATCATTCCTTCAGCCGTAGGCTGGCCACCATCCCATTTTGAATAGGACGATACAATTTTTTTTGCTGTTTTATATGAAACTAGCCTAGAAAATTTAGACAAGTGAATGTGAAGTGTAGGAAACAGCATGAGAAATTGAAGTAGGTGATATAAAGAAATATATTTGAATGGAAAGAAATACATTACAATATAATTGGTTTAGTGCGCATTTTCTTACTTTCTTTGGTCTTTTCCCCTTGAAATTGTAACATGACAGCAGGCAAGGAATCAATTATTATTAGACGAATTGATTTCATCATATTTTCATTGCAACGGAGCTCGTGCAAGAATGATATAAGATGATTAATTTTAAATAATCTAATTACTTTTATTCTTTCAAGATTATCTCCCATTTCCTACAAATTAAATATACATAATTTATTAAATTCATAAAAATATTATTCCTCGTA
Organism: Eubasilissa splendida; assembly: GCA_031772225.1. Classification (NCBI taxonomy): domain Eukaryota; kingdom Metazoa; phylum Arthropoda; class Insecta; order Trichoptera; family Phryganeidae; genus Eubasilissa; species Eubasilissa splendida. Next base: position 25,812,281 of record CM062850.1, on the reverse strand, counting down.
ATGCCCCATAACTAACAAAATCAACTAGAAAGATATACAGAAAAAAAAAATTTATTAAAAAAATATTTTGTTGCTATCGGGATATTAAATATTTGATAAATAATTTTTTTCTATATATCTTTCTAGTTAATCAATTTAATTTGTATTAAAATACCACAGAACTATGTTCTGAAAGAGCACTCCTTATGTAACACAAAAACAAATGATTGAAAAAAGCTATGCACTGCACGCCCCTGACTATAGGTACCTATAACTAGGGGCATACAGTGCATACAAGGAAAAAAGCTGTGCATTACTGAAAATTTTGAGAAACAAATATAAATTAAATAATCCATGTAATAAAATGATGATTTATTATAATTACGCTAGCGCCATCTGTGGTATCAGTAGAATCTTTAATTGCTTAATTCTAAAAACTACTACAACTATCCCGCTGACACTAGTATCATCTTATGCTTTATTTATCCCTATTAAATTTTCTATCCTCTGTTTTTAAGCTATTGTTCTACTCAAGCCATACAATTGGCTATTTACTGAATTGAAAATTCTATTCAGCTGATCTGTACAGAGTCCGAATTTATGCTGTTTCTTAACATAATAACATTTTAAAGGTTCTTGGCTTACAGCTGTGTGCAAATCATTGAAGTATCTACTTCCTCTTTTACTAATTCGCGAATTTTACTATCTTACTGTTAACGTGTTATTTCCATGATCGTTATTTGCATTCAAGGTGCATGATGGATTTGTTTTTGATTTGGGAAAAACAAAATTCAAACCAGCAGAACTATTTCCTCCGTTAACATTTAATAAAAATAATAATTAGCTTTAGTTATTACGTGATGGATTTAACAGTAAAAGAATCATGTTCAATCATAAAAAACATTCATAATTTTTTTTATATAGGTAAGAACGATAAAACTTAGTAAATAGTACTTAAAAATTACAAATAAATAAATTGCATAAACAACGGATTCATTTTACCTAAAGATGCTGGTTAAACGAAAGATCATAATCCTATGTACAGTATATAGTAGTAAATATCTAAAAAAGTAAACATACACTGTCCTTCCCACATTTCTCTGTAAGCATTTGGTGAATTCTTTTGGCACTAAAATCACATTTTGTATCAATGTACAGAACATTTTGCTTTAGTTCATTTGTAACATTCGAAGCAATGCTAAGAGCCAATTGAGTTTTTCCCGAATCTGGAAGACCACAAATTTCTGTTATTTTTCCGCATCGTAAACCGCCTTGAAGTACTTCATCCAATCTGAAATACATAGTATGTATACATATATTGAAAATCTTAACTAAATCAGTATTCAAATAGAATATTGTTTAAACTACACTATTATATACTTCAGTAGAAGCCGGTTATAATGCGCATTCGGATAAACCGCGAGAATTTTTTGTGCCATTTTTGTTTTAAGGCATCCAGTGTAAAAAACACATACAAGCACAGCAAGGTAAATTAAAATAGATCTTAAAAGAAATAAAGAATGTAAATTTTACTAAATTATTAATTTATTATCGTGGACGGTCGCTCATAAACAGTAAAAACTTATACCACAGGAAAAATATCCCTTGATTAAATATGATTTAATAAAATAAATAAGTTAATATAAAGGTGGGAGACAATTATAACAAATGATAGAAATTATAGTGATGATTCATTTCAAAACTTTGCATCAAGCTGATATTTTGGTGTCTCAAAAACAGTATTATTGATGTATTTTTATTCGGAAGTGTTTCAGAAGTTTTGGAAGTGTTTCAGAAGCTTCTTCTAAAAACTATAAAATATGTTGCGTACATACTATTAGCAGGAAATACAGTTAAATTAAATATATTTTAAAAAATTGGTTACGATTAATATATGTAGTGACATTTCACTACTTCTGCTAGAGTACTTAGATATCGAATTTATTGACACACGCATGTCACCATTGTGAGTTGGAAATTCAAAAGGCAACTGATTTTGCAAGGTTGGAAATTTCTTGTTATCTGATGCCACACACTTTTATTTGGTCGCTGGAATAGAATTTTTATCTTTAGCAGATGCAATTAATATGAGATAAATTGAGATTATAATTTGACTGCATGAAATTCTGAGAAAAGTGGTGTTAATGACAATGATAAATGGATTTGAGAAGCATGGTACGACCACTTAACACTAAAAATGAAGTGAAAAGCACAGCCATAACAATTGAAAAAAAAATATATTGAACATCATACATTTAAAAACAAAAACAAAATAATTACTTCGTAATACAAGTCGGCAGAATAGCAAAAGAAGATAAGAGTTTTTTATGATAGTTAGTTCCGCTTGTTACATTGGCCCCATATTTTTTGAATATGTGACGGCGTATATTTAACACGTCTTTGTAAGACAATTTGGTAATATTAACTAATCTTGCAGAGTCTTCTTGTAAAAAATCCAAGGTATTGAATATATTATTGTTTTTCAATGTTTTAACAACTGAATCGGTTAGCAAGATGTTACACACTGAATTTAGAAGAGCCATCTCATTTTTTAAACTAGTTTTACATTAAACGAATTGAAACTAGTACATGTCGGATTGGAAATAAAAAAAACAAAAACACTAAATAGTACACAAGAAGTCTTCACATTCCCGCGGTTATATTATAATTATTTGCACTTTTTTTATCTATGGTTATATTTGACAGAAGCTGAGATGTCAACACACGTCAATTTATGTCTTCTATCCATTCCATAGATAAGATCCATTCTATCGATTTATAAGTAGGTAAGTATTCTTAGGTTTTTTTTTAAATAGAGATTCGTACGTGTCACATCAATATTCTTACTATTTTCAAACTAAGCTAAACGCTTTTACTATGAAAATAGGACTAACTTGATGGCCTCCTGGAACGAGGCTCGAATCCCCAACCACTAGATCACTAGATTAGTATCGTAACCACTAGATCACTAGGCGAGTATCGTAACCACTAGACCACAAGCAGGTTACGGGCTAGATAAGCATATTTAAAGTTACGGGTTGTTAAAACTATGCCTAAACGCAATAAGCATCACCTCTCAAATCTAGGATTGTCTGATGAAAATATAATTATAACGTTTTGTTTATTTAGCCTGTAGACAAGAAAATGAAATAATCCAAAATTTATCCAAGTTAATTAAAATGTTGAACTTTTATCTAATGTGGACCCCATTGCATTGGCTAGTTACACCATTTCTTTGAGAACATGAATTTTATATACTACATAATTTTATGTTACACATGTCCTTAAAGTCAGTACATATTTAAGTGGACGTAAAAATTCTAACAATAAAATTTATATATAACATAGAGGTTAAAAGTTATTATATTTTAGAGAGTTTGGGTGCAAAAATGAATTTCCTCATTGGAGGTGGAGCGGCAGCGTGTGCCACGATTTTTAGTAATCCATTCGATGTTGTTAAAACTCGCATGCAACTACAAGGTGAACTGAAGAGTAGTACGGAATTCAAGAAACTCTATCGAAATGTACCTCACGCCTTTTACTTGATTGCCAAAACGGATGGTATAACAGCCCTACAAAAGGGGTTAATTCCCGCTTTGGGCTTTCATATGATATGTAATTGTATAAGGTATTTTACTTGTTTAATTTTTGATCTTTTTACACTTATGTTTTTGGTTATATCAAATTTTTATATCAATAATTTTATACAAAATCGGTTAAAACAATATTGGTGATAACTTTTTTGCGTAACTTTTATGCTCTCATAAATTATAATAATTTTATATAATGTTGTAGATATTTTGATCATTAAGGTTAGGTCTCTATCAAACGGCTGGGGACAACTTGTTAACGAAGAATGAAGAAGGGAAGCCGGACGTGGTAAAATCCATATTTTTTGGAGCTCTATCAGGAATTATTGGCGCTTTCGTAGCTAGCCCATTGTATTTAATAAAAACACGAATCCAATCAAGTGCAAGTAAAGAGATAGCTGTAGGATTTCAGTATCATTATAAAGGAACAATGCACGCATTTGAAGAAATTTATTCAAAGGGTGGAATAAAAGGATTATGGAGAGGATGGGAAACTGCCGTACCAAGAATTGGATTTGGAAGTTCTATCCAATTAGCAACATTTACAAGGTAGAAGTTGATCCAAAATAACTTGCATTATGGTTATGTTCGTTCCTTTACTTAATCAAATTAAATCTAACATGTTTGCAGTTTTGCAGAGAAATTATGACAATTCATGATGTGCCTTTAGACAATCATTTCACTGCAACTCTCATAGCGAGTAAAATCAGCGCTTCAGTACTCGCAATATTTATGTACCCATTTGATGTGATTGCAACCAGAGTCTACAATCAAGGTAATTTAATATGTAGCATAAAATAATGATTTGCTTATTTATTTAAAAAAAATAAGGAAATTATGACGAAAACAGGCATAAGGGAGAAGAAACTGGAGTTATTATTTTTTGTTTACTCCAAAACATGAATAATGAAAAAATATTCTCGAAGTCCAACAGACATATTGTATGAAACAGTATTAGATAAATAGTCCATTGTATAGTATATATTAAATTCCTTTTACAAAAATCAAAAATAATGTGTTTCTGCATAATATTATTATATCTAGAATGTTTCTTGCGCGTTTTTTCTAAAAATTATTCACAATTCACAGATGTTTAAATATTGATACTATTAAGGAGGTGGTCGTATTCATATTTTGAAGCAATCAATTAATTAATCACTTGCACAAGTCCATATGCACATAATATATATTTTTTGTAAGATTAACGTAAAAACTTAACTATGGAAACGTGAACAAAAAAAAATCTTAACGTAAAGGTACCCATTTATTTATTCAAACTCTATTAACATTAGAGCCCCGGGATTCTGATTTTTAATATTAAAAACTATTTATTGGAAATTTATGTGAATACAAAAACCTTAGGAAGTAAACAAGATTGTGTTTAATGTTTCTAAATTTTGAAATTCGAAATATTGTTTTTCTCGATAAAAATATGTTTTCTGCAGTACCTATTTAAGAATGAGTTCCAGTAGAGCGCTTAAAAGAATTCGGAAAATATAATATTTGGAACAAATTCAAATTTGGGCAGCTGATCTGAGAGTTTCATGTATCCACTAGACTATCGATAATCCAAGGTGGTTGAAAAACGGAATAAACAAACACTAATATTTAACTTATTTACCAACCTTTCTATTTAAAATACTAAGCTTTTATAAAACCTCAAATACTAAATATGTACGGTCAAGATTATTCACGCCCCCCAAATAACAATTAAACATTTTTTCTATAAGCAGATATCGCGATAGTAAAAGTGTCTTATGATATCGTTAAAAATTCAAGTGAGTATACTTTTGAATGTGCAGCTTTAACTTAATTAAGCATTTTATTATTTCAGAAGTAAGCGATGATGGAAAAGGCAAAACATACAATGGTATTAGAGATTGTGCTATTAAAATAATTAAAACAGAGGGATTTTTTGCGCTATATAAAGGAGTTGTTCCATATTATTTGAGAGCTGTGCCTCACACCATATTGAGTCTTTTTTTCTTTGATACGTTTATGGAATTATTACATAAAAATATTCCAATAAAAACATAGATAACTAATTATAATTATTGATATGTATAAAGAATAAATTTCAAAAACATAGGAAACTAATTATTATTTTTCATAAAAACTTGTTATTATGTTTATTAAATTTCTGTAGGTACTTGAATTGAAAAATATCGTGGTAAATATTACATTCTGCGTAGTGGCTTAACTAAGCAAAATTGATCCTCAATGCAAAATGGAAAAGGGCCCCCCTTTATACACATGTACTGTAAATAAGATATTAGAATTTAATGTATGTACTACACGGTTTTATCCATTAAATATTAAGAACAAAATTAGTATCTTGTCTCATATAATAATCACAACTTATACGCACTCGTAACTGGAAAAATATTTGATTTTTAGTCCCTAACCCAATATATTAACAGGGCACTACAGGGTTCTCTCGTGTTTCTATACGTGAGAAGTATTTAAAAATAATCTTAGTCGATTAAAAAAAATGATTAGTCTATATTAGCGCTGGTAAAGGTATCACAGAGCGCGGACCTTTTGGGCCTCTAATTAACGTGGGCCCCGATGCACTGCACTAGTGTAGGTACGCAACTGTTTCTATGGCCTTGGACTGGTAATCATTTTGAACAGATTGGCAAAAATGTAGTCAAATAATAAATATTTTATTTTAAACCATTAGAATGTTGAAAGTGATGTCATACGTATGATTTGTTGCATGCATTTTTTATATTGAAATAATAAAAAAAATTACACCAGCATGATTAATTAGGAGTGCACTGGCCAATCGGACATATGTGAAATTAAGTATCAAAGTGTGACATCTCCATTTTTAAACAAAATGAGTTATGAATGTAGTTTTGTAGATTATAAAGTTTCTGCTACGCCAATGAAATCATAATATTATAAATATAAAGCATTTTAAATTGTGAAAAATATTATGATTTCATAAGCTTGACATAAGTTTTACAATCTATAAAACTACATTCATAACTTATTTTGTCTAAAAATGGAGATGTCACACTTTGACATTTAACGTCACATATTGACAAAAAAGTAACAAGAAATGTAAAATATTTTTTTATTGAGAAATGTGTAGTTTATTAAATTGAAAGAAAAAATATTTGTTATGGCCTTTGAAGCCTGAATCTCAATATGTGCGAGCATTGGAATGAATACTATTTGCGCTTTGCTAGCTGGGTCGTAGTGTTTATTTCGGTAGATTAGGCACAACGCAACACAAGTTTTTTAAAGGCTGTCACACCTCGTCGCAACAATTCATTCCAATGGGAGATGTGGCGCGGCGAGCATGTCAATCACAAGGAACTATAAATATGAATTGGTATGTATTTTGCGTGCGCGTGATCTCTGAGATGAGCTGAATAGCTCAGGATTACAGATATGAAATTACAACTTCATAAATGTTTGTCGAAGGGGAGAGTTAAAAAGATTGTATAAATAATAAAAAAAAAACTTTGCTTACCGATAATAGTAATATTTCAGAGATAATTATTTCTAATTTCGCTATATGTTAATGCTATCAGCATTCATAAATTATGAACCATAAAATGAGTTAAATTCTAATCATCGCTAATAACTAGCCTGTTGTCCATCCTAGGACAGTTGTTTAAACTTTAAAAAAAATATGTACATGTTCTAAGACACGATGATTAGATTACATTAGGTAAATTATTGAGCAAACAACATCTTGCATTTGAAACTTATTACTTTTAAATCTTCTTCGCCTCCATTCGTTATTAAATACAGGCCTCCCTTTCCTTGCTTTTTGTCTCTTGAGCTGTGTTTACAATTTTACCAATAACTGATAACATCGGGTATAAGTGGAAACAGGGAGCTGTGAAAAGCGAGAAAAGGTTAGGCCTTTATCCAATGCAAAAACGGCAGAAACAGAATACCGTCTTTATATCTCGTTTTTAGAGGACTCTGGCAATTTTGTCAATAACATTTTGAACCAATGATGAACCAAAGATAAGAAAGTGGTGTTTTTGCCCTCAGCTTCTGTAAGTTTTCCGAGGCGGTCAAACTTTGTTCTTAGGATGTGCTATATTTGTCGCCATTGATAACTATTGCATTCCAGCGAGTCACAGTGTTTGTCTCTCCTCCTGCAGATATTTTTCTTGACAAATTCTGTTAGCCCTCATTGCTAAATTGTTTATAAGTCCTCTTTTCAAAACCTGGTTCTTTCGGGAGTGCGGGGACTTCATCAGCCCCAATACATTTTTGGACCCGGGGTAGTCTATTTTGATTTCAATATATTTCAATCCAATTTCTTTTAAAATTATTTACATTGCAATTTTTTTTTGTATCGAATAATATTTTTATTAATTCTTTTTTTCTTAAAATAATACTGTTTAAAAACACGCGCTAAGACGAAGATAAGGAAATTAAAAATTAAATACCACTATCCACAGTCCACAGATAAGAGATAGATACGCAAATGTCGAACATAGATATATGTCGAGTACGTCACGACTGAAACTAGGTCAAATCCGTCAAACCCGGAAGAACGAAATGTCACGTCTAGGTTATGTGACAGTTTTGTATTTATTTTACTAATTTCATCTCAATGACATCTATTAATGTAAATTATTTAAAAATAAAATACGTTTGTCAATGAGTATGGCTTCTTCACAAGAAAACGAGAGAAATATATGTAAAAATCAACCAATGTGACAAAGTTCAATAATTTAATGCCAATCGGATGTTTTCCATGTTGTGAAGTTTTGGATTAAATCAATTAAAAGGTTTGTGATTTTAAGAAAATATACTGAATTTCACTGTTCACCGATTTGTACATTTGTTTTTGAAAATTGAATTTAAAAACATTGTGAAACCACGTCTACCGCGCGATGTTAAAAATGTAAATAATTATATAAAAATGTAATTATTTTAAAAACTATTCGTTACTGTGTACATATTTAACCATGTTTTTAATGTATTATTAATATATTATCATTTAGTATGTCACATGATTGTGAATAGTTCACACATGGGTATTATGTAATCTAAGGCAAATCAAGGCAAGACGTCAGTCGTGACCTTACACTGGGCCGCGAATAGAACGTTAAACCCTTCTTGTATTATTTCGTTTTCATTTCACCTTTTTTATGAATCAGTACATGCTGGAGATAATATACTACGAGTATGTACGGATTCAGATGAGGTATGAGAGTACAAAGATGACATCTCAAAACTTGGAAAGATACTTTGTTAAAAAAAAAAGTTAAACGGCTCATTCAACACAGATAATTGATGAAACAAGCTGAGATGAGTTAAATAAGGGCTCTTATAGATTTCTGAACAAAATGTTAAGACAAATTTCAACAACCAATCTGCCAAATTACAAAAATTAAAGTTATTTTTTATATAAATAATAAGGTAATAAAAACGGGTTAAAAATTAATAATAGAATTTGTAAAAGTGTGAAGCTCATTGCGAAGTGCAATATCAAAGTAGAATTTGTAAAATATGTCAGAAAATTCACACATGTTTATTTGCTAACAAAGTATTTTATAATCTATGTTTATAGTCTAATCCTAATTAATCATATCTACTTACTAAACAAAGCTATTACCAACACTCACTATCTTTCACTCTAAACAATAGTTTAGTTTTTGTAAGTGACTGCATGATTGTGTGAATAGTTAATCTAGTGCAGTGATAGCAATCTTTTTGGGCTCAACGTGTCAAAAATTTGGAAAATCTAATTTAACTTTGCTGGCGTGTGTGTGTGTCTCCCCCCAAAAAGATTTTTTTTTTACATATTTAATTATATTAAAAAAAACACTTTACATACTCATTTATATATTTTTAATTTAAATTTAACTGGAAAAATATATGGAACGCATAGTATTTGATTTGATGTCAATTAATTAATTGCTTAATTCAATTAATTGTTTTTTTTTTAAAACCCAAAAGAGATACATATGTAATATGTACGTAGTGATAAATTTGAACATTGTTGTCGGGTAGACGTCTGGTGGCGGGACACATGTTCTTTGATAACTCTGATATTAGTGAACGCTGGCGTGTCGTGCAAAACGCTGTGGCGTCTCACCTGTGACAAGCGTGTCATGGTCATGGTGACTGGTCTAGTGACAGCCATTATATTGTGTTAAGTTTACGCAGAATTGCATTAAAATATTTTTCTTTCAGTTCATTGTACGTCAGTCCAATTTAATTATTGAAAAGCTCTACCTATAATTTAAATCAGCTTGAAAAGTTCAGGTATATTAATAAAATAGCTGGGATCAGCTACTTAAAAAATTTGAAGAAGTTTCTTATAATATTTGCACAACCCTGACTTTAAATATGTCATCAGTATTGGATATGCATTATTGTCTCAATATGCAAAACACCGTGTTATGCATGAATGCATATATATTAAGCACGACCAAGATATATTGTTTTACATACTTCAGTATCAAGAATTAATGAGCACTGTACCTCACTTCCTGAGTTACTTAATGGTTTTTTTAATCCTCATTTAATAGTGAATTTAGTTGTGATTTATTGTAAAACTTTTTTTTAATTACATGACATTTTCATTGAAACTCGATAATTTAATTGAATAAATAATTTTACTTTATACTATTAAGTATATCACACTATTATACATGTCTTAAACACTGTAGATTTATGGATGTAAATATTTTTTTATATCGGTACAAGATGTAATGTAAGAATTTAACTAAGAATAAGCTTCCTTTTTGCACAAGTCCCCAAATTTGACTATAATTGGCCTTTAAGTATTTTGTTGAAATTAAAAATATATAGTTTTGTCTCTAATATTTAATAAAACAAGAAAACGTATGTATTTTATTAGTGTTAAAACAGTGCAATATCAAAATGAGTTATTCACAATGGTTGGCTTATTATCAGCTATTCCAAAAAATAGCACAAGTTAAATGAAGAATAAACTGATTGTGTACTTATTATTTTTCTTCTGAAAACTTGTTCTTTTTAAATTCGTAGCATTTACACTAGTAATTTGTATGTTTAACCACTAATAAAGATTATTAATTATATTTTTATGTTCAATATAAATACATGGCTTAATTTGTTTTGACATATTAGCGGTATCTTGGAAAATGGACTACCTAATAGGCGGGCTTGCTGGTGTGGGTGCGGGGATTTTTAGTAATCCGTTTGACGTGATACGAACTCGAATGCAATTGCAAGGTGAATTAAAAGCTCGTGGAAAGCACGCCATCCATTATCGAAACGTGGTTCATGCAACGTACAACATTGTCAAAACTGATGGAATTACCGCTCTTCAAAAAGGCCTTGTGCCAGCTTTGTGGTTTCAACTTCTTGTGAATGGTACAAGGTAAGTTTTTAATGATTTTTTATTTAACACAAAAATTGCAGCTCTAATAAATGATATGATATGATGATACTTAATTTTAAATGGCATAATATGTTATTCTCTCCATTACAGGAATAATTTTAAAATAATCATCTCTCAATTGAAAGCATTTTTAATATTTCATTTGTCAGCTTTGAAAACTGTTCATAGTTGACAGAAAATTGGCAACTGACAGTTTTTTCTTAAAGTTTAGTTAAGGCTATAACTAGTCACATTTTGTAAATGTTATCAGATTGTCCGATTGTTAGATTAGTCTATTTCAATGCCAAAACAAAACATTCTTGAACTGCAGTTTCGTTGTTAAATTAAATGTGCAGTTTTTAAAACTAAAAGGGCCTGATAACTCAACCAAATTACACCATGACACGATAAAATGGATTATTATAAAGTAGGTACCTAACTAACTATGTACTCAATAAATTACAGACAAAGTAAGATGTAGAAAAATACTCAGGATAAAACCAAGAAACTGTCAGAAAATCAGAAAATTTTATTTTTGTTATGATGTAGGATTGTGTATTAACATGATTTTTTTAATACAGTAAGATTTGATTATTGGGGTGGTAGGGGAAAAATTGACCAGGATAAAAAAAAAAATCCCAGATAATCCGGCTTACCACTAAAGTAAACACTGAATCTAAGCATGCTCAATAATTATTTGAGCTTTCATTTAACCAGAAATCCTGGTCAATGACATGTCCGCAATTTTGCCAGTCTAATTTTCTGGTACATGATATTATGTAGTCCAATGAAAAATTATTTTTACACTGTTAACAAAATTTCGATATGTTATTTAAAAAAATAATATTTTTTTATACCCCCGATTAATCCGCAACACAGTTAATGCAACCCTGGATAATCAACAGTCTACTATACTTTTGAGAGTAATCAACGGGAGTATCTAAGTATTTTATTAGTAATAAATTTAAAATAGACAATAATAGTTTAAACATTTTGCTTCAACTATCACCTAATTATAAAATTCAGTTGGCATAATATTTATTAACACCACTATACATATTTTTGACAAGTACGCAGTATGCATTCTTTGCATTTTTCTTGCAAAGTATGCTTAAATGTATGAATAAATGGGTAATAAATAACAAAGATCTAACAGATAGATGGAAGAAATTAAAAAAAAACTTTAGAAACTCACTTTCTCAACTCTTATTCACAAGTCTCTAATTGTAAATTGCATTACCCATTTGGAAGTGAGAGTATAGAACCATAACATAATATATATTGTGGTTGTTTTAATTGGTATAGTACGACAACTAAATAATAACAACAGCACACTGGTACAGTTTCCTCCGAGAGAGACTTATTGAAAGATCAGCAAATAATCAAGTCCAGATTTAGATTTAATAAGTACACGTACACTCACCTAGTTAGACACTTGTATTAAATAAAAATGTTATAATTAGTCAACATCTTGAATATTGAAAATGTTATGTGTATTTCAGACTTGGTATCTATCAGACAGCAGACAATTATGGCTTAATTAGAAATGAAAAAGGTGACAGTGATGTGCTGAGGAGTATATTTTTTGGTGGTCTTTCTGGGGGGGTCGGCGTTATTCTCGGAAGCCCCTTTATGTTAGTTAAAACTCAACTCATGTCTACCTCCCATGTCAGCATAGCCGTTGGTCATCAGCATGGTCATAATAGCAGTTTTAAAGCGCTACAAAAAATATACAATAAACATGGATTGAAAGGTTTATGGAGAGGCTGCACGACCACAATGTTAAGAAACTCTATAGGATCTCCAGCACAAATTGTGACCTTCAGCAGGTATTGCCTAATTGCCACATTTTAATCTTGTAAAGCACCTCATTATTTTTCTGTAGTAATTGTAGTTGGGGTTGGTTGGTTGGTTGGATGGTTTAAAGGTGACACATATTTTTGTTTCAAAATTTGTTCAGTCATTAATTTGATTTGTAAACCAGAGTATTTTTTCATTACCTTACAGTCAAAGAACATTCTAATTATTATTAACGCAGTTGCAAAATGCAATTTTTTCTTATCGGCTGCGTAGGCAGGAGTAGTTTTTTCATTATTATTTTATATTTTTGCTAAAGAAATTATATTATAGGTTATTGACAAATTTCTAAGGCTCGTATATAGTTTAAGATAAAAATAAAAAGATTACATGAATATAAAGGTGTCCAGCGGAAAATTTTCAAGTTTAATATTAAATTTAAAAAAAACTACAATGTTGTCATATTTTATTTATACAAAATGGAGTTTAACAATGCGGATTTTACATTTTATAAACAATATTGTCTAAATGCTGTCCATTTCTCTCAAGACACTCTTGCAATCTGACTCTTAAATTTGTGAACACGTAAGAGCAAAGCGTTGATTCAATGGGAGTAACTTCACGGCGGATATTTTCTTTTAGGGCTTGAATTGTTTGAGGATTGTTGTAGTAGACTCTCGACTTAAGGTATCCCCACAAAAAAGTCATACAGTGTAAGGTCTGGTGACCGAGGTGCCCAGGGTATGTCTCCATACTTGCTAATTAATTTGTTGGGAAAAATTCCCCTCAGTTTCTCCATTGAAACTCTAGCTGTGTGTGGAGTGGCTCCGTCTTGCTGAAATTGTGTTTTGTTGTTTAATCCGGGAAACAGCCGCAGTTGCGGTACCAAAAACTCGTTGATCATTCGGCATTACACATCAGCAGTGACTATCTCTCTCTGGTTAAAAAAATAAGGGCTAATTATCTCTCGAGCAGAAATTGTGTCGTTGCTGCTGGTGTTGATGGTCCCGGAGGAGTATGGTTAACCATTGTTCCTTCTTGTCTAAACTTTTAAACCCAACACCAGATAAGTTGCATGCTCGAATGAATCACCGCACTCTAAATATTTCTCAACCGCGAACACGCGGTGCGTTCCCGACCAGTGACTCGTTACGACTGGCAAATCCGCAAATCACGCGCATCAAACAATACCCCTCCCACTTACCTCACCCTGATGGTTTACGAGCAATTACAATTTAATCTTGAAATTTTTCCACTGGACACTCTTTATTTATATCTGCAAAGATTTTGAGTTATATATATGTATTAATATTAAAAATATATATATATATATACAGTAAAACTCCGTTAATTTGTAACTTACGGGACTGAAATTTGAAAAAAATCCGAATTACGAATATTGAGAATAATTTTTTTGAAGTCAACATTAGAAAGAAATTTAAAAAAACACATCATTTTTGTGTGCGCCACCTCTGTCAACATCATGATTTTCATACCGAAAAACATGACAACTGTATTATATCAACTTTTTATTTGTCAAAATGTTTATCAATTAATTAATTTCTCCTGAATAATAAAATAAAACACAATTAACTAATTTTTCAAAAGTTAATTACAATGGACTTCCACTAGGTTAATCACAAAAATTTTGAAATATTATTTTTAATTTGAAATATTAATTAAAAATCATATTCAGTTTAAAAAATCGTCATATATCATTACGGTAATTTTTTAGTATATTTTAAATCAAGGTAATTTGTATTAACTGGTGGTTCTTTATGTTTTTTTTAACAGATCAAAAGAAATATTAAGGGAAAAAGGATGGTTTTCCGAATATCCACTAACTTTGGTATTTGTTGCCAGTTTGCTCGGTGGTTATGTCAAAGCTGTTGTCATGACCCCGATGGATGTAATAGTTACAAGACTTTATAATCAAGGTTTAATTTCATTATTTTTTCCCCATTCATCATCTGGAAATTAAACTTTGTGTGACGTATTCAATAAACTTATACCGATTGGCTGTTCCAAATTAATTCTTTAACAGCCCAGTGGATTCAATCTGTATCCAACTTTTACCATCCGTACTGTGCCGACAGTCCCCAAAATGAGTTATTTCATCTTGGGTATTGGCATCACAGTATAAGGAAACGTCCTGGGCATTTCAATGGCTATTAAAAGTTTTTATTTGTGTAGATAAACTGCAGAAATGTATTGAGACGTAAACTAAACAATGCTTATTTATTTTATTGCTCTTATATTTTCAATTTGAATGTTTATCCATAAAATCATTAATTTTATACATTATTTTAATATTTTTTTTTTTGCTTGCTTTCTGATATAATTTTTATCCATTTTTTAAGTAAAAGAAAACATATTTTGTCAATAGATTTTGGAATAGGTATCTTAATATCCGTGGGATAAGGCAATTGTAACATTATTTTCGGGAGTATGGCACTGACCAACGGTTGTGAAATATATTTTTGATTTAAGTAATTTTATTTAAAGAGTTCACATACTTTAAAAGAGATGACAATAAAGTATTATTTTTTAGTGTTTGGTAAATTAAATACATTTAATAAGTTTTTAATATCTAATTAAAATGACCAATGAAAAATTTAAAAAAAATTGCATCCAAAGAATTTGGCTTTGCGTTGTATATCTGCAGTTTTTATTCCTGAATTTGTTAATTTGGCCTTAACACAGACATTAATTTGTTATCTGAATGACATACTAGGTATAAAATAATTACAACTGAAATAGTCAAACTCACTCCTTTGTGCACATTTTACTCGCAAAAACTCACTTTCAGTTTTAGTGTCCACATCTCAAGGTTTTTTTTTTTAAATAGCTGCATTGCTTATATTATAAATTATATTCAGTTTATACTTGGTTGTTTCCTTAAATTGTACATTTGAACTCGTAACTGCTGTATTAACTAACCACACCTAAAATTTGTTTTGTTATTTCTGTTCTTCAAAATCTTAAAAAAAAAATTTGCATGAACAATATTATCCTTAGAATGTTTACTCTTTGTTGGTGTTTTCTCTTTGTATCATCCTTAATTACTTTCTCACTTTCTTTCACTGATTGAGCTTATACATAGTATTAGAATGTAAATTTAGCATGTATTGTGCATTCATTACTATTTTTTCATATATATTTTTCATGATTTTTTTCAACAATCTGAGTTGACAGAATTCTCAGAAAATGTAACCCCATAGCACATTTATTATCCCGTCTCTGTCGCATAGTTTAAGGAAGACACAATATAAAGAAGAAAAAGAAAACAGCCTGAGAAAAATACTAACATATACATATGTATATATTTTTAAAATGTTGACTTCAACACAGGGGATTAAATAAGCCGTCACTGATGTTTATATGTATAAATAATAAGATTTAAAAAATTCTTCATATTTTTGAATGTATCAACTGATAATTTTAGTTACATATTTAAAAAGTATTCACGAAGTATAATAATTTCTTAATATTTCGTTCAATTTCCATTAAATTACATAGTACTTTCTGAGTACTTAAAAAATTATTTTGATTAAAGAAATAGACTATTTACTAGATGTGAGGTCTTGCAGAAAATTTTCAAAATATGCTGGAAAATCCGTGGAAGCAGCATGATAAAAATTTTCTTTGAAATATTAAATAAAAAAATTAGGTAGCTATCAATTTTAAACTTTGTGGGGAAAATTCTATATTTATTTAGTTAATATTTTTGGATTTGATCATGCTTATTCTAATTATTACATATCACTAATTGTTTGATTGAGCATGTTTTCTGTTATGAACAAGGCATGCCACTAGTGTGTAACATTAAAAAATTGATCTATTTTTACTATTAAAATGTTAATATTTTTCAGAAGTTGACGCACAAGGCCGAGGGCTTTTTTATAAAGGGCTTGTCGATTGCGCATGGAAAATTTCCAAAACCGAAGGTTTATTGGCATTCTATAAAGGTTTTGGACCATCATTTCTTCGCCAGGGACCACACTCTGTTATGCTTCTCGTGTTTTGGGATGGACTTAAAGATCTTCAAAAGTATTATATCAATTCTAAAACTAATTAACCACTTAAAGGTTCTTAAAAAAGTATTAGTTTAATATTTGAAGTAGAGCTTTTGCAATATCTAACACATAGGTGATGGTTTATATTTTTCATATAATGTTAATTTTGAGCTATTTTCAAAAAAAATGTGATAGTAGTGTAAATGTGATTAAACAATTAATATTTTTAACAATGATTACTTTGACAAATAATAATTATTCTGCATTTGATATTATTAAGGTGTGTTTCCAAAATACACGTGGCTGCCGTGCATTGCATATTTTATGTTATGCCACAATCAAAATTTCACACATAAGTGAAGTTGATTTTAATATAGCTCAATATGTGAAAATAATAGGCATCGGTGTAACATTAACTGGCATTATTAAAATGGTCACTTACACTGCAAGTTCACACATATCAGTCTCTGCTAAACATGTGCTGCCTGAAATTATCTATTGTATGTAAATATATGCATTTGTGCCACTGATCGTTGCATATTACACTGTACATTTTCAGGGTGGCTTCCTGCATAGTGGAAATGCACCTTTACTTATACTTCGATACATGTCCTTATTGTCTGTAACCTATTTATGTAATTCAATAAATATGTACTTTGAAAAGGACTGCTTCGAGTGGTCATTATTTTAATTATTGTAATTGAATTAAAACTGATTTTAACTATTATACATGGTATTAAAAAGAATCTGAATTGTAACCAAGATTTTAATTTCCTTATAATTGTTACTTTCAGTAAACAATATTTTTTCTTCTTCCATGATGTTCCTGATATTTAAATAATTTTCTATGTAAGTAAAATGTTTTTTTCGTCAGTCAGTTCATTAGTGTTCCAAAACATGTTGTTTTTACAAATCTTATCATGTAACCTTAATTGAGGCACTTAGAATCAAAGATAGATATTTGCCACCATAGCCTTTTTTCAGTACTCTTACCATATTACATTAACAATGTTAAGACTAGTGAATATATTTGACTTTTGATACAAAATGCAAACTATGAAAATAATTAATACTAAAATAATCAATTAGATATAAATGTAATGAATAAAGTAATTTTTATTCAGTTTTATTGTTTGTTAAATTAATACATTTATTAAATTATTGAAGTTTTTAACTCACTAAATGGTTACACGGTGTTTGCTTAAACCGAAAAAAGAAGTGAAGTTTAGTTGCCACGGCAGATTTGAGCCGCCACTTCAGCAAATATGATTGGCTGAAATGTAAATGTCCATCTTTGAAACAAAGTTGTTAAGCACATATCTGATTTTAAAGCAAACATCATATTTCATAATTTAAAAAGGCATACTTTTGATGGAAAGCTGTTTAACTATCATATTTGAATCCATATTTCATTTTACCGTCCGTCTTTGATCTTAGGTGCCTCCTTTCTCTTTATTAAAAATTATGAAGATCTTTCTTCTGTGTCAAATTCTGTCCATCAGATGTGTCGAACAGACTGCTGTCATTTATCTACTTTTTAACAATTATTTCTGCACCTGATATTATATAATACATAATATAATTAATATAAATAATTATTTACTGCCCTAAATGATTTATGATTTTTGAGTGATGATGGATAAACACAGTAATATGATGGATAGACACAGTATTATGTAATCTAGGTGAGATAAAGAAGATCAATGAAAGCAAAAAATGTGTGAAATTGATTGACTTCAAATGTACGCTGTAAGAATTATGTGTCAATGTTTTGGATTCCCTATATCAAATAATTTGCCTTTTTACCTTCCAAACTGCAAATAAATTATAAAGTAATAAAATTTAATCATTTAGCGTGGACAGAAAAAGGCATCAGGATTTAAAAAATATTTTCTATTGAATAATTATTTGATTGAACTTCTTAAATCTGCATCGTCCCACATAGGTGGTTAGAGTTAACCCTATACTCGACTGCGCTCTTAGATCAGTGATCTTCAACATATGGGAGTGATTCGGTTGTCACATATCAATACTTGTATTCACAGTCTTCTGAAATTGATTCAATCCCAGCAATAATATGTAATTTTAAAAATTATAACAAGTTTATGATCTTTCTTTTTTCTTTCAATCTTTTTGTACAAAAGTACTCTTCCTCTGTAGTTTTGAATTAAAAATATTGTTTAAAGTATCAAAAGCGTTTTCATTGTGTAACTCAAAAAAAAATTATTTTATTCTTGTGAAATTCTCCTATTACATACTCCCGAATGACTATCACACCTGAAATATATATTTGTTAAAAGTCAGCCGTTGCAACATCTGCCACACATAAGATTTCTTTGGTGCCATAGCCGTACCAAAATCCTGCACCTGTTTAAAAATTCTGAAATTATTTCACATTACATATTTACAAATGCACATGTTTATTTAGATACTTGGCCAGATGCATAAGAAAGATTACAAATAATTGTCAGTAGCCATTTACACAAATACTACACTTTTGGTTGAATTTTTATAACATTTGGGAAAAAATTTATCACCCTTATGTACTAAATAATATTTTATAACATGTATGTCATAATGTCTTAACATATTGGATGTTTATTTTTTTTAGTAGTCTTATTTTTAAAATCCCACGTTGATAAATATTTTTACTTAAAAATAATCAAATGTTCCTATGTTATGCTTCATTTAATGTAATCCCCGTTACTAATATGGCTTAAAAAGTTCATACTATTAAATTCATACAGTATACAAAACAATGACTTTTTTTTGTCCTTTTATATTCATTATTTCGTAAAAACTATGTTTGTCCTTACTCTTTTAAAGTAACCATTTTCTACTAGTAATTATGTGAAAGCAAGTAAAATTATTATATTCAATATTTTTTTACTATCTTGGAAACTAACCATAATGTGGGCCAAACAATAAATAAATATTACTTGTTTTAGACTTGATTTGTAAAATTACTTACAAGTTTTCTGCTTGGACATTTTTTTATGTTACTTAGTAAATGTGTTCAAATTTCAATATTTGCAAGTTGCCAAATGTGGTATTATTAGAGCAATATAATATTTATGGTGGAAGAAATATGTATATTACGTGTGTGTGTGAGCTGTTTATTTGTTAAGTTTTTAAATGGTATGAAATTCATTGATGGAAGTTCCACTGTAGTTCAAATTAGTTTTTCATAATTTCGTTTGTGTTTGTAGATGTATAAAATATTTAATTATTACTAAAAACAAATGTACAATAATGTAATTACAAATAAAAATGATGTACTGTCAGTATTTTGAATCATTAATGGACAGCTAGAACTAATTTACAGATCGTGTCCTTTAAATTGTATGAAATTTTAAAGCTTCTCTGATATTAGTATTTATCTTCTGTTTGATTTAATTTAAAATTTAATTTGGTAACTTGCTTAAGTTTAAGGTTAATCTTTGATGAGAACATTAAATGGTCTTATAACAAGTGCGCAATAATAAGTACATATTATTGCGCACATTTTTTTAAAAATCAGTCCAAATTAATTTTATATCAAAGTCTGTTTTAACTCAATTTCTGTCATTAAGAATTTAAATTAAAAAAATCTATTTTTTATAGGTTACGATTGCGCTGTTGGAGAAATAATCTTCATTATTTATGTAGCTGAGTCTCAGGAATACATTTTAACAAGAATTTACTTAGTACATAGTATTACAAAAATATAATTTTCTATACTTTAATATTCAGTAACTAAGTTTATTGTACAGGACATATTTTACAAGCACTATTTTAATTGCGTGTTAAATTTTCCGTGTAGTTAAAAGCAAATTATCACATAGATGACAATGAAATGATTTTAATTTGATCATAAATTTATTATATAGAGCTAGCAGTGTGAAAGCTTATTTAAACATTGCTAACAATCTTATCTTATTATATAGCATATCACAAATCACAAGTGACAAAAGTTGCACTGCTTAAGACATATGTAGGGGGTCAAAGAAATACTAATACGACTGACATAAATCTAAGTGCCTATGCAATAAGAGCATTATGCCAAAGTCATTATTTCTATGTTCATTGATTTATTATTTTAAATATTATTTAAATAAAAAGTATTATCATACATACTCTGCAAATGCATGATTTTAATACAAATAACTTATGATTGTGACTATAATCTGAATACAAATATATCACACCAAAGCACAATACATTCATTTCTGTGCAAATAAATTGCTACGGAGGACAAATTAAAAAAATATAATTTTATGTCATTATAATTTTTTTTTTTTTTTGTCAATAACTTTCAAATACTGTATGTAGTGTACATAATAGGAATCCAATAGATAAGGCATCTATATTGTTATTTAGGAGATTGTTTTAATCATAGATGTTGGTAAATTTGAGCTTGGAAAAATACATACATGTCCCCACCATTATTTTATTTTTGTCTCATAGAAGTAAGCACTAAAATTTTATAGTGTGTCAGTTTGTAGCATGTCAATAATGCTCGAGTGTTTGATATTAGAAGAGCAATTTTTATTTGTTAATAGCTGTTATAAAATTGATAAATGTCACACATTTTGCTTCATAAATTTAATTGATCTGATCAGTTAAAATATAATTTATTCCTTATAGTTCCTGGATGGATTTATAACATGTCCTTGGTTATACAAATACATATCATAATAAAATTTAACTGTCAAACATTGAATTTGTATTTATAAGTGCTTGATTGAAAATTTGTACTTCTGTTAAAATAAAAAGAATTTATTTATTGTTTAAACTGCATTTTTTTTTACCTCTTAAATTTTATGCACAAACCATTGTTTTAGAAAAAGTTTCATATACATATGTGTGAGTTATTTGATATGCCAATTTGGTAACACAATTTGCAAGTGTCGAAATAGCTTTCAACAGTTTTCACAGGTTGAGTATAATGTTAGAAATGAAGATTCTTGGTCATCCTGCGTCTGTTGGTCCCGAGAAGGACAATTGTTGTCCCTACATCTCAAGTAAATCTCATTACCCATCTTTAGGGGATGCCTTATCAGTAAAATGATCGTGTAACACGTTTTTTCAGACCAACAGTTCAGCGCTTAGTGAAATCATTAATCTTTACTTTGTGTTATTAGGATGTTTACTACCTAATGTTTGGCTTCTGCTAATTCTGTGAGGTAAAATATTACTATTGTTATATGTTTGTGTGATAAGTGTCGGGTTTGGAGAAGTTTTTATTAACGGGTTTCCAATATTGTTGTCAGTGGGTCGGGTAATTTGTCTGTCTTCTAATGCGAGGCCTGTATGATAAATGCCTGTGTTTATTTTATTTATTTATTTGTAACTATATAATATAATGTAAAAATCTGTTTGGACTGTGTTAGGGAAGGAAACACATTTTAATTATTTAAAAAATATATTTCTCACTATAGTCTCCTTCCAGCTCCATACATTTAGTCCAGCAATATTCTAACTTTTTTAAGCCATCCAAAAAATATAATTTGTCAGATTTAGCAAAATAGGCCTCTGTTTCGGCGATGACTTCCTCGTTTGACGTGAACCACTTTCCATCAAGCCATTTTTTCATGTTTGGAAACAAAAATAAATCGCATGGGGACAAATATGGACAATGGGGTGGATGAGATAGCAATTCGTACTATAATAGAATCAGATTTGCTGTGGCGATTGCGGACATGTAAGCTGGTGTGTTGTCATGGTGAAACAGCACTTTTTTTTGCCAAGTGGGCCCGTTTTCTCATCAATTCAGTGTCAAATCGGCCCAATAAATCAGCATAGTACTTACTGCCCCATGATTGTCCTTCTCTTCTCCAAATAATCGGTGAAGATGATGCCTCACAAATCCCAAAGAACGGTGGCCTTTTCGGCCGATAGAACCGTTTTCGCCTTTGGGGTAGGTTTTCGAGGTGAAATCCACTGTTTTGACTTCTTTCATTTCTGGCATGTAATGATGGATCAATGTTTCGTCAACAGTCACGAAACGCTGCAGGAACTTTTTTGGATTGCGCTTAAACATGATCAAATAATGCTTCGAAGTTGTCAGGCGACTCTGTTTTTGTTCCATTGTGAGTAAACGCGGCACCTATCTCGCCGATAGCTTTCTCGTGCCCAATTTTTTATGTAGGATATTTTGTACGCTTTCAATTGAGATGTATACAATGTCAACAATCTTCCTGACATTCACCCGGTAGTCTGCTATGACAAATATCACGGATTTTATTGACCATATGTAGGATATCCTCCATAGTCACCTCAGTCAGACGGCCTGGGTGCTCTTCATCAAAAATGAATGTTTGGCCACGCTTGAATTCATTAAACAAATATCTGATAGTAATCAACGAATTAATCACCTTATAAATGGAATGCAACTTTACTTTGATTTCCTCACACGTCTTTCCATCTAAAAAAGGAATTGAATCACTGACCGATATTGCTCTTTTTACATGGTTGTGAACAAACACAAAGTTGCCTGCTTTCAACAGCTATCAAAACAAAACTATTTGAAAGATGACGTTAAACAATGGTATACTGATTTTGCATCAATGGCATCATCATTACTTAAACACGGGTACTTATCATACAGCCCTCGTATATTAAGTCTGATACTGTCGTCTCTATTATTTAATCGTAATGGGTAATGAGATTTACCCGAAACGTTGGGACTACAATGATCCTTCTCAGAATATATATACAGCAGACTTCCGATTATCCGGGATCGGATTTAATGGCATGTTTCGAATTTCATATTATTGAAAAAGTATTTTTTAAAACAAAAAATGTTCCACATTGTTCATAATGGCCGAACACGTGTCTAGAATTAAACACACTAGCTGTCGTCGTGTCTGAATTGTGATTTCTCGAGACATTTTTATTATTTAAAACATATATGAGATAATAAATATATTAAAAAATAATGTCTTTAAAACACACCCAATGTAGGTAAAATCCTCTTATGAATATTATGAATTTCCTTTGCTGTTGTTCCATCCAGAAAAATATTGAATCACACCACGAATTCCAATTTTATTAATTTTTCACTGCTACTCAAAACACTTCTGTTTAAACTACTGTCGAACAACGAATTACTGTCAGAATGACTTGAGACCATAGATTATTTATTCATAAGAAGGAAACTTTATGACTACATATACAGATGACGTTAGCGCCATCTATTAATATGCAAATCAAGTTACTTATCAAACCACCCTCGTATATACACAGTGAGCTTAAGATTATTTTATTGTCTAACAATTATAAACATATTTACATAAATATTTTTGTTTTCAAAATTAATATGCACTTATAAGTTTTCTAATTTTTTTAAAAATAAAATATCTGAAGAAATGACTATTTAAAAATAGCTCTGGAAATTATGGTAATGAAAAATATATTATACTTTGGGATTAGTGTTAATGATTACGAGGATCAGGCATACTATAATAATATACAAATTTTTCTTATCATGCATCATTATATATGTTTTAATTAGACTACTATATTCAATTTTAATAAATTAAATATGTAAAAAATCTTGAAAATTTTATTTCATTCTTAATTTGACCATTTTGCCTACTTGTATTAGTTTTTTTTTTACAGGAAATTACTTCCCTCTGAAAGAAATTTAGCGTAAAATGGATTTCGCAATTGGAGGAGTTGCTGCCATGTGTGCATGTGTTTTCACAAATCCATTGGAAGTTGTGAAGACTAGAATGCAGCTACAGGGTGAGCTGGAAGTGCGTGGGAAATACGCTGTCCATTATCGTAATGTTCCACACGCTCTCTGGGCTATAGCTCGTTCAGATGGTATCCTGGCACTACAGAATGGTCTCATACCTGCGTTATGGTTTCAACTGTTCCTCAATGGTTTTCGGTAAGAATTATAAGTTATATTTGTCATTGTTTGTATGAAATTTATAACACATTCACTGTGATTGACATTTATAACATTTTTAATTATGCCGTTTTACTCACGTTACTAAGATTATTTAGATTCTTTGACAACTTTACACAAGACATACAGATATAGAACAACAGCAATATATTCATAGGCAACTGCAGTCAGTTTATTTTTCTGCTGTGTGTATTAAATAATCTAACCTAACTTAATGTAACCTATTTTAAAGGAATATGAGATAACTTATCTCTCTAATATTATATTATGCAGTTGTGTAGTTGCCTTGTGTGTATTTTCCGTGTCCTGTGTGCAGTTACCTGGTCACTGATTATTTAAAATAAAATAAAATCTATATATATATTAATTTTTTTCCGTAGAAAGCACTTTGTGGTTTGACATATTATATTAAGTAAAATAAAATCTGTTAGGGTCTAACAACTATACGTTTGCAAAATATATAAGTAGTTCTGAACAAAAGAGAGGACGATAGATAGAAAATTAGGACACAATTAAAACTGTCTTATTACAAGTAAAATAGCAGATCTCAAGTTTGTCGATTATTTGGAAATTTTTAGATTGGGCACATATCAAATAGCTGACAACTGTGGCTTGATAAGAAAATCATCTGGCGAAACATCAGTCCTTCCGAGTCTGTTTTTCGGTGCCTTGGGTGGTAGCCTCGGAGCTGCATCTGGTAGTCCATTTTATTTGATCAAAACACAGATGCAAGCGCAAGCTGCCACTGAGATTGCAGTTGGATACCAACACAAGCACACTGGCATGATTAAGGCTCTAGTTAAAATATTTCAAAGCGATGGTATTAAAGGTGAGATAAATAAATTAAAAATATTTGCTACGTATATATTATATAGCGTTTTGATATGTTGACTGCCAGTCATGTCCACGGACATTATTATGTTGTCTTGCCAGGTGCCGCCAACACCCGAGGGAGGTCCATTTACATACATGCTTATTCGCATCAGTATATTGCTGGCCTCCGCGATCTGTGGATGTGTACTTGAGCAATAATAGTTGATTTTATCTGTATATCTTTCTTATTTAGATATTTAATTTGTATTCAAATATCACAGAACTTTGTTCTGAGAAAACTGCAACTTTACAATAATAATGTGTTCCTTAAAAAATACTATTTATTAATGTTCTAGAAAATAACCGGCAGTCAATGGGTTATGGGCGGGTTGAAATATAGTAGAATCTCCATTATCCGGGCTAATTGGGGATTTAACATGGTTCGGAATGAAAAAATCTATAGAATACTTTTTATTGAAATATAACTCCACGTACCTAAGTTCCATGTTTGTACATAATATATAATTTCAAAAATACCTTATTATACCTTCAAAAAATTATAGATTTTTGTTTAAAATTAGCTGTCCTTTTCGAAGCTGCCATATCACACATATTTTAAAGACACTTGTGTTGTCTTGAGTCAAATTCTTCCTGTCTCTCAAACTATCTTACAGCAACATCTAAGCACTGAAATGCTTCAGAATATTAGGACCGATATCTCCCCCTCAGCAATTTCCTCCTTGTCTTATTGGTCTCGTTCTTCTGAGGGTAAGTCAGAAACTGCCTGTTATCTTCTTCATCACATTCACTGCATATTAAAATTGGACCCATAAAATATTGTTACACCTTGTATATTTTTGCTAGCGAGCTATCATAAGAAAATGTCTATGATTTTTGTGGGCTATTGATTCTGATAAAAAATTATCAATCACATGCATTACTCATGTCATAATTTTATAAAACCTATGTAAGGAATTAAAATTTTTAGTTGTAATTTTGACTACACCTAATTTGAATTAATTTATTAATTACTTGAGTGATGAAAAATATGTATTTTTTATGTAATAAAGATGTATTTTACCAAGGTATGACCATTATCTAGTAGTCAGACTTCTTCTCAACTGTTTCCTATTATTTTTTATTTATTAATTTTCAGGTTTGTATAGAGGTGTTGTGTCGTCAATTCCTCGGGCAGCTGTTGGATCAGCATCCCAAATGGCATCCTTTACTCGATGCAAGGAATATCTTACAGAAAATCAAGTTTTTCCTAATTCACCTCTTCTCACAACATTTGCTGCAGCAAACTTGGGAGGAATTGTCATGACATTATGCATGACTCCGTTTGATGTTGTAGCCACGAGATTGTACAATCAAGGTGAAGGTTTTTGAAAATGTTACTTCACAAAAGTCACATAACATCCTTAATTGGATAAAAAGTGATAAAATTATTATTGCTAGTAATTAACAGATGATAACTTTTCTGTAATTAATTAAAACAATAAAATCTACATTTTTACGAACACAACTTGAATTTGTTTGCAAGTCAAATAAAATTAGCCTAGTCATCCAGCATTTACTGTAACAATCACCACTGTTCTTGCGCTTAACATCCGGCATCGTGCTGGGGTTAAAATAATATACACAATAATTAAACAAAACTTGACGTAATACATACTCGCTTAGTAATCTAGTAGTCGGGGGTTCGAGCCTCGTTCCAGAAGGCCATCAAGTTAGTCCTATTTTCATAGCACAAGTGTTTAGCTTAGTTTGAAAATGTTCAAGTGACACTTGTTCCGTGTACGCATCTCTATCTAAAAAAATAAATGTAGCTGTGCTCTTAAGCACACTTGTTAAAGAAGACTGGACGTGACTACTGTAAACATTACTGAAAGCATGGATCCTGCATGCAGAGACACGAATTCCAGTACAGTTTAGAATTTTGCACTTATTTAAATAATTGAACATGAACTTTCGTATTTTGAAAGTTCGCATGTAGAGGACTTACTGTACAATGTTTTTTTTATAAGGTGTACATAAAAAAGATCACAATCCTTTTTATGCATGCTAGTTGTATTATTAAGAGTCCTAGTTAATTATTTTTTACATTAATTAAACTAAATTGGTAAGTAATAATATAAAATAAAATAATACTAAGAAGATTTTATTTAATTATCATCATCTATTTATAAAATAGTTTTTATTTTGTCATTTTAATTTGAAAAAAATAAAAAAATGTATAGTTCATATTATATACAATAATTCCCGGGTTTTCATAACCATTAAAAATTTTCTTGCCTACCAAAAAACTAACATACTACCAACTAACTTAATTTAGCCTATTCTGAAAATAATAATGGTCAAAGACATGATTGTTACCGAAATACTAAAAAATATACTGAGGATGTAGATGTTACATTTATGTGATATTTATATTTGAATGTTTCGAAACAAACCATTATTTGTCAAATCCAATATTTTTCTTGTTATATTGGCAAGATTAGTTTCATTAATGTTAAATCTGAGTGTACGATTAAGAAAACGTTCAATGTTATATAATAGTAATCAAAACATGATTATTATGATACCGCTAATGTTTTGCGGTGGTATTTGAGAACAGGTGTGTTTTATCAATTTTAAATTATAGTGTATTTTTTCTATTTCAGGTACTGATTCAAAGGGTGTTGGGCTATTATATAAAGGTGTCATAGACTGTTTTGTCAAAATGGCCAAAACTGAGGGATTTTTAGGATTCTACAAAGGCATCGGTCCATCTTACCTCCGACTCGGACCTCATACAGTTCTAGTTCTAGTATTTTGGGACCAACTAAAGTTGTTGAGAATTCAATTAACAAATTAAACTTGTATTGGATCATTTTTGTTACCAAAGTTGTGCAATAATTAGCATTCCTAAACTGCTGTTTCCTTATTATAGTTTTATTTTGTATTGTAGATGTACAATTTATAAAAATATTTATTTATTTAGTTGGCATTGAAACATTCACGTGTACAATGAATTTGCAATAAAGGTTTCGCGATTAGATCTAAATGAGTACTAAATACAAAGTAAAAAAAACTCATTTTGAAATTATATTATGTACAAACATACTTGTTAATTATAGGCCACTTGTGTAGGTGTTATTTTTTTGTATTTTGTATTTTTTACTTTCATTATTACTTTTACTCTTGGCTACTTACTGGCAAGGCTTGAATAGAAGCGTACAATAATTATTATACATAAAAAAGTATATATTGTTATATAATTAATAAGTTCTAAGGCTTAAAAAAATTATTATATTTTGATTTTAATAATTATAATTAGTGTTATGATTTTGAATATTTTGTAGTATTATTATCAATTTTATTCCTATTGGCAGGGTAAAAAATATCAAATCAAATATAGTTTGTTATGTAAATAATTGATTATCATTGTTTAGTTTAGTTTAGTTTAGTGACAAAAATATAATTTTATATGTGAAAACAGCCTATTTCTTATATATTTATCAAGGATATGTTAATTTTGAAATATAAATTAAATTTAAGATAAATTGGGTTCTGAGGTTGTGAGCTATACAAAAAATCAATAATTTTAAAATTTAAGACTAAAACATCTTTAAAAAGACCACATTAACCAGGATGGCAAGAAAATAATGAATAATTGGGCACTGAATGTGGACATTAAAAACTGCATTTGCAATTTTGCCAATTTAATTGGCGACAATGATTTTTTTTAGTGTTGAAGGGGGGATAAAAATATCATTGTAATGCAAATGTTTAGTTTGCCTTGCAGTGTTGTTCGTAAATTTGAATTTTGAAAACCCTTAGTAAGTGAATGCTTTTTTTTAATAACTTTAATAAATAATTTGTGTTGTCATGTAACAAGTGTGTACTTCTCTATTAACCCTTAAATGATTTTTTCCCTATTGTTCAGAATAACGGAGACTAGTGTCTGGTGCATCTATTACATATATATTTTTTGTACAAAGTAAACTTTCTATTGGGACAACTTATTGTTATTTTAATAAAACCACTTTATATAACTGTTTATTAAAATCCTCAGAATATCTATAAACTATACTCTCTCTAAAACGCTAGTAACCTTTATAATGTTGTTAGCGAAGACACAAACCTCTCCGTCGCTCTATTGAAATTTTCAAAAGGAGACTCTTAAATAATTGCTGTCATTCGGCTTGTATCAACAGAACAGTAGCGATACGCATCTACATAATTTACAACATAAATAAATGTTTAACCTGTTGGGTTTAATCTTTATTTGATACTGACAGGTTTCAGCATGACCACTCTTTCGCAGATTCTAGTTTTATTATTCCCTGTTATATGAATAGTCTGAAACCAGTTAGCATCAACTATCGATTCTGCTTAATTGGGCCGCCGGTTAATTGGGGCGGTCGCCTATTTGGGCCAAATCTCAAGGAACGGAAATCGTACAATCAAACCGAGGAACTAACAGTAATTTACATTATTTAATTAGGGCAGTAAATTTAAGATCACATTACATATTACATTTTTTGGGAAATTTTATTCCTTGCGTGTGCAATGAATGTGTAAATTTCTGACCCTTTCCATAATGTCGAGAAATGATTTTGCTCAAATAAAATTGCTTTGTTGGATACAATTAAAAGCCAGCCATTTAATACAAGACAACATCGGTTCTATGAGATTTTGGGCGATTGGCTCTATTTGATTGTTATTTTTTTAATAGTGGTTTGTCAACTAATTTTTCTATAATGAAATCTTTAATTTTGCTTAAAACACGGGGAAAACAAAAAAAAAACAGTACATAATATAAATTGATTTATTTATAATCGTGTCAAAAATGCAGCCACAATAAGTAGGAACTTTAGGTATGAAATCATATTAACAAATGAAAAAAAACTTAATCTACATTTTTATTTGCACTTGTTTTGCTTATGATCAAAAATCTAATTATCCTATTAATGGCGGTTATATCTCAATGTCGTCGAAAAATTTTTTGAAGAAAAATATCATATTTACAAAATGTTCCCAGAGCTCGCAAAAATTGTTTAAATATTTTATGAATTCAATTTTACAAAAATTAAAAGTGCAGTCAAAACGTTGTCATATTTACTGTTATAAGATTGTAATATTGTATAGTATATTATTCCAAATATTATGCTGTTTTGTCTAAATTGATAATTGCATCAATTTAAACAAACACAATTGTCATTTTGTTAATTCCAAATTAGATTAATATTTTCATGTTTTTTTCCACATATTATGGGTATATTTGTTCACTGGTGCCGGAAATAGGCAATTTTGTAGTTTTTTTTATAAAAATATTATACAATTGAGATTTTTTTCTAACACTAAATTATCAATTAAATTTATCGCTGTCAGTACCTACTTGATAATAATGGTAAAAAATAAAAATAAAAAATGTAAATAATATGTACAATGTTCGTGTCCTGCCATCATTACCCGTATAAAATCACAAAATATTGTAAATTGCTAATTGTAATCCTATTTTTTGTTTCATTCAATCAATCAAGGTCGTTCGTGAGTAGGTTTATTTGCTGTCAGATAGCAATTAAGTTAATATCTTCATTTTGTCAATACACATATATACCTATATTAATAATACTTATATATCTAATCAATAGCTAATTTGAATAGTAAAAAAAATGTTTGGTTAACGCTTCATGTTTATACAATATTTTATTAACATAATAATGCAACAGTCTTAATTTTCTCCGATAAGGGCGCGGATAGTGAAAGAACTACCCTTGGGTTGGTCCCTGGGGCGGCAGGCTACGGTGGGCGGCGACTGTTGGACCAGCGGCGATTGTGGAGGGAGTGGGGAGGGCTGATGCCACAAGTGAGGTACCGAGGGAGGGTGCGCCGCGAAGCTCAGAGGAGCGGGAGGCATCCAGAGAGGATTGCTATACATCAAGTAGTGCGCCCACTCGGCCAGCTGAATGTATCTCATGTCGCCAAATTGCTGATGTAATGGCACCGAGTCTTCGAATCGTGAACTCACGCTGAAATGACAAGACGACTCGCTCGAGGCAGATGGAGATCTGAGGGGCGATCTGATCGATGATCTGACCGATGACGCTTCGGTGAATTGAGACTCGTCGTACATTAATCTCGACACTCTTGATTCGTCAGCCACGCGTGTGCGGGCCAGGTCCAAAGCTGGAGAATTTTCCCCGACTCTAGGAGACTCAGATTTACGGGATGCGGTTGATGATGCAGCTGGTGAATATGTCTGCGTTATTTCACAGGACTCGCTGGTGGTCTCGTTCGAACAGTCAGATAACACGATTTTAGGTGATGATGGTCCTTCAGAACAGTTTTCCGCATTCGGAGAAGGAGACCGCATCTTCCTCTTGCATTTTCCTTGCCCGCACTTCCTGAAGCCCTTTGCGAAAGGATTATTATTGATTTTCAGTTGGGTTATTTCTTCATTCTGTGAACAATGTAAAATCAATATATTAAAAAAAACATTTTTTTACCAATGTTCCGCCATAAATTTAAACAAAAACAAATATATTAATTGTATTCTATTATGTATATATTAAGTACATATGTAAATCTGATTACAAAATTAAGAATATTATACAGCGGCAAATACATATTACACTTCTCCCTTTTTTTTAAAAAAACTGTCGACTAAAATATGAAAAAAATATTTCCGCCTTAAAAATGAAGGAAGAGAGTATCGCATTTCATTCATGGCGCGACGTCTGCTAAGCAGACAGACAACAGTAGAGACAAAGAGAGGGGCAATTAAAAATAAAACGGAACGCTTTCAGGTTTTCTGGGGGCTTGTAAGTGTTTTCGCCTAAAACAAGTGTGTCATTTTTTGCGTGCAGAGCCCAAATATGCGTGGGCCGGCGCCGCGGCGAGCTGTCGCCGGCGCTGCCAGAGGTTGTAAAGGCGGGGGATGAATGAATTTGTTTGTGTCGTCAGGACCATAAATTAATATAGTGTGGAGAAGAATTAAAGTATTACAATATATGCATACACAACAGTTAAATACATTTTAAAGAATGCACTTTCAAATTGTAATTATAATTTATAGCGCGTAAATATTGCCAAAAGATGATGTCAAATAAGGTAAAATAGCATGTTTTTAAATAATCTTAATCTTATATAAGAAATAACTTGAGTAGTAAACAGTCTGTAATGATTTAATATAAAAACCCTGGATTGATTTTAAACACGTATATATAACTTTTGTAAACAAACATCTAGAAATAGTATCCGCTAATCCGTCAGGACGTATTCATTAAAATTATAAATTCAGTTCAAATCTAGGGTAGATGCAAATAGTGAATCCAATTCCGAACCACAATTGTAATCCCGGGATTTCGGGATTCGATTTTGATGATTCCAGGTTTAGTCAACAAAAATAAAAAGGCTAGATTTATAAATAATTATTTGAATGCGAAACAATTTTATTATTATGAAAAATACGATCGAAGTAATGGGATAGCTTCGATCTAATATTGTACTCGATCTCTTTAAGGCGTGAGGGTGTGCGCACACACACACGATTCGGTATCATAGTGCACACAAAAATATAGCGCGCACACAAAACTTAACAAAACTTATTTATGGTGCCTTCTATCGAAGGTTGGTGACCTGTACAAGATCACCAACATTTTGTAAATTAAACCACTTTCTGAGGTTAAGATAATTACTTTCTCCCCACACTTCTGCTGTCTTCTATCTTCCGCCGTACAATGAGTTGTAAAATATATTTTTCATTGCGGAGAATGTGTCCGAAGTGTACAACTTTCCTTGATAGTTGTTATTAGTTATTTTGACTTACTTATGCGTCTTAATACATCTTCATTAGTAATGTGGTCAACCCAGGCGCAATCAGTAGCCTTATACTGGTATGAAAATGTTTTTCTTATATTCTCCCCCAGCCTACAAAAAATAGCATTGGTTCTTAAAATTGCACTAAAGATTTTTTGCGCTCGCCGTGATCCAAAATTAGAAGGAGCATTGATTGTACCCCGATATTAATCCTGAAAATATCTGGATTAATTCGTAAGACGTATTAATCCCACATTAACTATATACGTATTAAGACGTATTAATTTCACATTAACTAATTTCAGACTAACTAATAAATACTGTAATCTAGACTGAGATTAGATTCCCTAAACATAATGAGTTTCAATTAGCACGTTAAAACTCTCAACGGTTCAAAATTTTGTTGAAGGAGAAAATAACAATATATTGATAATAAAACTGACCAGTAGAGTGAAATAATTTTTAATGCACGCGAAGCATCAAGCGTGCCGATGAATGACGTGGCGTTTCAGTTTTTACAATTTTGATATATAGTATTAGCCCGAATATAACGCGACCTAAATATTTGGAGCAGGAATGAAAGGAAAAATTCAAATATGAAACAAAAATTAATTAGGTAAATTGTATTATAAAAAATGTGTTTTTTTATTTATTCAGACATGCTTGAATTATCATCAGTGTCGCTTGAATGATTACTGTTCGACGCATCGTTGATGGCATCTTCCTCGGATCTCACCAACGCAACCAACACACGCGTAAACTGTGCTTGCGTTAGGCGAAAAGGCTCGCCTGTGTGACACGGCTTAATCCCCGAAAATAACGCCAATGTTTATTTAGAAAAATATTTTAAGTAAAAAAATATCGTGTTGTATTCGGGCTAATACGGCAATTTAAATAATAATCTATTTTTACAATTTTTTAACACGACATCATGAATCGGAAAATTAAAATTACTTTTTTTTAAAAAAAATCTGTGATATTCATCGTAAGCGAGACTGCCTCATTGTTGAGATTTGCGATGTTAATTGATAATGTTGATACTCGATTTGGGGAACAATATATCAAAAATATGTACAACATAAAAATAGTACTTTTTAAATATTTTTTTATTGTGTTGGAATATAATATTTTTCCATGTGTTCAGCATCCCTGCCTGAGACTGTGCGAGAAGCGGACGAGAGGAAAGGCCGCCCTGACTATAATATTACAGATCATCTCATGCGAAAAATTTACTCCTGTGTAACGTCTAACGCGCCGACCGGGATTATCCCCGGGATAATAACGGAGACGCTTTGTGTTTCCTCGCATCCTCGAGAGATGTTAAAGAAATCACCAGCGGAATAATTTATTCGGTGTCCTTTGAGCGAGCCGGCCATGGGAACTGATCTAGTACCATCAGCTTGAGTGTTTTTTTGGCAACTCACGGGTGCAAATTGTCTTCTGTCGTGAGGATTGTATACATCGGCGGTGTTTCTAAAAGATTTTTTTGTCACTATGAATCGTACACCCTAGTTTGATAAATAGATTTTCGATTGAAGGTGATTTATAGGTAAGAAATCAAAGCAGAAAAATTAATACTATTAATAATAATTAGACAATATTTAAGATATTACCTGATAGGCCGTCACTGCGATGAATTCAGTCTCCGGGAAAGTAAAGCATTTTTCAGCTGGCCATCCGCCGCCTACCCGCATCACGCGGATTCTGGGCTGGTACTTGCACATAGATGTCAGGACGATCTAAAAAAAGGAAAAATAATAATTAATGCTGGTACCTACCTACCTAATGTTTTATCACGAAGCATCACCTCTCATTATAAGTTTGAAAATAGAAAATAAATCATAAACCATGGAAAAAATGCATAATGTAACCTACTAATAATATACTGTAAATAACTTTGTAGTACATACTATCTACATTTTAACCTGTAAACACGGAATAATTGAAAAAAAACAATATACCTACCTATGCACTTATTTCGGTTTTTAATTTTTTTAAAGATGTGAGAGAGTATTAAGAATAAAAGAAGCGTGCATTCCACGTGGCTGACGTCAGTTAATCCTGAAGTGAAGTCACTAGAAGTAAAGGTGTTTTGCACTATTGTCTATTGTTCTACCGGCTCTACTATTAGTTTGGTGCCTGCATTCAATGCTCCCGGCATTTGACCATTTGAGGCTTTTAAACTACTTTCCATTTAGAAAGAACAATTGCATTAGTGTGAGTAATACCATATGTTATATGCACAATTTAATAGTGCATTTTTTTGAAATTAGTTAAAAACATGGTATCCACGGAATGTTTCAATTTTGTATATTAGGAAAGTTTATTTTTAATTAAAAATATCTGTTAATTTCGTAAACGTATTATAAGTAGTATTTTTATATTATTACCAATATTTGTCTCACTCGAATACGTTATTTTATTGTTATAAATATATATCTACGTACTCACACTATAAAAGCCATATATTATAAATAAATATTCCTAATAGCATTATATGTTCCGATAAAGCATTTTTTATCTGTACTTACATAAATATATTTAGCCCTATTTCTATCACTTATACACGTCGACGAATAGAAGAAGTGTTTGCCGTCCTCATGCTCGATATCAGAAGAGCGGCGGGAAACAAATGAGTGTGAACGATTGAAGAGAAAAATAAGAAAATCTCGCTTGGGAGAAGACTATCCAGCAATGGGAAGATACAGATATTTTGTATAATTGCCAGGATTCCAAGAAAGATTGTTATTTTTTCTTTGATGTGGCAAAAAGTAACTAATGTTTCAGTAAAAAGTTTTGATCAGATTAATCTTGATGTACAAAAAGGGATGTGGTGTAAACACCATTAATTCATTCTTAAAGGAATGTATTAATTTGAGTAATAATGGTTGCTTAGCTATTTCTCTTTTATTATATCAGGTATCACGTATTAAAAAAAAATGTACTTAAAGATTTTACTTAACCAAAACAAGCGTTTCGTTTTACTGCCTTGTCAGGCTATTTACACTTGCCACAAAGCAGACAAGTGCACGAGTGTCGGGCGGATCTCGGTGTTGGGAGGCGCCAACAGCGTCGCAGGTTTGTTTGCTGGCGGCCGCCTTATCTACAGACTCTGGCAGATAAGTTGCTTCGCGTCGAAGAGACATCTCATAATGCCATCCCACGCACTAAAAGGAACTAAATAAAAAAAACGCCTGCCCTTACTATTGCAATGATAAACACGCGCCGTTTTACTACCCAGCGAGGTAGTTGCGTTGCGAGTCAACGTGCGGCTCACGGTGGGTCCCATGGTAGGTCCTGACGCCCAGGGGACGTTCCTTCTCTGCCGCTTGGCGCCTAACCAATTATTCAAACAGCCGCCATTTCTTTTACAAGTGTTCAGTTACACCCTCTGAATTTTCAATGGCGCAATCAGTTACGCGTCTGTTTCCCGTGTTGAGTAAATTTGGCGAAACTTTGCCGCAATCTGCCACAGACAGACGCCACTTCAATTATTGTTTATCTTTCAGACGCCGGACGGTGCTCGAGATTATAGCCGTCATAATTGTTGTCGTTTGCGGTACGGCACGTGTTACATTATTTTTATTATCCTTTTCAATATATGTGTATGCTGTACAACTAAATACATATACCTTAAGTAAAATGAGATTATGCTAAATTTATATTTAAATATCGTTTTCACGGACACAACGATGCACGGGCATTTTGCCTAGTCAGAAGAAACACAACTAAAAATACTGCAATAAACATTCTGAAGACATTAAAAGCGAAATTTATGATTAGGAATTAAAGTGAGAATTCGCAAACACAGTGAAAGGTCAAAATTATGCTTTTAGAGGTGGTCATTTTTATGGTTGTTTTATGACATTTTAATATATTTGTAATATCGTATTTTATTTTACACACTTCTGTAATATTACATGTATAGTAATTTGTTACGATAACATATTATCGATGTGTTTACTTAAAAAGTATTAATGTATGCGTAAACATAAATGAATAAGATACATTTGTATTCTTGCCTTGCGGCATGGAAAACGTTTTAGGAAGCTGATTGTTAGATGCGAGTGTGAAAAAAATCGAGGATAAAATAATGTTAACTTACATTCCCAGAGGCGTCGTGCACGTTGTTGGTGAGCTTCATCCGGTTAAAGTTGACGGGTTGGGTCCAGCGCGAGGCGGGCGCCGGCCCGTCGGGGTGCAGGGCGGCTCCGTGGGGCGCCGCCGGCCCCTGCGCGCCCGGCCCGCCCGCCGCCCACACCCCGCCCGCCCGGCGCCAGCGCGCGCCGCCCGCGGGCCACATCTCCACGGCCACGGCGTACTGCTCGCCCGCCTTCAGCCCCTTCACCTGCACGCTCAGCGACGGAAACATGCGCCTAGAACAAGCAAACAAACGACGTCTCATACATGGCTCGCGGAGTTGAGTGGTAACACCGCCCACCTAAAACAAAGGTCGGGAGTTTAGGCGCCAACAGCGAGTGTTCCAATTTATGGCGCCGGCGTCTCAGATTAGGGCTGGCGTAGACTTATCAGTAGTTGATGCCCGATGCCACCACCAAATTTTAACAAACCGTATATTTTATCGGAGGCGTAACTAAAAAAATGAAGAATGGCAAAAACGGCCCCTTAAATAAATATTGGATATAAGATGTACGAATATTAGTATTGCGTGGATTATCTAATAAATATAACAAAATTAGTTTCTTGTCTCGTATAATATACACATTCATGAAAAAAAAACACACGTATTCTTAGACATTCAGGCCTATTCTCAAAATTGCAATATTGAAATGAAGGTGATTGTTACACCAACCCTCAAATATAGACAGATAGTTTTGACAGATTATGGTACGTTTATCTTCCTCACTCTCTCTCCCTCTCTCATTCAAATATAACACTATTTTTGAGGGTTGGTGTAACAATCACCTTCATTTCAATATTGCAATTTTAAGAATAGGCCTGATTTATACTTACTTCACTTTAAGAGGATTTTCACTTACGGCGATGGTCTGGTTCCTAACCCGACATACATCGATAATGTTTTCCACGAGATTTTGTAATACATGTGAAAAACGATTTTATAAATTTGATAATTCTATTTCTTATTAAAGCTGGAAAAGTTATGGATACACGCAAAAATATCAATGCACATGGATTATAGGGCGCGAACTTTTTGGGCCACTATCTAACACGTGCCCCAATGAACTGTATTGACAAAGTTACGCCACTGCTCTCCGTGTAAAATGTGTTACAAAATTGCGTTAAAAATAGAACGTTAGAAATAGCGCGTTTTTTATTGGAGGTTCGCGGGTGGACAGTAATGTTATTAGGTATCATGTACATCTCTTTTTTGGGTATCCCAGGAGCTGAGTCCACGTTGGTATTTCCTTACGTAATGATTTGGAGTCATCACATCTGACAACATGTTCTGCCCTTCTTGGCTGTCTCAATATTGCTGAGATATTGGTTGCTGGAATGCCTCGAGTTCGAGAGGATGCGCCGGATGCCTCGGTGATTATCCGTAATTAGTCTAAGATACCTTTTGAATTGTTTCCGAATACTTGGATACCTTTTAATCGCTTCTCCGTGAGGCTTCAGGTTTCTCTAACATACCTAAGGTATTATTGGTTTAACGGTTACGTTGTAATATAATAATGCGGAATATGATTTTTATCGACAGTAATTGGATCCGAAGAGGCTTTACAAAGCAGAAGTACATATTGAACTTCTTAAATGTATCATTTTTAATTTATTACTTTTGATTTTAGTATAGGTTACTATTCATTTATTAGTGTAACGGCGATAATTTTAATGGTATTTAGTTATGTTAAGCTGATTAATAAACATATCCAATAGTTAATCGGCCGTCATCAAATTATAATCGATTTAAAGGTTGTAAACACTTTCCAATTAGGTTTCGGTTGATGTTTTAGCCTAAAAGCAGTTTCATGTGCTTCCACCTGCCTGAGCGCTAAATGCTCCGGCTGTAATTTGGTTCGGGCCACCTAGACCAGGCCCAGGGGATGATTGATGGCCGAGCAGTGAAATACGAGCAATTAGAGCTCACTTCTCAAGTGGGCGAGGAATCCTTCTGTAATAGTGAGGAGAAAAAACCTCAGCTCTCCGTGAAACTGGGGCGACCAAAACTTTGCGAGAAATGAATTTATTTAATAAATCCGTTACTATCCATTTTCTGATTATTATTCGCCTTGTCACATTATTGAGGGGGTTTAACTTTGACAGTATTAAACTCGACGTTCATACCCGCAAACGTTTTTTACCACGAGCGATGGTAAAAATTTACTATAGTCATAATTTACTATGATAAACTCTTACTAAGGAATGCGTAAAAGTATATCGGCATTTGGAAAGAACCTAAACATTATTTTTGTGTGCCTATAAACATTAAATGCAAGCGAAGATGAAAAAATAAGTTGTTCTTCCCATTTAAAATAAATTTGTGTGAAAGTTATTTATTTATAATCTACATATATAATTCCCTAATATCCGTCCATCCCGTGTCTGTGTCACATTGCAACATAAAACAAAGAAGATTTGCTGTCAATTATATCCCGTGAAAGTGTGCCGTTATCGCATCAAACTAATTAAAGTATATTCGTTGACTTTTAAAATAATAAAAAATATTAATTTCCCACCATTATCAACGGTTTATGTCTAGTTATATTTATGTTTATACATACATACACTACTCTTATAGAAAAATAGAATAGAGGTTCTCTCAAGACTGGCCGAATGACTTATCGATTGTATTTTTGCATGGTCACCCGCCGTCGGTGTGGACAGCTAAACAAACAGTTCCTACCCCACCTGTCAGGCCAGACCGCCGACACCAATAAAACTATTAGAGCCCTCTCCAGACCTTTATGGCGGCCAAATGACAGTGTTGACTCTGCCGATTTGACATCCGGTCGATGGAATGCGCCAGAAGATGAGATATGCGCCGCAGACGCACTAATGCAAACGGCGACCGTCCGAAGATGGCGGGCTTGGTCAATTTTGGCGGCAAACTTTATTGCTCCACTTCAACGTGACATGATAAACAATACATTTTTCTGGCTCATTCAAAAATGCATTCCTATCTCTGCTACTATCAGTCACACTTAGATTTTCTTTTAACATCTTTCCGAGCAACTATTTAAATTACTAGGTATTACTGGTGACTGGTATCTAAAATAATTTATTTCGGTTTTTTTAAAGAGCTGTTAAATAAAATGTATCTCGTAAAATGAACGTTGAAAAGTGACAAATGTCGAGAATATTTTTGTTTTAGAATGCAAGTTTAAAAACCCTCTGATGGTTGAGTTATCTCGAGTATTATATGAATGTATTGAAAACGGAAAATGTTCAGCCTATTTACAGTGCTTAGGTATGGCTGCGAAACATGGGCTCTCAACACAGGATGGGTCCATAAACACAGAGGCATGAAATGATGTATGTTGGGCATCACAGGAAGAGACAAGAAAATAAATGTGCAGATAAGAAAATAGACAAGACTAGCCGGTATAATGGAATAAGTCAAGAAAATGAAATGGCAATTGGTAGGTTAGATAAACACCATCCAGCGGAACAGAGAGGAATCAAGTCGCCGACAGGCCGCCCTAAAATCTAAAAACTCGACGGAAATACGTGGCAGCCAATAACAATGGTCAAAGAGAATTGTGACACACTTGGAGTGGTCTTCATCCTACAGTGGATAGAAAAGAACTGATGATGACGATGATATTTAAAATATTTAGAATTTAAGGATATCAATAATGTTTACATAAAAGAAAAATTAAATTGTAAAATTTTAATAAAAACACTTTTTTGTTGTGAAGTTAAAATTTCAGAACATAGTTCTGGTATTTTAATAGATAGATAGATTTTTTCTGTATTCTTATTGATTTATTTAATTTGTGTTAAAAAAAAAAATAGCCTAAGCTTTCAAGAATCCTTGTGGACGTCCCTGGAATACATTGAGATACAGAGCATATTGTAAACTTGTCTGGTCCTATACAGAATAAGCAAGTAGTCATAAAAAAAACAATGGTTATCTGTCGATTTCGCCTTTTGTTTCTAAGTGCTAATGTCTGGAGCCTAACGCACTAGCCCTGAAAGCATTAGAGCCTCTGTGTCACGTGATAAAAGCGCCCAACGAACATGGCAAGGGATGTGAATGCATAAACGAATAGTTATAATGTGATTATGTGTATTGAATCGAAAAAAGCTTTTTGGCCTTGGGAAGATACGAGACATTTTAGAACAATGCCAAGTGCATGAATGAGTAGATACGAAAAGAGATATACAATGCATGTGACACTATTGTTTTAAGTTTTCTAAGTCAAGAAAGTCATGGAGTACATTCAGTTTGTATTAAAGACATCCACCTTGAAGAGCTTTCGACATAAAATGTAATGTAACTACGTCAGATTTTTTGACACAGAGGGTAGAGAAAATATAACGTGAGTGGTTGTCCTCTTTCGTCGATCTTTTTATCATTAAATTTGGTTAAACTCATTATTCAACTAACCGATATTGTTTAATCCAATGCTTGTGGTAGGTCTCTGTCTGAATGTATTCACTGTTTTACAAATAATATTTTTGTTTTGATAAATAGAGAAAGTAAAAGAGAGAAA
Source organism: Eubasilissa splendida (assembly GCA_031772225.1). Taxonomy (NCBI): domain Eukaryota; kingdom Metazoa; phylum Arthropoda; class Insecta; order Trichoptera; family Phryganeidae; genus Eubasilissa; species Eubasilissa splendida. Next base: position 25,770,396 of record CM062850.1, on the reverse strand, counting down.
ATGTCATTCATTCAATTTGTTTGTTTGTTCAACAGTTTGTCAAGCGGCCGTAAGTAAGTTCGATCCTCGCCTAGCACAATCATTCAAGTTATGTTTGAAAAATAAGTAATAATGTAAATATGAATTAAATATATTAATTAGAAAGATATACATATAAAATCAATTTTATCGAAAAATATTGTTGTTGCGCCACCGGGATTCGAACCTGGATCTCTTTCCTAACCGGAGAAGGTGCATTATCCAACTATGCTACAGCGACAATATTTTTAGCGACAATTTTCGAACCTATATGTTACCTTTTTGATATTAATACATTTAATCGTTCTATTATTTGACAGAGCCATCTACCTTATTTTTACAGAATCTCAAATACCTTTGAGTAAACTGATAGCAGACGCCAGAATTATCAATTCATTTTTATTAAATTTTGGACACACTGATACAACTTTATTATTTTTAGGAGAACACATTCTTATTGTGAAGTTGTAATTGTAGGTCTGTGAAATTGATTTTATATGTATATCTTTCTAATTAATATATTTAATTCATATTTAAAATATCACAAACCTATGTTCTGAATAATTACAACTTCACAATAAGAATGTGTTCTACTAAAAAAAAAAAAAAAGTAATAATGTATTTGACATACTGACATGTACTCTATGGTATAGAGTGACCCTGGTTATTACGGTTTTCGATTTATTGCGGTATTTCGTATGCTTCGCGCCGCCCAAAACGGTGTAAATGCGTTAGGTACCTACAAAAAATATACACCAAATATTTATGGTACGTGCGCTCTCTGCTATTGAATGTTGCACAAAGAGAAAACGAAAACAATTGTGCAACAAACAAAAATATATTTTTACAAAAAATGAAACATTTAATTAATAGTTACATGCATATTGCTGTACGTAAAATAATAACTAATTCATGTAAAAAATTTCAAACAACTCATCTTGGTATCTTGGATCGCGTATTTTTCATACATTCCAATTTACGTTTATTAGGGTATCATTAATTATGTTTTTTTTCCTTGTTAGTATTAACCGCAATAATCATAGTACACCCTACAATCCTACACCCAACTCTTAAAAAAAATCTATTAGGTATCTTTCAGTCGCCATTGGACCACCATACAGTTCCGTTTAGATCAGATAATCTAAAGTCTATTGTAATAAACTTTCATGTACAAGAAAATAAATTTAAAATACATGGGAAAATGACTAGATAAGTATGAACACTGCTGGAAAAGTCTGTCAAATAATTATTTGATCAAAGATCGTGTTTTGCTATATTTCGAAGGTTGGGAACATAAAATTAATATTTTGGGGCATCAGGGTTGCATGGCGGCAATTATCACATATACGTGAGTCCCCTAATCCGAGGGTAAATAGATGGGCTGGGGGGCGGAGCGCCCGGAGCAGGGCCTGCCCGGACCGCCCGCCGAGCCCTCGATGGTATCGGCACAACACTTGTCGCCAGGTAATTCAGATACGAGGCCGAACCGCCTGCGAAGGCACCTTTAATCCAAATATCACACCTGGCATATTATGATAGTCGTTTTATACCTGTAATGCAATTATTACACTAGTGACAATTTTAAGTAATCGATATTATTTTGATAATCGATACATACGAAGTAATCGATACATTTTTTAAGTTGATATATTAATATTTTTTTGAAGTTATTTGAGATGGAATAAAATCAATTTTTAAACAATAATGAATATAAAGATAAAACATTAAAGAAAATACCACGGATACTTATAAATTATTGGTCTGCAAGGCGGAAGATTTGAAAACATAAATTTAACAAGCTAAGACATTGCATCCATTTAAGAGTTTTTTGTGTTTATTTTGAAACTTTTAATGAAAGACATTCCTGTTAATATATAGGGTGGCCCAAATTGAACGCTGGATTTAAATTTAAAAAAATACAACGTTTTTGTTGAGTGTTAAAGTGCACACTCTCCGATTAAACATGAAAAATAATATCGAACAAATCGCCATCTCGGCATCGGCTGCAAATATTGGTTCTTTTCACAAAATTTTCGATTACAATTTCGCACAATTTTTAATCAATTCAGGATGCACTTGCTTATCACGATTCATGCAAGAATTTTCCGAGTTCCAAATGCAATATTTTTGTTTGTTTACGAAACCGTCGAGGTTTACGAAACCTCTACAAACCAACTGACGAACTGTCGTCGGTGAGAATGGTCAGCAAAATAATAGCATTTTCTAATCGGATAAATCATATTGTCAAAGTAACAGAGTAATCGTAACAGAGTAATAAGTAACCGCAAAACAAAAAAATTGAGCTGAATTAAAATCCGGCGTTCAATTCGGGCCACCCTTTAGTATGGTGCTGTAATTGCATAATTTGGTTCAGACGCTTGCGAATAATTAAAGTAACACCCCAGTTATAAATAAACACAAATGTGCATCCTGAAGCGGCCGTCTAATCAACCGCAGCAATTAATTTAGATGCACTTAATTAATACATAAATTGGTACTTGGAACACCAATTGGCGCTTATTTTACGCGCGTATCCAAACTTTACAAAAAAAATCTTGCATGGGGACTACTGAAGATTTTAATAATCAAAAACGCCGCCGTAAACAGGGTGACACTTGTCCCGCTGTTAATGGGAGCGACACGACACGACTGCAACCGCCGGGATGCTGAACAATCTGATCGAGACGTGGTCCTATTGAATGTTTTACGACCGACCTTTTGATCTGCTACTATTGTAGTCCAGTGTGCCGTTTTACTGGCTGAGTGATTGATTCAATCAAGCCATTAATTACGGCCATGTAATTACAAAAGTTACTAACGATATCAGACTTTACAATGTTATATTAAAAATATGGTAATCAAATCTCTTACTATGTGCATAAATTAAAATTATTATTACGAAAATAATGTTATGTTGACAATATATTCGCAATGCTTATTTAATTGTCTTCGTATTAGAAAATTCCGTGAGGTAAAGCTCTAGTTTCTGGTCGAATAGGTAGTCATTTTCTACTAAAAGAAAGTTGCAAAATATAATTATTTTTCTTTCTTAATTTAGATAAAATCGCAGCGGATTAGTAAGTCTGTTTATTTATATGATAGTAACATTAAGTAAAACGTATCAATAGTTTTCCCTAGTTGCGCACAAGACTTGTGTAATGTATAAATTGGGTATTTATTTTTGTTTTATTAGGAAAACACAGTTTATCTGTAAAGACAAAAATCATAATGAAAGCGAAACAATAGTTTAACCGTTTACATGTTTTCTTTGAAAATACAGTATACTTTAAACAGTAAAGTAGTGTTTATAATAATAATAACATTAGGTATAATAATAACAATAATATAAATCATTGCGTATATTCGTATACAACATGTTTTTCTATGAACATTAGTGTCAACATCTTTGGGGGAACTTTAAATATAAATTCTCCTATCTGACAATTAATGATTTCGATTCTTATGAGGTTTTCTGAGACTTCCAAATGAAGTTATTTCGAATAGTATTATCCGCATATTAGAAAATATTTTAAAAAGTAGGCAGTAATATGAATGCACGTAGGGAATTTAATCACACAAGTCGATTAGGTTCTACTTCTTACCTACCCCGTGACAGAGAAAACTATACTATTTCAAGAATTTCAACATGCGCGGCTAGATCTGGAGAGATTAGGCCCGGTCTGCTCCGGACTGTCCGCGTGTGGGTATCCTAGTAAATCATCCAATTTTCACACGGACACTACAAGATAAAACAAACAGCGCGGTCGAGCAGACAGCGGACGATCAGCCGTGAAAGAGCCGTTCATTAAGTCCGGCCTCGGAGGCCGAGGGGCATTCGAAAAAATCTAACAAGGTAGTTGCGGTAGATTAATGATGTTTGTTTTATTCGGCGGTGGCGCCAGCCCCGCGGCCGGCCGGGGTACCCGCTGCGCTGCGCCCTATCCGCTGAAATATTAGGCCCGTCAAGTAAAAATAATCAAAAAACTCAACTGGACTACGGGCGTATTAGATGTTTGACGACGGTGAGGAATTTATTATCATATATTTTAAATTATTGTCTTTCCGTCCAATCTAATATTTTTGGAGTTTTGGCAAAAAATTCACCGACGATGGATTTTCGCTACTTAAAATGCAAGCATTTAACACTACGGGGGGGCGAGCTTTTCGGGGTTATTGGTTTTACTATGCGAGTTTGTAAAATATGATTATGGATTTTCTCCTATTGCATAAGTATTATCATCCCTTTTCAGAGGTAAAATAGTAATCGTTAGTTAAATATATGCATGGGAGTCTTTTTTCGTAAAAAAAAAAATGCGACCTGAATCTTCTTTAGGCTGCAAGAAATTTTGACGTTCGTAGCGAAACTCCTCCTTGTATAAGTCTGTAATGGTCTTTAGAACCATTCAAATTAAAGTGGTAGGATTAAGATAGTCCGCATTAAATCAGTACCTGGAGGAGATTGGTAGGTACGCGCTCTTGTAGCCAACTAATGGCGGGGAGGGCGATGACGTAGTTACTTCCGTCACACATGCTATGAATTCATTCTCTATTTAAAATGAGAAGAAAATGTGTCGTATTAAAACTTTTTTGTTGATTTTACACATTTTTTATGATTAAGAAAACGCACATAAAATGGCGTCAAATGAAAAAATAAGACAGTATTCTACAAGCAAGTGTCACTCGGTTATTTAAAATGTGTATCCATTTAACTGAATAACAATAGACTAACGATTTTTTTGTGCGCGTGCTAATCTGTCGACCAAAATCTTGTTGCTGCATTATTACGGATTGTTTCCATTGTAAACATAAAAGCTTCGTCTCAATCTGCCGAGTTCCCGGCATATTCATGAGCTTAGAGCAAAAAGAGAATTCTGGAATGCTCGCAGTCAGCAAGGCATCACTTGTTCCTTGGTATATTTTTATTAATCTACACACATTACCTGACAACTTTTTACTTTGCTAAGATTGAAATGCATCCTCGGTTTAGACAAAAAAAAAGCCATCGAATGTCAAGCCATCGAATGCAAATCGAGGCACTCTGCAGAAAGAAACGGATTGAATGTTTGATTTGTTTTCGATTTAACATGATACAAAATGATCGTTTTACTTTAGATTTTTTTATGGAAGTCTTGACGTCGTTCTGGGTGGTTAGGTAATTGGTTGAGGCGTCACTGCAGGAAGAGGAAAGTGGGGTGTCTGGTCTTGCAAAGGCGGGGCGCACCCTTTGGCGTTTAGGATTTAAGGGTTGTCATTTCATAATATTGACCATGATACAAAAGTTTGTAAAATTTGTAAAGAAAACGGCACTAGAGCTACTTTAATTAAAGAGGTTATGGAACGGCGTATGTAGGTAGGTACGTAGGAACTCATGTACACACTTTTTTTTTATTTACGGTACTTTTTAGCACCTACATACTACAATAAGATAAAAAAATAAACAAGATATTGTAAAATAATAATATATAACGTAATTAACATTTTTGTCTTCAATTTATATTCAATACAGACGAATGTATCTTGAATGTATTGAACTACCTGAATAATATCAGGTAGCAGATTCGTATGCTATGCTACAAACTTTGAAACTGTAATGAATTTCAATGGATTCCAATCCTGTAATAAATATTTTATGTCAATAAATTTAATCAAAATCTATCAGGTATTACCAAAACTTCCTAGAAGGAATTAATAGACCACGAGCAAACTTCCTAGAACTCATTTTAACACGATGATAGAATATTACTATAATAACTTAAATGAACTACAAGCATAATAGTATTTCGTATAGTTACGTAAAACATGTCTTGAATTCATTAAATTTTTCATAAATATGGGCATGTTGTTTTAAAGTAAAATATGAGAGAACTTTCGGGATAAAATATATTATTAATTAAATTTAAAGTCATATTATTATTGAGTTCTGCTGGTTTGCGTAAACATTATTATATGTTGCAGCTGTTTCGGTGGATAAACCTTGGATACCCGGTTTTGGTGGATAAACCGTGGATAACCGGTGGATTAACCACGTAAATACATTGTACGTGGTTTATCCACTGTTTAAAAATGGCCTTAATAAATAATAATGCTTACTACGCAAACTAGCAGAACTCAATAAAAATATTTATTATAATTTGACTTTTGAAATTTAATTAAAAATATACACGGAGTTCTACAAACTAATATCAATAAATAAAATATACTAGGAAAATTGGGTTTAAAACACGTTATAAACTGCGTAACATTTCGAAGAAAGTTTGCTGATGGGGCGTTATATACACGTCGTAAAATAACGTTGTACGCTGATACGGATATTTAGTATCTTTGTAGGCACCAACAATGAAGAAAAAATTCTAGAAAACAATAAAACATTGTCTGAACTTAAAATAAAATTGAAACGATATTTGAAGATATCAAAAAATATATAAATTTTAAAAAATAAAAACACATTTCATTCGTCTAAATAAACTACTTGCATTATTTTTATTTTCAATAAAAATAGATTTGCGTACAGGGAATATATCGACACCTCCTATGTAAAGTATCGTATGTAACAAATAGGTCATTTTTAGTTGTTCTATATATTTGATATATGTTTTAAGTGGCAGTAATTATCTTTTATTAGTACAGTATTGTATTACGTTCTATCGAGCACAATATGTAAAAAATATTGCCACTTAAAAATATATCAATGCTAGAATGCAAAATACTAGAACGTCACGATAGTTTACGTAGGAGGGGTCGACATGTCACATCAATAATCTTACTATATTTGAGTCGCACAGCAAAAGAGTAGCCCATCTGCAAAATGATCAAAGAGTGGTAGTAGTGATTTTCTCTGCGACTCATTTCAAAACAAGTTAATCGTTTGTGTTATGAAAAGTTGGACAATCTCGGTGGTCTGAAGGTGGCTCGAACCACCGACCGCTTGATCACTAGGCAAAATTATTCTTTAAATCGCAGAACGTTCGCTTTATAAGTTTGAGCCATTAAATGGATCACCGAGAGCAACCCTGACCCTGCTCGGTAGAAAATTCTTCAAATAAAAGGAGGACATGATTTATCGCTTTTTTTCATGAAGTTATTTGGGAAATCACTAACAAAAAATTTAATTGGTCGTACCGTGTAAACAAAACATCTGTTTTATCTATCTACTAATCTGGGTCAGTAAAAAGGAGTGAACTTCTTGTCATCATTTATTAGGTATGTTAACATACCATGAATATCGACCCCTTCTAGGTATCTTAACTACTAATAAAAAAATTTTGTTGTTCTAGTATTTCGCAATTGAGGGGCTTATAAACAAAATCGCCACCATTTAATTGACGAAATTGAGATAAACGTATTTTAACTGTTATCAATTGTAAAACTGCCACTATTGCCAGATAATCATTTTCAAACACTTCTCCCTCTATTTTCGCCAACTGAATAGTGGCGGTTTAGAACCTTTCGTGTATTTGATATATATTTTATGTATTGTAACATTAATTAATATGTTAAATATATAAATAATATGTTAAATATGAATTAAATATATTAATTATAAAGATATACATATAAAATCAATTTCATCGAAAAATAAAAACATTGTTGTTGCGCTACCGGGATTCGAACCTGGATCTCTTCCTTAACCGGGGGAGGTGCTTTATCCAACTAAGCTACAGCGGCACTATTTTTATCGACAATTAAATAATTCTGAATAATTACAACTTCACAATAAGAATGTGTTCTCCTAAAAACAATAATATGTTGTATTTTTATTTATTATCTTTGTTTTATTAACCACTTAATTGAGTTAAAATACATCTACCGGTTTCGAAAAATACCATCTATTTTAAAAAAAAAAAAAGTCCTATTCTAAATTTTTTTCCTAAAAAATATTCCAGTAAATTTGTACCATGTAACAATTTGAGTAAGGTACTAAATTTTTTTTTAAATAGATTTTTTAAAAATAGATTCTGGTAAAGAAACAATAATATATGTTTTAGTTAGTTATGACATCCTGAAGAAGAAAATGGTATTTTTCGAAACCGATAGATGTATTTAAACTCAATTAAGTGGTTAATAAAACAAAGATAATAAATAAAAATATGAATTTTAACCACAAAGTTAATATTGCTAATTTTAAAAGTAATAATATGTTGTATGCATATTTTCGTTGAAAATGAAAATGTATTATCTACGTACTAAATTTATTAAAGATACGATTCGAAATACTAGATGGAACAACTAAAAATGACCTATTTGTAAGTTGCGATACTTTATGTACGAGAAGGGGGGGGGGGGGGGGTGATAATATAATATAAATTTTATTTTGTAGAAAAGTATTCCAAGATTTATAATATTTTGAGTTTTCACATCTAAAGAATGTAAATAGATTGTAATATATGTTAGAATATTGTTAATGTTTATTGCCCTGGGAGGGTTAGATTTTAGTTGACCTTTTATAAATTTAGACGGGTGTATTATTATATAGGTACATAACCTAAACTAATATTTTCCTAACGAGATCCCTATCCGAAGGGGCTAGATAAAATATTCCAAAGTACCATTTATATTAATTAATAATCGTGTACGTCATCGGTGTGTGTAGCCGTATCGAATTCCCGAATGCCCCCAGTAAAATAGGACCAAGGAAGCCAAGACTATCTCCAGCTCTGAGGCGACAAACCGCCCATAAAACAAAAGACTCCCCGCGGAGACGACGCCGAGACAACGTAGGTACCCTGAAAATAAATGACTACATAGAAAATAAATAAAAATGTTCACGTTTTGAATTCATCTCAGATACATCATCTTAAAAATTCAGTGAACCTTTTGATAAATCTGGCAATTTTCCAATGTTCCTTATACTTCCCGTGTCCAAACGCATGGCGCCTGATTAGTTTCCAATTTTCTAACTAATATTTTGTCGAGCAACTTGGTTCGCAGTAAAAATGTGCTATTTATTAGTGATCGTGTATCAAACTTAACACAGAAATTCAGTTCCTTTTAACAAAATGCATTAATTATTGAACACTGTTCTTAGTTCCAGTCCCGTCGATGGTCTACAATCGGATTACAAAACCAATACTCATTTTGCTTTCAAAGCTCGCGTACGGTTGTGGGCGGTGATCGAAATCGCTAACACTGGATGTATTCGAGCGTCTCGTTTTGTGATTCGGTTCTTTGGACCTATTGTACGAGAAGGCGACAAACGGTCCATAAAACAAAAGACTCCCCGGCGAGCAGATTCCCTTGGAGATGTGCGGCCGGGCGGTGGGGCGGGCGGGACGCGCCAGACACAAACAAACTACTCTTGTTAGTTGGATTTTTTCTGCATTTTTTTCCTCGTCAAGTCCAAAATGAATCCCTTGTTTCATCAAATGGGAATAGCAAAGACCTAAGCGGCGCTAACGGTAGGTCGCTCCAGGGCCGGGGTTAACGTTATATAATATTTCAACATATGAATATGCTTGTCTGAGGCTTCGCGGGTTTAATGTGTCACGGACCTGCGTTAAAAAGTGTGTAACATTTTATAGATGGTTCGTAGGTGCCTTAAAGCGAAAGTTTTTCAAAAATGGCGCTATACAAAAAAAATAAGGGCGCTGTTACGGGTATTTAACATCATCGAGAATTTCCACAAAACAAAAGAACACCATCTAAATTTGAAACTAAATTCAAACAATATTTGAAGAGACAAACAAAATACAGTGATGTGTACGAGCTGGGGTTGAGTTAATCAGAAAGCAGGGGTGGTATGATACATGTGACTAAGACGTGTAACGAATTTTTACCTGCATTTCAATTAAATTTAGGCCACACGCGTAAGATTAAAAATAACAGAACTAAGCAGTTACCTAACTAAATATTAGATATCGTGAAGATATATCATTTGCAAATTAGTAAATTTGAAGACGTCCTAATTTAGTAAATAGAATATAATAATAATAATAATAATGTGTTTATTCCAGCGTGATCAGGTTTTTTTTAACCCGATTCGCCATAAAGATAATACATATTATGTTATACATTAAAGGTTATGAAATAAATATAATGCTATGAAAAAGAAAACCAAGGAAAATATTAATAAATAAAAAATAAAAAGTTCACACATATATACACACAAAATATAAATATTACATATATAACTACTTCAGTCACGGCCATTGTTGTATATGTAGCTAGTATGTATACCATGGCCAAAATGTCGTACATAACTTATGTAATATAATGTGTAATTATAATTACTGATCTCTGCGATTTGCGACCTATCCTCAAAAGTAGGTAGCATAGAAGCTTAGATTCAATGTACAAAGAACCAAAACCAATTCTACCGATATATGTGATTGTTAACGCCACTTGCATAATATGCTCGTATACATGCGATCTCTATACATAGTACTCTACATAGAGTACCTATTGTTTCTTTAACTCTAGTGTATGACCCCCTGCGACAATATTTTAATGTTACATTTTTTTAAAAGCCTGCAACATTAAAATAAATTGATAGTTAAAGTGACCGATGCAAACTCTTTGACAACTTGTCGAGTCCGGCCCGGTGCTTTCGGAGCCCCGAGGGGCGAAGGCGCCTCTCAGGATTTCACGGAAATATACCGAAGGAATTCCTGTTGATGGATTACGTCACAAGACATTCCTCAGATTCCCAGTACCCCGTTAGTACGCTAATTCCCAGACTGGAAAGAACGTAAGAGAAGAAAAATCACACTCGGTGTACGATATTAATATCATAAGACTTGTGATTTTAATATTCCATTATTTATTTGTTGCATTTACGAACACATTGTAAGCGCGGGTAAAAAAACGAACATTTATGAATATGTACTTTTTTTTGTTACTAGATATATTCTTGGTATTCTATTAAAAGAGAAGCGGTAAAATAGATGTAAAAACTGTATTTCGCTTGTAGATAATTTAATATTGTTATCGTGTTAATCTGAAATAATATGAATTTGCGGTGGAAACACAAAGAGCACTTCTTAAAATAATATTTTGACCCCAACCTTTCCGACAAACCGCTCAGAAATATGTGACAGTCGGCAAAATCGTTAATCCCATTGTCCTTCGAAAGGGCTAAAGTGCATGTTTATACATTCTCAGAAATCGGCGTTAAGCTATTCAGAGACAAAACAGTGTACTTTTTAAATTGGATTTTAATGACAGAACCATAAATATTTTGTATAATTTTCTTCTAAAACACCCATTAGTAGATCGGCGAGGCAAAGGGTTAACTTTGTCCAGACAAATATAGCAATATATTAAAACGTAAATAATAATAGGATTTAAAACATTGAGGTAAACACACTGCGAAACCGCAAAAGTTATAGTAGGATAGGTATATTTCAGGATTAACGGTTAATAATACCTAATAGGATTTAAAGAAGGTAAGTAGGTACGCAGGTAAAGGTAAGCAGGTATCGTAAAAATTATAAAAGATTACTTTAATAATGAAATCATTCTTTCATGAAATAAAATCTATCGCCCAAAGTCAGACATGGTGCATCTATACACATGTAATATCAACAATTTTCACCAAAGCTAGAATAATGCTTTGGTATTTTTATGAGATCCAAAACGAGTAGCTATTTATAAACTTAGTATATAAAATTGAATATTTGCCTGTTCTCTATACAATCCTAAACCATTTGACAGATCTAAACTGAATTTTACAGTTTACACTGCCCACTCTTTCCGAAACATCATATACAGGGTGTAACAGACCTAGTCCATAATAAGTGTATACCTGACTAAATTACAAGTTGAAAATGTTCAAAAGATATGTGCCTAATCTTAATGTCAGAGATAAACGTTAAAAATTAAAAAAAAAAAAAGGAAATATTTCATTGATTCCAAATTATATATTGAATACAAAAAGTTAAAAGTCATCGAATTTCAATCGGCTAAACTATTTTTTGTTAGATTATTTAAGACCTGAAGCAAAGATATAGATTAATAATTGAACAATTTCTCAAATAGACGTCAAGCTTAATACGAGTTTGTAAAAATCACACAATAATATTTTACGTAACAGTGCATAATCTGCACATATTCCTTGAACATTTTCGACTAGTAATATAGTCAGGTATCCACCCATAAAATATTGTGGACTAGATCTGTTACACCCTGTATGTTTATTGCATTAAATGGCATCCGTTCCAAATTTTGTTCAGTTGCACTCTAGGGTTTTGAGGAAAGTTTAGATATCTCATTATTAACCTGACTGGACCAAATATTACATATGGCAATAATGTTTAGGGTCTACATAATAATCAAACAATGGCACCTCCCTTCCCTATATCAAAATATAACTAAATCTGAATTCCGGGTAACGCTGGGCACAGACCGCTAATTTTACATAATATAATGTATAATGTATCTGAGGAACGTTTGGGAGTTTTAATAACTATAACATGCAGTTAGCCAAATTTTACGACAATTCATTATGGGTTGTAAAGATTCTTGCTCGTTTTTTTATCCAATGCTCTCGAGCAGGCGCCCTTTTACAGTCGGAACATAAACATTTGTATAGGGCAGATAACGAGCGGACAAGTGGCCTCACAAACTTACAATACTTTTTTGTTTTAGCGCGCCATGCCCTATCTTCAATTGTTAATTCGAGACGTTTTATTTACAGATTACAAATACACGAAGCTACCTAACATTTATAAAATAATTCCGTTTTTATAGGATGAAAAATATCGAATTTGTTAATACAAAAAAAACTAGTATTATTTTGTGTGAAATGTAATATGCATTATGAAGGTGAAAATGGATCGCAACAAACTTCCCAATTTCGAAGACGCATATAACTATCTAAAGTTGCTAATTAAATTAATCAACTAGAAAGATATTTCCAATACATACGTCTTTTATATTACGGTGAATCTCAAATACCTTTGAATAAAACCCGATAGGAGATGATTAAATTAATTACGTAATCCATTTTGTTACATTTAGAAACTTTAATACAACTTATAGGAAGAGGTCCAGGTTCGAATACCGGTAGTAACTAAATATTTTTTCTGTACGTCTTTCTAGTTGATTAATTTAATTTGTATAGAAGATTTGATTTACCCACTAACGATCATAAACTTAATAGATGTATATGTAATAGACGTGGTCGTCTGGAAATTAAAAATAACCCAGATTCGCCTAATGTGTTCGCAAACACAGATAAAATTTAATTTTAAATTTTCTATACCTGATTCATAATAATAATAATTCGTTGGTCTGTGTTGCAGAAACCGTTTGTATGTTTTCACAGAACACAACAATTACGCCAGAAACAAATTCACCGAACTAACGACCCTTGCTCTGTTTAAATAAATAAATTGAGGGGGTTGGTTTTAGGAAGGTGATGCAGGTAAGGCTTCTTAAATGAAATTGAAAAACACAACCTAAAAAGCGTGAATATAATTAGCCAACTCCGCGAAGGTGGACAGAGAATACACGACATTATTTTGTCACAACCAGTGGCGTAACTATGTAAAGACGGCCAATGTCATGCATTGGGGGCGCGTTAGGCAAGTCCCCCAAAGATCCGGGCCCTATAATAAATTTGGTCTTGATAATTAATTATTACCAGGGTATGATTATTGAGAAGAATGCTTAAATATTATATTACATCTATAGTGATACTTAAAAATTTACCATGTCATTTAATGTACGTGCTTCAAAATAGCCTTAAAATTGATTGTTAATTTTCAAAATGCAATATACCAAGAAGTGGAATTTTGCTTGATTAAAAATCATTTCTTAGGTGTATTGTAAAGTTATAATTATTCAGAACATTAGTTTGTGATATTTTAAATACTAATTAAATGTATAAATTAGAAAGGTACCACATATAAAAGCAATTTTATCAAAAAATATTATAGCTATCGAGATTCGAACCCATATGTAGAAATGAAAACAAAGTAGATGGCTTTCAAATAATGGAACGATGTATTAATTTGAAAAAGTGTAATACATGGGTTCGAAAATTTGTCGTGAAAAGTACTGTCTGCTGTAGCATAGTTGGTTAATGCACCTTCCTCGGATTGGAAAGAGATCCAGATTCGAATCCCGGTAGCAACAACAATATGTTGCGATAAAATTGATTTTGTCTTTCTAATTAATACATTTAATTAGTATTTTTTTTAAATATAGGTTTTCCGCTAATGCGTCGGGTTAGGGACCAGATCATTGCCGCAAATCAAAATTTAACGTAATGTGAAAGCAAGGATTTTTTCAGTTGCGAGTAATACTTTTATGGAATTATAAATATTATAGCATGATTAACAACAACAATAATACAAGCTACCAAATTTGACCTTACTTTTTATTATTTTAAAATGAAATGCACGGGGACGTTCCATTTTGCATTAGTGTCCAAGTTTTTTAGTTACGCCACTGGCACGCACAATTATTATTGCCTCATATCATTTCGTACACGATCACTCGATTGTGGAGACTTCTGACCATCTTCAAATATATGGTTTACTTGCTCCAGCCAGGTCTTTTTCGGATGTTCTGTATTTCTGGTGCCAACAACACATTTTCTCCTCATTCTGTCGTTTCATGCAAGAGATCCCTTCTAATTCTGTTCACTACGACAAAATCATTTTGGCGATAAGTGTATTTAGAGCATAATTCACTTTATTTCCCGCAGTCAACCTCTTTCTTTCTTTATCTTTCTCAATATGTAAGTGCTACAACTCGCTCGTCGTGAGTAGTTCGTAGTAAAGCCATTCGCAGTAACAAAATTTCTTCATAAAAATACATGTGGATAATATAAATCTTTCTCACCTTCCATTTTTAGTGATGATCATTTCTGTACCCAGATCGTGGAACTGCTTCCACATGTCTGCGTTAAGGAGCTCCATCTCACAGTCCAAGAGTTCCGGGGGTGATGCGGGAAGGGAACTCTGGGGATCTATAAAGAAAAAAGCGCCGCTACAGACTATCCAGCAATCATTTCTGAATAAATCACAGGTTTGGACATATCTACTGCCTGCAAATTTTCAGCACAGATCGATATACTATCAGAGTATAACATGTAAATACCGAAGATGTCAGCAATAATATCCCAAGAGAACCAAAAGACAATAATCTGTATTAAGGGAGGCAAGTTTTCGGAATAACCGCGCGTTGAAATATTTTCTTTGAAAGCAGAATTTTTTTAAATATAAAGCATGTGTACAATTAGCATCGGAATGTATTTAATATGTACTTCAAAATAATATTGACATTGAGAATCGTATATAGGTATGTATATACATACAATTATTAAAATTAATGAATTTTCCAACATGAAGAATAGATCATACAGGGTGTCCTAGTCCACAATCACCTGACTAAAATATGAGTCGAAAATATTCAAGGAGTACCTGTGTACAAATTCTGTAACGTTACGGAAAATATTATCGTGTGAGAATTTTATAAAAGAATGGTAAATTTTAAATTTCTGTATATCGAAATAAATATTTGAAAAATTGATCGCTTATTATTTTATACGATCCTAAATTATCTATAAAATACAGCCTGCGGCTTGAAGTTCGATGACCTTCTTTTTTTGCATTCAATATAGAATTTGGAAACAAAAAAACATTTCATAATTACGAGTTTTATATATCTCTGATATGGTTGACATTAGACACAGGGCGCTTGAACATTTTCGACTCTTTGATATTTGTAATATGTATAGGTGTACCCCTAAAATATTGTGCACTAGGTCTGTTACACCCAGTATAATTAAACTAATACGCACCCTCTACATTTGGAGACATCCTTAGAAACATTTAGATAGATGCTATAGGTATTATGAGACCTATTTAAAGCGAAAATAATTATATTTAAGAGATAACAAACTGTTTTTAAATAACATTATATCGCGCTTGAATACGTTACTAACTATTAATAAATAATAGTCATTCATTACATTGTTAAACTGTAATTCAATATCTGAGCAATTAAAATGTTTTAACACAATAAAAATTAAATAAATGTAATCTTTATTTCGATGTACTGACATAAAAAACAAAACAATGAAGAATCAATTGTGAATATTATTTAAATTAATCAAAATAATAAACAAATACCTTGATAATTGCACATCGCGGCTGTCATCAGCAGCTGCTGATGGTATCCACTATTGTAATGCTGCGACTGCATCAGCATTTGTTCACTCATCATGAAAGCACTCATTTTCACAAAAATCCAAAAGACACAAACCACTCAAACTTATAAAAGTACATTAAAATCAACATGAACACTTGATAATATTAATAAAATTGGGCACAATTCAGAGTCTTGTGATACACCGCACGATAGAGATGAACTTCCGCGCAGGTGCCGGCTGGACACGAACGCACGACAAGTGTTTGTGATAAACAAACAATCCTTCAGCGGACGAGTTCGAGCTTTCAGCTCCGCCCTCGTGTGACTCCGCCCCCGAGTGAGGGGTGGGGGATCCTCGCACCCCGGCGCCGGGAAATAGGCGCCGAGAACAAAAATATAACATGATAGATGTTAATTTGGGTAATTATAACAAACAGAAAACTATTTTAATGAGTAATTAAAATACCATTTGTAGGTATACACAAAGTAGGTAGGTAAACTGATTAGGTATGAGAAACCCAAGTTATGGGAAGTGCATTTCTGATGCTCATTTTTATCGCGTGAAATTTATCCGATTATCAGTGGCGTACTACAAAAATTGGGCCCCAACGCAGAATGGAAAAAAGATCCCCTAAATAAGTATTGTATGTCAAGTATTTGAACATTAGTACTGCGTGATCTATCCATTAAATAATAAAAACAAAATTAGTCACTTTTTTCATATAATATTTACACTTTCCAATTACATGTAACTTTTACAATAGATAGATATATATGGTATATTATTTTTGTACATAAAATAATAAACATATAAATCTAGCTCCGTCAACTCATATCGTGGAACTAATATTTATTTTTCAATTTTCAATCACCAACTGAATTAGTCACTTTTGAATAATAATTTTTATTAATTTACAACGAACTATTGTCGAAAAGCACTATCAATAATTAAAAAATTGTACGTATTAAAATATTACAAAGTGGATAATAAGTTATTTTTATTATCGTCTTAGATTTTTAAGATATATATATATATATATTATACATATACGTAAGTACATAATAAATATATTTTAATGATTAAAATACCATATATTGGCCTAATGACTTTGGAAATTTTACGGCAATAAATTTTGCAGCTGTTTTTGTTGTGTCGAAGGATTGGTATTCTGCAAATAATTGAAAAATCGTAACGACTCCCAGGTGGATGATCTTAACGTAATAATTTATTATTTTAAAATCGGTTTATATTCTGTATCATAATTTTAATTTTATTATTATAATTTGATTAAATAAGTATATTCACTTATTGTTTTATTGGTAGGTATTGGTAGAAGAAAACTCGAACAAAAATTTATGCTTTACTGAACATATTTAACTTATTAATATTTATGACAGGTAAAATATAGGTAAGTGTGTACATATTAATAAGGTTATCTACCTAGATACTTAAGAATATTTTACACATTTCTATGTACAAGTAATGATACTTCATTTTTATATTATATAATCTTTTGGATGATTGAATTCTGTATTTTTTCATAATTAATAAAATGTTATTGGTCGGATTACACTTTTGGAAATTACCTATAGATAACCAACAGATGTCGATATAAGGAGATAGAGAATGTCTTTTACATATTTACCCTAAGTAAAATATTGCAAATTACTGAACTGTCTAGTAAATCTCTCAATATTTATTACTTTAGGTACGTACATACTTCTTATTAATATATGTATATTAAGTGAAAATGATATTAATTAAATTATCTAATAGCATATCTATTTCATAAGAAATAATATCAAATATTTGTTAAACACGTCAAAAAATTCATTATGAACTTGACAAATTATATTTAATTTCAATGTATCGCAATGTTATTCATATAATTGAGTATTATTAAAACCATTTAAATACTTATTAAATGTATTAATTATAAAGATATACATATAAAATCAATTTTATCGAAAATAATTATTTTTGCGCTATCGGGATTCGAACCTGGATCTCTTTTTCCAATCCGTGGAAGGTGCATTACCAAATATGCTACAGCGCCAGTATCTCTGACGGCAAATTTTCGAACCTATACGTTACACTTTTTTCAAATTAAAGCATCTGTCGTTCTATTATATGAAAGCCATCTAGATTGTTTTTACGGAATCTCAAGCACCTTCCCCGGATTGGAAAAAAGAGATTCAGGTTCGAATCCCGGTAGCGCAAAAACAATATTTTTCGTTAAAATTGATTTTCTATGTATATCTTTCTAATTAATACATTTAATTAGTGTTTAAAATGTCACAAACCTATGTTTTGAATGATTACAACTACACTATAATAATGTGTTCTACTTAATAATGAATAAAACCATTTACATTTGTCAATATAAATGTGAAAATATTCCAAGCTTTAGATATTAGTTACATAGTTATATATATACATATCACTTCACGAATATATTATCGGAAAAGAAAATATAATTATGAAACACAAAGAGTTTCTAGTAATGTTGCCACTCTTGGAATTTATATTATTCAGTCTTATTATCTAAACAACTTTTAGGATTTAAATACACGGCATTTTGATAGCAGGAATGTACCGGGTATTTCCTAACAATTTGAGACGATTAGTTTGAACTATGTGACAATTGATAGAATGTGTATCTGATATTTTTAAAGATTTTAGATCATCCGCAAATAGTGAAACAACAAAATTATCAGATAGGCACATTAACAACATTCAGTGGCGTAACAAAGAAAATTGAGAACCAATGCAAAATACTCCCTGTATTTTTATTTATCCGTTATTCATTTCCTACCAAATAATAACAAGCAAAATTAGTCGCTTGTCTTTTATAAAATTCACACTTTCATGTTAAAAAACAGGAGTGTGTTTTTAGACATTTATATCCACTCGCAACTGAAAATAAATGTTTGCTTTGTTTGATTGCGATGTTTGCTTTGTAGAAATGGTTTAATTCAGTGTTTCCCGACGTAGGGCCCACAATCTGCAGGGGGGCAATTCGAAAATGGACTCGTCCAGAGTTAATGTTAAGCATATGGCGACTCTCAGTCGCTACTCGAGCTGGGCAGATGTCCAGTATAGGTAACTTCTGTCCGCCATCTTCGTAGCCGAAACCGTATTCGAACTAAATTGGAAACTGACATAAAATCTCTTTGCAGCAAGCATTAAGCGCAAGGATCTCACTAAATTTAAATAATTACTAATAGTTAAAATAATATGGAAAAATCTATAAATCTTTCATTAAAATTATTTTATACTTGAATTTCAGTTCTTTATTATATGTTTTGAAGTAAATTAACTTACTGTGTTTCCTCAACAATTTTCTAGTGATTTCTTCCTAAAAACTGTCATTTAAGTTTCTTCAGTGAACAATTCAATTTTTTAATATTAAAAATTATGTATATGCCTACATAGAGGGCATACAATATTTAGAAAGGCTTAGAGGTGGGGCATGGCACCAAAAAGCTTGGGAATCAATGCTCTAACCCCTAACTGACGTATTAACGAGGCACCACTGTAGGTATAATGTTTTACATGTTTTCAATATGCACATGATTTGTTTAGAAGTAAAGTTTGTTTTAGTTGTGAGAAAATATTTGTGCCAATTTTTTTGAATTTGCAATGAGGCTGTTGAAACCGCGGAAACCGCCTAGGTCGTTGTCAAAAATATTTAGGAACCCTTTTTTCTATTCTACACTGGGTCACAATTTACGCATACGTAACATTCTTTGTTCAAATATTTAGATTTGTATTATGTTCATTCTAGATAGTGAAAGATTTTTTACTATTTTTAGTGATTGCACCGAAAATATTGACTATTGATTGAACTGTTAGCGAATTGAAAAGCTAGTAAAGTGAATTTGTGAAATAAGTGCGTGTAATTCGTAGGTTTGTATTTCAAGCTGGCAGAATTACTATAATATATTTGGAGGTTAGGTCGGTGGTTAAATGAAAGCGTGATGGCGTGTTGATGTTTATTGTGACAGTATGATAAAACGAGGAAGACAGATATTACGAATAGAATGAAGAAATGAAGAGATGCAGAAGGTGCGCGTGAACTGTGAAAAATAAAACGAGCCAGCGGTCTCGCTCAGCGCGTGAAACGTGAGCGATGAAACAGGAGAGAGATCGTCGGCGAGGAATCGGGCCAGACCTGTAGCGGCAGCCGGCAGCGCTATATCGCTAGCATAGATATTGGCTGAGATGGCGGTGATTATAACGTATATAATTGGAGATGTAGGTACCTACTTTATGCTACCTACTTAAGCTATAATGCATTAAGTATTGGGTCGAAAGTGATGGTATTTGAGAAGGAGGAAAAGACACCGTGCAAAGTACTTGTAAATAATGAATATTTGGAACATGTAGATGAGTTTGTGTATTTGGAAAGTATGTTTGATAGAAACGGAAAGGCTTAGAAAGATAACGAAAGGAGGGTGACTGCAAGAAATAAAGCGAACGGCGCTTTGAAAGAAATTATATCTAACGAGAACTTGTCAATCGAGGCAAGACTAGCGGTAAACAATGGAGTCCTGGTACCGACACTGATGAATGGAAGTGAGGCCTGGAGCTGACAGAAGAGGAACGAAAGTAGACTGAATGCAGTGGAAATGAGATCAACTTAGACGTATATATGGCAGAACTATTTATGAAAGAGTAAATAATGAAGAAATAAGGAAAGAATACACTGAATGAAGGTCCTGTTAGAAGCCTCAATAATCGGCGAGCTTGTATGAGAAGATGTATGCACGTGGATGAGGCGAGAATTACGTGTCAGGACAAAAGAGTGTGGCGCTCTATCCTCTCTGCTGTGATGGTAAGTTAGTTAGTCTAATAAGAGAGAGCGCACAATGAGGCCAAAACAGTCGTTCACCACCAACTCCTCTATCTTTTGAAAATGTAGTCTACAGTGTGCGCACTGCCATACATTCTCATGGCCCTCGCCATCACGACAGAAAGTCGTCGGTGTGCGCTCGCAATAAGTCTTTGCGGTTTTTTTGAAAATGCAATTTTCCTGGTCTATTGTTTTTTGTGACAAAAAATGGCATACTATTTGATAGCATTTTTTCTGCTCTAAAACGTTATTGTCGCTGTTTTTCTGCACCTTATAGTTTTTTCTTAATTTTTAGGCTGAAGTAATGAGTGTCAAGTTGAGAAAAACGAACATTATCGACACATACTTCTTTTTGTCTTTAATCAAGGTTAAAAGGGTCATCCAGGAGCTCAACTGGGAAATTCTGCCGCAACCATCTTATGGTCCCGATTTCGCTCCGTTAGATCTTGATCGCTCTTCAGTCAAATGCGTGGCTCTTTGACGTTCAACAACGACGACGGACTCAGAAATTAGTTCGATAACTGTGAGAACTTTGTAAATATATGTGTTTGTGTGTGTGTGCCATGAAATTGAGTATATGAGTGGTGGAGGACGAGCCTTATAAGAGGTCGTCTCTGGGGGGAACAGCTCTCTTCCATCACAGCTTCTTCTGAATAACTAGTCAATCTCTGAAGTGTATAATTTATATTTACTGTATAACGTATTTAATAAACTTAATATTATCACCTGAAAAGACCGAGTTTCACTTACAAGAAATTGGAACGCAAGTAATTAGAAAGTAATCAGAGGATAGAACCCCGAGGGAATCTGGTGGTAATCTAAGATTTATCACAATAACTATGTCGATCGAAAAAGCATCGACAAATTGGTTGAAAGATGAAATGACTTCTTGGAGATTACATCATTGAAATGTTGTAATCTTTGTTTGAAAATTTGATTTTGTAATGAATAATTGAACAAAACCGCAAAGACTTATTACCTATACAACCTAATACGAGTTTTGTATTACATAATGGAGCATTTTTTACTACCCCTGGTGCTAAAACACCTAGTTCCGCCCCTGACCTGGGTTGTGAACATTTTCGAATCTTTTTTCAGACTACCACCTGGATTGTGAACTTTCCAGTAGGTATATCATATTTTATATAGGTGTATATATAAAATATTATTTTATCAATTTTTATTAATAATAGGTAAACGAATCAATATTGAACGTAATATATGTTTATAAGTATTATAGGTTATTTATGCATAGCTATTTCAATACATGTTTAATTTAAAAAAATACATATTTTTTTTACTTCCCGGGCGCTAAATTATCTAGCTCCGTCCCTGCTTTTATTGACGTCAAAATTATCTTAAAATAAAAGTAATTTTAAAAATGGTACAAAGGAAAAATAAAATATTTATAGGCTGTTTCATTTCAGTTATCAATTAGTTATCTTGGGGTAATAATAATTTTTACAACGTTGCAATATTGACAATTTATCATTCCGACTGTCTCAATTTCTTCTTTATTCAGGTATATAGGAAATTGTTTGTAATAGTTTTTAGTTGCGATGGCACAAACTAAGTTGGTCGTCGTAGCTTGGGTTGGCCAATCGCAGGCATTCTCGATATGGACAGTAACTTTGTACCGCCGTCAATATGACGTTACTCAATAAATGCACATAGCAGAGTCTCCTCATATATTCCATATAGCATCAGTAAATTCAATCTATGTCTAATCTAATCGATGTTCAATAACAACAAATTCATGACATATATGTGTTCATTCTCAGCAGTCATGTCTTCATCTTTCATTCATTATCAAGTTTTATAAAAAAAAAAAAACGATTATTTGGGGCTGATAGATACACTATGTTTAATATTTTAGCTAGCCTGTAGGAACACACTCTTTGACACTAACATTAAACCAATACATACACACCATGCACTTTGTGTGTTTTTTCAAAATAATACTAATGACTAATTTAATTTTTATTATCAAATTTACTTCATGTGTATAAAAGTAGGTGCTTCTAAATATGATAGTTCAGTTCTGAATTAAAAAAATAATAATTTGTCCTATAAAGAGTTCTCTTTTAGTATTCTTTTTTTTTTGGTTATGTCACCACGGAGATTGATATATATGATCTAAATTGATCATTTTTAATGTTTTTTTTCGTACAGTGAAATCTCGATCGATCGTTCCTCTATGTATCGTTTATTTCTTCCAGTCGCCAATTAATTTCAGACAAAACATCCAAAAATAGATCGCATGGATCGTTCCTTTATGCATCATTTTACCGCATTAGTCGTTTAATTTAGCACCATACTTTGTAGCTAAATGCTTGGTTTTGGTTAACGGCACTCGAAAACAATGAGCGAAACATTCGAATGAGAGAAAGAGAGAATGCTGCTAATGACTGCCGCTTGTCTGTACACAATACAAAATGAAATTACATTATTTTTTGTTTCTGTGCAGCTTTCTAATTTTATTTTTATTTAGACACATTCACTTACATGTGAAATATGTATTGTTTTTAGAATATGTTCAAGCACTAAAGAATGAAAAATGTTACTTTTTTTCTATATTCCCGTATTCATAGTTTATTTCAATACGTCCCCTCAAAAACGATAGATAGAGATTTCATTGTATTTATTAAAAATCTAAGATCTTTTTTTAAAAGTTGAATTTTTTTTTAGTTACATGTGTTTGTTATGTTGTGTATTGTTTTTTGAATCAATGTTTAATTGTCTTGTCTGTTGGGATAAGTTGTAATGTAATTTGAATCCACTGCAAATGATTCGCGTTTGTCATTTTTTGTTCTAAAGGATTTACGTGGTAGTTTGTTAACGGGGATGTTATTATGCTGTGATATTTTTTATGTATTTTGTGTAATTCAATTTCTTGCCCTTGTCTTGTCATCTTGCCACTAACAATCTTGTGTACTCATAAGTTTTATGTTTCAACTTTGTTATATTGTTAACATGTAGAGTTCTTCAGTTGGTATAAGTTATTTCAAATTGTAAACCATTTTCAGTATTTTCTTTTGCATTCTTTAAAGTCTATTTAAATTTTAGGATGTCCGAATATTTCGACTTCCGAGCAAAGTTCAAGCGAGTGTACAATGTCAATGTTGGGAAGGT
This sequence comes from Eubasilissa splendida, assembly GCA_031772225.1. Classification (NCBI taxonomy): domain Eukaryota; kingdom Metazoa; phylum Arthropoda; class Insecta; order Trichoptera; family Phryganeidae; genus Eubasilissa; species Eubasilissa splendida. The sequence goes on along the minus strand of CM062850.1, from coordinate 25,746,295 downwards.
CCAGTATTGGTTGCCGTTTAACTAGGCGGGTAGGTACTTGCATGGTAGCCACTCCCCTAATCACTAAGCCTTGTGTCAGTGCGCTACTAGCGAGCTGGGACAATTTTATTTTACGATACTTAATGAACAAAATTTCTATTGAGAACTAAACAACGACTATTTTTAGAGGGAATCAAATAGTTGATTTGATAGCGTTCTGTGTGACATAATTCTAAAACATTAAATATCCTTTGAAATCAAAGGATACTAAATTAATTCTAAATTCAGCCATAAGCGGATGAAGATATACCTAGTATTTTGCTAATTAAATATCATCAGAATTATTTAATAATTGTAAAAATACAACGATTTTTGATTTGAGAATTTTTATTTATAGATTAAGAGATTATTTAGAATCCAATTAAGTATTTTTAAAAGCTGATAACTCACAACTTGACCGCCTCGGTGGCCAGGACCGGTGCGGATCCCACCTTTCGCCGTCCCCTTAATGCTAAGTAATTAAATTTTGGGACAATACAAATATACTCGGACTTCTTGTAGACAGGCTAAACAAATTATTTTACTTAACCAGTGGCGCGCAGTAGGCTTAAAGTTAGGTTATGCTGTTACCGACGACGTTTACGTAACTATACGGAAACCAGATGCGGTTGCATATATATATATATGCAACCGTATACTCTCGTATGTTCATGTTATCAATTTCCTAGTATAATTAAAATATTTTAATTTATTTAAAACAATTTCTGATAATGCCTCAGCTTTTCGATCTGCACCAACACCAATAAAACCTATAAACCATTTGAATCCATTAAAATGTCTTAAAATGAAATACAATTGCTTCGAGCCGCTGATATCTGGCATTTCGTCTATTATTACAGTAACAAAATCGGTTTTATCTACTACTAATCTATTTTTTCTCAAAATCAATTAACTAATGTTAGAAATATGACTTAGTATCACTCTATAAATGATTTTCTAACACCCCGTCATATTCAGCTAATAAATTCACTCATTCAATGCAATTAAAACGATTCGTAGATTCATCAGTCATGATGCCCTCGAAAGGGTAATTTCTGAATTGTAAGAAAACAAATTATATCAATTAGACGTTGAAAAATAAAACGGTTTCTATCTACTTTTTCATTATGGCGAATAAGGACATTTCTATGCGCTGCTGGTCGGATCCAAAACTATGCAACGTAATAGCCGACCGCTAATGACTTTGAGTTTGCTCGCGAACTTTTTTAGCTGTAGAAATATTGTTCAAGTCATCGGATACAGATTTACAAACAACACTTTTATTTGAAAATAATAAGCATGGCCAACAAAACATCTTATTCGCATAAACTAATCCTGTAATCCAAACAGTTTCATAAATACTACGTGAAAAATGTCTAACATATTTCAAAGACGGTTTATTTATGATTAAATCGGGAATTGCACGACTAATATCAATTATACGTCTCTTTTCACTATAAGACAATCGAGAAAATGGTTCATCAATCAAAAAATTTATAATATCATTATGGCTGAGCAATTCCATGTTTGTTTGCCGCGGTGTTTTATAAAGATAATGGTCTAAAACTTAAGTAAAAACTAATTCATAAAAACAGAAACAGATTGAATTTATACTATTAATTAAAATATATATCTGTACGTACTGATGTATTAATTAAAAGTAATAATCAAATTGAATACGTATTACACTCCAAATAAAACTTGTCAGTTGAAATACATTGTGGAAAAGAGTTTAGTTAGCGAAGCAAATATGTAAAAGTGTTTTCACGCGGAGTTTTCAGTATGGGTTAATTCGTTTCGAATTATGCACAAATTTTGGCAGCCTTAAAGACACTCAATAGGTTGAGTAAGAAAATATATAGTTTAGTACGTTTCTCATAGAGATTGAACAAACAAGTTAGACGCGACCGAGGCATGCATTCTAGCAAAATGCGGAGACGAATGGCAATGAAGTTGAATACAAATGATTCGCAATTTTTTATACTGTTGATTGTTAGATAAAAATATAATCATGGGTTACGCTAATCCGGGTAATAACGGCTAGAATTTTATAAGATCTTTTCATAAGATAAAATTTTTATTTTATTGTCCAAAATCTTTAGTAATGCACGGCTTTTTTGCTTGTATGCAGTGCACGCCCCTGTGTAAAACGTTATAACAAATTGTCCACTTTCGGAAAATAATGTTCTCGAAAAATGAGATTCATTATAAATCACAATTTCTCGAGATCAGTCTGTAGGCGCAAGTCTAAAATATTTTTATATGCACTGTTACTGTCTTTCAATTTTTGTATAATATTAAGACCGCGTTCCGCCGATCTCTAAATCGGCTGCCCGCGCGCCACACATGCGTTCGCCTTACGCCAGGACCGGCCCTGCTTACAACCATTTACTTTAAACAATGTATTCAATAATAACTCATTTTTAGTTGAATTTGTCTTTATTTAGTAGAACTCAATTTTAATAAATAAATATTTGAACCATTTTCTTTTGGTTGTATTTTAAATTATAATAATTATTGCGACGATTAAGGTGCGATAATTTCGTGAATGTTGCTACGGTTCCCAAAAGTTTAGTTGCAAATAATCACGTGTTTAGTTTGGGCGCGTTGTGTTTTTTTATTTAATTAAAAATATATACAATATTTATAAAATAAAAAATAATTAAATCGTTCACGAAAAATATTAGGTAATTTACATCTTGGGCAGTCATATGCGTATAATTTTGATAATTAGAGGAGAGGGATGCAATTTGTAAAGCTGTATAGGTACCTTCAATATTATATATTATCCAGCCCGAGGAAACAATATTATAAGGATAAATTAGGTTAGTTCAAGCACTGACATTTTAAACTTGGTGCAAAAAATCATTTTTGTGTACAAGCTAAAATATATTTGTCCAAGAAAGCATTTTGCATTCAGACGTCCAAACCCTACTTTGTTAATTAAAAGTATATTTCGTTTGATACAGATATATCTATAAAATGTATACTCAAATAATTACATATTATAATTCATTTCAAAGAAATATTTGATAAATATAAAAATTAAAGAAAATAAGCATACATCATAATGGAAATAAATGGTTATTTTAATAATGAAAAGCAAAAAAGTCTGTAGAATAAACTATTAAAACTAGTAAAATGATTATTTTAATAGGCATTGCTACAAAAAAATAAAATAAATGATTTTTTGTTTTACTAATTATTACTATTATTCCTATCCGGGGAAAAGGCCCAGGTTCGAATCCCGATTAATTAAAAATATCACAGAACTATATTCTGAAATTGCAATTTCACAACAAAAATGTGTTTTCATTCAAAATAATTTATTAGTAATTCATTCTTAATACCATATTTTGAGGAGCTGTTTCTTAACGTTTAATCTGTAGATGAGTCCCATTATACGTACAACAGCTTTCTTACACAAGCCAGAGACGTAGATAGGTGGATAATGTCAAGACAGCCCTTCAAGAAGTATGGGAGTATCCAACAGACTGGTCGATAGATGGCGCTCTGAAGTCATGAACTTCCGAGTCCCACGAGGCTGCTAAAGAAGAGCTTTGGGGAGCTGCTAGGTTTCTTAAAAGAATCCAATTGTTTTAATTTGTTAATACATTACCTAGATTCTCGATTATCTGGGTGGTTGGGGAAAAAAGTTGACAGATTTTTTATTTACAATTCAGCGTTACGCACCTGTCCATTTTGCCTCTAAAGTAAATCCTGAATCTAAGCACGTCCAAAAAAAAAAATTTTAAACACATCATCGACTGAGATTTTTTGGTTTCTTTTTCTGTTATATATTATTAATCTCTCCAGTTTAATTTTCTAGTACATAGATTTTATTTATTTTTATTTGTAGCATAAATAATACATATGAAAAAATAAAGGTAATTACTTTACTAGACGTGGTCTGTTCTAAAGCTATTACCTGTACAGTTATTAAAAGTTGTAATTGTTTAGAGGTAAGTAAGTATAATGTTAAGTAAGTTATAAAAAGTTATGTGAAAAAAGCACAATCTGAAGTTATAAAATATTATTACAGGCAGTTCTCGATTTACGAACAAGTTCCGTTCCTCGAGGTTGTTCATTATATGTTTTTGTTAGTTATGCATCAAACCACCTAAATATGCATTTTTTGTGTATAAGATTCAATTGTATAGTTAGCATTCATTTTTACGTAAGAAAAGCATTGAATTAAATTTCAAATGTGTACGTTTTATTATAACAATACGCCGTGAGTGTAAATAAGTTGAAAAAATACTAAGAGAACACAAGATATGTATAGTAATAGTAAATGTTAATTAAAAACATAAACAAAATTATATATGTACATTCATATATTATATATATATATTTTTTTTTTTTGTTACGCTTCACTTGCAAGCTAGTGTAGAGAAGTACGGGTATACATCAATAAAAATTATTGTTTAAAAGAAGTGTTAAATGTTATATAATAAAATGATAGTATTAGCGATTTAAATAATATTATAATTCAAGTTTAGGGGTACATGTTTCTTTTTAAATAGCATTTGATAGTTCTTTAGTATCATTAATTTTCCTAATGTTTTCAGGTAAGCTATTAAATAATTTATTCCCTGTACATTCAACTTTTATTTGTTCAAATTTTCACCAGTGTTCGTATATTCACAAGCGTCTTACTTTGTGCACTCGAGGTAGGTGGTTGAACTTTTGCGACTGGTTCGTTCACTCTTTTAAAATATAACTTGATGGAAGAATGCATTTATGATTATATGTATTTGACGTGGAAAAATATTTGGCAGAAAGGTACTCTTGTTTAGAGATCCATTTTTCAGGCCTCTACATTCCGTTTCCTTCTATAACTTCACTCTTGCTGTTTTGTTGATCAATTATTTCATCCTTGTTTGTTTCTATATTATTACAGCTGGAGTTTTGCTGGTCATTTTCAACTAAAATTAAATTTACACGTAAGTATAAACAAATAGGAACCAGTAAAAAAGAGTGTAAAAATGTAATTATCATTAATATTATGATGGAACAAGAGAAAGACAAAATTTAGGCACTTTAAAATTAACATAAATTAAATGAATCAATAAAAAAAATAAACGGATAAAATTAATTTATCAAAAAAAAAATTTTTTTGGCACTGACAATTTTTTTTCTTCGACAATTTGATTTTATTTGTATGTCTTCCTTATTGATACATTTAATTTGTATTAAAATATCACAAAACTATGTTTTTAAAAACTGCAACTTCACAATAATAATGTGTTCTCCTTACTAACTTTAAAATTCATAATACATATTTTTCCTGAACGAATCAAAATAACAACAAAGCTTATTGTAGTTAATGTGTTTTTTTAACAAATAAATTGTTTGTAAATATTTTGAAGGGGAACTACTTCTCAGATTTTTTTTTAAAAGCAATCTCATAATGTAAAAATATTTAAGGATAGTTGTAAAACACGAGTGTTATTTTTTACCTATAATTGAGTAACAATCTTCGTCTTCACACAAATTGTCTGCAGAAAGTCACTATCTGACATTAAACTAATATTATCGGACAAATCTTCATCTGAATAACCATCTTTTACTAATACCTGTAAGGTACTGATGAAATTGACAAATATTCGAATTGCAACTTGTTCCGAATGCCCATAGATGGTGTTAATGATTATTGTTAATTATAATCTTGGGCTACAGAATATGTGTAATAAAATTGTTTACTCAAATCCTTTTTTTGTTTTCAGTCACTTATACTTTCATGATTACGTGTAATTTATTTGTAATTGAAAATAGCACTTAAATAAATAAATAAAAATATTCTCAGGGGCACATTTGGACATTGTCCATAATTTTTAAAATATAGCATGGCACATGGGCATTCAAAGTTATGAATTGTGAGGTATAGAATCAAAATCAGACATGTCCAGTTTTTATGGTTTTTGAGTTATGTATGTATGTACAAATATAAAGAAAATTAATGCCTATCGAAATCAGATAAATATTGCTGAATTTCGTATAAAAAAGGCATTTAAAATTTGCTTGTTACTTTAATTGCAGATATGTCCAATAGACAATTAATTTAAACCCAGAAAAAATTTCAACCAATAAGACGGCAGTATTTGGTCATGTTCAATATGATCCCAAATGTAACAGTAATGGCTTTTTGCATTTTACTCAAAAACAAGTAAAGTGGACATGTTTGCTTTTTATTCTGGACCTCACAATTAGTTTTGTTTATAAATAATAAAATATTATGTGATTTACTTAATATTACTGAAATATTACCTATCTGTTACTCTCTGGACATGGAAAAATTTATAATTTATTTAGCAATAACACTTGCGCATGCATATTATTTTTATTATAAAAACAAGACACCATAAATAATGCCAACTGATAGGTCACAATTAATATGTACTACCTACCATCTATCTAATAGCAAAAGTTGTAATTGACGTTTAGGTGACAAAATTAAAACTGTGTATATCTGATTTCCTGTCCTAATTTTATTGGGTATTTTAATGAAATATTATTGTAGGTGAACCTTCCAGTGACTTCACCATTGTAGGTGAAGCCTTTCAGAGGTGAAAACAATGCAGATTTCACTAGGAAAAGGATCTACACACTTTTGCGTGTTTATGCACTATATAATAATACATTCTACAATTTTTCATAAAAATATGTTTGTTCACAAGAAAACTTAAAGAAGATTATATAACTATTTTACTGTAGTTTCAAATTTTAATACAGTTTTACGCATTCTTTATTATGGTTAAAAAATAATAAGGGTGCCACACAAATTTGAAACACACAACCATATCTATAAGCAAATGATTATGTGAAGGATTGTCTGGAAAAAATACAAAGCATTTCAAATCAAACAGCAAATTTATTAATAAGAATTTGGTTTAAAATAAATCAAATACACCATTGCAAATAATTTTTTAATTTTAAATCAAAACCATACACATTTTTTTTATTTGCATATATAAATATACAAAAACACCTAAAATGAAAGCCATTACTAATTTGACAACATGATAAAATGAATTTAATCAGACAAGTATATCTAAATTAATGTTTTCATTTATCATCCTAGCAAAAGGAGCTCACATTTTGTCAATAAAAATTACAAACAAAACAACATTTAAAAAATCTTAAAGTTTAGACATTAATGTAACATTTATTCGTTGATTACAATTATTCTGCAAACAGTGACAATCAATACTCCTTCAAATGAAAATGTGGAACTCAAGTAACATTTCATTAAACTTAATCACTTGCACCAACATTATTTGGTTAGCCAGCATATATCGCTATTCTCTTGCCTTGTTATAATTTTAAGTGAAAAAAAATCAAATACCCACAACACCTTTGAATTTTGCAGTTGTCAACACAAGTGTTTTAGAAGAACAGTTCACTGCTCACATGATAAAAATACCAACTCTATCTCTTCTCAAAATTAGTGTATCTCTTTTTAATACGCAAATAAAATAACTAATTGCTAAGAAACATGTAATTAGGAGAATGTGAAATATATGAATTCAAAGATAAACACTAGAATACAAAACATATATTTAATATTTTGATGTAATAATATACAAGTAATGCCTGTCTTGAAGACAATTTTACGCAGTTTTCTATGTACGTAATACATCAAAACATTACCAATAGCGGCTCATCATGCGGATATTTTTCTTTGCAACTTAAAAATATTACAATTGTGAATGTACGGAATGCATCGGTTTGGCTCATTTAAATTAAATCGCCAACCTCACTAGGTCCTATAATCCCGTTTTCCATGGATTCTTAGGCTTGCCAAAAGCAGTTTTGTCCACTTTGGATATTTTCTCAAACATAATTACATTTAGTTATTTTAATGTGACTTATTATTTTCTTCAAATGAAGAGTATTAAAAGAATATTTTATTTGAGAAGAAATGCTCATTTGGCAATGATATTGATTCTCATTTCCTGAACAAATATAGTCTTGTGGTTTATTGTGTTTGTTTTATCATGTAATGAACTAAGAATGAACAATTAAAAAACTAATAAGTATAATGTTCCATAACAGTTATATTTTCAGTGAATTATATTTTATTCATACATATTTATTAGATTGACATACACATCCAATTTTTTACCAATAAGTAATCAGATCGAGACAGAAATTATACATAGGTGAAATTTCTAGTTCATAGAAGCATAACTCTGCTTTGTAATTTGAAATCCATAATAAAATAATTTTATAATGACAATGAAAATATTTTATTTTATTTTAACATTGTATAAAAAATACACATTTTTAGGAAAAATTTACTATTGTTAAAAAATGAGAAATGTGTTTTTTTTTTTAAATGAAGACACTTCTATAAAAATACATCACATGGGTGAAGTGAGAAATTCTGTATCAAGACGAAATTATTGTGATTTTGTTGCTAGTGCATTGACGAAATTGATTTATTTTTAAATGTGCAAAAGACTTCACAGTTTTTTCATACAAAATACAAATTTCAAAACTAAACATATGCGATTGAAAAAAATACAATGTTTACACTTTGGAATGGATGTAGAAAAAATATATATTTTCCATTTTTAATGACACTTGATTTAATTATCAAGGAACAATATGCTTCTATTTGCATTTAATAACAAAATTACAAACTGCTACAAAAACAATATAAAATAATTAAGATTTTTTTCCTTTAATGGTATTATAAAATTATTATAGAGTTGATTCCTTGGCTGATTTATTTTTCTTATAATATATTTTCAATTTAAAAAAAAACAACGCACAAGAATTATATTTATAGTACAAATAATGACAAGATTGAGTAACATAATCAAAATTCTTATTCAACAATATAATATAAAATGGTCTCTATTTCAGTGATGACTTTTCTGCATGTGATTCTGACAATAAATCTGCAGTAAAACCAAATGATCATCTTGAAAAATGCGTCAAAGTAAATTTGCTTTGATGTTTTATCTTATTTAATTGGTCTTGAGTAGACTCAAAATATATAATACAGCAAACTCTCGATTATTCAGGGTGGTGGGAATTTTTTTTAACAGATAATCAACGACAGCAAATTTGGAAGAAATATCAGAGAAATTTAAAAAAAATTATCCTTCATACTTATCATCTTATTTAAAAGACCACTCACTTGCATCAAAAGAAAACACTGAATGTATGTACGCTCAAATATATTTTTTCAAATAAATCATCAGTTTCCATTTAGTATCAATATCGTCAGTTCATTTTTATGGTACATATTATGTAGTCAAATGAAAAAATATTTTTACAATTCAAATAATATTTTTAAATTTTTTATTGCCCTCGTAAATCCGCAACTCGGTTACCACAATCCCAGATAATCGAGATAATGTACCACGTCTTTTCTGAAGTTAAACAAATAAATGAAAATAAAGTGATTAAACAATCTTATCAGCATAATTAAACACATATTCCATATGTACATATCGACCCCTCCTATGTAAAGTATCGTAAGTAAAAAATGAAATTTTTAATCATTCTAGTATTTTGCACGTATTTTATACATTTTTAAATAGCTGTAATTTTAAAAATATTATGTTTATTAGTACCCATATCATAGAATACAATGTATATATTTTTTTAAATCTGCCTCATTAGTAAGTATCAAATACATGTAAAATACTAGAACGATTAAAAAATTACATTTTTAACTTACAATACCTTACGTAGGAGGGGTTGATATAAAGAAAACAAAACACAACTTAATAAGATTTGCAATGACTGGCTAGCGTGCTAGAGTACGAATTTTGTACTGTAACTATTAAAGCATTGAAGACAGCATTATTCCAATGACTGGCCTACCTTCCATAGATTTGCCGTTGACTATGATAGTTTTCATATACACTAAGCATTCAATTACTTAATGTTGTCATAGTAATACAACTTAGATATTTTTCATCAAATGCTCGCATTAGAAAGATATTTAGAAGATTACTATAAATCTTAATTATAAATGATTGATGTCTTCATATAAAATAATCATTGAACACTAATAACTTTTATATAAGACAGATTTTTAATAAGAAAAATGTCAATCAACAAATTGACTTTAAAATATAAATTAGGACAAAATTGCCAAATTTTTATTCCGTTAATCCCCATATAGAGGTGTTTCGATTGCAAAAGAATAATTATATTTTGTTAATTAAATAAAAATAATATTAAAGTGCCTTGTCGAGACATTGGCCCCCCGTACCTTCTAGGATATGGGGACAAAACTGAGACGATTATGAAGTTAGAATATTGAATAAAGCAATAAAAAAATGAGGATTACTTAAAATAATTAATCGTATTTTTGAGATACACTGTTCTGATGTTTGATAATATTGTATGGAATTTTAAACTGCCTTCAACATTAACAATTATGGTCAAGAATGAAATTCGTACTCCAAGTGAAGGATGTAACATATTTATAGATTTGTATTATTTACACATTTGATAATATAGTTTATAGAAACCCTGGGATAATTAATTTTTATACACGTATATCTAATAGATAATGTATTTTTAGAATTCTCAACCATACAATAAATATTATGTTAACAGATTAATAGTTTTTGCATAGTAAAAATGGGATGTTATGTGTGAAATAGTGTTTAAAATTTCAGGGTTTCTTACGATCTGTGGTTTCAGAAAGGTTAATTATTTAGGGGGGCCAATTATTCATAACCACCCACCTATGAGTATGGCACAATAAAATTCATTATGTAATAAAAATTGAAGACTGTAATTATTATGTTAGTTAAATATTTGAAATCAGTATTTGTATAATATACTGTTATATGAATAAAATTCAAACTAACATTATTCTTTTAGAATACCTCTGCAGTAGATCCATTAATCTAACTTGTTTAAAAAAAAAATGAATCAGCATTTTAAAATATCTTTCTAAAACTATAGATATCGTCTAACTGATATTATGAGGCATGCTAAAATGTAATATATATATACTTTTATAAAATATTATTTATACTTCTGAAAAATTATGCTATACAAAATAGATTCATTTCAGATAAAATATTTAAATAAAATGAATTCTCATAGAATACAATGGAATGAATAATTTCCCAAGAACCAGCATCTGGAAACCTTGCTGAAAAGCGTGGAAAAATAAACTGACATAATTTCCAAGATTGCTGACCTAATCGGATATATAATTATTCAACAAGTCGTAATAAATTTATTTGTACAAAAGTGAATTCCTAATTCAATATATAGAATAAAAAACATATATGTAACAGGGAGGTGGCGTAAAGCCCAAGTGAAAAATGTTTACGATTAATATTATCCAGTGATTAAATCTTGAAAATGCTGACTAAGGTCGCCCGTGTCTACGGTATGGCGTACAGGAGCTTGCGTGGTCACGGGAGTGTTGGCAAGGCGCGTACAAGCCTTCTTATGAATAAACCAGTGGAGTCTTTGACATTCACGATCGCAATACTGTACCGCTTTACATTTAGAACATTTTTTGGCTGGTTTCTCTTCTCCACATGTGTTACAACAAGGGACGGTATTAACAAAGCCACGCTGACCGTTGATCGCCGACGTAATCACCGAAAGAGAGCTAGGCGGATCCTTGCTCGTAAAGGCTGTAATCATTTGATGAAATATGGTACATTCTCGGAAAGGAAATTCTCGAACAGCTTCTTTCAAGAAACCATCTTGGTAATCTAGACTCGTTCCATCTTTACCAGGTTTTAAAAGTTTTCGCGAAAATAATTCTACAAAGTCAACTTTCTTTTCTTCCGACCCCTCCTCTTTTCTTTGTTCTTTCGATGCGATATGCCTTTCGCGCAGTTTGTTGATCTCGCCTACTAGATACGATAAATAATGGAATTTAAAAGCCATAACCTCATTTGTTTCATTCGCTCGTTTCATCTCTCTATTACACATAGCCTCCAACACTTTCCTAAGTTTCTCCATATTCTCAGACAATCCCATCGACCTCTGCAAATTGAGAGCCACTCTAATTGGATTTACATTAATTTCCATGACAAATTTATGCAGCTGGTCGCTCAGCATGGGAGGGAACAGCGGTTCTGTTTGCAGGCCTTGTACTTTAGTAAAGTAATCAATGTCACTTTTAGGAATAAAATTATTCACTGTGGCGACAATGTGATGGTTACCAACAAACGCCGCCATTTGCGATGGAGTCCTGCCGACGGAGTTTGTCGCAAGTGGTTTTGCTCCTGCAATCATTAACAACTGGCAGACTTCTGCGTTTCCAGACAACGCTCCAAAGTGCAATGCTGTGTAATTATATTCATGTTGCCCTGAGTTTACATCAGCCCCCTGAAATCAAAAACATCATTTATTGTACAACTGGTAGTTAACCACATTATTTATAAATCATAATATAATTGAATAAACTTGATAGAAATATTTCGGGATGATACATTTTAATGTTTAGAAAAAATAATCGAAAGGTATACATTAACTAATACTTTACGTAAACATAGTTAACACTGCTGTCAAAAATACCGTAAGCAATTTTAGAATAAATAAAAAAACTCTATGCGGCAACTTCTGTATAATTTTCTGAGCCATTCTTTGACCTCTCTCCAATTATCGGATCCAAAACATCCATCAAGAGAGGTCGGAGACATACGCCAGAAAAATAAAGAAAACCACACAGAAGATTATGTGTAAAATGAAATGAATAAATTTAAAATGAGTATAAAATGCATGTATGTGTATATAGATTCTTAAGAGATTGTTTGAAAACAGAACACCTTCGAAATGTCGACGACCAGAACAAACATTCAGCACTTCTTCGAAAAGAAATTATAACATTTGTTGTTAGTTAGGTTATGTTAGTTTTTTCAACAAAGTGAAACATATAATATAACATACGAGTAATAACAAAGAAGCTTTGCAATTAAACATCACTGATTCAAATAACTGATAGATTAAATCAAAAACCAAAATTATTTACAACAATCATATGAGATTTTAGATGACCTTTGATGTCTAGGTGGATTGGAAAAACAAAGAATTTTAATGATTAAAATAATACACATTCTAGCCTTTTCAACTGTACCTCTTATAAAATAACTTTAAGATCTTTCAAAACAACCCGCTCGCTAAAAGGGACAGTAATATCATTAGGAAAGGCAAAGGTACTCAAAAATTGAAATATAGTTAGTGTAGGGTAAGATATATGCATGTATATGAAGAGAATCAATGTTCATATTATTAATCTTTGGCGTTGTTAAAATATTCGGCATAGCGATCACTTGGGTGGCTTAAGAGTGGAACCAGACATAAATACTTAATCCATTCTAGAAATTAATATCAATTTTAGTAAATAGTACACAAAATTTTAATTAAGTAGTTAACTAAACCAAAAATGTATTGTCTTGAATGATTTTCAAATATCAAATCAAATGGATATAATATACGTGGTTAACCTCACTTATACATATATAATGTAATAGATTGAGAAGAAAAATTATGAGGCATTATTATCATGTAAGCTTTCAATTCTTTTCAAAAAGAACGTAGAATATGCTTATGCTAAAAATATTGAATAGTATGTTGCACCATACAGAAATGTTGAAAAATTATTAAAATCTACAATTATCAGCGTTTTTAAAACTACCTGATCCAGAAGCATTTGCACCATTTCTTTACTTCCTTTATAAGCTGCATACTGTAAAGGGGTCATGCCATTTTCATCATAAAAATCCACTTTCTTTTTAAATTGTAAAATGAGCGATTTTAATTCTGAAACATTTGAATTAGATATAGCTTCAAATATTTTTCCTTCAAGTCCGGGCATTTTGACGCCCGCTTCCGCAGCCATTTTTTTACAATGACATTTGACATAGATAAATAGAGTCTAGAGGCAATTAGAAGTTGTCTTATACGAGCTGTGGTGTGGAAGTATAAAGCGTCCCATACACAACAAAATATAATTGGCGAATGAGGAGCGAATGGTGAAATCATTTTATAATTACCAATCATAAACAAAATTTTGGTACATATATACGTTAGTCATGTTTTTTTAAATCTGGTGTTAATGTTTTTATTATGTACTATTATATTACTTTAGACACTCGATATCCCAAATATTTCTTTTTTATTAGGACTTCCATACTTTTATGTATAGCGCTTGCAAAGGTTCGAGACGGTTTTCACGCGATATTCGAAATTGAACATGCAATACAAACTTATTAATAATAAGGTGACCAACTGTTTTTGGTACAAAAGGAGTACGAATGAAAGAAAAATTTGCATTAAGATTTTTTTTCAGTAATTTGGTAGTACAGTCCATACAGTATTTTAGGAGTGCAGGTTTTAATAGGAGTACGGTTCACGAAAAATGAGTACAAAACACCCTAAAAGAGTACGTTTGGTCACCTTATTGAAAATATATATTGTATTATCATAAATATGTACATATTGTAGTTGTATAAAATGGCATAATTAATATAATTATCCCTTCTCACAACAATATCTTGCTAATTATATTCTTTAATTAAGGATTTATCATTTACCTTTATTTGAGTAAATGTAATATCTATATTAGTAGCAAAAATCAATTAAATGTCGTAAGAAATAAGAGACGTGTTCTAGATGATTTTTTTCATACTCTACGTACGAGAAATAAAATATTTAATGATGTTTTTTTATCACGACATGTTTGGCGATGGAGCATTTCCGTATATATATATATTGATTAAAATAGGAAACTTCATTTAAAAAAAAATACTCACAAATATACATACGGAATTTGAAATAAATAATTAAATATTAGATTTTATTAATTTAGAATCAAAAAAGGAAAATTTATAGTCTTATTTTTACCTGTTGAGATACCTACCTACTATTGGATAAAAAATAAATTGGCTCGAGACGACATCGTCTCCAATGAGGAAATGGAGGATTACATTATAATAAAACGATTATTACTTTTTCATATTTTATTTCTTAATTATGACGAAATTGAAAAGCAATCTTCACAATGGCTGAAATGAAAATTGACTTTTATAACAAATCCATCATGCCTAAAACATTAATATTATGAATACATACTAATTTTATATATCACATCAAGACAAATATTATTTTTTTTGTTGTAAAAACACGTATAACACACACAATAGATATATCTTAAAATAATTTTCCGATACAAAAAAGGAATACTCAGTGAAATAATTCAAAATAAACAATTGATTAAAATAAATACAGTGATGGCTGCCACTGTACTTGTTTTATTTCAATGTCAATTAACAAAATGAGATAATCATATTTTAAAAAATAAATGGTACAAATAAGCATACACTTTCGTAACATGGCATTGCCCTTTGCAATATTACGAATAAATAAATAAAATAATTCGACAAATAGCAATATATTTTAAAATTTCTATATGTAGGTATATGATGTTTAAATACACAATATAAGGATTATTAAGTAATATATTTTTTCTAAATTTAAATTTCATTAAGAAATATCATTTAAATAAATTTACTATTATCTATACAGCATTTCCAAAGAGGTTTTTACACACTCCGTATATAAATAAGTATATAATATATAGGTACCTCGTTCATTTTACAATACATTCATTAAATACTACAATTTACTAAAATACCATAGTAGATGTTTAAATATATTTTTTGAATATTTTTTGTATTTTTAATTAATAAATTATTACTAACATTTGGATAAACATTGATATTTTTTTTTTGTTTTCAGTAACCACTTAGTAATAGTGCATAATCCTAATGTTATATCATTCGGTTATGTAGAAACCCATTAATAAATAGATATTGAGATAATACTACTGACACATTATTATATTCTGATACGAAAGCTCACGTATTTTTTACATTGCAGGAGAATAAATATTATATGATGTATATAATTAAAATTAAGCTATATATATGTAGACTAACGAAGAGTAGTAAGTACCTACAATGTTATTGAAATATGTTTTAAAAAACATTTTGTATACGTAGTTATTAATGTATACATAATATGGCTAAATATTTAAAAAAAAACATTATATTTTGGTCGAAATAAGTATGTATACTTTCTATTCACATTTTTAATAATCTCCATTATTTTTAAGATTTGATTATTTGGAAGATAAAAATATATTTCTCAGAGAGGTTGAGTAAATTAATCCAAAAATATTTTTACTTATAAAAAATGAGAGGTGTTGTAACTAAAATGTGATAATTAAAAAAAAAAAAAAAATTTAATCGAGAACGAAGCATCCCCGATCGAGTTCGGTCCTGCCGCCTTCCCGGGGGATCGGAAAAGGAGGGCGGGAACCGCACCGCACCGAGTCTGGCTCCTTTCAAGATCTCATAAGTGATGCCATAAGTCAAGATTTCTTTTTTCCTTTGACATTGCCAAGATTATTTTATTTATATTCTATTTTATTTTATCAATTCATCGCAGTTGTTCTAGTATTAAGACTTTCTCGAATTTGGCATCACTCATCTTAATAATCATCAAATTAAATTAATTTAAACATAATACAAGTCAAAGGTGAGGCGCGCGGGGCCTCAAACGTCCTCGGGCTCCGGGGACCCCTCCTCGCCCCCTCGGACCGCCGCCGTCTGCCCTCCCTCCACACGATCCTCTCCCTGGACATCACCCCCACCTTGCTCCGCAGTTCCTCCCTCCACAGTCACGCCATTCAGCATCGCAGCCTGAGTATCGCACCAGGGTGTAGTGAGGATATTCATTCTCTGGAATATTAAATGCGTGTTGTTTACAGCAAGAATTTAAATCTGAGATCACATGTCAAGCATATTTTACGTTACCTGTAAAAATGTTCCCGGAGTTTGTATAATTTTTATGATGGCCACTGCTGGTATCATGGCCACACTGGTCCCGGCGATGCACCAGCCCAGGACATTAGCCCAGCCGGGATACACGTAGTCTTCGTAGCTCAAGGGCTCGTAGCCCACCAGGCCGTACACCGTGATGAACATGAGGAAGATAGGTGCCATGAACTTCCAGCAAACTCGCCAATACAGGCCGGGCGCGAAGCCAATCATGTCCCGAATGTCGTCGCAGAACCTCTGAGTACCTGGAGATAAATAAAAGTTGAATATGGTACAGGCGTGTATTTTGGTAGATAGATTTTAGTATATTATGTAGTGTACATAAACTAGATGAGATTACTCAGATTGTATTACATTTTACTTGGTTATCCCGTTCTTCATCACAACCCTTTCATTGGGGGGATGGGGGTAAAATAAATTGGAGAATAACCATTAATCTCACTAAATGACAACCGTTTACTCATTGTTCTAAAACTGTTGATGTTTAATGTTCGGTTGAATGTCGGTACCCGCTGTCTAACT
Organism: Eubasilissa splendida; assembly: GCA_031772225.1. Lineage (NCBI taxonomy): Eukaryota > Metazoa > Arthropoda > Insecta > Trichoptera > Phryganeidae > Eubasilissa > Eubasilissa splendida. Next base: position 25,728,908 of record CM062850.1, on the reverse strand, counting down.
CCCCTCCCACACATATCTCATTTAAAATTACGCCCTAGCTCGACGCGTTCGTAATCTTGAAGTAGAATATTTCTACAATCGTTAAAATGGTCGCTTAAGTCAACCATTTACATCAGTCGTACTCAACCATTTTTTTCTTCGGGCCACATACGAATGTTAGCTAAGTTACATTATACTGATATGACGAAAAAAAAATTCGTGTAAAAAAACAGTATCGGTTGAAACCCGTTTGATTCAAGATTAGGGCGCCACCATTTGATAAATCAACAAATATTTTTTTAAACTAAAACAGTATGATAATAATACTTATCGCTTATCAACATACCAGCCAATACCAGCTCAAATATATGAATTTATATGAATTTTTTTTGTCATATAATAATGAAAAAAATAAAACTCAAAACTAACGTGTATCCAAGCGTTTATTTTAAAATTAGTGCGTTTCGGGCCGCACATAAAATGTGTATGGTTGAGTATGGCTGATTTAGACGTAAAAACTATTAATTAACACTAGCTAGATCAGTGGTTCCCAACATCATGAGCATCATGGCAGACTATTCATATTGTAACATTTTTACAGCACACTGAAGAATAGTTACAGACCCATCACTTTTTACAAACTCTTAAAGTACCATATCTACATGTTTCATTTGAAAAAAATAATCTGACGCAATTATTTGTAATACGGGTTTATATACAAACCACAGAAACGTGTGAAAATTGGATGTCGACAAGAATGTGTTCCATAACAATTGATGGTGTTAGGCTAGGCCACACACACTCCATTATTGCCGCGACTATTGAGTAGAAATTGATGAACCCCTCGTTTTCTACTGGACTAAACTATTTAACTGTTAGAAGTGCACATATATTGAATCAGTTGCCAATGTGATCTCCCAACATATGTGTGCGTGCTACTATGCTATGCCGTACAAAATTATAAATAGAAATACACTCATTTGCGTTTTGCTTTGCAATAATGTATCACAGAAACAGTATACAGTAATTATTCGCTAATGCGTTGGGTTAAAGACAAGAAGACAGAATTATTTTCATTTGCGAATGCATAAAAATACAATTTTATACTTAATATTCTTACATCTTCTATACCCGCAGTACATATACTCCTTTTCCATTTTGCATTGGGTACGTCACTGAACTTGATGGCCTCCTGTATCGAGACTCGAACCTCCGACCACTAGGCGAGTATTGTAACCATTAAAACACAAGCACATCTTTTACTGTCGTTTAGCTTGTTGGTCCAGTGATTAAAACGCTGACCTAATGGTCGGGGGTTCGCGCCTCGTTCCTGGAGACCAGCAATTAGTCATATTTCCATAGCACAAGCGTTTAGCTTAGTTTGAAAATACTAGAAATATTGATGTGACATGTATTTATTGACATGACAAAAAAAACAATAGCCACTGTGGGTGGAAAATGAAATTTTACCATAAATCCACGAAACAGCGATCGCCTCGAAGAAGACAGCAATGAGGATGGAATAGCCAGCTGCATACCGGTCCAAGAGTTGAAAGAAGTAGAAGCCCCCCTGAGAGCAGCTGGCCAGTCCGACAACGAAGTAAAGCGAGAAGAGACCGGCCACGAATATTTCGCGGTTCCGCCCGATGAGCGGGAATTCGTCGCTTAGGGCGGTTATTATGGCCTCCGATCCGCCAAACTGAAATCATTTTAAAATTCATTTTAAATCTTGTCTCGCTTAAGAAGTCGGTTAACAGCCAGTTATGCCACTGCGATGGAAAGCAATAATGTGTTATTTGTAAAATATTTGGTCATAAGTTACATATAAAATAAAAAAATGTTTTCTGAAGAAAAAAATACATATATAGTAAGTATATTTAATGGATAGGAAAGAGTGACTATGAGTGGTTAAATGTTTATAGATACATGAAAATACTTTTATAATAGTGTATATCTAACTACAGGTAGGTATAATATTTTTTTAAATGGATTTAAATTGTTCACTTTGTTTTATTAACCACTTATTGAATTAAAATACATCTACCGGTTTCGAAATATATCATTTTCTTCTTCAGGATGTCAATAACTAATCAAAAACATATGTTATTGTTTCTTTAACAGAATCTATTTAAAAACAATAATTATTTAAAAAATAAATTTAGTATCTAACTTAAATTGTTATTTGATGATACAAAATCTCCAACGATTACAAATTATTGAATTTATGACCAGCACCGTTTACATACAAAATTGATAATCCCAATTTTTTAAACCATGACCATTTTCCAAAATTCTGAAAATCCACTTATTCAACTATTATTATTTCGTAGTAATAATATACAATATTTAAATATTATTTATATAATATCTTATAAACAATAGATATACTTGCATGGGCTATTTTTTTTTCATTTTGCAATGGGGCACAATTTTGATACTATACAGGGTGTAACATACCTATTCCACAATATTTTATGGGTGGATACCTGATTCAATTACGAGTCGAAAATGTTCAAGAAATATGTGCAAGTTCTGCATTGTTACGGAAAATATTAAAATATTAGTTTTTCGACGTACTTCAAAATAAATATTTGCGAAATCGTTTCATTCAATCACCTAAAAAAAGTGGTCTAGCCGCTCGAAATTTGATCACTTTTAGTTTTTTGTATTTAATATATAATTTGAAATTAATAAAATATTTCAATTAACCGAAATAATCGCATAATTACGATTTTTTTGAAATGCTTATATCTCTGATATGGTTGAGATTAGGCACATATCCTTTCAACATTTTCAAGTCATAATTTAGTCAGGTATCTATCTACCCATAAAATATTGTGGACTAGGTGTGTTACACCTGTATATTTTAATGTTAGTAAGTAGGCAATTACCGAACTGTCCAATCCCAGGGTCAGCAACATCATAAAGAACATTAGTGCCCAAAACACGCTGCCAGGCATAGTGGCGATGGCTGCGGGGTAGACGACGAACACGAGCCCTGGACCCTCGGTGGCCACGTCCTGGATGGTGCGCCCCGACGCGTGGGCCATGTACCCCAGAACGGAGAAGATCACGAACCCAGCTACGAAGCTGGTGGCGCAGTTTATAAAGCTCGTCAGTAGTGCATCCCTGAGAACAAAAGATGTGCATTTTATGTTAAGTATAGTTGTTGACGCAAGTCGAGTACCTACTCCCTGTGCATTTTTTCCTTCCAATAAACCTTAATATACCTTAGGGGGAACAAATTGCATTTCGACACGAAACGGTCAACATTTGCGTTTCTTTTAACGGTCGAGAGTAACGCCAGGACCACGAAAAAGATGCGGTGTTCTCCAGTATCAGAAGTGCAGTGATATCTCCGTTCATAACTACAAAAGTGCGAGTCAACTGGAGGTGAAACTTGACGTCCAACCCAGGACCGAGATCAAGGTAGGCCCGATCCATATGCCAATATTCCTTTCTTGTTCCAATACGAATTGCGTCAACTAACCATTAATTTTAATCGATACAGTCCACGGGATCTTATCCCACCAATAGTCATATGCACTGCCAGTTTCTAAGATTCGGGACCCGGGTTCTAAACCCCCGGGCTATGGTATCTAGAATTTAACGTTTTAAAATTCAATAATTTTTGTAAAAATAAAAATGCATTTTTACATTTAAATTGTTTTAATTGTAATTTTGGAAAAAAAGAATAAAATAAATAACTTGAAATAGGTTTTAACTTGTTTTCATACATGACCTTCGAATACGTTTATGCATACCCCGGGCGAAGTGCACCATAACAACGCTATAATTAAGTTAAGTATTGCGATTTCGCAAATCTACAACGTGAGTTTTTATTTTTCAAAAACACCAAAAAGCGAACCATTTATATTGAGGGGCTCTATGACGCGCTATGCACAGCGAAACCTCCTTCAACGGATAACGAAAGAACATTCTCGGTGTTTACAAATTTTTGCGCCAAACATATATCGGCATTGCGGGATAAGTCTCTTGATGCTTTGGTGTTTCTTAAATATTATTATATTAGAGCTAGTAAAATAAAATAACTTGTAAACTTTATGTAATAATAAATCTTTAAAAATGTAAAATGTAGGATTTTGGACCCGAACCCGACCCGGACCCGCCAGGTTTCTAAAATATTGGACCCGGAATCGACGGGTTTTAAAAATTCGGATTTTCAGAAATCTTAGTTAAAAGCTATTCTACTCCGTCTAATTTATTGGAAGCGTCTTCATTATATACTTCAGTAAAATTTAATGATACTTTACCCTAAGCCAATTTCGCAAATACTACCTTTTTAAAAAATATGAAATAAATACATGGCGCCAGAAAATATATATTTTATATTTTTCGTCGCCGTGTGTCATCGTACGTACAATCTACAATTAGTTACAGACACAATTACCTATATACATATATATTCTTAATATTCCATGTTCCCTATAAGGTGTGCAGGTATGCGCGCGCACACGATTTGGCAGCATAGTCCATACAAAAAAATATGGCGCGCACATAATTTTTAACAAGTCGGTGACCATGTTGCATTATGTTGTATGTTGATATATTCTAGCCAGCGGCGTGCAGTCGGTACTTTGAAATGAGCTGTAATGAACTAGAGTTTAATCGAAATAAAATATGTATCTCATAATATTTCTATCACAATTATTTTCATATTATGTAGACATTAATATATCATAATATTCTGTCAGATAAATATGTATTTTTCCTTTATTTCTCAAAATATTTAATTACGTTCAGCTTATTTCAAATGTACTGGCTGCACGCGCCTGATTCTAGCATATGCCGATAGAGCCACTAATATTAGCTTACCAGCAGGTAGGTACTGGTAAGGTAATATTTTTCTTATTTTTTTCCCCAGAACACAAATAATAGAATTGGTCCATAAAATTGCACAAAAGATTTTTATGCGCATATCGTGATAACAAAATTAGCGTGAATGGTACCTACCCAGGCATCCGTATATCAATCAGCTGTAATTTTTCATTGAAAAGACGATGACACATTTAAAAGAGTGAATAAATGAAGAAATAAATAAATAAATTTTACAATTAGACTCACTGGTAAACGTTATTGTGATACTTGTTGTACGAAGCGTAAGCCAGCAGGACCCCGAACCCTGGACCCAGTGAGAAGAACACCTGGGTGGCTGCGTCTACCCACACCTTAAAACGAGTTGAAAATAAACATGGTACAGTTGTTTGATAATTATTTATTTAATTCTTAACATAGTGCATACATAAACACTCCTTATATATGCTCTAATATAAACAAGATTAAAGTATTTCCTTTTACTAAAACTTATCTTTTATATATTTAGTCAGTTTTATTTTAAATCTATTCAACTTCTATTCATATCTTATGTTTTCTGGCATTTCATTAAAAAATTTCATTCCACTATACATCATCGATTTCTGAGATTTGGTCTTCCTCCTGGATGGCAGTCTCAGTCCATCCCTTCCTCTTGTAAGATGCTCGTTCTCATGCTGATTTGCATCAATTTTTCGTGTGAATTCCGCTGATATTTTCTTATTGATGATTTTGTAAATAAATACCATTGTATTAAAATATATTTTCTGCTTAAAGGTCATCATATTCAGGCATTTCAGCATTGCACTGATCCGAGTATATCAAATTTTTCTGAGTATTATTCTCATAGCTTTATTTTGCAACACTGACAATTGTTGCATTTCTTCTTCGTTGCTGCAGTAGTTGATAGGTCCAATAAAAAAAAATGCTGAGCATGACGAATGTGCAGTAAACTGCTAAATATGTTAACCAACTTTATGTATGCTTTATTACTTGCTGGCCCGATATAATATATCAGGTAGTTGGAAGAAATATAGTATAATATCGTGTTTATATGCTTGACAAATGCAAAAACAAAATCCAATGACATTATGTTGAGAGCGAAATGACACAGTTTGGGAATTTTTACAAAACCAAACAAGAACGAAGCATTTGGAAAATGACATCCATGGTTTTTTTTTATGATTTTTTTCATCTATCTCCGAGACAGAGATAATGCTCCTATGAGATTCTTTGGAGACAACTTTCGAATTTCGCTGTTCATTGTGTACACACCACGTCTCAGAGCTTCGAGTTCCGCCATGTTTGAAATGTGTTTTGTTTCGCATCTTACTTCACGCTTGTTGTACGTCAACCATTAGTCCAATAACCGTTGATGTTTTGATGAATGCTTTTAATTTAATTCTTTTTTTTAACTTTCAGAATAAACGGTCGGTCCTACCAATCCCGAGCGATCATTTAAGAATTCATCTCCAAATCAAAATTTCATCATGTGTACAGTACTGAGATGTATCTCAACTAAGTCTCTGAGACTTACCATATTCTGTCTCATCCCATAGACACGGGCCATAACAGAACTGAATTATATTCGGCGTTCTGAATATCGCGAGCGAAAGAAAGAAAAATTATACGTACCTCGGCCCGCGTAATGGCCTCAAAGTTGGGGTTGAGGTAATACCGTATACCTTCTGCAGAGCCCGGTAGCGTAATACCCCTGACCAGCAGCGTGAGCAGCACGGCATAAGGGAATAGGGCTGTGAACCACACGACCTTTCCGGATGTACTGATGCCCTTCCACAACGAAAAGTAGCAGATGAGATACACGGCCAGGAGGCAGAGCGCCAGGTCCCACTTTACCACTCCGAGGTCGTGGATTCCATCGCTTTTGTGCAGCTCAAGAACGGCGCGGCTAAAGAAAAATTACCATATTTAAAAATAATAATAATGCGACTAGGAGAGTAATATAACTAATATAAAAATTATTCGCATCAAAATGAAAATAGTTTTGAAGGTCGGTAGTCTCTTAATGCATTGCTGTTTCTCAAATATTATTTATATTAGAACTAGTAAAATAAAATAACTTGTATACTTCATATAATAATAAAACTTTTAAAAATGTAAAATTCGGATATTTTAAATATAATATAATGATTTTGGACCCGAACCCTACCCGGACCCGCCAGGTTTCTAAAATATTAGACCAGTAATCGACGGGTTTTAAAAAGTCGGATTTTCAGAAACCCTTGTTATAACCTGTTTCAAATTAGCAATGTGGTTAAATTCATATTTTTATTTATTATATTTGTTTTATTAACCACTTAATTGAGTTTAAATACATCTACCATTTTCTTCTTCAGGATGTCATAACTAACTAAAACATATATTATTATTTCTTTCTAAAAAAAAAAAAAAAAAAATTAATTTAGTACCTAACTCAAATTGTTACTTAATACAAATTTACTCGAATAATTTTTAGGAAAAAAATTTAGAATTGTATTGCAATTGCGTCTTTATTATATACTTCAGTAATGTTTATTGATAATTAACCCTAAGTCAATTTCTTAAATATGTGTTTTTTACATACGTGTAAACCAGTTTTCATTTAGAACAAAAACAATTGTATTTGTGTGTGTAACAGCCCTTTTCAAAAATATGTAATACTTTTTAAAAAAAATATTAAATAAATACACGGTGCCGGAAAACTCGTAGGAAATAGAACACACAATACATACAGAGCTCTAATTTTTATGTACACCGTTTTCTTTGAGATATATATTTTATGTTGGTGATATGAAGGTAGGTAGGTACCTATTAAATTTATATTTTATATACACGTTTAAATATAATGCAGAAAATAATAATGAAGATGTTTTACACAACAACAAAAAAATGCCATCTCTGTACATATTGAATATATTCTTCTGATTCGTCTCGCTCCATCTTATATACTGATTATTATATTTTGATTTGATCTTTCAAACGTCGCCTGAATTTTATTTCAATTTCAGATAGTTTTCTATTGGTTTTTGGAATTTTCTGGAAAGATACAAAACACCCTTAACAATGTTCTTATACAGGATGTGACACACCTAGTGCGCTACACTTTAAGGGTAGATAGAAAAATATGAGTGGAAAATATTAAAGTTGCAAATCTCAATCATGTCAGAGATACAACCATTTTTTAAAATGTGGTAGTTATGCAATTATTCCTATTAACTGATTCCAAATTATATATTGAATACAAAAAATAAAATATCATGATGCAGCTGATAATGAGTAGAATAATAATGGGTCAATTTGGTAAATATTTATTTCGAAATACGTAGACTTAACGTTTGAAATTAGATTTTTTTTACAATTTACTTGATTCCATTACAAACTAAAGTTACACATTTTTTATATATCGCTGTACCTCTCTTGTGCTTGGAGAGGGAGAGTAATAAGATTTTGTAAAAATCTCATACAATAATATTTTCCGTAACGGCACATAATTTGTACATACTCCTTGAACATTTTCAAATTGTAATTTAAACCCATAAAATATTGTGGACTAGGTCTGTTACAACGCGATATTCTAACACAGTTTCGTGATAACCTCCTAAAAAATAACATGTTTTATATTGAAAAAAACAGACGATCTGTACCAGCAACGAATAACGAAATAAACTTAAATAAAAGTTGCTATAAAACTGAATCAATTGAATAGATATGCAAAGTGTATTTCCGAATACAAAAGTCAAAATTCAAAACCAATTCAGAATCGGGTAAGTAACAAAAAATATCCCCTTTAAAATATACATATGCATAGAAAAGTTGCTCTATTTTTTCATTAAGTATAGAAATAAAATTAGTGCTATTACTGTATTGGCCCGAATATAACGCGACCCTGGAAATATCAGACCAATATTTTGAAGAAGAAAAAAAAGATTCCCAAATGGGGAAACGAAAATAACCCAAAATATACCTAAATTAAAATTGAATTAGGTGTAACATTTTAACCTACCAATAAACATTACATATAACTTATTAGTTAAAAAACATCGCGTTATAATCGGTCCAATGCTATGCTTAATTTTAATTCAGATTTGAGATTATTATTATTTATTACGATTATCAGTTTAAAATTCTCCATGTAGGATCTCGATCAGGCGAAACCTACCCGACTCATGTCACGTTTTACTTACTTAAAGTACTCCGAGGCAGCCGACGTAAACCTTGGAGTCGGCGTGGAGACGTTGGTGCTGTTACTGGCGGTGGCGTTGGTAGTGCCACTGGTGCTGTTGAATGGATCAGGGCTGGCCGTGCTGTTGTAGGAACCAGGGCTGGCAGTGCTGTTGTTGGTTTCAGCGGTCCAAGTGGTGTTCGACCGAGTGTCGTTTGCCGTCATCAATTCGAACTAAATGATTTGAAAATTTATTCAAAGATTACTTTTAATTTTAAAAAGTTTTTTCGGGAGCGATTTGGTTATTTTTATAATATATTCTCTTAGCGGTGGACTCTATAAAAATATGTCAATATTAACATTTACTCATATACAATATTAATATTGTGGTATTTTGAAGTATGTTTACGAAAGTATACTTTATTATTAAATGACCCAAAAAGTTATTTAATCTTTTTTGGGATATTTGACTGATGAAACAAGAAATTGGATTAATGTAAGTTTCTACCTAATACTGAATCTGTAACAAAGGAGTCGCTAAGTTGATCTCAAAATTTTAACATTTTAACTTTATTCAAATTCGCAGTTGCATACGTAATATTATAAATATGTTTTAAATTTTTTTACACAGTGTCAACTAATGCGGTGGACAGTGTAAAAATGGAAAAAGTCTAACCGGCCGACACAGGGGTGTATTCCAGGAGTTGTCACACGAAGTCCAGGGGAGCATGTGGGTGAAGGAGGCGAAGAAGAAACGAAGAGACCAGGCGATGATGACGTTATAGTAGAAATCCACGTAGAAGGCTATCAGGACCACGGCATATCCGATACCTATAAAGAGAATCAATATTAGCAACTTTAATAAATGTTACACCTTTTATAACACTATTAGTGAGTTCTTGGATTGGCCCTTACGAATTAAACATTATGAAAAATAATGAGACCCCAGTGACCCCCCTAAAATATAAAGTGAAAGAGCACACTCTCATCTAATTTTTTTGTATCGTTTATTATATATCACTTTTTTTTATTAAATGTTGTCGATAATAATCTATAATTACAATGTGAAGGGCAATCCTTGCCGTAAAACTGTCATGCAGTTTGGCAAATAATAAAAATTATAATGTAGGTAAATAATAAAAAAATGATTTTGATTATAATGATTAACAACAAGGTATCATCTAACATTTTGATCAAAATTGACTTCTCTCTATAAACTGTGCTACAAACATTCAAATTTCCCAGTAGTTAAAAAAATAACAAGTAAACGAAAATATATATTTTAGTAGCGCATGTAATCCTTTTTATAGAAACATCACCTCATGTATGATAAACCAAAGTTTGCCGAATCAATGAAAAATGAACATTACAAACTTGAAAGCTCAACTAAGTTTGATGCGAATGTCAGATGACACATTGTTGTTCCAACAGGGTGGCTCAAAAAAAGTGAAAACATTTCGTAAAATGTGATATAATTACATCAAAATTAGTTTAACTACATCAAAAATAGCTTAAATAGTTTACTAATTTACTTACTTACCTATTTACCTATATTACGTTTTATTTCGACAATTTCTTTGATTACTAATTTTCGCATTGTTTTTTTCAAATTGTTGCCCAGAATGACAAAAATCACTGCAGAATACCGTATTCTAATAAAAAATTTGCCAATTGAATCATGTTGGGGTGCTAGGAAAATCAAAGTTTCAAAACAATGCCTGGAGTATAGCTAGACATTGCAGCATAACTGGACATTACAGCGGGACGGAGCTCCATCTCACACAGCCAGAAATACAATCAACTTTCTTCGTTGTGAGAATGTTAATTTCATCGAGCCAGGCGTGTGGCCACCGAACAGCCCAGATTTAAACCCAGTAGATTATGCAATATGAGGTGGTTTGATGATTTCTGATTAGCTAAATATTGTGGAAAAAAAATTACATTAAGAATTATAATTAATTATATTACGTTTTGAAATAACTCGTGTGTGTTACGAGATGTTCTCACTTTTATTGGGCCACCCTGTATATATTTTAAATTACGTTATTTCACATACTGAAGATACCTAAATATACGTACTTATATTATATCTAATATTCTAAGTAGTGTAAGTTATATACTTCGCATACCTCCAACACGAGTGGATTTTTTTTATTCTTGTTTTCAGCGGTTGCAGCAGGAAGAAATTACTAAGCCCCCGGGAAAATAATTCTAATTTAATTAATTGAAAATTATTACTAGGAAATGTACTTATTTAATCGCTGGCGCATATTCGCTTAGCGGTAAACTCGACACAATGCGTAGATAAAGATATTGTGAAAAACAATATAACCTTTAATTGACAACAACTAAATTTACTATATATTAGATTGATGCATCCGCCGTTTTTTTTTTGCCACATTTTGAATTTGACATTTAATAGATATTCATCATAATATAATTCTTTAATGGGGTTAGGAAATTAAAATGCACATCGAAAACCGTACACATATACGCCACTTGGAGAATGGGTGGAAAGCTGCCGAGTCATTTCGCGATCTCGACGATCTTTTCGGCGAAGGAACGATTAGCGAAAGGGCGTGCCGATAGTGGTTTGTTCGCTTCAAAGCTGGTGTTAACCAGCTTAGACGACAAGTCAGGAAAGGGTCGATCTTCGTATTTTGATGACCAGGCTCTTCCGGCGCCTGTGGAAAAGGATGAAAATTGCACCACCAGGACACTGGCTGATAGCATCGATCTGTTCACGATTACGGTGACTACGCTCTCGAATGATAATTGTATATAATATGTTTTGTTCGTTTTTGGTTATGTTACAACATAATTTACAATATGTCTTTTTTAAAACGGCGGCTAATTATACATCAACCTAATAATAAGCGTTTAGTTTTTTTAATGCCATTATAGCTCGTTTCCAGCCCCGCGTATTTCGTCCCTAAAGGTGTGGACTGGAAGCTTGATCATTGATATTAATATAATTATTTAACGATTTAAGAGTGAATTTTATTATGACCCAAGTCAAATTTAATGATACAATCGTAGAACCGACCAACTATTATGTGCAGGCCTTTACAATTTACTTACTACACTAGTTTAATATTCACGAATAAAATCCCAAGACCGTAACAATACAGCAACTCGTTTCTCACGTAACTTTCTCAATTTATTCCCGATCATTTCCCACCAGCATTAGGCACAAAGCGGGTCGGTACTCGGTGACCCCGTTAAAAGAGTTCTCACTCCAGCCACCCGCTTTTATCTCGTGCGAACCCCCCGCGAACGGGTGGGCCAAGCGCCTAGCGCCTAGCGCCCGGTGCCTGCTGCTGCCCGCTCCGCCCCGGCATAATATCCTCTAGATTTGGGGATTACAATAAATCAAGTTACCGAGGGTATGTTCTTACACGATTTAACAGAGGGCTTTTATGGGCTAGCCGGGGAACACGAGACCCGAGACCCGAGACCCGAGACGTGACGATTGCTACCAGTCGTAAATGTCGCGGATGGATAATGTGGATATAGATATGCTTTCTCTTCAATTTACTCCTACATAGACGTAGAGGCATGAAGAAATAGAACGCCACAAATTTATGAACTGATGTACTTACATTTATTAAATCTATATATTTACACAAATGGTAGGCAAAAAAACGTATTTCTATCGGAATTCTATGGTTATATGAAAATACAAAAATATACTGAGTTTTATGTATATTTATTATAACAGTGAGATGTTATATAACACCTAATGCTCCCATATCAGTCCTTCTCATGCTCGTCCATCTCATTTTTTAATGTTAAAAGTCGACCGTGCCCCACCACCATGCTACATGGGCCACAGGGCGGCTACTAAATATAATGTTTTAAACAAGTAAATTACGAATCCATTGAGTAATTTTTTTAAGACGTACAAGATGTTCTTTTTCTATATTTATTGGCTACCGCTTTAAATAACGACCTTGCTGTACCATGGTCTATAATCACGAGTTCCATCTTAATCTACCCTTGAATTATAAACTCTAGAAGTGAGTATTTTTCTCCACTTATGATGCTGTCAACCAACATCCTAATCTCAATGCACATGTGTGATATCCGATCCATCCGAGACATTTTAAATATTCTTCGGTAACACCACATTATAAATTCTTTCAATTTTCTGCTCGATGTTTCCGTTAATGTCCAGGCTTCTAGATTGTGAAGTAAAACTGGAAGCACATGCGCCGAAGGATACGTTGACGTAGTTATAGGTCTAGACATTTATTGCATCGAAGCTCTTTCATTTTCTAGTATATAAAGATGTTTAATAAAACTGTTAATATAATTATTATGTATTTAATTAATACATACTATGGTAAATTTAACGATTTATGCTTGACTACATTTTAATTACTATCTAATTAGTATTTAAAACATAACAGACCTATGTTCTGAATAATTACAACTTCACAATAAGAATGTGTTCTCCTTAATAATATAAGTTGTATCAATGTGTCCAAAATTTAATAAAAATGAATTGATAATTCTGACGTCTGCAGTCGGTTTACTCAAATGTATTTGAGATTCCGTAAAAACAATGTAGATGGCTTTCAAATAATGGAACGACAGATGTATTAATTTGAAAAAGTGTAACATATAGGTTCGAAAATTTGTCATGAAAAATACTGGCGCTATAACACAATTGGTAGTGTACTATCCCGGATTGGAAATAGAGATCCAGATTCGTATCCCGGCAGTGCAAAAACAATATTTTTCGACAAAATTGATTTTATATGTATATATTTATAATTAATACATTAAATTAGAATAATTCAGTTTAAATAAACAACAATTTTGTTTTTATAATTCCTGTGTCATATAGGTGTCACGTTTTAATTTTGAGTAAAGGCATTTCTTTAAATTCAACAAGAAAGTTCGAGTGCGATATGAAGTAAAATTAATATTCATATTTATATGGCAGTTTTTAATTCGATTTATTCATCAAAAGAAATGTAAAAGAAAAGAAACATTAAGAGAACTCGACACAACGCTCACCTACACTTATCTGGAAAAATACTCCGAGAATCGAATCTATGGCTTCAATTAATTTTCAACAAAATGTACTCCGCAGTGAAAGTCGTCATTTTCCCAGCTGAAGTTCTCCATAGAAGTAACCCCTCTTGCCCCCAGTCCGGGGTTGGCGGGAGGGTGGTGCCGAGGACCGCGGGGGTGGGGCGGTCTGAGGGACGAGGTGGGAACTATTGCATTATGACAGAGAGTCTGGGCCGCTAAGTGCCGGGTAAGTGCTTCGCTCACAATGAGAAATATATTTCTACGATTCTTTAAAAGAGCTAGCCGAGAGTGATTTACTCGCGACACTTTTCTAGACCCTTCCGGCCGTCACTCTTCGCGAATCCTCGAAATTACTTCATCGGGATAGAGGTTTTGAATAGATAAACTGTGGAACCCAATAAAAATTGTTTGTTATTTATTTATTTATTTTACTATCAAACTTGATTTAATTTATAATAATTTAGACTCGAATATTATCTAAATATTGTATTTCGAAAAACTTTAATGGTTAACCATATAAAAATTAATTTAATTTTTTGGCAAATTAACCCATCTTAACAGTTCTAGATTTCTCCATTTTGACAAATTGCCTTATTTGCGTAAATTAAAAAAAAAAACATTTTTAAATAAAATGTCTGCGGATGGATGGTCGAGTGACAGACGCAAGCGCGTTCGGGTCAAACGTGTAGGTGTGTGTGTGTAAGTGTAAGCCTGTCAGAAGAGTTTGTGTTCCAAAGTATACATCCAACCCTAACTTAGGAGATAAAGAACAACATTAAATCTTTAGAATGGCTTTATTTTGCGGCGTTAACTAAAAATATATTTTTTGCAGGCAGCGACACTTTTATATTTCTGAATATTTTCCGCCAGTCCGTATGTCAAATAAAATGAGAATTGGTCAATAACAGTCCTAACAGGGTCTCGGTGGAAGTGAGACGTGCCCAGACTGAGAATTTAATAATAAAAATCTGTTGCGAAAAAAAGTCCGTAAAAATATCTGCCGCAATACATTTCCTCAACGACCACTTCCGCGCCGATGAATCTAGAATGCTCCACAGGTGGCCGCTAAGCTCCGTAAGCTGACTAGCCGAGCTTTACTCCGCCACAAAGTCGAAGTGGGTTACGCTTTATACGGGATTATTTTATGATAAACCGCTCGTTCTCAATGCTTTCCTTAAGTGCCTCCACATGGCCCGCATATTTTTTAAAAGCCAAGACGACTTTAGGGTTATTAGATTTTTTCATGAGCGACGAAGCGTTAAATGCTAAAAATTTTACTTCCGGGAAGAATCGAGATCAATTACGTCTGCCGATGTGATTTGGAAATAATGTTTCCTTTAGGGGCCGGTTGTGTGATCAGTAGTAACTTTTTACTAACGCCCGTAGTAAAAATCGTTTGCGGGTTGTTGATACATCAAATTTACTACTGTCAAAGCATATATGGAGATGTCTATAGGCGCGACAAATAATCATAAAATATCTTTATTTTATGCATTATCAGTAAATTTTTTCGCCTAGATGTTCGAAATCTGTCACTTTGGTGGTGAAACTTTTAAGTATTATAATATGCTTATATATATTACACAACAAGATCATCATCGAACGAACTTTGATCACTCAAATAGCGGGATATTGAATGATTAATTGTCGTATACTGCAATTTTCAAAGTATCCAAGTGTCAGATGACTCTTAGAACAGCTGTGAAAAATCCGCCATGTTTAACTATCGATTCTCGTTTTTTACTACAGGTTATCGGAAAGTAAAATGAGTTTACTACAAAATAAAAGTAAATATTTTTTACTAACGATCAAACAACCCGTTTTCGCAAAATTTATTACTTTAGTAACTTTTTTTACTATAGTAAAAAGTTACTACTGATCACACAACCGGCCCTAAGTAAAGCGCAACAAATAATGTACAAAAATTTATTTTGCTAAAATGTGACGGTAATTCATAAATATTATAATTAAAACATTACCTAATACGAATTGCGTAAAAACGGACCAATTTTTATTATTTAAAATTATTTAATTAATACTTTTGTATTAACAATATTAGAGTATGTCCAAGAACACACAATTACTGGGGGTAACACGAAGTATGGGTAATTACAGGGCTTATTACCTATCTTCGGCTGGTTTAACTGATCACTTTACGCAATGTGACGTTCACCATTCCACCCATAATCAACCTCCACATCTATTCAATTTTTGGATGTTGTATATATGTCACCATGTAGAAACACTTCGAGTATTTAACTACAACTCAATATAATATAAATAGCTTCGTCTCTATGAGATATCTATAATTTGTTTAATATTTTTGTAGTTCAAATCTTTCTCTCTTTGAAGTAAATATATATACACGCACACAAATAAAATTTTGACTGTTTTTAAACTAAGCTTGGGTTGTGAAAACAGCATCAGAACGACGCTCCAATACACCATCACGTGATCACTAAGCGAGTGTCGTAACGTTAGACCAAACAAGCATGTATCTGTATTGTATTGATAACTGAAAATAACTCATAAAAAAATTGTACATTTCTAATTAAGGTATTTCGAAAATAACGCAAAGATTAAAAAAACACTAATTTTTAGAAAAATATTTCTAAAATTTGAGTTAATAGGACCACCGATCAACTCAGCAGCATTGCATAGAAATGGTTAATTATTTGTATTAAGTGATTTTTCAATGTGAATTAAATTCAAGCTAAATACATGACCAACACTAAATACAAATAAAATAATCTAAATATATGATTAATTCATTTTTTAATATAAATAACATTATAATGCCAGCAGTCCACTCTCGCCGAGGCATGGCGAGAGGAGCCGAGCACGAGAATGTACTGCAGCTCTCGGCTTGCATCGCTTATTTCGTGTCGACACTGGTCGTCTCGTGCCATCTCGCTTGGCCACGCACGCCTCGGCGAGAGAGAAGTGCTGGCATAAAAAAATTTTCAGTGGTGCGGTACGCCATCGATATACCTATGAGACTGCAAGATTTTTTGAAAATCGCTGGTTCCTTTCGTTATAATTTTGCTTTCTATATACACATACGACAGAAAGTTAATATTCTACAATAGTATAATTTATTTAGTTTCGTAAAAAGATTATTCGCATAATTCGTTGTTTGTTATAAAATACCTAATACAATTTCAAAACCAGTCTCCCGAAATGAATATTTCTATGTCTGGACGACTGGTTCTGACTATTGCATAAATTGCAGCCAATGCTGGCGTACTTTTGAAGTAGCCCATTTGAATTCAAATAGGCTACTTCAGAATGATATGGAGTTCCTGGAATTATTGTTCGGATTAAGCAAGAGAGACAGAGACGAGAGATGGCAGTCACATGAATAAATCATTTTTATGACATTGCCATATATTACAAAGTTTTACAATGTCACACTCTTAATGCGATGATATTAAAACAGACCTACTAATAATTTTCGTAGACAAAAATACAGATATAATAATATAACATATAGTCATAACCCAAATTGTCATTTCTAACACTTATTAGAAATGACAATCAATTAGAATATTCTATTATAGGTTTAATAAAAAATATATATACAGGGTGCGGCAGAACCGATTAAGCAGATTTGAGAAGTTATAAAAAAGTAATGGGGGTATATAGTTGGGATCGATTGTTTTCAAAATTTGCGCGCATGGCAAAGCCCCGATGTGCTCCGGTCCAAACCATGTAAGTTACTGAAATTAGGTCCCCGTCGGAACATAGGGAGACCGCGTGCAACTGCCTCCCCCCACCACCGCCTCTCTTAACCGCTTAGTCAGTTCTGCCACACCCTGTATTATCAGATTACAAAACCATGTGATATTATAAAATAATATAATGAACATACCTTTGAAGAGTGGCACGATACGTCCCCAAGAAGTGATGGCCCCCTTGCGATGGAACTGTCCCAAGGCCAGCTCCATGTAGAATAGGGGGATGCCCCCCACAACCAGCATAATGCAGTAGGGGACCAGGAAGGCGCCTAACACAATTTAATATGTTTTAAAAATAATTTTAAGAGAATTACAAATTACGAAGTCAGAATCTATCAATGTGAACATGTAGTATTTTTTGGGGTATTCTGCCGCTTGTTTTCAAGAACATTATGAGGTGTACCATCAGGGCTAATATTCACATCAAGTAATCAAAAATGAAAATTCAATCTAACTCTTTTGAAACTTACCGATAAAATAATTAAGAGGTATTAGGAGAACACATTCTTATTGTGAAGTTGTAATTATTCAAAACATAGGTCTGTGATATTTTAAATATATTAATTATAAAGATATACATATAAAATCAATTTTATCGAAAAATATTGTTGTTGCACCACCGGGATTCAAACTCGGATCTCTTTCCTAACCGGGGAAGGAGCATTATTTGATTTTATATGTATATCTTTCTCATTAATATATTTAATTCATATTTAAAATATCATAGACCTATGTTCTGAATAATTACAACTTCACAATAAGAATGTGTTCTCCTAATAATAAAGTTGTATCAATGTGTCCAAAATTTAATAATAATAATTCTGATAATTCTGGCGTCTGCTATCAGATTACTCAAAGGTATTTGAGGTTCTGTAAAAATAAGGTAGATGGCTCTTTCAAATAATGGAACTATTAAATATATTAATATCAAAAAGGTAACATATAGGTTAGAAAATTTGTCGCTAAAAATATTGTCGCTGTAGCATAGTTGGATAATGCACCTTCGCGGTTAGGAAAGAGATCCAGGTTTGAGTCCCGGTAGCGCAACAACAACATTTTTCGATAAAATTGATTTTATATGTATATCTTTCTAATTAATATATTTAATTCGTATTTAATTAAGAGATTTTTTCAATTGATTAGAATTTGACGCTCTGCATGGTGAAGTCTCCATCATCTAAAATTAGTGTTTTCCAGTTTACAATAGCTCATCTAAAAAAAATTTTTAAATAAATAGAAATATACCTAATTATCATCGGAATTTTATGGAGCAGTAACTAAGTACATCCTTTTTAAAATGAATGATAGTAAGTACGTAATCAAGAGAATATTTTAAATATACGTCAGTTGAGCGTGGAGCAAGCTGTCATTAGACGATGATGACAGAACGGCAGAGGAGACAGCTGAGCGTTCGTGCAGATACGCTGTCACGGCGTTTCTACCGTTGCAGTAAGGAGGTGAAGACGAAGAAATACAAGCAAGTGACGCATAACCGTCTCCGAATTCAGTACAACAACTCATAGAGAATACTGTTCGGATTGGCGCGTTATTGCAGCGCATCTACAATGTTTACCGAAGGTCGTATACATGGATTCGTTCCGCTTCTGAGACATCGAGTTGCGGGCGTAAAGCTGCGGCTGGAACTCAGAACCAACTCTCTGGTGCAAGCGGCGCTCTCATGGAAAGCTGGTTCCCCGACCAGAGAATGGCAACGCCTACAGAATAGCTACAGATATAATGATGGCCGTAACTGTAGTATTTATATTTTGTTTAAATTTATATATATATGTGTGAACTTTTTTTATTTTATTTATTTATATTTTCTCTGGTTTTCTTTTTCATAACATTATATTTATTTCGTAACTTTAATGTATTATCTATATGGCGAAAAAAACCTAATCACGCTGAAATAAATGAATTATTATTATTATTATTAGTGGTCTATTGTAATTTGTATTAAGAATTTTTAGAATGACTAATTAATGCACATCGACCTTTGATGCACCCAATTTTTGAAACGCAAGAGGATCCGTGAGCACAGATTTTTATTTTATTAGCAGATCACCTAAAAAAGATGTAAAGATAGCTGGCCGTCGAACTTCGCCGAGATCTAATTTCTAGATTTATTAGAAGAAAAAGAAAAATGAATAAAATTTAATGTGCTCAGCATACTGCGCTCAATGAGTTCGCCTATCGAATTTAAAATAAAAGAAATGATCCCATCAGAAATATTGCCAAAGTGATAACATTATCTCTCTCCGCATATGGGGAGATAAGAAAAAGGATAATAAAAGGTTTTAAAGAGAGAAAAGGGGAGAAATGGGATAGGTTCATAATGATATTTCCATTTGCACTCTTTCACGTATGAAGTATGTCTCGTCCTGCGTGTGATTTTTGCTCTATATTATTTTTGAAGTGGTTTTAACATTTAAACAAATAAAAAAGGAAAATAAATTTCTTATCATGTTCAAAACATATTGTCTGTGTAATGGTCCATATCCACGGTGATCTCAATGATCTCTAAGAGTCGGTAAATGTACACATGTACTAGATGCGTCATTCATGCAATAATGATTCATAGAACGCTTCGCACTGAATTCTGTGCTGAAGAAATCTCATCCGTGGATGCGGACCACAATGTCAACCGTCAGTTATTAAGTTATTATTTATTTAATCGATATATTCAGGAGTCACATAAGTCGTGTCTTGATATAACATAGCTTTAATGAAACCCGATAAAAAATTAATAGTAAGATATAATACAATTTATTGTGCATTGATTGCCAATTTAAATTTCATTACGTTCAGACGAGAAGCGCAGCCCATTGGCTATACGAAGGGAGATATTAATCTGCTTCCCGATTTTATTAATTACTGTCACATCTTCGATTTTATAAAATGGCTATTCTCTGAGCACTGCTTAGGACTTGAGCCGATCTGGCGATATTAAGCGGAGGTCCTGGCGGAGCATTCTGGAAAGGCTGCCAGGCAACGGGTCGCACAGATCCCGAGGGAATCTAATCTCATTTTTCATTATTGAACGAGATCTGGGAGCAGTCGAATATTACAAGATTTCGCGTAAGTGAATTTCACAAGCTATAAGGACAAATAAATTAAATATAAGGTGTAGGTATAAAAAAATGATTATAAATGTTAATATGTTAATTTATGTATAAGTGTAAGATTTTCCTTTATGGGCAATTAATTATTATCTAGAATATTATTATATTTCTGTTACCAAAAATGAAATGTCAATAATGACGGGATATAAACATTTAAAAAATCGTAATTTATTTAAAAATCAATGAAAAAACAACATCAAAATAATTTACTTTGTTTACCGCGATAACCACAAACGTTCGTCATCCTCGGTAACTATAACTGAGATTCAAACTCGGTTACATTCAAACTCGTTTACTTTTAAACGAGATTCAAATAATTTGACAGAAATCGAGTTGCGTCAACAAAGTTTATAGTTATCCAGTGTAGCAATTACATAGGCCTCTTAAAATCTCATTTTCAAAAACAAATGCCGCGCGAGTAATTTTGCTTATGGCAACACGTGTAGAACGCTTCATTTGACATTTGACGTTTACGTTAAATTGGTGTGTTTGCTTTCCCGAAATGAGCAATTGACCGTTTTTGAACGATGAATGTCAATATAAAGTAAGTATTCTTGTATTTTAACTATATTTAAAAGTTTATGTTGTAAATTACGTATTAGTAAACATTATTTTTAATATTTATTCAGAGAATCCAAGACGAAGCAAGAAACAGCAGAATGGATACGAGGTATGATGCAGATGTGAATGGATAGCGGGTTTCGGTATTTGATGATGATACAGATTCTAACTGTAAGTACTCTGCAAGGCCTTGCGATGCAAATCTTATCACTCATTTTGCATTTAATATGCTACCTTTTAAAAACAAATAAATAATGCACACCCCAATTGTAAGCAGATCAATTATACAAATGTAATATGTTTGTATGTTCATAGGTGGAAGATGTTGAGCACAGGCCTCAAGTCTAAATATCTTGGCATTGCATTCAAATACCAACTCATGGCATCACCTCAAAAAAATGCACAGAATGATAATTCACAATATAATTAATTAATTTTCTGGTGTATGCACACTTACATAATGTAATAAAATATAAATATTAGATATCGATAATGCTTTTATTTAGTTTAATTATTTCATTTATAATATATACCCTTTCTTTGTTCGCAGATAAATCAAAACGCAAAATGAATTCAATCACCCCAAATGAACAAATAGACAATACACAAGAACTGCATGTAGTCAAGCTGAGAGATATTTGGCCCAACTAAATTTTAAATTAGTCAAAGAAAAAAATAATATGTAATTAATTAAATAATTTACTTCTTTAATTTTATAAACATTAACAATTTCTCTATTTTTAAATGTTTACTGCCTTGCTGTATTTAGCTAATGTGGTTTCACCCCCTTTCATTTTAAGGTATTAACATAAACCGTTTTTCTATTTACTAAAATAATAATGTGTAGTTATGTCGTATGGCTTTACAGTTTCTAATTATTGACTTTAATTTTACTTACTTGACTTTACTCAATTTATGATGGTAATTTCTGTATGTGATTTATGTTAAAAGGTATATATATATAAATATAATAAAAGAGTTTTTACAGAGGAAGAATTGTTTTATTATAGATCCAATATTATTGTAAAATAAATGTGACAACAATTTAGGCTAAATCTCAGAAATGAATGATGTACAGAGCGATGAAGATCTTTAATGAAATGCCAGATGAAGATACTTCATAGATTCAAAATGAAACTAAGCCAATATGTGTAAGATAAGTTTGATCTTATTTATATTAGAACATATATATTTACATTTGTACGCACAATATTAAGAATAAATAAATGAAATGCTATGGCTGGTTTAATAATTGGGAAAAATAGCCATTTATTAGATCTCGTCTTACATTATTTCCATCCTGTGCAGGTTCAGAGTCAATTTCATATAATATTGTCACAAAGTCTGGTGACTCGGTAACATTATGCAGCACTGCTGTGGCTATAATGACTGCTTCCACTCTTTCAATACTCCGCCTGAGTTTCATACCTATTGCGGGGAAACGCCTTTTCCACACCCCAAATGTTCTTTCTACAACATTCCCAGTCCTGATTTGGCTCTCGTTATATAGTTTTTCTGCCACAGATATTGGATTTGTAAATGGAGTAAGTAAGTATGGTTTGAGTAGATAACCACGGTCACCAATGAGATGTTTCTCATTAAAAATACCATCATCTAGTTGCCCTTTTAATGTAGAATGACTAGAATACTATCGTGTGTTGAGCCTGGCTACCTTGCAACAACATTTGTGTATTTCATTGTGGCATCTATTACTGCCTGCACATTAATGGAGAAGTAATCCTTTATATTTTGATAGTATTTCGCATTATTTCCTCCTGGAAATAGGATTTCCACATGAGTGCAATCTATTGCACCGATCGTGTTTGGAAATTTTATAATGTTGAAGAATTGATTCAGATATTGCTGAATTTCTTTGGTAGATACAGGTATACATAAATTGTGATCTGAGAGCGGCTATTACTCTGCTCACTTTATTCGCAATCCGTGAAATAGTGCTCTTGTGTACACCAGATATATCACCCGTGCATCTTTGCATTGATCCTGTGGCATAGAAATGCAAAGTTATCGAGACCTGGTTTACAGGACGAACTGCATGATTTCTGATCTTTATCAAAAATATTATTATATACCTATGAAGTAGATAACTTTAGATGACATTATATTGTCTGAAATAAGCAAGACCAGTTACCTAACCATAATTTTGGACAGGCGGAATCTTACAATAAAATCTATATCTTCCCATATAAAATGATCACTTTGTGGCCTAAAAGATTTTGCTCTTCTTTTAAGGATGTATTGAACAATTATTTGATCGTCAGAAGAATCGGTATCAGTGCTATCTGACATAATAATGTTCATTTCAATAATACGACGTCGAAAAATTTAAAAGAATGCTTTTAATGACGGATGTCAAGTGGATGCGCATAATGCAAATGTGCCCTAGATGACAAATCCAGTGGATGCAATCCGTTATCGGAAAAAGATTTTTTAAAACCCATTTCTTCCCGCAAAAAATTATGTGCCGAGGTCCAAGTTTTACTTTTCCTGTTAAGAATATACTGTATAATTAGTTTATTATCAAAAAAGTCTGCGATATCACTGCTATCCGACATAATATTGTACATTTCGATACTACAGTGTCTAAAATTGAAAAATACTCGATTTCGGTGACATCTGTCAGTGGCTCGCGCGCAGTGCGCATGTGCATTAGTAAAGTTTACATTTAAGCGGAGATTTTCGGCGGTTTATAGTTAAAGTTAAAAGTAAGCGACAAAAATGAGATGATGCAACGCGTTTTCGGATAAACTAAGTTTAAAAGTAAATTGTAGAATTGATAGCAGATCTTGTTTGTTTCGTGTTGCTACGCGACACTGACGAACATAAGGAGATTTATACAGGTAAGATTTCTAAATTTTTATCGAATTCGCTTAAGAAGTATGACTCGGACGGGACGAACATATATCATTAGTTGATTTAAAGAACTAAATGATTTAACTGGATGACAGTAATTATTGTGGGATATGTGAGTGAGTGTTAGTTTAGTTATTTTCAGCGATAATTTTTAATATTTTTATTTGATAAAAAATAAAATATTTAATTAAATTCATTTACCATTGTATCGCCGCATCTAAATTTTAAACAAAACGTAAAAATGAATTTTCATTTAGTTTTAAAAAGTATAAATTTACGTAGATACCTTACGATGCAAAAACAACCGTTTGATTATGTAAATTAATTATGTTTCCATTCCGCCAAACACGTAGCAAAAATAATAATTTTTAATACAAATCAAATGTATTAATCAGAAAGATATACGTATAAAATCAATTTTATCGAAAAATATTATTGTTGCTACCGGGATTCGACAGTGCTTTGAAGACAAATTTTCGAATCTATATGTTACACTTTTCAAATTAATACATCTGTCGTTCCATTATTTGAAAGCCGTCTTCTTTATTTTTACGGAATCTCAAATACCTTTGAGTAATCCGATAGGAGACGCCAGAATTAATAATTGATTAAAATTTTGGAAACATTGATACAACTGATACTATTAATTAAAATATATGTCTGTACGTGCTGATGTATTAATTCAAATTATCAAAATATCAACTTGAATATGTATTACACTATCTCACACTGCACAGATGATTGACAGTGAAACTTGTCCGTTGACATACAGTGTGGAAAAGAATTTTGTCAGAGAAGTAAATATGTAACAGTGTTTTCACACGGAGTTTTCTGTATGCGTTAATCCCTTTCGAATTATGCACAAAAAAAGACGCCCAATAGGTTGAGTAAGAAAATATATAATTTAGTACGTTTCTCATAGGGATTGAACAAACAAGTTAGACGCGACCGACGCGTGCGTTCTAGCAAAATGCGGAGACGCATGGCAATGAAGTTGAATTCGAACTAGTCGCAATTTTTCATACCGTTGACAGCTAGACAAAAATATAGCCATGGGTTACGCTAATCCGGGTAATAACAGCTAGAATTTTATAGGGTCTTTTCATAATATAATTTTTATTTTTTATTGTCCATTATCTTTAGTAATGCACAGCTTTTTTGATTGTATGCATTGCACGCCCCTGCTATTGCCAAAATATCACGGTTATTACTTTAATAAAGTGTGTGTTACATCGTGTTAATTTTATAATACTTATGATTTACAAAATTTAATTCGGTGTATTTACAAGAGCCATTAGAGTCTTGAGAAGGGATGGCGAACTATTTTACAGAAGTGTGTCAAAATTAATTCTTTAAAAAAGTCATCGCGTGTCATATTATATCGAAAAAATCAATTGGGTTTGATTAGATTTACAAAAAGAAAAATCTAATTAAGAAAAATATTTTAAAATATCCAAAAAATGTAATGCAATGGTGTAATTGGGACTCATATTCCCGGTAAGAGAATGTTCCAGATATGAGTCTGAGTTGTAACTATATATTTTTTCTAATGATATATTTTTATCTGTTATGTATGATTTTACTACTTTGTTTTTAAAAGTGCATATATAAATTTACATTGTTAAAATAAAATTGAATTATCAACATACAAAGTGTTCAATGATTGATGTTGTTTGGAAACTTGTTACGCGCATGCGTTAGAATCAAATCCAACGTTACGCATGGTGTCGTGAAGATTGTATATGTTACAGTGAATCTGTATTACCAGTGAGAATATATTTTCACTGGTGAAAGTATATTTTCGCTAAGCCGGTCAGTGGATGTATATCTAAAAATGAAGATACAAATTCACTGGTTACATTTGGTGAGTTTGTATTCGTTGACAAGCGAGAATACGCCGCGCGGGAATATTTGGCCTTAAGTGTCGATGTGTCGCCCTACAGCGTGGCGACAAATAGTTTGGTGGCGTTTACAGCTATCACTTTTATTCGTTTATAGTATTTTAATTAATATTAAATAAAATTATTTACTGCATAAACTACCGTGTTTATAATCTCAGCCATTTTTATTTCCTTTTCAACATATAGGTTAGGTTAGGTTAGGTTCAATTATAGGTTAGGGTAGAATATACATTTGCTAAAACATACTAGTGAAGTTATATTTCCACCAGTAAAAATATACTTCCACTGGTGGAAACGTATTCGGATATGATTTCACTGAAACGTCAGTGAAAATATATTCTCACTGGTAATACACATCCACTGTAGCATATATATATATGACATGATCGAAATATGAAATAATGTACAAAGTTTTATATTTAACAAAATTGAATAAAGGTCAGAGATCCAGCTATTAAACATATTCTATGCGGGGGCAATGTAATACGAGTTTTTCATTATTTTTTCCATATTAAACAATTGTCAAACTTTTATAATTTTGTAAATGGAATTCTAACCTTGTCGGCGTGACACCGACAATCAGGCCTATTCTCAAAATTGCAATATTGAAATGAAGGTGATTGTTACACCAACCCTCAAAAATAGTGTTATATTTGAATAAGAGAGAGTGAGGGAGTGAGGGAGATAAACGTACCATAATCTGTCAAAACTATCTGTCTATTTTTGAGGGTTGGTGTAACAATCACCTTCATTTCAATATTGCAATTTTGAGAATAGGCCTGAATGTTCCGCGTGTCGTAGGTTCGCCATCGCTGGTCTAGAGAAAGTGAATGTTAATAAGCAGGAAGGAGCTGTGCAGGATTCGCACCCGTGACTATGATTAATGAACTCGTATGATTTGGTGAAAATCCTTTAATTAAGCAGAGTCAGCGCGGAGCGGGCGGCCATCGGCCGGAGCTGATGCCGCCGCCCGCGCCGATCGCTACCCGCTGCCAGTTCCAGCTAATTACTTGGGAGGGGGCGGCATGTGAATGTGGAAGCTTCTCGGCGCTCAATTTATTCAGAGCTGAATAGCTGAATCGAAATTCGTACCTTTCGGCGGAAAACGGGACATTTAAATCTCGTAAATATATTTGACATTGTAGCACTAAATATAGGTAGATGATATACTAGTACATATACTTCTTCTTTTAAACAGCCAATCCACCCTTCGAAAGTGATTTGTGCCATTAAACAAGTTAAAACATTATTTCGTAGAAAGCAGTACAACAATATTATAGAATAGGGAATATTGCGTTACAAGTTAATACCATTGACGTTCAAGAAATTTGCTATTATATAGATTAAATGTGGCGAGTTAAGGGAAAGAAGATGACACAAGTTAACCGGGAGTTGAAAATTACCATTGACGAGATTATTGTAAAAAAAAACCTGTGATCCGCAATGGACAGGCAAAAAAGACATGGTCAAGGGTTTTCTCCTCGGCACCGCATTCACACATTGGGGAGTCTATTATGTTCAATCTTAACAAATGTGAGGCCACCTGGCAATGCCCAATTCTCATTCTAGAGATATTTGATACTGTTCTTTTAGAAACTTTTCTGTTGTATTACATATGCTATGTACATACAAATAGTAAATCGTCTCAGAAATCGATGATGTACAGTGCGATAAAGATTTTTAATGATATGCCAGAAAACATAAGAAAGGAGGAGAAACTGCATATATTCAAAATGGAACTAAGCAAATATGTGAAAGATAAGCAAAGATGAATGATTTTTATCTTATTTACATTCGTGCAAATATATAAATACTTATGTATGCACTATATTAAGAATAAATAAATTAAAAAATAAATAAATAGATTCGGGCGATCGCGGCAGGTCCGGCGACAGAAGCGCGTGTTCAAAGTGGCATTAGAGACACGTGACTGATAAATGGCGTATGAACCCTAAAACCAGTGGCGTGCACAAAGCATGGACATAAGTTATGCTGCAAATAAGGACGCTGTAGAAGTTCGATGGGCTATATATAATATATATTATATATAAGGAAGATCTTTCGATTAAAACCATTCTATTGTAAAAAGTATAGATACCTGTGGGAGTTATTTTATGTATTTAAGAGTATTGACATTATTGTGAATATAATAATAATATCTTATATATATTACTATTCACACACAAACGATACACGCATAGAATATCAAAGTCTAAGCTTAAACTTGAGGTGCACAGTTTTTCAGGATTTCACCCTTCCATATTATTCTAGATAGATATATATATAATTTAGTGAATGGTTAAAAATATTATAAAATAAAATCGGCTATCGCCTTACGTATTAACTTTGAATTATATGTATCTAATTCATTATTCTTCGTCATTCCACTTAAAGACATTCTTGAAAAATCAGAGGTCATGTTTACATAAATATTATTGGACAAACGTAAACATTACCATCGCATTTGACAATGCGACGCGAGATGACAGATGGTCAATAACTTGTCGGTCGTAAAACTCGTACGATTTGGCTAGTGTATGTTTTTTCTTACTCGTAATAAAGACAATGCACACTTCATTTCAAATTAAATATATATTTACGTAGGTATATACTGTTATTAAATATATAAAAAAGAAAACATTTAAGTAATCTTAACCTAGAGATATTAAAAACACGTTCGACATATTCGCTACTTTGGCGAATATGTGGAATTTTTTCTTACCTTTTTCTTTTAGTACCACGTGTATAATGTAATGCAACACAAATGTTCAAATTCGCTTCATTTACAAATGTGCGGTATTGAAAAGAATAGGATACATTTTTTCCAACACGTCAATTCAAACGGATATGTGTTTTCAGTATACCACGCGGCGCAAGCGAGATAAGTAATGCGTTTAGTTCGTAAAAAGGTACATCTGCAGATTGGCAGAGAATGAGAACGGGGCCGAATCGTGACAAAAGCGAGGGAACGCGACACCCGCGCTTTCTACACTATCGAATTTATTATCCGTTTTTAAATTATACTGCTGACAATAATAACACGATAAAGGTATACATATATACCAAACTTCACATTCATATAGAACAATAATAGTTTAATCTGGAGTTTCTGCGACAACTACATGGACGACTGCAGTAAGAGATTCGATCTTCTTTCTACATACGAGGAAACGTCAATTTTTGTTTATTAAAAAAAATATTTATTTATTGATCAACTTGGCATTTTTCTCCTTCAAAATAATCTCAGTCGGGTATAATACACGTGCTACCGTTTTTTCTATTGTTCAAAACACCCCACGAACTCGATTTTGTCGATGGTGTTCAGCACCTCCTGCGATTTTTGTTTTATCTTATCTATGGTGTCAAAATGTCGTCCTTTCGATATTCTTTTGAGCTTCGGAAATAGAAAGAATTTTTAGGAAGCAAAATCAGGTGAATACGGAGGCTGTCGCAGTACTGTGGTCATGTTCGATAGTCGTTTTGACATATGCATGGTTGTAGCGTTTACAAAAGCTAATTTATTGCTGACTCAAATCATTCATTTTTATTTGTTAACTTTGTTTTATCAACCACTCATTGAGTTTAAATACATCTACCGGTTTCGAATAATAAATAAAACAAAGTGAACAAATAAAAATAATGAATTTTAAGCACAAAGTTAATTTTGCTAATTTCGAAAGTATTTATTTTTAACCTCAGACTAATTCAATTCCAAATTTCCGTGGGGACACATGAAAAAAAAGTAATAGGAGGGGAGGGGGGTTAAAATCAAATACCGCACTGGTACTTTTTTATTTAGCACTACACCACTAAATACCTATACACGTATCTCAGAGGTCAAAGTCTCGTTGAGAGTTCATCGTGGACACGGGCCACTTAAAACAGCAGTCAGAGTCCCTACTCCTGTTAAGTACATTCATGTGTAATCTCCCTTATGATTTCCGATTAAACACGTAAAAAGTGTTAACGTGTCACCATCATAAAGGCGATTAGAAGTTGCAGACCGCGTTCACCTTTTACCGAATGACCCAATTTTACCATGGCACTGTCCTCACCCTCGCCAGGGCCTTTATGGAGCCCTAATTGCGGCCTAATTGGTGGCGCAACTTCCTGACCTACGCCATCAGCAGCACTCGCCGTAACGTCAAAGGGAACTCTGCCAAAACTTCACCAAAGCTGCCGAGGTTGACGAAATTTCGACAGTTTTTCCTCTACAATTCTCTAACTTTCTCAAATTTCCGTTTTACTCATTTTTCCATGACAGAGGTCTGTGCATTAATAGAGCTAACGTTATATACCCAATTGAAACCTGCTGTATTTAATATAAAATTAGTATAATAGTTTCACAGATATTTTTATCATTTAAAAGCTTAGAAATATCAGAAAAAAAATATTAAAAAAAAGTATGGACCTTGAGTCAGGTACTTTATTGATATCTATTTAAATATACATAATATATATCATTTATTTTTCTTCATCTGTGCTGATAAATCGGCGTTTATTAGGCAAAATAACTTTCTTTCACAGCTCGCATCAATATAAACATTTTAAAATTAATTAATACTTCAACAAATACAATAAGTGGAAATATTATTTGTATGCAAGCCTATTAGTTGCTTCCTACCTCGATAGGTGCATATAAAGCACCTGTTCTGAGGTAGGTAACTAAGTAAGAGATGATGCAGTGACAGATCGTTTTCAATACTAATGTACGAGTAGGTACTTGAGTTAAATGATTGATATTACATTGTAGACTAGAATGATCGATAGAATATGAAGTACACAATGCACATTTTTGATTTGGAAAAAACATGAAAAACTTAGCATTATTATTATAAATGGCAATTGATGCAATCTGGTTTAAAACATAAAATAAATGCAACACCATCATTCAAAACCATCCAAGTTTAAATGGCCGCCATTATGGACTGGCGCCATTTAAATTTCATAGTGAAGTTATCGAGTAGTAAGCGACTACTATTGGTCGAGTATTAATATAAATGGCGGCGGGAAAAAACAACTGACCTTGGGTCCAACATCGACTTTGAATGATCAATCTGCATCAAAAAGAGTTACGTTAGATTGTTAACAGAGAAGAAAACTGCACTAAACGTTAGAAAAAAGATAAAATTATATTGATAAAACATCTAAACCTTCAAAAATATGTAGAAGAATGACTGCAACACATTTTGGAAACAAAACCAATAATCACGTAAGCGTAGGACATTTTCAAATGTACGCCAGACGTCATTGGTAAAGAATTACGATAATCATATCATTTTAATAATCAAAATTAAAAATTAAAATACGATATGATGAATTAGCTTAACGAATATTACAATTTAAAAATGTATTCTTTATGGCGTTACATTTTTTAATGCTTTCTTATAAAATATTTTGTTGAATCTAATTATTTCGAGCGCCTACTTGTGACGTTGCACAATCTCCGATTAACTGTCATTATAAATGAGAAGGTTTCATGTAATAATATTACGTTATCTACAAAAGAGAGCTCGATGAATTTGGAATTTGTGGTGGTTTCCCAAGTATGTCCTGGTACCTACCACCGTCAGAACTGACAGCACAAGTACACAGTAACGTCCAGCATCCAGCGTAAGAGCCCATAGGTCACGATGATTTTGACATGTAGAGCGAAAAACAATGTCAACTCGTCGGACGAGGGGTGGATTGTGAATCAATCATATGTGTTGGTGGGTTCCGTCCCCATCCCCCAGGCGCCGTGGCAAGGGTTGAATGGTAGACAGCCGAATGGTAATTCATTATACAGAAGACAAGGCGATCGTAGTAGATATTTGATTAAGTGAACGAAATAATATGTAGGATGCAAACATTGCAATTAAAATATGGTTGCTTTTAACGGAAAAATACACATCTCATTACAAAAGTAAGGTAGGTACCTATATAGATCAACATCAGACCATAATTTATAGGGTTTATATGGCATAATTGGTAATACAACCTACCAACAAAATTAATATTCCGAGGATGATTCCTGGTGGTTACTATATGTGATTTATCAAGTATGTAATTTTAAAGGAAAACACATTATTATTGTGAATTTACTCAATTTTACTCAAACGTATTTGAGATTTTCCATAATATAAAATGGTTTGCTTATAAATGGATTAATAAATGTATCAATTTGAAAGAGTTGCAACATATATGTTCGAAAATTTATCGTGAACTTACTAAGTTGACATGGTGTAATGGTCAGCGCGTTTACCCGGATAGGAAATGTTCTTGGTTCGAATCCCGGTGGCAGCCAAAATATTTTTTCGATAAATTGATTTTATTATCCCAATATCTTTCATATTGATATATTTAATTTGTATTGTTATTCTTTTGTTTAATTTTAATGTCGCATTCATTATCTAATTCACCAATCCAATTTAAGATAAATAACAATAGAATATGTTACAATAACGGGGGGTGGTAGCTAGCGGCGAGGGGTTGGAAGTAAAGGTAGGTCGGATGAAGCGGGAGGGATGGTGCCATGATAGCTCGCAAAACGTGGCGGAACTCAATTAAGGTATAGCTATCGGAAATTTCTATTTTAGTTAGTTGACATTATAATCATATTCAGCCTCCGAGAGGGTAATTGGGCTTGTTCTGTCTCTCACGACGGGGTGGGGGCAGGTCCGACCTGGGGGATGTTATTATAGATCAATATATTTATATATCAATAGAGTTCCGTGCTATAAAATATAATAAAACAATTTTAAATGCAATTTGCGATGCTCGCTTGACAGATAATAAATTATAACCTATTAATTTTATCTACGCAATGACGTTGGATTCATAGGTTGGAATGCACTATGAAAATAAAACGTATAGTCTGTCAAGCAAAACAAATATGCAGAAGTGTTATTGCACGCTGTTTTCACTAAGGATTATTCCCTTTCAAAGACAACAGAATTAAGTACAAATTGTTTGAAAAATGCAGAAAATTCGCAGATGTAAAGATGCCAACATAGATTCAGAAAGAAAATATTTAGTTCAGTACAGTTATTATGAGGATTGAAAAAAAACAAGTGCTAGTAATTACTGACGAGCATGTACATGAAATTGTTTCAAATGATTAGCAATTTTTCTGAATAACCTACGGCTAGACAAAAGTTGTGGGTTACGTCGTAGATAAGGTTACGCTAATCCGGGTAATAACGGCTAGAATTTTAAAGGGTCTTTTCATAATATAAAGATTATTTCATTTATTTTTATTTCCCAGAATTTTTAGTAATGCACAGCTTTTTTGCTTGAATGCAGTGCGAGCTCCTGCACGATACCGACAAGCCATGTTTCCGAAAACTAAGTCCCCGAATACCAACATATCGAAAAAATAAATTTACAAGCACGTGTGCAAATATTATGCGTTCTTCACCTATTATGTGATAAATCACATTTTCATTGAAACTGAATTTTGAAGACTGTTTATTCTTAATTGGTTGTGGATTATCCATTACATATATTACCTAGAAATTGTTTAAGATATTCTGCTATATTTAGTCATAATTTGACTAGGTATCGTTTATAAATATTTATAATCTTATTTCTTAACTTATCAGTTGTATTAATAGTATATTACTATAGATATAGTTATACGTGGTAAACACACTTAGCAATGATACCTACAATAGCAGTGTTACATTTAAAAATAAATACAGTTATCTAGCCTGTGGCCTGACCTAGGACAGCTGTTTATGCTTTACATAAATAAATAAATATATTATACACACCCAGCTTATGACGGGCCTATAGTTTGTGCTTCTACTTCAACTGTAATCTTTATATTATTATTTTCAGTTCACAGTATGTACCTACCTCTACTCCCAAATATATAATAGATAATAATATGAAGTTGTAAAATCTAATATCAAATTTTAATTATGAAATTTATGAAAGTACGTAGAAACGAAGTCTTTCTTTTTTCGGTTTGAACCCCATTTGTACTTAAAAGAAAAGTTTTCTTACAAAGTTAAAAGCTGAGCTTTTGTTTATACTTGATTCAATATAGGGAAACGTTCTAAACAGGGTAATGCTTTATAATAAATTTAATCCTTAATACGTAGGTGAATTGAATTGAAATTCTAACATAAATTCCTCAAACACTGCGGTTATTGTGTCAAAATTGAGGAACTTTTTAAAACGCCAAACACATGCATCGCAATTATCTCAGACATAGAGTTGACATATCACAAACAAAGACGGTGATAATTTGAAATTTCCGCTGGCGGCCTGTAAGATCCAGTCGTGGGAGCGTTCAGGACAAGCCGTGCCCGCGGCAGCTCATTTCCTTTGTCGCAATCCTCGTCCACCCCTGACTTCCTGCCTCCCCTCTTCAGCCTCTCAACTACCCTCTGAACTGGCCGCACTTCTTCCCCTGTGAACTGCCTCTCTCAATATCAGCGCCTGCACGCTCATGGGGGTGGAGAAATGAAAATCGACACAAAATGAATTCCTGCATGAAAAAATTAGGAATTATTATGTTTTTTCAAGCTTGTCATTATATGAAATCATTTTAGGAAAATGCTGGTGAGCTCTGTTAGGTTGCTCACGAGGCACGTGCCTAGAACGGCGTTAATTGTCGAACTATTATTTAAATTGGCCTTTTTTATGGAGAGAAAACTAAAGTAACCAATATGTATCGATATGTACCGATCTTCAGGGTAAAAAAAGTGAAATAATCACAGAAAAAAAGTTGTAAGGATATTAAAAATTAATTAGTTCTTTTTAAAATAATAGCCGATTTCAATATTATACCATTTTGAACTAAAGTAAAAAAAATTTTTCGTATGCTATATTCATTATATCGAAGCGGGCATTTAATTTGCAATACTTTTATCCTTCAAAAATGGGATTGAAAAATGACGTGATGGACGAGAATTGTGCATTTTTTTTTTTGCATGAATTTTAAATTAATTATTGTGCATTTTAAATAGCACATTATGTTCACCGAGCACGGGGTAAAGGTAGCATTTCTGAACGAATAGTGCAGCGTTAGGTCGAAAAGTTTAAGACTGCATCCTCCTGTTGAAGGCTTCGGTGGAAGAAAACACGATAAATAATTAATTGAAGAGGACCCACATCGCTTCACGACAACTTTCACTTTTTTAACCTTTACCATACCATGACATAAAATACCCGAACGCGGCCATGCTGTCAACTCGTGTTACCGTAAATAACAGTTAGAAAAAATGTTTTTATTAGCTTAAATGGCTTTAATGGCACGAATTTACTCTAAATATTGAGCATTCAATTTTGAAAAAATGATTAATGACATAATTTAGAGCATTCATTAGGTCGTATACAATGTGTCTTTCCTTCTTATCTCTCTTCATTTAATTAGTGAGAAAGAGACAATTACATTTGTATGTTTGTTGTTCTTTTCACTGTGAAAATAGTGTCTGATCTCGTCTTTCATAACACAAATTGTATTTTTACCAACGTATTAACTTTACAACGGGTTAAATGAAAAAAAAAATGTTTTTGTACGATTCCCTTTTCATAATTGGTGTTTCACTAGTCATGCCTAAGCGCTAATATTTTCTTTAGGATTTTCTAAAATATGAATTTTATGTTGTTTGTATTTACCGAAATATTACAGGTTTAATTATGATGATAGACCTGTGTTACATCATGGTTTCGGAAGGGTTAAACAAAGACATTTAAAGAATTATTGGATTCTAATCTGCCTATGTTTTACACTACATGCGTAAATAAGCTTGTAATAATTCGTTGGTAAAAATGTGCAGTGTTACTTATATAAATAATGTTTATTTATTTTAAATTATTTTCGGAACAATCTAATTACAATTATGAATAAAATATTCTCTTTAAAAATAAATAATGTATATACGCTATAAAAAATTATGCTAAATTTTTGTGGTGTCTTAATTTTTTCACATTATCAATAGCGATAACGAGTGCTCAGTGGTCGAAAGGGAAATGACAATAATATGTATAATTATTATAGACAGAACATAAAAATAGAATATTTAAATACCATGTCCCCACACCCTTAAAAAGAACTCCATATTCGATGAGAAATTAAGTAAAAATTCAGGAAGATATATTAAAACGCACACGAAAACGAATTAAGCATTTATATATGCGTTTAAAACATGTTAAATGATTTAGAATGTCGAATGTCTCGAAGCTCGCGTTTAAAAGCTCAGCACAGAATTGAGAAAATGTAATGAAAAGAAATAGAATCTCAAACCTGAATAAAATTTCTCAATTAAAATATGATGTCACGGTAAATCAAAATACAGGGTTATTCAAAATGATGGACTCAATTTAGTAAGTCTATATTTTAAATAATACAAATTATCATGCTCACAGCAAAGTTTACAAATACAGTTTATAAATGATACATATGACCCCCTTTGGCTGCGCGGCAAACATCTAATCGGTAGCTGAATCGGTTTCACACCAGATGGAGCGCATCTTGTGTTACTGAGT
Source organism: Eubasilissa splendida (assembly GCA_031772225.1). Classification (NCBI taxonomy): domain Eukaryota; kingdom Metazoa; phylum Arthropoda; class Insecta; order Trichoptera; family Phryganeidae; genus Eubasilissa; species Eubasilissa splendida. The sequence goes on along the minus strand of CM062850.1, from coordinate 25,692,220 downwards.
TCACCGCAGTTGTGATACGGTTCCGCAGGTCGGCCAGAGTTGTCGGTAGACGTAGTGTATAAACTGCTTCTTTTACGAAAAAGAATAAGTCACTGGGCGTGAGATCAGGAGATCTCGGAAGCCAGAACTGAAGAGAATCTTCATTCCCAATGCGACTTATCCATCGTTGAGGTAGAGATTCATTCACTTGAACATTCCGGTGCCAATGAAATGGAGCTCCGTCTTATTGAAAGATTAAGTCTTCTCAATCTTCATTTAATTGCGAAAAAAGCCAGTTTTCCAGCAAGCCGAGATACGTTACCCCAGTAACTGTGTTTTCCGCAACAATAAAAAAAACACATTAACCTTCGGTGAGTCTCTCTCATGTTGTTGTGTTTCATGAAGATTTTGTAGACCCCATATGCGAACGTTGTGTCTGTTTACTTTCCCGCAGAGGTGGAACGTAGATGGAGAAAATTGACATCTCCCATGTCGAGTAGTTCCACAAAATTCAACACGTTCTGGTCTGCCATTACCGTGAAGAGCCTGCACGAGTTGTAGGCGGTATGGCTTGAACAGTAAACGGCGCCTCAAAACACGCCACACAGTCGATTGAGGTAGCAGTATAAAATTGACTCTATCATTTAGAATAACCCTGTATGTTTACAGATAATAATATAATCGATATACCCGCAGTATGTATTTTAATTGAATGAAGTTTTTGCTCAAGTCAAAGATTTAGTTCTGAGTGCCCCGACAGGAAGCACCCTCCCCTACCCCCGCACCGCCAGCCACCGGGCAGCTTCGCGAGGGTAATTTCCCGCCCTTCACAGTACGTCCGCACTCTGGCGACGGCTGCGATAAATAATATCAATTTCTGTAATGTAGCGTGATTTCAATAGGAGTCAATTGGGTCATAAGTCAGCTGGGAAAGCTACCCGTAAAATATGCGGATGAAATGTAGGGCATTATTTTTGGGGAGATGTATTTCATAAAAACCGGACAATTTCCAAATGTTAATATGAGGTGTCCAACTGCCCGTATCCATTAAATATGTTTTATGTGTATTGCGCTGACGTCATTGAAAAATTGATGTTTTATTGAGGTATTATTTTATAAATTATCTTTTCTTAATTTTTAAATATTTTTATGTGTATTTTTGTGAAAAATATTGATATGTGAAAATAATACATTTTGATTCTGTACGTTTAATTTACTTGAGGCGCGTTTCACCTTATAAGGGCATTATCAATCTAAAAATTTAACTCAACAACTTGTAAATATGAATTAAATGTGTCAATTTTATCGAAAAATTTTGTTGTTGCGCCACCGGGATTCGAACATGGATCTCTTTCCAAACCGGGGAAGGTGCATTATCCAACAACAATGATTTTCGATAAAATTGATTTTATATGTATATCATTCTAATTAATATATTTAATTGATATTTAAAATATCACAGACCGTCTGTTCTGAATAATTACAACTTCACAATAAGAATGTGTTCTCCTAAAATAATGAACAACTTGTATTAATATCTAGTGGGGAACAGCTATACAATTTTTATTTGCATGAGATGAAAATATACAACATTATTCATTGGAACTCTGAGGATTTCCATAATTATTATTTTTTTTAAATAATTAGAAGCATTAAATTTCATTCACGCCACGAAATTTAATTTTTATTTTACTCCTTAATCCCACTCTTCGATGGTTACTGACAGATTTAAAATGTAAGATAGTTGCGTTGGGGCATATTTATTTAGAAAATTTCTATATCAAAAATCGGTATATATATTTAGAAGTAAAAATACGGCTTAAAAGAATGGCGGAGCGCCAGCATAGTGCGTTGCGAGCATACTGCACCACTGGTAAAAGTCTAGCATATTTTAAATATGAATTAAATATATTAATTATAAAGATATACATATAAAATCAATTTTATTGAAAAATATTGTTGTTGCGCCACCGGGATTCGAACCTGGATTTCTTTCCTAACCGGGGAAGGTGCTTTATCCAACTAAGCTACAGCGACATTATTTTTAGCGACAATTTTCGACCATATATGTTACCTTTTTGATATTAATACATTTAATCGTTCCATCATTTGACAGAGCCATCTACCTTATTTTTACAGAATCTCAAATACCTTCGAGTAAACTGATAGCAGACGCCAGAATTATCAATTCATTTTTATTAAATTTTGGACACATTGATACAGTAATCTAGCATATTTATTTATCAAACTGGCCACGTTCACTGACAGACTCCACTACACTAGTCTACGGTGAACAGTACAAAGTCCTCATTTTTGATTCACGTCACAGATTGTGTATATTGTACATAACGTTATTCAAATTGGGATTATGGGAATTATGCACGATTGCGAATTGAGAACACCACTCACCCCCTCCATTCTTGTAGCAGAGGTACGGGAAGCGCCACACGTTGGCCAGGTCCACGGCGAAGCCGATCACCGAGAGCAGGAAGTCCACCTTCTTGCCCCACGTCTCCCGCTCGGGGGCCGGCACGGCGGACTTCTCGCGCGCCATGCCGCCCGTGACCTGCTACGGGCGCGCTCCGATGCTGCAACACCAACTACGAATTACTACATTTGAAAAAATAACACGTTAATCAAAAACACATCTTAAAATATTTTACAGAAAGACTGCTTTCGTTTAAAAAATTCACGTCGCTTACGCCGCCGTTGTAACGTTGTGAAATATTTCAAATACATTTCTTTAATCCGCAAATTGTGAAACCAAAATAAATTGTCATTTCCGTGGGAATAGCGAACATTTTTACTTGAGTATCCGAAGGCGTTTGTTACGTTTTGCTTTCAGACTTCTTCATATAATTCATAGAATCTTTTGTTTGTGGTTGACAAACATACGGGTCACCATTAATTTTTGTTTCATTTCAGCGCACTGAAATTTTCATAAATCTTTTACGATATTTTTTTAGTTTTTATTTCATCTTTTTTTAATGCTTTTGCTTGGGACATATATTTATTTGTTAATTATCTATTTATTCTTGAACGAAAATAATGTACTGTGCCTTCCCCCTCTCCTCACCCGGCACGCCGCCACCAGTCGAAAGGCGACCTTGAAGCGGTGCGGTAATGTGTGAATTTAAGAATATTATTCAATTGAGACGTCGCGTCTATACAGTGTATTCTAAAGGATATTTTTATTTATTATCTTTGTTTTATTAAACACTAAAATGAGTTTAAATACATCTACCGGTTTCGAAAAATACCATTCTCTTCTTCAGGATGTCATAACATAATGAAGAAGAAAATGGTATTTTTCGAAACCGGTAGATGTATTTAAACTCATTTTAGTGGTTAATAAAACAAAGATAATAAATAAAAATATGAATCTTAACCACAAAGATAACATTGCTGATTTTAAAAGTATTCTAAAGGACCCTTGACGAAGATAGTGATGAATTTACAGTCCATCTTGGAGGTGTCTGAAGAACTGGATAGTGGTGAGTGCAAACCTCCTTCCGTATATCCTGTTTCCTTCCGGCATCTATGCTTTTATGCAACAGCTTTTTATAGAAATTATTTATTGGTCGAATAAAATGATTACAATATCTTGCTAAACCACTCATATCCACCCCCTTATAAGTATAATAAATGATTTTTTGATTATTTAATAAAATTCAGAAATAACTGTTAGAATATTTTGAACTATTGAAATGATTTTGTGCTGAAGTAATTATCAATATTACGAGGCATATCTGATGTCTCAATTCTTGATTTTATCATAAATATTCAACAACAAATGGTTTGGCACGAGATTTACAATTTTATTAATCGGTTCGCGCAAACCGGTACGTGCCCATTGGGGGGGTTATCACTAATTACAGGTAGAGTAATACTCGTGAGCGACTCGTGTAATTCAAGTTTGGTAAAATCAATCACGGCTTCCGAATGAATCAAATCTACCTGGCACCGGAGAAAATTGAAAGAGTTGTGAGAAAAGCGACTTGATCAAAAGATATTTGATAAATTATATGTTAAATATGAATTAAATATATTAATTATAAAGATATACATATAAAATCAATTTTATCCCGGTGGCGCAACAACAATATTTTTCCAGAGTGTATTTCAACGGACAAGTTTCATTTTCAATCATCTGTGCAATACATATTCAAGTTGATATTTTGATCATTTGAATTAATATATCAGTACGTACAGACATATATTTTAATTAATAGTATAAGTTGTATCAATGTGTCCAAAATTTAATAAAAATGAATTAATAATTCTAGCGTCTACTATCAGATTCACTCAAAGGTATTTGAGATTCTGTAAAAATAAGGTAGATGGCTCTGTCAAATGATGGAACGATTAAATGTATTGATATCAAAAAAGGTAACATATAAGGTCGAAAAATTGTCGCTAAAAATAATGTCGCTGTAGCTTAGTTGGATTAAGCACCTCCCCCGGTTAGAAAAGAGATCCAGGTTCGAATCTCGGTGGCGCAACAACAATATTTTTCGATAAAATTGATTTTATATGTATATCTTTATAATTAATATATTTAATTCATATTTAAGAATGTGTTCTCCTAAAAAAAAAAAAGATTATATGTTGTTCTACAATAAATGATTAAGAATAGTAAATGAATTGTATGTTTTACAAATAATATATAATATTATATATATATATAAAACGGCGGCATTAATCAAAATTACTACTGTAGACTCGGCGTGACGATGTATGGTGTCCCAGAGATACGAAGATGGAGCGAGTCTCGAGGACCCGTCGAGTAATTTCCAGGGTAATAATGCAGCCACCGGGTCAAGACCGAAGATGATTAATTATATTAATACATAATTATCAATAGACTCACGTAATGAACAATAGAATTACGTATTTATACGAATACATAGTTAGATACTATACAAAATTCGTGCCAGTAGATCAAGTATCCATTTATAATATTCAGGGGTTGAAATTTGCGGTAAAAGCGATTTGTATAAAGAAATAAGGCGGTAATGACATATGAAGAAACTAACATAGAATCGATACGAAAGTCTGAATATATAAATCGTGTCAGGCCTATCATGAAGTATGGAATCGATCAGATACCATCAGACCCAAAACTGTATTGAAGACATCGGAAATGAGAATTCTTTGCTCCATATTAGAAAATCCCTCACAGATAGAATAAGCAATACTGATGTAAGAAAAACGTGGAGGGTATCGTGAGATGGGACAGAAGCAGAAGATGACACGGGAGAGATCAAAGATGGCGGAGGACCGAATGGCATCCACCGCGATACACGAGAGACCAGCGGGCAGATGACGGTAAGATGGAAAAATAGCTGAAAAAGGTCATCTAACAAAAGTCAATTCTTCAGATCTAATACGAAAAGATGAATACAGTGGTACCTCGGTATACGTCCTTAATCCGTTCCAGATCCTTGGACTTATACCAAAAAGGACGTATACCAAACAAAATTTTCCCATAAGAAATAATAGAAAAATGATTAAACCGTTCCCATGAAAAAAAATCCAATTATTATTGACATAATACTATGCATTAATGTGATTTGAGACAAACAGAAGTTGGAAGGTCATACACAATTGTTTTTCCATCAATATTTTGGTGTAAAGTGGGGCATTTACTATCATTTTGTTTTTCTTCTGTCTCCTTTATTTATTTTTTTGCTTTATACATTGTTATTAATAGTACATTCTACTTGATTACGATTGAAATAGTATTCTGAGTATTAATATTAATAAAGACGGGATTGTTAATTATGTTGTTATGCACATTGTTTTCCATATCTTGTTTAATTTCTTTTTATGAATTTTTTGTTTGCTTCATATTAATATAGTGCGAACTGAAGAGTTATATGTAAAAGGTCTTTGTACTTTGCGACACAATATATTGTTTTAAAAATAAGCTTTTTTTATTAAATCATATCTAACTATTTATTGTAGATATTAAAATGATTTATTTAAGAAAATAAATAAATTATTCGTACACAGAATTTAGTACTTCTCAAGTTCTCACGTTTTATTGTTAGAGATTATCACATTATTGGGTATCATTTATATATGTTTATAAAGAAACTGGCGAGTACCCGTTGTAATTCCACTCAATGAAAGAAATTGTTTGTATTTTAATTTTGATTATTGAAGTATTTTTGGAAACACAATATTTTTTGTTTTTCCGTCTGGTGCGTATACGAAGGAGTTGCCAGAAAAAGCGATAATTCATAGAAAATTCGCCACAGAGAATCCTAAAAATAGCCAATCAACGTGTCTGAATTTCACATTTCACGATATATGGTTTGCCATGAAGACGTGGCGCGCGGATCGCTTTCTTCGGCGAACTTTCTCATTGTATGATAAAATTGTTGTACTAATTCAAAAACCAAAACGGGCGTGCGCACAGCAACTCACCAAAGTTTCATGGCAATAAGCTATATGAAATACATACATTTGTTGAAACGACTCGCGCGCTACCTATTGTAAAATGGTTGTACTAATTCAGAAACCTTCGCGGGCGTGTGCACAACAACTCACCAAAGTTTCATCGCAATCGGATGAATGGTATAGGAACGCATACATTCATTTATATATATATAGTTTCTAAAATAAAATTATTTAAAATACCGCGTAGGACTTTTCTATTCTACGAACAAGAATTAAATCAGTTAACAGTGGCGTGCACTAGGCATGAACTTGAGTACATTCGTACTGCTAATGATTTTGCTGTAGAGGGTCACTAGAGGGTGTATTCATCTGAACTGGAATCGCTTTGCCTGGGAAGAAATACAATCTTTCAGTAGCATTTTCTTGTAAAAATTATACATTCAAGATTACTTCAAATATTTGAAAACATTTTGCAACACATTAGTTGAAGCGAAGACGCGTATCAATTAAGTATTAGGCACGTTTAGTTTATAGATAGATATCGAGATAAATTATGCTCTCTGATTCGATTATTAAAGGGGAGGGATAAGGGCTGAGCCCTCTTGTTTCCGACATATGAGGTAACAACAATGGTGTATAAAGTAGTAGCAAAAACGGGTAAAGTTTTTTATAAAATATATATTTTTTCAAATATTTTGTTAATTCTTTTTTGTTTGATTTTGTATTTTTTACATTTTTTTTTATTAATGAAGTTTTTTAATATTTTTATAAATCATGTTTAATATGGTCAAGGTTAAAGAAGTGAAATGGGATGAAGATGTTGAGGATCGGATGAGGGATTATATAGGCCGAGGAAGTTTGTGGAGGGGTTTGGGATGGAAATTAATTTAGAAGATAAATCGTGTATGTGTCGTTTGAGTGAGGGTATGTTTGAGTCTCTGTGAATGATTGAGTTTCTGACAAACCAGGGTGAGTTTGTGATTCTCCTAAGGATGTAGTTTTGTTTGGATTCTACAATTTTTGTGTTACTTGAAACTCAGATGGGGCTCGCGTATGTGAGTATAGGACGGACGACAGCTCTATACAAAAGTAATTTGTTTTTAGGGATAGTGAACTGTAGGAATTTAGGAGGGGGTAAAGTCTGTTACAGGAGATTTGGGCACTGTCGCGAATGTTGTTAATGTGTTGTGTCCAGCGAAGTTTTTTGTGAAATATAAGTTCAAGATTTTTCACAGTATCTACTCACAGAATAGGAGAAAAATTATGCAAACCACATTCCAAACTATGTGTTATTTAAATGGTGCCAGTTAACACATTAAAGTCCGAACCAGTGGCGTAACTATGCCAATGCAGTGCATTGGGGCCAACGTTAGATAGGGGCCCAAAAAGTTCGCGCCTTATCATTGATATTTTTGCGAGTATCAATACATTTCCCAGTGTTAATAAATAGTAATCCACACCATGAAATTGAATTATAAAATGTAAAAAAATCGTTTCTCATATGTATTATGAAAACACTATCTATGTATACAGCAGCGCCCCGCTAATATATCGGATTAGAGACCAGACCATCGTCATAAAACGAAGCCAGTATTTTTTAAATTGCAAGTATATGTAAATGCCTAAGAATACTTATGTTTTTTTTTTAAATAATAGCATGAATATTATATGAGACAAGAGACTATTTTTTTTCTTACTATTTAATGGATATACCACGTGATACTAATATTTATATATCTTATTCAAAATACTTTTTTAAGGGGCCTTTTTTTTATATTTTGCTTTGGAGACTAATTTTTGTAGTTACGCCAATGGTACGAATTTTGAATTACTTGTGCGTGGATTTAAACTTGTAATACATACTAATAGATAACATATCACATAATTGTTATATTTTTAAGTTATGATCACCTTTCCTAATTGTGTGAAATGCACGCCCTTGATAGCAGATGTAGGTATATCTAATATCAAAGTACCTAAATAATTGTAAAATATTTTGAAATCTTGTACGCGCATATTTCTCTAACTAGCCGTGTCGTTCTACGGCAGTCTGCTAAAAACATAACCTCCGCAAAGTTCGCAACTGCGCCGCAGAACAATTGAGAAATATAATATTTGGCGGGAGATCGGGCGGGTGATTTCCTCCCGGCTGGCGGAGGTATGACGGGGGAAGGGCTGCATCCCGGCAGTGCCGCAGTACGGACTCTTCACAATGGGCCGGGAGCCGGGATAGAGAGCCATCGTCCTGGCTGATTGATCTGGAGTGGACACTGGACGGCGGACGGATGAGGCAATTGAACGTGAATAGAATTCCCATTCCCGGCATGTACAATCAGACGATGTTACAGCGAATTAGCTCAGCGCCAGAGAATTTAATTAGATTCATTTAGTAATTAGACTCTAATATAAAAGGTTCGATAATCAATAGAACGGTGAAGACGTTTTACTTTGATCGCGATTTACATCGACATTATGAAACTACTTTTATGTAAGTTGGAATTCATTTCACGACTCCAAACAGTTGGGAAATTGCATGAAATTTAGTGTTGTGAAATATTTAGTACCACAGAAGCCATGGCACAATCAACATCAAATGCAATGAATTGTTTTGCCTTCAATGTTTCATTGTTATAGATATTACGAAGCGATCGTATATTTTAGCTACCGCATCTTTCATAATATCCACCTCCGTGGCTTCCATAATTGCCTTGCAGGCCGCTTCTTGGCCATCTCTATTTTGTTTTTTAGGAGAACACATTTTTATTGTGAAGTTGTAATTATTCAGAACATAGGTCTGTGATATTTTAAATATGAATTAAATATATTAATTATAAAGATATACATATAAAATCAATTTTATCGAAAAATATTGTTGTTGCGTCACCGGAATTCGAACCTGGATCTCTTTCCTAACCGGGGAAGGTGCTTTATCCAACTAAGCTACAGCGACATTATTTTTAGCGACAATTTTCGACCCTATATGTTACCTTTTTGATATTAATACATTGAATCGTTTCATCATTTGACAGAGCCATCTACCTTATTTTTACAGAATCTCAAATACCTTTGAGTAATTCCAGCGTTGATTTGCCATTTTCGACGTAAAAACCCTCACTCGGCCACAAGTACGCGTGTCCGCTCAGCGCCAGCGATGCTTTACACGATGAAATTGGTTGCGTGGTAGTTTGCGTGCCACCAAAAAATCGCGAGAATCGCGAATTTAATTTTGTTTCATAAAACAAATGCGTGCATAATGAAACTATTTGTTTACACGTGAAACTACGACGTCATGTTTCGTAATATAAATCGGCTTTAGATACTAGATGCAAATCAGATGCCTGTGGCTTTTACAATATTCAATTCAAAGTAGCGTGTGTTTCTTTATATTTGTATTTTCTCCATTATTATTGATATTATTTAATTATTGTTTATCGGTGAATGACAATTTTAGTACATATAGTGAGTTATTTTATATATACAAATTACGCAAGATATATGAACCACAAATAATTAAATCTATTTTCTGCTTAAGTAGGGACATGCGTATACGTATTATTGACGTGTATTATCGATTTATTTGTGAAATGCAATTTTTGCAACTGATGCTGCAAAAAATTAGGTAATAATCATTTTTTATTTAAATGGATTATTTCTTCACTTTTAATTTTCACAAAATGAATATATTTACCAGACTTGATATTGAAAGCAAAAATATAAAAACATTCCAACAGAAAAATCAATTTTTGGTACCTTTATGAAAAAAAAGAATCAATAGGAAATTTTTTTAAATAAATAATAACACATTCAATAAATGAACTTTTTCAGTATCCACTTCATAAAAGTATTCATTGCCGAGACACTTAGGGCCGGTTGTGTAATCAGTAGTAATTTTTTACTATAGTAAAAATACTTACTAAAGTAAAGTTCTCGAAAGTACACCCGTAGTAAACTCGTTTTACTCTGCGATATCCGATAGTTGAAAATTATTACACATAATACGAAAAAATTTCACCACCAAAATGACAGATATAAATAAAGCATATTTTATAATTATTTGTCGCGTCTATAGACGTCTCCATCTATGGTTTGACAGTTGTAAATTTTATGTATCATTATGATATGTATTTTTACTTCGGGCATTAGTAAAAAGTTAATACTAATCACACAAACGGCTCTTAAAGAATTTCGGATAAAATACATGTTTTTTGATGTCCACCATACATGTTTTATGATGTGAAATGATATGATGAAGTCTCAGGTCTTCTTTGAATGTCTCATGTAATAAATTGTTCAAATATTCAGAGATAGATAGTATTTATTTTTTAAATACAGTTACAGATTACAACAAAACAGCGACCTAGATCGAGAACTATACTGGTCGCGCGAATAATTGTGTATATAATTATTTCTGGAATTAATATTTTTGATAAAATCGGAACATTGTCTTGGTATATTAATGATCTAATCTATCTCTTCAAATTCTCTTACATTTATCACTTCCGCCTCATCTTGTATATCTCGGGACTCCTTGACAGACACGAAGGGACCATCAACTAATTCCGCCGTTAAATCATATTCAGACGAATAATTCCTAAAGAGTGGGTAAATTAGGGCATCCGTCGTCAAGAAGTGGCCCCGCGCCTTCCGTTCCCGTCGGCGCATCGCTTCACTACCGCCCTCCAGGGGTGGAACAGTGAAGCGCACACAAAATGTGCAGAAATGCTTAATTAATGAATTTACGATTAAAGTAAATAATTTTAAGAATAATTAATCCAGAGATAATAATCTTCCGTTTTATACGTAAATACATATAGTATTTTTAACATTCGTGGGAGAAAAAAATAGCTATGTCCAGTATGCCATTTTATAATTACACTCATTACAAAATTGTAATATCTCCGTTTGAAATGAATCAGTGTTTACTAAATGTAGAATACACATTACATAATATTTTATAGCTATATTATCGTCGATTTTTTATTGCATATATTCACAGGCTTATTTTTAACTATGTAATCGATTATATCGAGATTGGACAGACTGGTTAGACTACATATTGATGTGCTGATCTGGTTAATAAAATACCACGGATTAACAAAACAAGTCTTTAACAAAAATAATATAGTCTAAATAAATATTTTGATTGTGTGAAAAAAATTCAACTCTGAAACTTTTTTGAAAGCACAGCAATGTGGTGTCGCATTATCCTTATTACAGCACAGCAGTATAATGAATAAAAAACAATAACATTAATTATGTAATGTTTAACATAAATTAATTCAGAGTTTTATGCTTATAGCCGAATCCACTTAGTCGCGAAAATAGCTGTATAAAATAAAATAAAATAATTCAGGTATTTCGTTTTGATTTACATAAAATTTTCTCTAGATAACTTTTGGTCTCTCATTTATTACTGAGTAAAACTGCAATATACAGTACCATAAAACGGAAATCCTTATATTATGCGCAATATGAATAACGAATACACCTGATAAGTCTGTCCGATTTTAAACTGACTTAAAAATAATAATTTTTTGTAAATTCTTCAGTGCATATATTCCATTATTAAGATTATTAAAGATCGTTTCCTACTGGGACTTTTTTTAGGAAATTTATCAATTTAAAATCGATTTTTTTTTAGGTGTTTAACGTGTGTTAAATCATTCTTATTATAAAATGTGTGTTAGATAAAAATAAAAACACAAAGCAGTTAGACAATGTAAAAATGAAACGAAAAATTTATATACGATAAACTATGTTCCACTTGTCGAACATTTAAATACAAATTACAAAATAAAATGAGTTGCTAATGATGTATAATACAGAATATAACAGACCTAGTCCACAGTATTTTATGGATGGATACCTGACTAAATTACGAGTCGGAAATGTTCAAGAAATATGTGTCTAATCTCAACCGCGTCAGAGATATAAGCGTTTAAAAAAAATCGTTATTATGCGATTATTTCGACGAACATTTTCGACTCGTAATTGAGTCCATAAAATATTGTGAACTAGGTCTGTTACACTCTGTGTACTATGAAATTTATCTTTTCTACAATAAGGTATTATTTTCTAACATCCGTGTGTATTTCTAACATGACAAATGGTTTTAAATATATTTTGTTGAACAGTTATTTACAGAATTGACAAATAATGTATATGATCGCTAATAAAAAATCACTCAGTCGTATTTTGTCACATTAATGCTGACACTACGAAACGTGATTTTTTTTTTGTCCCTTAAAATCGTGAAACATAATAATACTAACAATGAGGCAATAGTATTCAACGTGAGTACACCTCTGGTGCTGTACTTCGTTAGGCGCCGCCAACGTAGCTTCACTTACCGCGGTAGACACGGGAGAATTCACATTTTTTAAAACGTTAAATTTATACAACATTAATTTTGACATTTCAACTCGGGAGAAAATTGTTAATCATATGAACATAATTGTAATAACATCGAATAGATGAATGATTTAAATTTGCATTCAAATTTAACCACACCTTTTAACTATATAGAAAAATTAATTTTACACATGCACCAAAGGCCTAGAATAAAATGCACATACTCGTATACCTACACGTAATTTTTTTTTGTTCAGTTTGTTAATTCTTTCAGTGTTTTGTTAAAATAGAAAAAAGTTTTCATGGCACAAAAATATTTTTAAAGAGTACACATTTTCATTGTGAAGTTGCAATTTGAGTAAAATCCGACAGTAGACGCCAGAATTAATTGATAATTAATTTTTATAAAATTTTAGAAACATTAATACAACTTATATATTTTGAAAGAGAACACATTCTTATTGTGAAGTTGCAATTTTTCAAAACATGCATATAATTTGTATTAAAAATATTCAGACTTATATTCTGAAAAATTGCAACTTCACAATAAGAATGTGTTCTCTTTCAAAATATATAAGTTGTATTAATGTTTCCAAAATTTTATAAAAATGAATTATCAATTAATTCTGGCGTCTCCTGTCGGATTTTACTCAAATTGCAACTTCGCAATAAGAATGTGTTCTCCTTAAAAATATATAAGTTATATTAATGTTTACAAAATTTAATAAAAATGAATTTTAAATTAATTCTGGCGTCTCCTATCGGATTTTACTCAAAGATGTTTGAGATTCCGTAAAATATAAAGAAGATGGTTTTCAAATAATGGAACGATAGATGTGTGAAATTGCAACATATAAGTTCGAAAAATTATCGTCAACTTACTGTGTTGGTGTAGCATAATCGGTTAATGCATTTCCCCGTATAGGGAAATGAAAAAATTATCTTTTCGTTAAATTAATTTTATATGTATATCTTTCTAATTAATATATTTAATTTGTATAAAACATAAAAATATTACTGATAGATAGTTTGATTAATACCAGTAATAATATTTAACTGGTCAGTTAAAAAAAATAGAAATAAGTGTTCGTAAGATTTTTTACTAAAAATTTAAATATTTCCTATATTAAAAATTAGTAAATGTAAATAGAGATGCATATCCAAATAGACTTAAAGAAGAGTTTCACAAAATATATTATTTGAAAAAGTAATATCAAATAAAATTGAGTGAGAGTGAAATATTCAACTAACCTTTGATAGCGGACGCGACGCCTCCGCATGTCCTTAAAAGCCTTGCTGCAGGCTCAGAGCCCGCGAGCACAGTGCTCGGTCGGTCTCGCGGGCGCCCTCACGCGGAAGGCGGGACCTCCGGCGGGGCGGGGCCGGAACACGCCCCCTGGCCCCCGGGGAGGCACGCCTACCCTGGAAAAGGAAGATGTGACGGAACGAGCTTTAGTGTCGTTGCTTTAAGTGAGTTTCTACGTCGGATATCATTTTATTTAATGCTTTCTGAGAGCTCTCTGCTTTCAAGACTTATGGAAGAAAATCATAAGATTAGATAAAATAAAATCTTATCCTGCCTCTTGCATAGCAGCAGACCAGTGGCGTAATTATAAAAATTGGGCCCCAATGCAAAATAAGATCCATGACTATTGAATACTAGTGGAAGAAGACTGAAATATTCACCCTTTATTGAAACTGAAAAAAATTATTACTTCGCTTAATCCCGATTTTTGCTTTACGATGATGTTCTGGTCTATAACCTGACATTATCTGGGTCCTACTGTATATATTGATAATGTTTTCACGTATTTTCCTAATGCATGTGAAAAATGATTTCTTAAATTTTGTGTATTTTAAAAATCAGTAGTCCAAATTAGCGCTGTGAAAAGTATCGATACAAAAAGTATTTTAGGCCGCGAATAGACTTTTGGTCCCCTATATAATATGGGCTCCAATGCATTGGCATTAGCTGCATTGGCGTAGTTACGCCACTGCAGCAAACTGACTAACTGGAACATATCTTGAGACGCTTGATTATCTATGAATTTTTCTGAATGCTCCATTATTACACGAAACTAGCTGGAAACGAATATATGAAATTCAGCGGCATAACTTAAAAAATTAGACCCCCTGTATAATTAATACAATGTATGTAAAATATAAGAATATAAATTACTATGTGATTTTTAGCTTCTCTTTTACAATATTCACACTTTTCGTGAAAAAATAAAAAGTATATTTTGCACTGACATTTTATGAAAAACATTGTATCGCTTTGCGGACATTTTCGCTATACGACAATGTGAGTCTGTAGATCTAGTCCCAAACCCGATATATTTGCGTATTAAATGTTTTCATTATATACGCGAGGAATGACTTTTATATTGTAAAATTCCAAATCCCATTGATTAATTTAAAAAATTATTTGTCCACATAGTCCATATTAGAATTGGGAAATTTATCGGCACTCGTTAAAGGATCGATACCAAAAGTATTGTAGGGCACGGACCTTTTGGCCCCATTGTACCGCATTGGCGTAGTTACGCCACTGACGAAATCAATAATCTAATGGTTGTTTATTATTCAGCTCTGGTAACTCTCGGATCGTCACTCATTCGCACAAGTGTCAGATTTTTTTTTTATAACCGAATTATTTATTCAGTTTCCGAGACTCGTTTGCTTTTAGCGGTCAAATTCACTGTTGTCGTTTAAGTTTCCATTGTTTTACAGTTAGGTACCTGCTGCTCTTCAAACAATTTTCTCTTTCCGGATATGTCATATCATTTAGAAAGAACAATTGTATTAGTGTGAGTAATACCATACGTTATATGCACATTGCAACAGAGAATTGACGCCGCTCAGCGTTTTAACTGATCAGTGTGCGGGATTGTTTTTTGAAATTAGTACCTACACATTCCGTATACGGTACACACAAAAAATTAGTTATATTTTTGTATTTTTATATCATTACCAACATTAGTCTTAGTCGAATGCATTTGTTAGTTTTTCATATATAACTATTATACATACTCACAGTATTAAAAATAAATATTCTTAAAAGCATTATATGTTGCAATAAACCATTTTTTCTCTGTACATAAATATACTTAACCTTATTTTTATCACATAAAAATATATGACAATGGAAAACATAAAAATATATGACGTGTATGTACATGAAAATTTGAGGTCTGTATGTGTTGTGTGTTTTATTTCCAACGAGTTTTCCGTCACCGTATATTTATTAAATATTAAAAAAATGTATTACATGTTTTTGAAACATACACTTATGCAATTGTTCTTCCTAAATGAAAAGTAATTTACTTGTTAGGCTTTAATGAGCGACAGTAACAATAACTAAACTTTTAAATATTTTGTGAGGCCACTAGAGAAGAAGAAGAATAATAAAACATATGTTTGAATGAGTGTAGCTATTAATTATAAATTTTAAATATTTTTCTTTTCAATCAAAGATTATACAGGGTGTAACAGACCTAGTCCACAATATTTTATGGGTATACTGGGTAATACTGACTAAATTACGAATCGAAATGATAAACGCGGGAGAGCATTTAACCTTTACTATACCATGACATAAAATACCCGAACGGAGCCATGCTGTCAACTCGTGTTACCGTAAATAACAGTTAGAAAAAATGTTTTTATGAGCTTAAATGGCTTTAATGGCACGAATTTACTCTAAATATTAACCATTCAATTTTGAAAAAATGATTAATAACATAATTTAGAGCATTCATTATGTTCTATACAATGTATCCTTCCTTCTTATCTCTCTTCGTTTAATTTGTAAGAAAGAGACAATTATATTTGTATATTTGTTGTTCTTTTCATTGTGAAAATAGTGTGTGATCTCTGTCTTTCATATCACAAATGGTATTTTTACCAACGTTTTAATTTTACAACGGATTGAATGGAAAAAATAATTATTTTGTACGATTCCCTTTTCATAATTGGTTTTTCACTAGTCATTTCTAAGCGCTAATATTTTCTTTAGGATTATCTAAAATATGAATTTTATGTTGCATGTATTTAACGAAATATTAGCGGTTTAATATGATGGTAGACCTGTGTTACTGTATGGTGTAGGAAGGGTTAAGAACACACTAGTGTCGAATTGATATAGTGGCAACAATGTACAAAAGATTTGACTATATATCATAAGATTTTTAATATTAGGTATAGATGTGTTTTTATGGGTGAATATTGAAATACTATAATTCCTCAAATTCGTATAACGTTTTGTAGAGTATAATACTGGGGCACCTCTGGAATATATGAAATTTAATATACCTACTCGTACAGTGAAACCCCGATTTGAAGTTTTTGAAGGGACTAACAAAAAAAAATGTAAATAGAGGGAAAATGTAAATTGGGGGTATTAAAAAAACAGATTATTTATTTTTTATTGAAAAAATGAAACGATTTTTTTTGCTGTATGTTTTTTTGTTGTTTTTAAATAGTTCTTTCAATATTATAAATTAAATTAACATTGCTAATACTAGTAAAATATGCTTTGATATTTATTTATTTAATTATTAACATAGTGCATACATAAACACTCCTGATATATGCTCTAATATAAACAAGATTAAAGTATTTTCTTTTACTAAAACTTATCTTTTATATATTTAGTCAGTTTAATTTTAAATCTATTCAATTTCTCTTCCTTTCTTATGTTTTCTGGCATTTCATTAAAAAATTTCATCGCACTATACATCATCATTTTCTGAGATTTGGCCTTCTTCCTGAATGGCAATCTGTCTATCCCTTCCCTTTGTACGATGCTCGTGCTCATGTTGATTTGCATCAATTTTTCGTGTGAATTCCGCTGATATTTTCTTATTGATGATTTTGTAAATAAATACCATTGTATTAAAATATATTTTCTGCTTAAAGGTCATCATATTCAGGCATTTCAGCATTGCACTGATCCGAGTATATCTATTTTTTCTGAGTATTATTCTCATAGCTTTATTTCGCAACACTGACAATTGTTGCATTTCTTCTTCGTTAGCCAAAAACAAAATGCTTCTGCATTAGTTGATGTGAGGAATAATAACAGAGTTGTAATCTATTTTACAAGACTCGGTACTAATAAATCTTCCGATTCTTCCCAGAAGTGAGACTTTCTTAGCAATCTTTTTAGTCACATATCGATATGGCATCGTTTATGGGATGAGCAGACATTTCTTCTTTGTAGGAAGGTTCTTCTTCTGTCAAGTTTTCGTTTATGCGACTGTTCACTATTTCATCAATTTCTACTACGTCCTATGTTATTACGTTGGAGTCAACATCTATGTAAATCTGCAAGGGTTATTCATTTATTCTTTCCCAGCCATCAATGTTGTCTTGACTATCTTCTACGCAATTTTCTTGCTGATTCCAGCTTGTAAAAAACAAAACAACAACGAAAAGTACAAATTACGTAGGTATTAGAATGAAAAATGCGTATATACGACAAGCAAACGACCAACACAATCTTGGCTCTATGGCGTATAGCAAACAAATTTCAATCAACTTTAGACGTAAATCGTGGAAAAGACAAACGTAAAATAGAGTGTTTGCAATGTACGAAAACGACACGAGACTGTAGAAATAACACGCAAATTGAGGGAAAACGTGAATTCCGGGCATGGGAGATCAGAGTTTCACTGTAGGTGTCCCTACATAGATAGAGGAGACTTTCCTTAATCGTACCCTTAAGGAAATATTTCAATTATATACTTATCGAGTTTTGAGTTAAATAAAATGCATGTCAGTAGTATCGTTATTTTGTATGCTTCCATTTAGTAAACAAATTAAATGAAAAAGAAATAAACATTTGAAAAAACAATTCAAAATTTAAAATATTGAAAAATACGATTCAAGAGCAATGGCCTCAAATCGTACTTATGAACAATGTAATACATTTGTCAATAACTTTTATACAAAAAAATACTACATGTGAATATATTCAATGTTAAATGTTGTAAACATCACATAAGTATGAGTATATAGACGTTCTCTTGTAACTCCAGCGCATAATAGTTCATGAAACCAAACATCACATCTTTGCATATTAGGTGTATTCTCTTTACATATGCCGCAAAACCATCAATTTTTTTTTTATCATTTATTTTTTTAAATAAATTTTTTTAATATCTACTGTTTTCTCTTCTGGGTTATTCATAATTTTATCTAGTAAGTGCCCCTTGATTTATTTTGACGAACTGCTGTATGCAGTTTTGGAGAAATAATTTGAAGTTCGGTCAACTTGTTAATGAAATGTCAATTATTTATTACTCTCGGGTTCTGAGTCTCTGTTTCGGATCTAGGAGGTATTTCAGTATTGATTTCTGACGCAAATTCTTCATCTATAATTTTAAAGCGGTTGCATGGCCATAAGTCACATGACTCAAATCCATGCAAAGGATAGGCTTCTCCTAAAATTTCTGATATATTCGACGGTTTTATTGCATTATATTAAACGTGTGAAAATATTAGTAAAAACCGTGAAAAAACTTATTTATAAATTTTTTTAGCAGCGTTCGCTCGCTTAAGCCGGCCATACATGCAAAGTTATACCTGTTCAAGTCGCTCGTACAGGCAAACCGGAGCGTGTATGTGACAAAACTGGCAGGTATCTCTACCTGTATAGGTGACCTGACAACAATTAAAAATCATATTTTCTATCTGCGGGCAAGTGCTAATTTCAGGCAAACCTGAGCGTGTGTGTTACTCCAGGGCGCAGGTCTCAGTTGTTCCATTCGCCGCGAAGGGGAAGGTCGCGTTGCGTAGTTCGAAAAAATGGCGTCTCGCAAGCGCAGCGTAATTGTGGAAGATTTTAATAAATTGTATAAATCTGAGCCATTCATTCTTAAATAATTACAGTAATCATGAGGCTTTACATTTAATTCATTTATCAAATTGACGTGACTGTATTGGCTTCTCTTTAACAATTATTCTTTACACCACTTCTGTCGCGATTTTATTTATTTCTTTCGTAGGATGACGAGAAGACCTACCAGCCCTACCGCATCGTCGTAGTTGCGCTATATCGATGCCATGGTTGACGGAGAGATTATCACAGTGTATGGCCAAAGTTGAATTTTGGTTAACCTGTCATGTTTACTTGAACGGGTATACCTGACGTGCTGCCGCTACAAGTCTGGTTCAATCATTCACCGCCGAGGGGTCTCTTCGGTTTCATCGTTTCACGGCGGCGGTCATGCCGGCCCACGCGCGCCGAGCAAGATCGCCAACTCGTTTCATTTCAGTTCATAATACACGCGCACCTTCTACATCTTCATTCATTCCTTTCATTTTATCTGTCTCCATTGTTATATCCATCACAATAAACACCTCAACACGCCAATCACATTTATTTTATTTAACCACCGTCCTAACCCCCAAAGTGGCATTCTGCATTCTTCCACCGTCCCAATTTTAACGATTTCATTTTTAGCTTGTAATTTCCAACCATTATTTATTACATTTAAAATTAAATAGAAATGAACGTTCGATGCAATATAAACAATACATAGAATATTGTAATAATACTAAACACTTACTTGGTAACGTGGGCAAAATGACATAGTATGTCATTTTGTCCGAGCACTTGGTATATCAGTTTACTCTCTAGGTAGTTTTCATATTCATCAAACAATGATATGAAATCTATCCTCAACATTGAGTAAATTTTATTAATGATAAATGAAAAAATATATGCAACAACAGAATGCTTAATTGCAATTATTGAATTATAATTAAAAATGGTTATGTAGGGTATATTTTTATCCAGTGGAATTAATTGTATTGCGTGAATATAATTATTTTTTAAAATACCATCTCACAACGTGCGTCCTTCGTATAACTGTTTGAAAACATCGTTTCTCTATAGTAATGCAGTGTTTACAATTGCCAAGCCTTTAGTTCCTGAGCTTCACAGCTTCCCCTATAGTGATACCCCGATGTCCCAGTCTGAAGTGTAAAAACACATTTTATGTAGTATGTACTACTTTTAACAGTATTTTTTAGATTATTAGTTTGCTCATTGTTCAGCTCCGAAGAAACTTTACTGATCGAATTTGTATATCAATTATATACCTATTATGTATTGTTTGTTTCTCATAAATAAATAAAAAAGTAGAAATGACAAAGGGCAGGCCACATCGCTCTGAGGACGTAAGGGACGTAGGACGAATGTCTCAGTCATTCAATGGTACTCGAGGGGAATCAAGAAGTCGACAGACCGCCCCAAAACCCGCTGGATTGATGAAATCATCAATCAAATTTGCAGCAGCGAATAACAGTGAACATAGAAGAGTGGAATAATTGGGGAGACCTTCATCCAGCAGTAGATAGAAAACAGCTGATTATGAAGATGACGATGATGAGTTCTCAAGTAAAATAAATTTTAGTTTTGTTCTTTTACAATATTATTACAGTGGTCTGTAAGGAACTAATCCTTGTACAAAATTTTAATAATTTATCCTGGGAATTTTTTAAGCCTTAATTATTGTGAGTCGTAGAGGATCTTATCAATATAAATACCGGATTATCCTTAAGGGACACTAGTTACGGGACCTGAGGGCTTCAAGCTTAGAGGACTCTCGGAGGGTTTTCCAATAAGTATACTACTATAAAAAATAAAAAATTCCAGCCATCTTTCATTCGTCATTCAATAGAGAGTTTTGTAGAAATTTGCATTTTTATAAATACATGACAAAAATATGTAGCTATCGTGTGAAAGGACTAATTTGATCACCGTAGTCCGAAACCGAATTCACTCTTAGCACAAAAACTACACGTCATTGGTTTGAATAGTATTTGAAAAAGCCTAGAAGTGGGTCATTTTATGGCCTATGTCCACGAATGAGGTTTTTAAAAGATTTTCGACCCGAGATAATCTCTGAATACGGATTTTACTCTCATGAGATTCTTTGGAAACAACTCTCAGCTTTCGTAGTCCCCAAATAGACAATACATCTCAGAATGTCGCGCCTCTTGCGCCTCATTTCACGTTCATCATATGTCAAACGTGAAATGTCATTGTCGTTCGTCAGTTGGATGATTTTGAATCTCTCCAGCAGCAGTTAAAACGAAATAAATGTTTAAAATATAATGTATAATTTTTAGAATAGATAGTTGTATGGATCTATGGTGATTTAAGTAATGTTTATATGCACCTGTCAAATCTCGCTGTTAGATAGAACGTCGTGTTCGCTGTTTTTAGTTTCTGTCTCTTTTTACCAATTTGAAACAAGACTAGCAAGTCTTATTATTTCAACTATATATTATATATTGAAACAAATAGGATTTGCTTTCCATGTGAATTTGTTTATGGATGCAAAGATTGGGCCATGGAATCTCCTACTTTATATAATAAATTGCCAACAATTATTTTTAGACGATAAACATATCTCATTTAAACAGAATTATATTTAAAATTATAGTAAAAATAAAAGATTTATCAATGAACAAAATAATAAGAATTTTTTTTAAATTATATTTACTTCACCTCAATTCAAAAAGCCCGGGTTTTAGTCGTACATTTGTGTGCGAATACGACTGGATAGCTGGCAACCAATCAAAATCAACCAAGCACGCGTTTCGCAAATCCCGACGTTGCTGGTTTTCGTCCGCTCCACAACTGCAAAATGCAATTGTCAAGTTGTTCGGCATTTTGTTGATGTCAATATATTTGTTTTCTTAATTTTTTATCCTTACAGCTGCAGAATTACGGCACAAAACAATATTTTATTCGCAAGGAGCGTGGCGAGTCACCAAGTCGGACTGAATAACTTTCAAGGTTCGTACCTTTATTAGTTTAATGTTATTGGTTTATTTTGAAAGATGCAAAACATCTGATATTGTTTTTATTCGTTTGACATTTACTTGTATTTATTATTTTTATCGAATATTATCGCTGACAACTCTGTTTTCAAAACATTTCATTTTTGAAGCCTTTGATTTTTGAAATATTTTACGGGCTGATCTACGAAGACAATATGATTTATGTGCGTCGTGTTATATCAGACGATTATGTGTCATTAGTCATTATTAATAATACCACATCATTTTTAATTTCATCGTAAAAATATTGAGATCGGGTTATTTAATTATTAAAAATGCACAGGCTATCAATATTAATTAAAAACCAGTTAAGAATAAATTGTTTTAAAATACTATGAATGTTGATATTTATTATCTCTAATAAGCATCTTGCTTAAGATTCGTCATCATTTTTTATGTCAGCTTGATTACTGCTACACTTATGCTCTAATGTTTTGTTGCTCTTTTTAAATTATGGCTATCACCCAACATTAATAATGTTTAAGGATACCTATTTAAATGAGCAATTTTGTGTAATGTAGTTTTTATTTTTGTATTATTTCACTGTGTTCAATCAAACAATTATTATCTTAAATTCTACATAACCTTGACACATAAATTTGCTTTAATATTTTGATTTAAGATAGAGAATCATTAAGAAACATATTTGTACAGTGTAATTATGGCAAATGTTTTTCAACCACAACATTAATGGCTGTGGAAAAAACCTAGTGTACAAACCCTCCAAAACAGTAAAGTTGCTGAACAATTTGAGAACTAATATGTTGACCGAGGTCTGTGTTTACAGACACTTTCAATGGGTCGCAGATGTCCTGCAATGCTACCATACTTATAAAACAAAAAATATTCAATGTATGCCTTGTATAAATTAATTTCTTAAAGCATTGTGTGAATAGAATGGAATCAAAAATATTCTATGTGTAGAATAAAATAACACAAAATGTGCTTGATAACCCAATAACCTATTTATATATTGTCAAGTTTTTAGGAGAGAGGAAAATCAAGTTTCAAAATTCAGGATTGATTTTTACCTAATTAAAAGTATTATGCAACAAAATTTTAACAGATATATAAATACTATTTTCTCTTTTAAATATACTGAAAAGTAAATCAATGATTTTTGAAGTGATGCATTGTTGTTTTATTTTTTTAACTTTGAACTTACTTTAGATACTTTTTTAGATTATTTCACATTCTATAGTTCTTGGGAAAATATTTCTTTGTGCTACGGATAGAACTGTTTATTCTGAATAAATATTTACATATTTAACTCAAAAATATTTTTTTTTGTGAACATGTTTTTGTGTATGTATCATCAGAATTTAGATATTATAATGAGGCATTATAATAAATACATATAATATATAAATATTATATTATGATATTCCAAGCCTAGTGGTTTCATTAGTTGATGGACAGGAAATTAACAAATAACTAATGCAAATCTGAACATTTTCAAACTCTTGTGCCATCCAATTTTAATATAGAAAATGAAAAAGAAATCAATTTTGAAAACTATTATTGAAACAGTTTGTTGAATATTGCAGGCAATGTATTTTTGTACAGATGTTAACATCATTATAATAAAAAATGTTTCTATTTATGACAAAACTGAACTCTACAAAGGCAGAGCTAATAAAAATTCAAGGATACATTGTAAATTATATCCGTAGTTTAATTAATTGGTCACAGTTCAGAATGTGCTAATTTGAGCTGGTTTGCAGAATGGTTAGCTTTGCCCACGCTCTGTACCAGCATTGATGAGATTGGAAGTACAGTAGGACCTTGATTTGCATTGGGGTTGAATTCCAGGATAGTGCACATCGAAACAATGCATATTGAATCACATTTTCCCATAAGAACCCATAGAAATGTATGTGATGTATTCTGCAATCGTTGTGGATAGTTTATCAAATAGTAATAAAGTATTATACAATGCTAAAAACATCTTAGCAAAAATGTTCCAGGTATCAATGTTGAGAAGTATTCTAAAAAAACATTAAATCAAATATCATTAAATTTAATATTTTCAGCATCATAATTATGTATGTATAAATCTAATGGAAGTGACAAGCAAATTAAAAATTCTTGTAATATATATGACTTTTTCTCCAGCATCAAAATAACTTATATGAGGAAATATTCCCATATTTTTATCCGGTATTATTGCATTTTTTATTGTCCTTGAAAGTTTGCCACTCACTTTTATCTAGAAATAAAAAATCAGTATATATACATTAACACAATATTAATTGTTTAAATGTAATTTTGACATTTAAAACTTTAAGAACATAACGTACCTTTTTATTAAAATGAAATAAGCATGAATAATGACAAATTTTATAATATTAAAATATATGTCTTTCCGGTTCACAGTATGTAATTTAATATTTCAATGCAGTGTGTATATATCAGTAATGTTGCAAACACAAAATGTTTGTCACATAGCTTAGGAGATCGATCTGCACTTGTAATGCGAGGAATACCCGATTTATATAATTTGTAAGGACATAGTCCAGATTTTCAGTCCGACGCAGATCGAAACAATGCATATCGAGACCTTAGTATATCTCTTTCGTGCTATAATATATACATATAAGCAAGCCGGTCTTCAAAACAGTATTCACAGTAAACAGCATTTTATTTTAGGTGTTTTTGATTGACTCATAGACCTGCTATAGAATAAGTCGAATGAATAAATAATTTAGCTTCCACTATATAAATTTTTATACACGTGCTAAATATCATTATGTTTTGTTAAAATACACCATTACAATATTAAAATTTCTTTCTGCCAGATGGATTTATCTGTTTTTGTTTATCCTTCAGTACATTCCGAATAGGATCGATATGAATCTGTCTATTTTTTTATTAATACTTTCATCATCAGTGGCACAACAGTCCGGTGTAGGCCCTGGCCTCCTCAAGTTTCATTAATTTTGCCTTTCCGATCTGTCTTCCTCTTTGTGATACTGATTGCATGAACGTTTTGGGTAAGACCATCCGACCACCGCTAATTGGGTGTTCAAACACTCCGTTGGCCAATAAGTTTTGCATAAAATACATTTTTCTGAATCAACTCGTTGAATGTGGTCAGCCCATCAACTGCACTATTTTTATAACTTGCGCAATGTCAGGATTTTTTTTAAGTTTAAAATAATTTTTAAAATGCTGCATCTAATTTGTGATTGTACTGTATATGCCACACCCCATTTTCCATTTTGGCACCAAATATTCTTCTTAGAATCTCATGTTCAGAGATCAGTAGTAAATTTTCATCTTTCTTACTGAGTACCTAGCATTCAGATCCATACGTGAGAACCAACCTCAGGAGTGTTTTGTAAATCTGAATCTTAGTTTTCCAGGTCAGCAAGTAAGGCTTCATATGATTTCTTTTAATATAAATTAAATGTATCAATATGAAAGATATATAGATAAAATTAATTTATCGAAAAAATATTTTTGTTAAAACTTTAGAAATGTTTTGAATCACACTTTATTTAAAAATTTAATACACTGACATTATGTCATGTCTCGAATAATTATTGTAACAATTATTTGATTGCTCTGATAATTATTTAGTTAAAAGAATCCAATAAAACCAAAAATAATTGAACAAGTATCGTAACAGAAAAGGGTTAGTTGTGAAATAAATGGGCATACTAACTTTTTCTACTAAATCAAATAGTCTTTGATCGATTTAATATCCAACAGATTTTTATAACCTTTTAATCACATAATATAATTTATGTTGGAGATAAAGAGGCATTAGAAATCGCATATCAGCACTTTCATTTCATATTTTACACAATTTTACGACTTCAGTTGCAGTCGCATGTTACAGTTGTGCGCACGGAGGATAAAATAATTAGTTATTATTTTATTTCTTGAAGATGTTGATAGATGGTATCTGAAAAAAATCTATGTTCAGTTTGTTGTATGAATTCCAACTCTTTAAACAAACATTCAAATAATTAAAAATTCTACATGGGTAAATATCAAAGATTAAAAATACAAGTCATAACTTCGTCTAACTGTTTACCCATGCTGTTATTTTTTTGGATAAGCAATCTTGTTGTTTTATTTTTTTGAAAAGATGTTATATATGTATGTCAAATGTGTTTCATGCTATTTTCAATCTTGTATTGATGTAAATGTTCCTACAGATATTATTGCAGCACATTCAGCAATTAAACACTTATAAAATAGTTTTTACTGTATTAAGTGTAACCCGGCTTCACTGCCGGGTGTTATCACGAGTTTTATGCAGTTCGCATTAATTTATAAATATTATAATCTAAACGTTTTACATTTATAAACAGGTTTTAATCGTTAATGTAAAATTGTATATAATCCTTTTATCTTTCGGCAGCAAGAAATTTCTTCAGACATGGCTGACGAAGGCATGGATGCCTGTGAATGCATCTGGAATCATGAGCTCGCCATGCGGCGTTTACTTTCTCTGGTAATTTTGAAATTGATATTTTTTTAATAAAGATGCATATATGAAAACACATCACAATAGTTTTACGAAGAAGAAAATAGGACTAATCAGTTGGAAATTGTCTGAATTTGTATACCCTATACTATACCAATATTGCTTCCTGTTATCTAATCAACCATTTTTGTGAGATTCGAACTGGGCAGCAATAAATCCCAGAATGAAAGTAAATTAATCTTTTCATTTTTAAATATTGTTTGCTTATTATAGGAATTAAATGATTAATTATCGGAATGCAAAACCTGATAGGTTGTTGGTACTGATTTATACAAAAAATATTGAAAATATAAAATAAATAATTTTTTTAAATTGCATTAGGATGTCATTAATAAATCTCATTTTTCTATCAATTCCGCACGCAAGGCTAAATTTTAAAACTTGGAATGAACTATGCTTTTTGTATATTTGATGAAATTGGTGTAATATACATTTATAAATACATGTAATATATACTTTTTTTACTATTTCAGTTGCGACAGGGACAAGCGTACTGCACAGACAGTGAATGCTTGGAGGAGTTGCCGGGATTGGGTCAACCCACCCAAACTGCAGACAACTTCATCCTCATGATGATCATAATGATATTTGCTATGGTCTTATTTGCACTCAGACCGAGGGGTTCTCAGAACCGAGCATTGGATGAAAAACCCGTAGATAATCAGGTAAGTTCTATATGTGCAGGATACACTAAAATTATCAAAATCTTATTCTACATAGCAAATATTCTTGTCCCATATTGTGGTCACAAACTTATTGTTTTCTAATTAATCATTTTTAATAAGTCTTCCTATCTCCCCCATACAAATCTACTTACACAAAATTTCATTCTCTAAATATTTTCACCTGATATCATACTTTTGAAATTCACTTTTCAAACAAGATCTTCCATCATTCGTCTATACAAAACCGTTCTTCCGCCAAATTCCATTCTCCTTTCAAAGTACACCATCTCAACTAAACCAGTATCCTGACCCAAACTTCCCTGTTCTCTTTTCCTGTCTGAACCTCCTTCATCCACCTCTCACCATACATCTGCCTTTCTCAAGCCTAAATCTTTGCTATCCAAATTCAAAATGTTTTGAAATATTTGTAAAATATAATCTCTATTTTAATATATACAGAGTTCTTGAATAAGATATGATAAATAAGATTCTCTTTTATAACTTATCCCAATGCAATATAATTTTCTCCCTTAGGACAAACAGAAAGTCTTTCCACATCACTTTAAAAAAATATATACATTTATCGTATTCGTATACTTTGTGACAATGTATTACTATTTGCAGCTCACATCATGTAAAATTCTGCGATATTATATATATATATATATTGTGGCCATTACAATCTTAATTTTGAACAAAAATTGCTGAACCTCTTTTATATATGGAGTTGAGTTAATATAATAAATAATAGTGAATGCAAATTTTTTTCAGGGTCCCAGGGGTCTTCCGCCTCCACCACCTCCGCCGGCCACCAACTGAACATTTATTTAAAAAATACCATCTGTTGCTATTTTACATTTTAATAAATACACTCCACTGTGATTTAATTCGACACAAAGTTGTAACCATTTCCACTACTAAATAATTATACTTCCTTTAATATATTTTTATGTTTGAAATTTTGTCATACGGGACCTTAAATTCCCAATAATCAACATTATCAACAATGTTAAAAATCTTCACTTGGTTGATGACCCATAATACAGGTAAACTGAGCTATAATTGGGCTTAGATCTAATAGTTTTATTATTATTTCAAAAAACGATAACTGAATACGTACTTTTCTTTCTTAATGTTAAAAATATTCTTCGCTGCCTGCAATAATCTGAAAACTTGAATTTAGAAAATATCAACGGTCTACATTTGACTAATTTAAGTATTGTAATTTCAGTTATAGTTAATACATATTAATACTATTGCACAAAATATGGAACTTCCCATTACAGCATAATGATTAAAGGATAATTTTGTGTGGTTTTTTTTTTTTTTTTTAATATATTTAGAAATTGGTGCAAATAAAACTCTTTAAGTTCTATAAAAAAATTTAATTAATTTTTTGTGTGCATATTTTATATTTATTTATGGGCATTTCATGCGATAAGAATAAATTCTTACTTGAAATACACATATTATTAGTACATTTTGTTTTAGATAATTAATATTGTACTTGTGTGATATATGTAGTTATTTTTGGAAAAAAATTAAGAAAAGGTTTGGGTAGACTAATTCAGGTGGTGCACATTATATAATATATCAAAGATCACAAAGAACGGGTTCTATATAAATTATAATAATCAAGATCTGATCGTTTTACAGTAAAAATTATAATGCTTCTTACTTTACAGAGTGTATTTTTATTATTGAAGGTACAACCTCTGTATTTGTCCTAGACTATTTTCAAATTTCATCCATTAAAAAAAAAATTAAGAAAATAACACAAGTTTAGATTCTGGACCCCGAGGAGAAAAATGAAAATCGTTCCTTTGCTTTGTCACAATCGTGGTTACGATCATAGTAAAGAGAATGTTTTTCTGTACCCAGGGGAGTTTATATATAAATTTCATTATGTAAATTTTTATATGTAAATAAATTAATGTGAATTTTGTCTGTAATTTAAATAAATCACATTGGTTATTATAACAAATATATTGACCTTTTATTTCTGTGGGAGAAAGAAACCCGTGAAACAAAAAATGTGACGTTTGATATAATATGGCTAACATTAAGTCTTGGCTGGTTTACATACAAAATTATTCTGGTATTTGTTGTGCTTGCATATTATAGTAAGCTTTAAGGTTCCACATAGCCATTGTTCTAGTTTTCTTCAAGTTTTATTGGCAAATAAAATTGCTGTCTCTTCATGTTCTCATTTACTACATAATCTGAGAATAATTCTATACTTTACTGACCTTTAGGGCCTGAGGACGAGCTACACGTGGTTCACAACAAAAATTGTATAAGTTAAAATGTTTAATCAATAAGAATAGTTCTCCACCTGAAGGGAAAATAATTGCATTTGAAGATACTAGGTAGTAGAAGGTAAAAAAACACATTTTTCTTAAAAAAGTCTAATTGCAT
The DNA here is from genome assembly GCA_031772225.1 of Eubasilissa splendida. NCBI lineage: Eukaryota > Metazoa > Arthropoda > Insecta > Trichoptera > Phryganeidae > Eubasilissa > Eubasilissa splendida. The sequence goes on along the minus strand of CM062850.1, from coordinate 25,662,046 downwards.
GTACATAATATGGTATATTTTGGATCCACATCTTAGTTTGGGAATGCATACCACAGAGTAGGGAGGAATTGATTAATTTGAGTATTAAAGATACAGATTATACAATGAGGAAATTGCAGAAAAGGAAGAACCATCATTAAAAAATATTTTTATTTAATTGTATACAAAATATTTTTTACATAAATTACAATTTACATTATATAAAATGTGGAAGTAATAATTATTGAGCTAAAAATGATAATTGTTAATCATAATGCAGAATTTTCTTTAAAAGTGACCAATAACAGCTGTTCAATGAACATATATTTTTATTTGACTCCTTGCAAGTCCGGAACAACCTTTTTTCACCTCAAGGCCAAAAATAATCCCGAAACATCATAATGTACATATGTAAATAATTATTACATAGTGCACTCGGGAAACTTTTATTTTGATGTAAATATACATCCTCTGATAGTTAACCAGTTAACACATCTTGATGTCTAAATCCCTTGTATATTGCTCTCACACGTAGTTTGCTATCTTTATTTTATAACTCAATCCATTCCATTTACCAAAGTGTTATGTGAGAGAAGAAAAATGGGAAGAATCCTGCTGTATAAAGATTCATTCATTTTTCAATGAATGATAAATCGAGTTTACTGGAGTTGTCCACTTTGAACAACAGTTTGTCTGCAGATCCCGTCGCATGGACACGTACTATAGTGCTCGTCAAATATAAACATCACGGAATCAAAGTTTTTATATATAGAAAAACAGTAAACTCACTCTTAATGTACGTAATAGATATTGAGCAATAAAAAATACATTTACAATAAGAATAATTTCAGTAAAATATTCTTCATTATTACTTCCTTTGAATACACGTCACTACCCCAAATATTTTTTAGTAAGTTGGGTTCAGATGTGAAAGGAAGGCAATACATAAAAATTTAATCATGTGTGAAAAAAAAAATGGAGAATTATGGATTCAAACCATTCTAAGAAAAGAAACCACATTATTATTGCCTAGTGTGAATGAAGGAAATATAAAAATTTGGTAACATACAAAGCTGAATTAGCGTAGCTTATACTTTTTCTTTATATCCGGGGCTGGTCAGAAAATTGCGAGACCGGATGGCAACGTTTAGACGCGCAGGATCTTCCTATTCATTTATTTATACATAACAGCAAGGGTGAAAAATAGGCAAAATATTACCTGAATATTTTCAAACATGAAATATCCATTTAAAATGTATTCATTTCAGTCAGTCAGTTAGCTTGTTAATGCGTCAGCACAATTTATAAAAAGCATTATTCCAAAATACCTAAATATTAGGATAGAGGCTGCCTGTTTGCATTAGGCTGGGACAGAATAAATTAGCAATGTTTCTCTTTATTTATCTGTCATGTGCATAGGGTCTCACTAAACGCGGGGCTAGGTGCACCTTTTGCAATTGCCTCAGGCCGGCCCTGTTTACATCCTTATATATTTCATGAAGGATTTTCACACAGAAAATTGCAAAATAAAATGTCACATTTTAAATTAGATGAGAAATTTAGAGACACAATGAAACGAGTTGAAAAAAGTTGCTGTAAGTAAAGAACTGGTTCTTTAAAACACTTTTTGCATAACATAAGGTAGATAATTAAACTACACATGTAATCGTTAATAAAGTACATATTATAAACTTCATACCTAATAAAATAAGTAAAGAAAAATAAATTATAATTTGTCTTTTATAATAGAGTAAAACCTGCAAGTGTAATTTAGAAAACACAGTATGTACTTATTTTGAAATAAAAAACACCAAAATATTTCAAAAATTCTAAACCTGGCCAAGACAAAATATGCATGAAAAGATTTTTTGATAGTCGTACAAGTACATGATCATGATTACAAAGTCACCGAAAACATTGGTGGGTTCTTTTTTTTAAATTTCATTTAACACTGAATTTGTTAACACAGTAAAATATGTTTGTTCTCATGTTTACATGTTAAACAATGTTCACTGCAATTTGAAATAAAATTGGAGTATTTTTAGTGGAATTAAAAAAAATATTTTTTTTCACCATGCGTTTTTGTTATATTGCTATATATTGTGACATATAGTTATGTGTAGGTTAGGTGATGAACAAGATAAGCCCGCTAAGCCGTGTATGAAGTACATAAAACCTAATTGTACAATACATAATAGCCTGTCAGATCATATATATAATAAATTGATGCTTTTGATGTACATAATAAATTTAATTACAGTTTCATATTTGTTACCTGCAAAAAAATATTTTTGGAAACGTAACCAATGCTTAGTCCGGCAACTAACATTATCGCCACTTTTCTTTGCCATCGTATGTCATGTGACGTATTTGATAGCTGTCTGGTCACAATTTTGAAATAGGTATTCACATTAAAAATGACCTCTTGATATAAGCACTTCTAAAGGTGGACATTAATTTTAATTACATTGATACCTATTTTATTTACATGTGTATTGTGATAGTAAATATATGATCAATTGTTATCTGAAAACCAAATCGGACAATGGTTAGTGATACCTGGTTGGCATTGTTAATAATAAATTCAATTCTAAAGCCGTTAGTTCGTATTATGTATTATTATTATGCATTGGAAAAATGTTGTCACAAATCAAAATCATGCAAAATTCACAGGGACTTATAGCGTGCGTTGTTTACCGAACGGTAGAAACAGTCGTACCAATGCTCACTGGCAGTCGTGATAGAGACCGAGGATGTAAACGTGCACCATTTGACGCACGCGAGTCATGCCAAACAATGGTCGTATACCAAACAAAATTTTTGCATCCAAACAGGACATATACCAAGGTACCACTTTGTATATATATATATAGCTAATGAATTTGATAACAGGTTTGATCTTGTGGGTCCGGGTAATGGGTATGGTGGGTGCTCACTAGCTCACCAATCAATCAAAATAACTAACCACTATCAATAGTGGAAATATCCTGGTGCATCAATATTTCCAATCATGTAGTATGCTTATTATTAAGCAGTAAATAAACAAAATATTTTGCTATATTTAATGACTGAATCTGCACAACTTGTTTAATTCACCTTTCCTTCTCTTTCTTGCAGCAACAGACAAAAATGATTTTATCATATACATAATTACCAATATTTTGATTAACTAAAAAAGCAGCTCAGGTCCCATGGTCTGTGTTAAAATATTATCAGACGCTTGTCCAGACGGCCACAAAACATTACTCGCGGCGCACATACATTAATTAACCAGTCTTCATCCAGAATCGAAGATACCTTTGTATTGTTCTATTACATTGGACCGCTTATAAATACTTTTGTTTGGTAATGACTAGATCTGAACAGCCGGGTCATATCCCCTTTACCACATTGTTAGATCACTCCATCTCCTCTTCTATATGCAAATTCAACTGATGTGATTGTCATGTAATGTATCAAATAGATTTTGTGCAAACATTGGATGGACCCTGTGAAATGCAATACCGGTGTGTAAAAGTGGATTGAAAAGTAAAAAGTGGTATGAAATTTGAATTGTGGATTTCTGGCATAATAATGACAAAGGGTATTTATTATAAACACCAACACAATTAAAAATGTCATTAATTTAAATAATGTATTCGGGCGGGCGCGGGTTATACGTCTGATCCCAGAAAAGTGTGATTTTAAAAAAAAAAATTGGTAAAAAAGAGGGCTACGCTCATTAACATCAGGTAACATAAGCCTACAGGCCCACATGTTGTTGTGTAACATATGTAAATAGGTCCAATAGGTTTTTTATTGTCACAATTTCATAAAACTTCTGGTGAACTTCGGTGGATCCAAGGTCACCAGTTGAATGTAAGCCATGATTCCTTTTAAAAAACCTATGACAAAATGCAAGGTAAAACCTAAAATCCTAATTTAATTTATAATGGTAATCTTTGAAACTGTATTGTTAAAAAAATATATATTTGGGGCTCCACTGTACAGTAAAATAATTAATTCTCTTCTTGTATTTTGAAAACAGCAGTCCTCACTTTCTTAATGATACCACTCATCTTCTCATATTTCCCAGTCGAGTCGGGTAGATTCTCAAAATTGATCAAATCACAAATATTTTTAGAAAATTTAAAATCTTCCGGTAGTTTTGAAATAGAGCTTGAGATGACAGGGGTCCCCAGGGTGCTCTGCCGTACCTCACCGAGCCGAGGAGTCAATGGAGAGCTGGTCACGTTCGCACATAAACTGGGTGAGGCGATCCGCTCGTTACCGCTACTCATTTCTTCCACGGGGGTAGACACTTGTTCTTGAGAACTCTCTTCATCGGGGAAAGTTGGGGACGGCGACCCGGAAATATCGGCTGGTTTCCCTGAATACTCACTTCGAGGAGACTCACCAGTACAAATGGAAGTGTTTTCCCCCAGAGCAGCGAGGAGTTGCATCTTTCGAGTTTCTAAATCGTCTAGAGTTAATTCTTCATCCTAAAAATAATTTATTATATATATAAATAGATTGTTAATTTACATATGTCTTGTGAACAAATTTTAAACTTTTAATTAAAAAAATTATTGAGAATGCTGTAGCTTGAGATATTTTTATGATTTAAAAATAAAACGCTATTAAACTTGTTTGTATTACTTGCTGCTTATATATATGCTATATGCAAAAAATACTTTTTTAAATAATATTATTTAAGCTGCAAAAAAATATTTCAAAGACATACCTGTAAATCGGGCAAAGGCAATGTATCCTCGGGTGTTAGGACAAAATCAGGATTTGTTGGTGGGAGTCCATCCGCTGGTGGGGTAGGCACATCCGACGGTGGAGGAGGCACGTCCGGTGGTGGTGGTGGGGGAGGAACATCCGGAGGTGGTGGAGGAGGCACATCTGGTGGGGGTGGTGCATCCGGCGGAAGTGGTGGGGGCAGAGATGGCTGTTCTTCTGGTGGAGGGGGGGGAGGGGGCAGTAGCAGCATGCTCGCAGATAGTGGGTGGATGTACGTTGGCACTCGGTGGGGATTGTCTGCAAAAATTACATTCCATTATATTAAAATGGTTTAATACAAAATTTATAATCCATATTAATATTAAAAATTTAAATAATCAGAAAATTAAAATAATCATGTACTATATAATTTTGTATATAACCATAGGGTATTATTATTTAACACTGACTGGTTTCAGAACAATGTCTGTTCCTCCATCAGGGCAGAAGAAAACAAAATCTAGATCTATAATTCTGTTAAGGAGAACACATTTGTTTATGCGTTTTATATTTCGATGGGTAGGTCTGGTTCTATAGCTTGAATATGTGCATTCCATTTATATAAATTTAAAATAGGGAACAAAACCGAACTGTTTCTGTTCAGAGACATTTTCGGAGTCAGTCATATTGTATTTTTTAGATTATCGGTTGTGATACAGTTTCGGATGCTGGCCAGCCGAGTTTTCAGAAAATTCAAGACAGCAAGGAGAGCGACCATCGATAGAAGAATCGGGGAGTAACAGCCCAGTTTCGCTAAGATTGGTGTCTTTTCATTTATATAGGTTGAATGAATATATTCAACAAACCAATTAGAAAACCCAGGACTAGCTATCAAAGGTAATTATGGCAACAACATTATTATTGTGAAGTTGCAGTTTTTTCAAAACATAGTTCTGTGGTATTTTTAATACAAATTAAATGTATTAAATAGAAAGAAAAAAGGTCAACTTACTCTGTTGGTGTGGTGTAATCGGTTAACGCATTTACCCGGATAGGAAAGTATCCAGGTTCGAATCCCAGTAGGAACAAAAATATTTTTTTCGATAAATTTAATTATCCTGTACAGTGGAACCTCTCATAACGAGCAAAACAAATTTTTAAAAAAGAGCTCTCTTAACAAGCGACATTTCGCATAACGAGTGACGCACTTGTTTACCATTCAGAAACTCCACGAGTCTTCAAGAAGTGTAATATCCAAAAGAGCAGGCTAAGTGTGATGTGGAGATCCAACAAGCTTGGGTGACACGTGACATTTTTACTGATTGGATCAATAAAGTGTTTGATCCTTCTGTGAAAAAATATTTGCTCGAGATAAATCTGCCACTCCATGTCTCACTTGTTATGGACAACGCACCTGGTCATCCTCCAGGTCTACAAGATGACCTACTAAAAGAATTTAATTTCATCAAGATCCAGTTTCTGCCTTCCAACACCACTCCTTTACTCCAGCCTATGGACCATCAGGTTATTTCTAACTTTAAGAAACTCTACACTAAAACACTCTTCGAGCGTTGTTTTGAGGTGACTGAAGGGATCGATCTCATCCTCAGAGTTTTGGAAAGATCACTTCCACATCGTTGCTTGCCTCAAGATGATTGACAAGGCGTAAGAAGGGATTACCGAGAGGACCCTCATTTCTGCTTGGAAGAAGCTTTGGACAGAGAGCGTTGTCGAATGTATCTTTGGCCAAGGGACTGGAAGTGGATAATAATGACATCGATGAGCTTGTGGAAGAGCACATATAAGAGCTGACCACCGAACAGCTTATGAAGTTGAATCGTGTTTCACAACAAGAAGTTTTGAAGAAGAGTTTGTCAGTGGAAGAGGAGGAGGTAGCAAAGCAACAATCTTCTGGCGCAATAAGAGAAATGGGAAACTGTTGTGTTGTATATTGAGAAGCATCACCCTAATAGGGTGGTGGCTATGTGCGCTACAAATTTATTCAATGATAATAAGTAATTTTCTTTGAATAAACGTTACAAATTAAAAAATTGAGTATTTTTTTCAGTACGGAACGCATTATCGTATTTTACATTAATTTATTTGAGAAAATTGTTTCGCTTAATGAGTGTTTCATATTACGAGTAAGATTCTGGAACGAATTATGCTCGTTATAAGAGGTTCCACTGTATATCTTTCTAAATATGAATTAAATATATTAATAAAAATATTGTTGTTGGATTTTATTGGATTCGAACCTGGATCTCTTTCCTAACCGGGGAAGGTGCAAAAAAATATATATATATCTTTCTAATTGATACATTTAATTTGTACTATAATTCTGTCTTTGTTTTTGCTGATTTTGAGATGCACTTAAAATCTGCACTGAAAAACCCGAATTCCTGTTACACATTGAGAAAAAATACATTGTTAGAGTCAAGGAAGTGAACGTTAATTAGCCAGACTGATAATTCTACGCTTAAGAGTCCACTTACCGTGATTGCCCTCGTCATCAATATCCATATCAGCTTGAATATTGATATCCTCAGGGTGTTTCTCCTGTCCTGAGGGTTGTGTGGCTATTAATTTCTTGCGACGGTAAGCTTCCGCCTTCCGTGGGGCAAGCCTCTCCAACATTGCCACTTTACTATCATTCTCCGACATTGCAGGACACCCAAACAGCTCATATTCCTGCAAGATCAACACAAGATAAGCGAATTAGTATGACACAAAATATTATGTAGTTCCCATTTTACTTAAGCAGGAGAAACCAAAATATAATACGGTGGAATCTCGGGTTAAGAACGACTCTGAATATGAACAAAATCTAGAAAAAATGCCTGGTTTGCAAACATAATTTTGGTATACTAATAGGCAGTCACGTGCTCCGCGGACTGAGATCTTGGCGCACTGCTGCGGCAGGCGGGAAATGAGATGGTATTAATTTTGTAATAGCGTTCGCTCAGAGCGGATAGTTGTTTGAATTTGAATCAGACTGCTGCTCGAATGCGTTGTATTTATCAGACTGCAACTCGAATGCGTCTTTTATTGTTTGAAAATTTAATTAAGTTATTTTCTCCTTTATACGATTCCAATTATTTTTTAGATAAGACTATTGAGTTTTAATTTGTTTTGTATGTAGAATTTCAAGCATGAAGTAGATCATAAAAGGTCATTTTCGGGGGGTTTGGAATAAATTAATCCATTTTACATCTTATGGGAATAATTGTTTCGGTTGATTATCAACTCGGGTTACAAACAGTCTTACAGAACGAATTAGGTTCCACCATATATTTAAGCATTACGTGTAATGTATAAATCCTCAATAGAATGTTAAATTTTATTGAATGTCTTATCATACGTTCTTCCAAAATACTGCCACCACATGAACTTATCGAGGTGGTCGGCCTCTGCATCGTATGACACAGTGCTGAGTTACTTTAAATAAATGTATGGCGATATAATGACTAATCTACATTATTACGCCCACAATTACATTGATAGATAACCACAAAAATACTTGTCTTTTGTAGGCTTCACCTATTTCTGGTGCCATAGACACATCTCATGATTATCAAACAATAAAAATAATTTGCCGCAGTCAAAGGTGTTTATTTCACTGCTCCACTAAAACCTAGCTCTCAATGTTATACTACAAATATTGTCACAGAATGCAAAACATTTTTTGAAATCGTAATTTGTTAAAAAATATTCTTACATCTGTGTATTTGGAACTAGCAGGGATGTTGAATCCTGGGAAATCAAGTATTTTCTTTACATCATATTTATCCTTTGAGCCTTCCATGGCAATTTCTCCATCTTCATCTTCCGGATCTACAACTTCCTTTCCCTGAAGACAGAATTGTAAAATATGAATTTAGCTGAATTTAAAAATGATTTTTAAAATTAGCAAAATTAACTTCATGGTTAAAATTCATTATTTTTATTTGTTAACTTTGTTTCACTAACCAAGTGGTTAACCCTTTCATTTCCACATATTAAAATCAATGTATTATGCACGGTGCCAGTAAATAAATCGATGTAGCAAAAAAAAATTAAAGTCTCAAAAAAATATATATTTTGCAAAATAAAGATGCTACTCATGCATAGGAAGCATACGTTCAATATAACGTCAATTTTTTTAAAGAAAATTCTGTAAAACATCATAAAGGTATGTTCATACCAACTATTCTGTTTCAAATTTTATTTGGTTTTTTTAAATGTATTTTTGTTTCATTTATATATTAATATTTATTATTTATTTATTACACTACAATAATACAAAATTAAAAACATACCAAAATGACTGGTAGGGATAAACATTTGTTGTCAGGGTATCGCTGCACAAAACAAAAAGGTTTCTTCTAACAAAAAAAATGAAACAACAAAGAACTTTATTGCCGATAATACTTTTGTTAGGTTGGTAGAACCGAGTAGATTAGCTGATTACTCAGATGTCTGACCGGGACAGTTATTACAAGTCATCATAATTTCAATTGACTGTTTCTAACCCTTGCAGTACTTGTGTTGTTCGGAATCATACCTGACTTGCATTCATGTGAATTCCAAGAGATGAATTTTGGAATGGATTTCCCTACGCGTATCAATAAAAAGTAGATTACTAAAATGCATTAGGTGAGCTTATTTCCCAAAATTTTGTATTATTCTCCTGCATTTTATCGTGAATTCAGGTTCATCATCACATTGAGGACAATATATTAAGTCGGTTCTTTTGTTGAAGGAATCGCGACAATAGCGGTCTTTTTGTTTTACCGTTCCCATTTTTGGGACAAAATTCCAGTAAATAGAATATCAATACTGGGCGTTGAGGTCTTTGTGGTAGTCCCAAAAGGTTATCAATTACAATCAATCGAAAATCATACCACTATGCGTATTATATAAATAAAAGGAATTAATTAGAATGGTTTGGAACATATGAATTCCCATTTTTTATACCATTTTAGTCTTTTATATTCATATGGATAGTACGATAGCATCTGGTCATGTATATCTACTCCGCCCATATATTATTTGATAATCATTTTCGATTTATTTTTGAGCAAGCCATGTCGAGAAGTTGTTTGAGTCATATTGCTGTCAAATTCATAAAATCTCTTCTTCTCGCCTATCTTTCCATTTTGCGACACATATACCCTGTGAGGTATATTGGGAAATAGTCTTATTTTCTTTTTACAATTTTAGATGGATTGTTTTTTCGATTACTTGTGAGCATTCCGGTAACATAAGTATTTTTACTTAGCATCTTCTCCACCATGTTGATACTCGTGTAATAATTGTCCATGTATAATGAATGTCCGGAATTTGTTTTTCCCTCCATCAAATGATCCACAACTTATTTCTGTATGTTTAGTGCCCCTTAGAAGAGGATCTGTTGCACCACCATACACAATTATTTTTAACATGAATCCATTGGGTTCTCCAAGCATATATAATTTTATTCCATACTTTGATTTTTTTCCTTTCATATACTGTTTTAGTTTTATTATGTCTCACTTTCCAAAGAACGAGCGATTAATCTATTATGAAATGTTTTGAAAGATAATAAATGTTTTGACATTAAATTTTCGTCCACTATTTGAAAAGATGTCAGATTTGGACCCGGTGTAGAGCGCTCCACGACAATGTGTTCCATTTCATCTCCACTTTCTTCATATTCACTTTCACTGTCATATTGCTCAAAATAATTGTTTTCAATTCTGGATCGTTTTGATGCATGTCGATTCATATCTGATTCCAGTTATTTTCAGGAAATAAATTCAGACTAGAAATACGAGTATAGATTTACAAAAATCCAATAAAATACGATTCTTGTACTAAACCCCCACCAAAAATACTATATGTCTATAAAAAAAAAAAAAAGTTTGAACGATTGAACGATGTAAAAACAAACACGAAAAAATACACCAAATAATACAAACAAAAAGCACAATTGCCATAACTTCACAATAATAGTCACTTGAACACCACCAAAATGCCACTATAGGAGTAATATTGAGTCTAAAAACACTTCTCGCGACAAGTAAACAAACAAAATATTCAATTATGATAAAACTTGAAAATATCCGAATTCGAAAAATTATGTGCAGAACGAGCGATGTACTAGTGTGTGAGAACGCGTCTTTACTTTCTGGTAGAAATAATAATTTTGCTAAAATGATAGATAACCCTTCTCTGGGGCATATAAATAACAACTGATAGGTCAAGGCTAACTTTTGTGTGTACCTGTGGGTTTGAAAAAAGAAATCTTGCAGAAAAATTGGTCCAGAAAACAATTTGGAACCGCCGATGGCACATTCAAAGCTTTGGACACCGCCGCGCCAGGCGCGGTAGTGGACTCGAAACGGTTAATGAAACAAAGTTAATAATTAAAAATCATTGTTTTAGGACCGGATTAGAAAAGTCATTTTCTCTGATCTTATTAAATAATGAATCATTTACCGAGGAATCAAACATTGCGATACCCGAATGCGTAATTTTGGCATTTAGAAGCCAGCCAGGGGGGTATCCGAGAAGCCTCATACGGTACACGTGCTGAGGTAATTGGTGGCGCTGGAGTCCTAGGGCTCGACGCAAAGCTCCCGATATTCGCCCTGCTACAAACTCAGTCTCCTTACTACCAGATTTGTTTAACTCCTCCATATGGTATCTTCTGCAAAACAAGATGACAATCCATCAGCATCATCAGAATGTAAAATTTTAGAAATAATAGAATTTTGCACTTTTTTGTACTAACACGGACTGAGTTGTGACTTTTTAGAACTCGTAACTACACTAGTAAACTGTGTAAATGCATAGATACAATATTTAATAAAGATTTAATCGTCACACCATACAACCAACACATTCAAAGCATGATATATTGCATGTTCAAATTCTACACTTACATTCATTTATTTAATGATGCTTCAATATATTTCATTGTACTTTAATTTATATTATAAAGGTTTAAAATATTCATTTACATTGTATTAATTTTACATTATTTAATTATGTATAAATATGTACTTTCATTAACCTTCAGGTACCGGAAGATCGAAATAGGATCGAGGGCCACAGCGGGGTACAAAGTGAAGTATAATGGTTTATGCATGTTCTACAATATTTTAAATTAAATATCTTATACAATGTGAACAAGATACTACTAGATTTGTCATCATTTTATAAGAAACCATAGTATTTTGAAGTCGCATCACTCATAAGCGCCTGGCCGTCGGAAGCCGCGCGAGCAGAATGACGTAGCCAGAAGTGCCACGACCGCGTACACACTGCACATGTGCACGCCATGAGCCACAAACGTGTGTTTCGAATGTTACAGTCCAATATTATAATATTTATTTCAAAATGCATACAACTAGAAGTGGGATTGTTTATTGAGATTGTTTTAAAATACATACAAGTACAAATGGAATAGAATTTCAATATTTTACATTCATCACAAAGTAAAATGATGTATAAATGACAAACAAAAATCTTCATATTCATTTAATCAAAATTAAGAAATCTAAACAGCACATAACTTAGAAAAATAAATATAAACATTTTCATTAAAATTACAAACATAGACGAGGAAAGAGTCACAATATAGCAGAAAAAAGTTAAAAGGTAAATTCGGGAATTAAATATTGAAATAAAGCATACGGTGTAGAGTGGAGTACAAGGATAATAAATATTATATAATAGCCAAAGAAAATATATACATTTTAAAAAATAATTAATAAGTATAAGAATAATAGTACCAGTAAGTACTGAATATAATAGAGATAACTTTAAATTTTAAAATAAAAACTTCAAGAATATTACATAAAATTACATAGCACGCACTGACAACAGTAAAGAGAGGCAAAACACGACTGAAACACACTGTAGCGTGCTCCGGTAACCCACTAATAGCGAAGAGATCTAAGACACGACTCATCCAAATACGTACGTCATGTCTGTCGTTACCTAATAAGGGGAATTGACTTATAAAATGGTCCCGATTGTCTATGAAAAAACAACATTTTCTCTTTTTTACTGCTACTACTGCACATTATTAGTTTTTTTTTGCGTGTTGCATTCTTTGGGATATTTGAGGATTACAATGAATACCAGCTCAATATCATTAATATTTTATAAATAGTTCTAAAAATAAGATTTTTTGGGGTTATGTTGTGCCCCATTCCGGAATGGATGTGTTAATATAAATATATTTTGTAATTTTAATGGTGAGTATACACGGATGAGACTATGCTCTCTCATTTCAAATATTTGACAGTAAAGATCTGTACGCATCAGTTGGCCATTATGCTCTTTATACTAAATACAACAGCAACGAATGACAGCTCGCTCTGCGCTCAACCCCATATTGTTTTTTTACACTAACAAGACAAGTCTCATCTCTATTTTATTTTACTTTAAAAAGTAATACATTATATATACTATACAATGTATTAACTATTTTTATAATTTAAAAAAAGGAAAACTTATCTATACCAATAGGTTTGTCATATCTATCTTTATGATACTTAATACGATATATTTGAAACTTACCCCGGCTTGGACATCATCGCTTTACGCTTTTGATTAATTCTGTTAAAATCTCTGGCATGGGGACAATCCCTGAGGGTATGCTTCCCGTCGCAATTGAAACATTCCTGGGGTCGAGAAAAACGTTTCTCTGGTTTCTTTATTGCAGGATCTTTATTATCAAGAACATTATATTTCTGAAATGATTAAAAAAATCTAATAATAATTAAGTAATTCAGGATTGCGGGTTTCAAATAAATAACTGTTCTTTTTAAATACCTTGCTGTAAGCTGGGACATCCATACCTTCAAAAATTGATGCTTTTGAAGGAGTGGTATCTAAAATAAATAAATTTGAATCCAAGGATTCATTGGCATCTTGTTTGATAGGCACATCATTTGGCCAGATTACCAAATCCTCATCTGAATCTGTATCGAAATTATTTGAATTTTCACTAGAACACACAAGTTGCATTATGAATTTCTTTAGATGGGATTTGTACCGTTTAGCTGTACTTCTATCACGAAACCGAACGCTAATCAGTGGGATTTTATCATTGTTATCTAACTTTGCAGCATGATTTGTCGATTGACTATTGCTGTCACATTCTATTGATGTCACGGTGCACGGACTATTTTCCCGCATTTCTGGTTCATCATTATACGCAGGTGTAGCAAATGGTTCATCCTCAACCACACCAAGATCTTGATTTAAATCTCCGATCGCATTGTCAACATTGTTTGGAGCTTCATCGTCGGAAGAACTCGATTCAATTTCTCCATTTTCCAACTCAAATATCATGTCATTGACGCCTCTTCTTCTAGGTTTAGGCATTTTCAACAATCTGAATCACAAAAATATATCGCGAACCTTATTTCAAAAATAAATCTCAACTAACCGACAAAAACCACGCCATGTTGTTAAAAATGACGTTTCAATAGTTTTAAATAAGACGAATAATGCTTATTATATCCAACCAGTCATAAATGTTCAACCTACAAAGAAACCACTTTTTTTCAATAAGCTCGTTCGTATTTCCGTAAACATATTGGGTTAAAACAACATGTTGTACGAAGTGCCGAGCATGTAGTGTTTTTTTATATTGTTGTTGAGATTAAAAATAATTAAGAGAACACATTATTATTGTGAAGTCGTAATTATTCAGAACACAGGTCTGTGATATTTTAAATATGAATTAAATATATTAATTAGAAAGATATACATATAAAATCAATTTTATCACAAAATATTGTTGTTGCGCCACCGGGATTAAAACCTAGATCTCTTTCCTAACCGGGGAAGGTGCATTATCCAACTATGCTACAGCGACAATATTTTTAGTGACAAATTTTCGAACCTATATGTTACCTTACTGGGATACATAACATTAAATTAAAATTCAATAAAATGATATATTATGATTCTTTTTTATTTTAATATTAAAAAATATAATACATTTTTAGAATATTCAGTAGGAAATATATATATTTCTTTTAACATTTATTTCTTCTGTATGAGAGTAAGACTCGTGTATAGAGAAGTATATATGAGAGTTTATGTTTCAATAACCCAACATAAAAATGTTTAGAGAATGCATACCCTGGACCAGCGACATCAAATACCTTGGAGTCATGCTGGATGCCAAAATTACGTGGAGCAAACACATCCAAAATAAACTAAGCGCAATTACATGTGCACTTTGCGCAATGTATCCTCTAATAAGAATATCAAACTTGCCACTGACAACAAGCTCCTCCTATACAAGGCCATCCTAAGGCCTAAACTCTTCTATGCAGTCCCCATATGGGGTCACGCGGCTAAGACAAACATGATTAAACTACAGACCTTCCAGAACAGGGTCATCTGATCAGCACTGGGTCCTAGTGACCCGGTACTCCGAAAAACAAGAAAACCAAAGTCAAAAATGTTTCAGTTAGTCTGTGTACATATTTTATTTACATCAGATACAAATTTATAGTAGTGTGTGATATTTCTAATTGTGATGGGGAGATTGTTAAAAAATTTGATGCCTTGATAAATATCGTGATTTTGGGTTGCGGTATATTTTAGTATTGGTATATCAATTTGTTCTCTAAATCTTGTACATCGGAATTCGCTTCTAAAATTGAACTGATTTTTAATTTTGTAAATTTGGATTATTGTTTTTTTTTGTATGTTTATTATTTTTGGTACTTTAAAATTTTTGAAGAGTTGTATACTTGGATAATCTTTTTTTTTAGAATAATTTTTATTGTCATTTTTTGAGTGATTTTTAATTCTGACATTAAAGTTTTGTTCTATTATCGGAAAGAAAACCCATGAGGCGGTTACTTATGTTTTTTTAAGCTGTTCTATTGATTAAATTTCGTATATATTTCAGTAGTAGCAATTAAATGAAGACTAATTTTACATAGTATTTTCAGTATGGATAACCAGAAATGCCATCTGTTCGTGAAATTTAAAGTATCTGTTTAATGTTAGTATTAGGTATACACACATTTGTGTCGATTATATCGAAATAATATTTAATTGATGGTTCCTCCAATCTTCTAACCTACAACTAGACCAATGAAAATGTACAAATACATTCCTGATCAGAGATCGGAAAACTTATGAGACATAGTATACAAGTTTTTATAATAATTTTATTATTAATTGAAAAATACTTACCTTAATTATCTAAATTAACTATGTACATAAGTATCAGTAAACGAGTAACTTTCTTAAAAATGTGTTAAGAATCAATATTAATAGATTAAAAAAATCACACAAACGTATACCATATCATCTTTAAATAAACATACATATTAAGTTAAAACTAATGTGAGGTAGGTACGGACGTTGCATTTTTTGGGAATGCTTCTGAGTATTCTTTATTTAATTAGTAGTAGTATTTTTTAAATTAATTTAAACAGTACTTCAATTCTTCAAATTTTTTTCTTTATAAGGTTCAATATTGTTGCTTGAAAGTTATTTCTCGCAAGAATATGTCGAGAAAAAAATGGTAAAATAGAAGTAAAAAAGCTATGATAATAACAGAAAATACACTTTTAAATAATCTTGAGTCTGAAAGACTCATTGTATATGTCATAAGTGTCAAATATCATTGTATGTATCTGTATTTTATGAATCTTTTATAGGAGCTCATAAAATAGATAGGTAAGTATTATAAATATGTAGGTTTACTAAAAATCATTTTCAGACCCAATACTTTAAAAAAACTAGACACCTGCCTCAAAGAGACTCATGTGACTATCACCATCTCTACTGATGTGGCTCATGAGCCGTGATTTGCCGACCTTTGTCCCAAATCGTTGAGAAAAATATGAAAGCGACTGTCTACAGTTTTATGTGTATATTCACTATTACATTTTATTTTGTACTTAATCTCCTATCTATGATTGTGGTATAATGGCCATAACTTGTGTCAAAATCTTTTCTATGGTCTAAAATCATAACATACTTCTGACAGTTGACGGAAAAGTAGAATATTTTTACTGTTTACAATTTAATTAAAAGATAATGAGAATTGCGTTGTATTTCGGATATCATTAAAATAATATGATAGATAGTTAAGAAAAAGCTTGACAATATTTTGTTAAAATGGCTAGTATTACAAGTAAAATTAAATCACTAATTTCGTCAATTAAAACGAAACATCTACATGGAGTGGAGCCTCCTGTGCTTTACGTCATAAAATTATGCTGCAAAACCTTCCACAATTCAAATGATATACCACCAAAATTAACATTTTTAATACAGAGTTGTTTGGATAGAATGCAAGAACGTTTGAATATGGGAAATTGGAAAGAAGTGACTCTGAATGATCGCCGTTGTTTAACTGTTTTGAGTTTTTTTAAGGTACGATTTTTAACTGTGTGGATTACATTATATTTTAAATATGATAATCACATATGCTCAACTAATATGGTCAATTTCTGATAACTACAAAAATGTTTGAATATTCAAAATCCTTTCATAAATTGTGCAAACATATTACAGAAATAAACTAAATCTACTTTACATGTTTATTTACCTAGTTTCTGTCATGTGCTTGCTGATCTTATAATAGAAGAATATCAAAGTTTAAAATACCTAAATGGATGCACTATATACAACATAATATTTTTATTGCGTCCAGCGGCCACACATGGTTTTGGTAAAACAACACCTGGGCTATTTGCTGTATATACACTCTACTGCGCAGATTTCATGTGCAGTCCACGTGGACTACATAATTAAATCTGCTATATACAACACACTATTTTTACCGCATCCATGCGGTACTACATGGGTTGACTAATTAATATTTTAAACTACATGTGGACAACACATGAACTGTAAATTTGCCTATAAAAGGGTACACTATATTTCTAAAGCCATTTTATTATAATACATCAGCAGCCTCGCACCTATTTGTGTGTTAATAGTTTTTATTTAATTCATTGATGTATACATCCTGAATCTTCTCAATATATATACCTACCTACATACATTGATTGACGAAACCAGCACCGGAAATACAGGAATTGTGACAGTCGTTGTTTTGTACATAACAAAGTATTTGTTATTTCAGGTTCTAGCATTTTTAAAAAGTAATGATTGTTCATCTGAATGTGTTATAAACAGGGCTTTTGAAATTATTGATAATGGTTTGCTTTTTGGCGCACCTTTATCTAAGACGCAAGAAGATTTGCTACATCAATGTGCTAATGAATTATCATTGTGGAAGTCTGTGTAAGTTATTTTTAAAATTATGATTATAAGCTTTTTACATTGAATAAATAGTGGGTGAAACAAATTATTAACATTATTTCTACTTGATTCATCTTTGTTTATAATTTTCACCAGGATATAATTTTTTTTTTATAAGTAACGAAGTTACAAGCCATGCAGAACCTTTTCACTGAAGTACTCTAGGTTCCTTATTGATATTATAAGGTAGATATACTCTGAAATAGATACAATGGAACAGATGTTCATCAATATCGGCAAAATATGTCATATTTACCCGTGATAGGACGGTAGCTCAGAATAATTATATTTTCTTTATTATGAATTGTAAAACCTGGATCAAATATGCAATTATAAAAAAAAATAATGCATTTTTGTTTTAAGTATACATTTTAACATTATTAAACATTTAATAACATAAAAATAAATAAAGAAGAACCTTATAATTGGATATTTTCCTTAAAGATTAGCAAATTCTTTATCAAATGTAATACATCATTTTATCTTTAATAGACGTTGACTATTGAGTAATGGTAATGAGAATAAATGAAAAAATAATCCACTTCAATCTTTTATTTTCAAATTGGTGAATTCAAATAAAAAATATTTTTTAACAGCTTTAAATATCAATTAAATTAAAACTGTAGTGATGTTAATTCACAATGTAATAATTGTACAATGTTCATAGTAGATTTATAAAAATATATTAATTTATTTTAAATTTTCAGTCAAAACTCGTCAGATAAAATGATTGATAACTCGTCAAAAAGAAATGAAAATGATAATCATAACATTCACAGTAACCACACCCTGGCATCAGTCAGTTGCGCTTCTGAACTAGACTGGGAAGAAATGACTGCAATACCAGTGAATTCTAAAGAAAGTGACACTATACATGAATTTGATTTTGGTACACCTTTAAAAAAAGAAATATGCCCTTCTATAGAGACGTTTTGTTGCAAATATTTTACAACAAAAAGACCAGTCGTTCTACTTGAATGCATAAATCATTGGCCTGCCATGAAATTGTGGCCAGATATGAATTATATATTAAACAAAGCTGGCCATAGAACAGTTCCTGTTGAACTTGGCAGTAAGTACACAGACAAGGATTGGACTCAAAAGTTAATGACAATTAAAGATTTTATAAATGAACAAATTTTGAATAATCAACCGACAATAGGTTACCTGGCCCAACATCAACTTTTCAACCAAATCTCTGATTTATCTGGAGACATAAAAGAACCCGAGTATTGCTGCTTGCATGAAGATGATACATTATCTGAGGAAGAAACTGATATAAATGCCTGGTTTGGGCCGTGTGGTACGATATCACCACTTCATTTTGATCCCAAACATAATTTATTAGCTCAGGTAATATATTTTCTTTAGTGACCCAATACATATAAGGCTTTATTTATAATAATATGCATACAATGGAGTATATTTAATATGAAAAATTGGTTACCGTGAATAATATTTATTTTATTTTAACACGATTACACATCTCAGAATGCCGGTGGACAAAACACAAAACACACAAAAAATATGTCAACAGCGTTGTCAACAAATTTATGATTCAACTTTCTCTGGACAATGGTGACATCTGATAATAAACAGTCAATACTTGCCCCCATAACATCCTTACAATTTTGAATAGATGGGCTCATCTCTTAGCATTTTAAGCAGTCAACCCCACTGTCTGAACTCGTCCACCGAACTGCGTAATGTTTATGATTTTATGGCTCAACTTTGTATTGAGTAAGTCGCCATCAGATAATCGGTAATACATACATATTCGGATTACTTGCCATTTTAAACATTACCGAATTACCCATCGATCAAATAGTATCGAACCAAATAACACAGTGCAAATAAGGATATATATTTTTACCAAAAATTATTCAAATTTTTATTTATTTATCTATTCAAATTTGTTTTTATCTGATGAAGTCAATGAACATGTTAAGTGTTAACTTGTTTATACTTTTATTACAATATTCAATACATTGGTGAATTTTTTTTGTTTACTCCAGTTAACATAAAAAATATTTCTATTTCAATGGCTACATGTCAAGCGTGCTCCACTGTATATAAAGTAAATATAATAATACGTTCATTCATAAAAAAGTTAAAATAGAAAGTGCTTAAAAACTCAATTAACTCTTGCAGTGTGTGTATTCGTACATGGACGAGACTTTGATCACTCGTCTCAGAGATTTGTGGGTATGTATGTAACAAGCTTGTTTTACACTCAACTCTGCACTTTTCTTCATGTGACTTTCAAGAAACAGAATGGAATGTACATATTAACAATGTGCACCCCGACACTCGATATACAACTGGAAAGTGTTCATGACGTACTAACTGATAGAGTTTGAATTGGTTCTGAACACACATTGTATTAAAGAGGTTACATCACACATTGATTGCCGATCAAGCCATGGGAGTTATTCCGTTGCCATTCTCATCATACATGTTTATTCGCATCGGTGTGTCCCCAGCACCCCCTCAACCTGTTGTTTTTGTGGCGGATGTGTTCTTGAGCAATAATAAATATATAAAATTAGTATTTGTTAATTTTCCAAAAAGAGCCAGCAGTCGATTGGTTAAAAGCCGAACTTTGAGTATGTGAAAGTGATTTTATGATAAATTTCAAGTGATGATATTTGATAAATATTTTGAGTATGTTAACTTGCGATAAAATGATAGATACATGTTTATATTTTATTTTTTTCTCAGGTTGTTGGAGAAAAGTTAGTAATTTTATTTTCTCCGCAAGACGCCTCTTACTTGTATTGTCATCCGGATAACTTGCTTCATAACACTGCGCAAGTGGATCCTACTGAACCGAATCTCATAAAATATCCAGATTTTAAAAAAGCTGCTCCATATTTTTGTATATTAAAGCCAGGAGAAATGATTTATATTCCTCCCAACTGGTGGCATTATGTTAAATCTTTATCTGTTAGCTTTTCAGTTAGTTTTTGGTGGAAATAAAACTATTTGTTACAACTTATGTTTTTAATTTTACCCATCAGTTTACGCAGGACAATTTTATGAGGGTATAATTATTTCCATTTAAAAATATATACACTATTCTGAGTAACCACATACTTCAATTGAGGTCACCTACCTATATGATGCGTAAGAATGGTGGAGTGGTTAACATTTTCATATACAGTAGGCACTGATTATTGTGTTCAGTTATTAGAATTAACCTTATATTGTGCTCAATTTTCAATTGGCTGAATCAAACATCAAGAATTGCTTGTTGGTCTAGTGGTTAAGATACTTGTATAGTGATCCAGTGGTCAGGGGTTCTAGTCTCATTTCGGGGGACCAGTAAGTTTAGGTTAGTTTAAAAATTATAAGAATATTGATGTGACCATGTATTCCATGTTCGCAACTCTATTTAAAAAAAACACATATTTTGTCAAACATCGAGAATACCTACATGTATATTTTTAGACTTGGGTTATTGTAGAAATAACAAATGTTAATCTCTCAGGTCAGCCTTTACATCAGCCGCAAGAAGGGTCGCAGAACCGACCAGCCGTTGCTAGAAGTCTAAGTTTAGTGAACAGGGAATTTGCGGTAGTAGGCCCAAAAGTGTAGAACTCTGCCATCTATTATAGGGAACAGTGCATAAGACTTTATTTAGAAAGAGATTGAAAACACACCTTTTCATAAAATCATATTCGTAAGTTCAAATAACAATTTTTAATGTTAAATATTAGTGTAGAACTAAACAGTTAATATGTAATTCCCGGCAGTATGTAGCCAGTAATTGTTCTCAAAAATCCAGATTATTTCCATTTATGTTTAGTACCGTATTACATCAATTATAAAATGCATATTTTTTCCTATTTTGGTATCTCTATATTCATGGTGCGTCTTATATTCAATAGCGTCTTACATTCGCTGTCAAAAATGCGATTGCTATTGATCTTCAGAATCCATCTTCAGTGAGCTGGCGGCCGCTGCTGTTGCAGTTGGGATACATTCGTCGCTCGAATGCGATTATTTATGAATAAAATTGTGTCTCTTAATTGTTGCATAATACTCATACGTCCTCAAAAATAATTCACTATGATGCTACATCGAAATGAAAACTTATTGTGTATGCAATATAATGTCTTTTCACTTATTTTCTTTTTAGTTTAGAAAAATAAGGATGCATCTTATAATCAATGTGATACGGTATTTACCTTGACTTTAGTCAAATGCACTGCAATGTTTTATCCAAAGTCGTCGGTTGTACTAACCGCAGCCATACATTCAGTTTTTTTACCATTTCGACCCCTCGGGATAATAAGGTTCCATCTAACACTGACACTGTTTTGAAATAATGAGCTCCAAAGTTTTAGATGATTGTATTTCAAAATATATTCATATTTATTTTGTTTTGAGTATGCAAATATGATCAGTTTTAAGGTCTTAACTTATTCTCAGTATTATCAATGACCACTGCGAGATAGAAATAGATTTGAGAAAGTGATAAAATCAGTTGGAACCTTATTATTCAAATAAGTGAACAAGTTTCCATTGTCAAATGGAACCTTGACCACGCCCTCCCCCTTTTCGCCTTACCACACCCTCCCCCTGTGACCTTTTCCTATTATTCCCCAAAATTAAGTTACAGCAGAAATGACGTTGTTTTAATACAATTGAAAAGATCCAAGCAGAATCACAGGAACAACACACTAATACTTGACAACTTGTCAAAGGTAAGGGGATTGATACTCGGCGCCTCCCAAAATTTTATTGATTTCAAATAGTTTTGGCAGCGCTTGGCATTGATCCTGGTACAGGTAAAGGTGAAAATAAAACATGAGATCAAAGTGAGAGTATTATTACGCTATTCCTAACACAATGTTAATAATAAACGTTATGTGTTTAAAAAAAACATCTATTTATTATTCAGATTATTAAAAAAACCTATTTTGAGATATAAATTTCAATGAAATAAAAGAACATTTACTCATTCGCATTTATTATGAAAAATATGTCAAGTAACAATTTTATCTATCTTAAAGTTATTTATGAAAAGGCAAGCTTAACAGATAAACAGTGAAATATGTCTACATATTGCATATAACGAAAATTGTGGAGGTAACCAGAAATATTTCTCTGCCACAAAGTAAAAATCAAAAATTTATATTGATTTTATTGAATTTCTCTTTGAACTAAAACAAAAAGAAGGAAAGTCAGGAGTCAAGTTGGAAGCATGAGAATACTTTGGTTGAATTGACCTTATAGAAAAAAATACAAAAATTATTTGAATAAGAAATTAATTTCTTCTACAATGACACACTTTTTTATTTAATCAAAATTTATAAATTCAAAAGAAGCATTAGTGATTGTAGCGCATTATTATATTTTATCATTTATTTAATTATTATCTGATTTTTGAAAATTTTTTGAAAAATTATGTGAATTGTAACTGAAACTATCCAGCACATAGGCAGTGAAACAGTTTTATTTTAGGCAAAGAATATTCAGAACAATAGCGTTTGTATATAAACCACAAACATTTCACATAAGCAGTACCTATTCAACCAATCACTGGACAACATTAAAAAAAAAATCACAATTACAATACAAAACGTGAAATACTTTGTAGAATTTTATAATTCAGAGAATAATTATTTTGTTAGTAAGATAATGTGCACTCCAGATTGTTATGATACTAAGAGTAAATTATTAGGACACCACGTTAATAGAGTCCCCTGACTGGTGTTAAATTTATTATATATAATAAATATTTATAAGATTTTAGGTTTTTACAGGCTGTTCAGAATCTTCTGTTACTTTTGTGGGCTATTCTGCATCTGTATTCTGCACAGTTATGGTCCAAACAAGTGACAGCAGCCCATATATATGCCCCGTTCACGATTCAAATTTCACAGTTCACGTTCAAATTTCCCCTCTTGAAGAATGTGATTTTAGTAAGTCAATGTAAGTTATTTTATTGTGCTTAAAATAGTACAGAAATATTATCATAATCAGAATACAGCCACCTTAATTAGGCTCTTATGTACTTTACATTATGAGTTAAAATTACAACATTACCTATATCACAAGTATATGGACAGGGTTTTAACAATACAGGTATTCTTCAACTTATGACCTCTCAATTTACGACAACTCAAATTTAAAACTATCAATAAGAGGTGGCATTGTGGTTTTTTAAACATTTATATCATCCCCTGCCATTGCTGTTGAGTACATTGCTGGAAAGATAACAATTGTTTCCGTAATTAAACAGCAGGTGACAGCTATGTAAGTTGTCTGTTTTTTTTGTATATATTTATAATATCGATATTATATAAATATATTTATACAGATATTAAAAATTCAAAAACACACATATAATTGCTGTATTAGGAATAGTAAAAGAAAAACTTAGAAATAAAATGAAATTGGAAAAGCAGTGTCGAACTTAGTGAAATTCAACTAAAGATTAAAGTGTCAAAATGGAACTTTGTCTTAAGTCAAGAACCATACCTGTATTGCAATCATATTTAAAGAAAATAAACTTTTTTGATAACAGATCAGATAAGAAAAATGATTGCAAAAATATTTTATTTCGCTGGAAATCTAAAAAAAAGTTATCATTTTATTGACACAATGATTTGTTTATCAAATGAGTATTCTTATCCGACATTATCGTATTTACAAATATCATATAGTCAAGTAAATCCACAATACTGAAATATTTCATAAAATTTGATTAACTTGCTACAAAACAGCTAAAATATATTCATGTTAATTTTGTACAGTATTTCTTACTCTATATTGTAATTGTAATTCTTTTGGAAATAATATTGAATCAATACAATTACTCGATCCGTTGATTAAATACAATTACATTAAAAATAAATAATAAAAAAAACTACTTGCTTCAAGAAAACATCACTTCACTACAAACTGACTTAACTGAATTTTGTTGAATATATTTTGTAATTTATTTTGATAATAAATTGTAAAATTTAGTAAGTATGTTTAAATGTAGTATATGAAGTTTGTTGTGTCGTCGTGTGTTAATAAAATAGAGAATAAATTGTAACAGTACAGAAAATATGATTGCATCAAGCGCTTGTCGCCATAACGAAGATAAATAATACCACATTTAATGATTATAATTAAAGAGCTAATATTATATCAGTTGCCTTAGATGGAACAGCTGAGAGCAACATTTAAGAAATCTTCAAAGCCAATACTGATGATTCCCTGCTGCTGGGTGTCCCTGGAGCGAAACGCTTCAGTAAAGCGTTGAATTTGGACACACAATACCATGAACTGGTCCACCGAAACTTCCTTTTTATTTACAACATCACTTTTGGTCACAAGAACCTTGATGAACTCCGGAGACAATCGAAATCCCATTTGTGTGAGAGCTGAGGACAAAAAATATTATTTATTTTTAACATTGACAGGTGCCAATAAGAACATTTAAACGGTGTCATTAGTTTTTATTTTTCTACATTCATTCTATTAAGTTAATTAAAATAATCTGATTGTTCTGTTCTGAAACCCGTCCTATTTGATTTAAACAGAAGTTGAGATTTTAATGTATTGTCTTATGATACAGTACAGGTATGATTAAAAGATTTAAACTCTTCATTGTAAATTGTGTTTGAATATTAGACTATGTTTGAAAATGCATAGGATTCTCAATGTTCATTTAGTTTTTGGCGAACAATTCAATAGGAAAGGTAACAAAATAATACCTCTAAATATTTAGTCCAGCTTTTAGTAGTAATAATGCTAAGCAAATTAATAGATGAACACTACATGTATATGAGATACTGTTTTAATGAGAAAATACAGTCAGGTGGTTTATAATTTATTAGATAATACACGTTTATGATTGCTTTCATAATTTTCACAATTGTCAAATTGTAATAAATATGTATTCTACACATAGTGGTATTTTCAAATCGATCTGGAACCAGATTAAACAAATTTAAAATGATACTTGCGAGAGTGCTGTCGGATATAGCCGACGCCCACGTGACAGCACGCAGCATCTATATTCAACAGTAAATAACGGTTGATATCACGGACACCGAGTATCGGATTTTAAACCAAATTATTCTTTCTAGTAGTGATATCATATGGTGACCCATAGAAATATTATTCTCAAGAACACCATAAATGAAATAAAAGTGATTTATACGCAAATGACCGCAATTTGAAAATTTAACACACACACTGTCATATCGATGTCAGAGTGCTAATATTTTTTCATTTTAAGTTATCAAATTTTCGAAAACTTTTTTGATTTTATTTTTACTTCTATAAACTTTTTTTACAAAATGGCGGAGGGTGACTTTTTCGTTAATGGAAATATTATCAGCTTTTTAGACATTCCCAATATGCTTGTTATTACGGAAGAGTCCGATAATGAGTTGGATGATGAGAATGACATAGAGGATGATTTTTTATTTATTAATTAAAATACGGGTATTTTACCATACAGTGAGTGCGTCATTAGGCGCCATTGCCGCGGAATCATTTTATGCGCGTTAGTGCTAAATAAGTGCAATGTGTACGTAGTTGTGATGTGAAGTGCTAATATTTTTTTGTTTTAAGCATCACATTAAACGTAATAATATTAGTGTAAATAAAATGTTCTAGGTAAAGATCAAATTAAATATAACAATAGTAGTGTTAATAGAATCTGAAGACGTCCTTCCAAAAAACAAATAGAAAATAAATAATAAATTCCTAAATATTATGGCCTGACAACACATGCACACTCAAAACTGCACAAAATCGCGATCGATGGACGCTTATGATGAATTAGTATCTACATTTTTTTTTGTTATACTCACATTTTCATAGTTTTTTTGTAAAAAATAAAAATCGGAAAAAGCTGAGCTGTGAATTTTGAATTTTGGCGCCAATATGATGGCACGATGACATTTTCAACTAGGAATTTTTTGAGCAGCAGGTTAAGTGGAATTTGTGGATTTTTTTTTCACTACACCCAAAATAACAATTTGTAAATAATATGTAAAGGAACAATGTAATTTATATTGAAAAAATTATTAAATATATATTTATTTAAATTTACCGTATAACATGTGACCAGCAACCATTTAAGATATGCACAAATGCAGTTACTAGTAAATATCTATGTGGTGCATTAAAGATATGTTTGTAGAGCTGAAAATAACACCTTTCTAAGTAAACTTACCTTGAGATAATTCAGGTTCCTCAATATGTCCCGACTGATCTCGATCATAGGTGTGGAATACTCCAAGCCACTGGTTGATGTAGGCATATAGCTTGGCAAACTCCTCCACGTTGATGGTTCCCGAGCGATCACCATCAAACATTCCTATAAATTATAAAACTATAAGAACATTCCTAAACTATAAAATTATTGAATGAAACATATTAATATTCTTACTGTTGTGAAATAAAAAATAGAATTGACTTGTTGGTCTCCCGGGACCAGAGATTTCAACTTTTTGATCGGTAATGTTTTAGTAGTAGAATTCGAGCTTATCAACATTAGATTACTATTATTAATATTAAGAACATATTTTGGCTGTGAAGTTGTATTTTCAGAACATTGTTCTGTGGTATTTTAATACAATTTAAATGAAACAATTGGAAAGATATATAGAAAAAAATCTATCTATCGAAAAAATATTTAGTTGCTACCGGGATTCGAACCTGGACCTCTCCCCAGCCAGCGAAGCGCGTTCTCCGATTTTGTTATAGCAATCGAATACATGACAAAATAAAGTATTAAAGTTACCAAATTTAATAAAATGGATTAATTAATTTAATTCTGGCATCAAAGACATTTGAGATTCTTCGTAATATGAAGTGGATTGCTTTTAAAAATGGAATAGTAAATGTATCAATTTGAAATATTACAGAATATAAGTTCAAAATTTGTTGAAAATGGATTTCATTGCTATAGTGAAATAGGAGAACGAGCTTCCCCAAATATGAAGAGGTCCAGGTTCAAATCCCAGCAGCAACTAAATATATTTCCTGTATATCCTTCTAATTGATTAATTTAAATTGTATTATTAATATTCACCAATCAAACAAAATTGTTTTTTGAGATAAGGCATTGCTCTTAAAAAAAAAATTAAAATACACCAAAGCTAAAAATGAACTCAAATACGAATTACCTATTATTTTAATCAAAATGATTTTTTTGTGCATTATAAGAATTCATTCACAACTGTTATACATACATATATTATTAACATATATAACATGGATATATTGGTAGGTATATACTATATTCTCAGATTTTTACAAAAAATGTTTTTTTTTTCAATTTTGAAATCAGGGCACTCGACACATACCAGAAAACATAATTTTTGCAAAAATCTGAGAATATACCATATTTTCCAGTTTAGTCACGTTTTAGTAAAAGAAAAAACCTTTTTCATAGTAATAAAAGCAAGATAAATACTCTTCTAATTAAGATGTGTATAAAATAATAAACCTAGAAATTGTGTTTTTGAGCTAGCATCAAATTCTAGTTGCCAAAGGACCATTTTTATGGAAATTGTATAAACCTCAACTAATTATTTGAAATGTGTAAAATTCACTTGGCGCCAAGTAACAATTTATTTACATCCATTGATATTTGTGCCGAGTAGTACTAAGTGGCTTTATTCTATTTGAGATCAAAAATTGGCATTCCATTAAAAGTTAGTACTTTTCAGACAAAAAATTATTTAACACAACACAACAGTTTGATCAGGAATTAATAATTTAATGATAACATTTAACTCAATTATCTCCCACTTTCCTCATTTGTGGTTTTTTAAAGATTATAAAAAATCAAATAATAAAAAAAATTACATTTTGACTATCTCTGGTCTACCTCACATGTGAATTCGAGAGCAGTTTTTTATTGTCATGTCCCATTAAAAACATATAATTCTAAATAAAAATGAGCTGATGAAAATATTTGTCAGGAATGTTCAACTACAATACATTGCTAATGATAATACAATGGACGTGTCGGATATGTACAATTGATGGTAAAAAAAATAAATCTTTCAAACCTATCATGAGACGGCAGGCTGTATCAGAGAAATTCTTCCCCTGAGCATTTACCAGAGCGCCCTGTAACTCCGGGGCTGTGATGTATCCGGAACGGTCTCGGTCCACAGCCGTGAACCACTGCTGGATCTCGGGAGGGACTCCCCCCGCATTGTAACCCGGCTGTTTCACAAGCCATAATTAGGAACTATATCACTTACATTATTCAATGTACAAAGTATGTACAAGCCTTATACTATAAAAATACTTAATAATAAAATCAGTCTTTATCTGCCCGCTGACCGGCAAGTGTCACTATTGTGAGGGGAAGTCACCGGGCACAATGGGGAAACTTGCTGCTATATGGAATCACTATGAATAAGGATATGTCCTGTTAGGATCGTCTCTATTGGGATCGACACATTGACCCGCACTCGTGAAGCTAATTACACAATCAGGGTTCCCTTCATAATAATAATGAGAACCCCGGTGTCCATCCATCGCAGACAGCAGAGAATGGCCCTCGTCTGGAGGAACTCGTGGAGGTTCTGCATACACCGGAACTCCGTTAACTTCCACTATACTTGGGAAGTCATCTATTGGAATAGCTTCCAAACTGCTTCTTTTTGCAGAATCTCCAGTTCCACTGTCTTTACAAGAAGATCGTTCAGAAATGTTATCTGTAAACACATGGGTTCCGGGATTCTCTCCCTCTGTAGACAGCGGAGCCAATTGAAGAGAATCCGTAGTAAATTGCGGTATAGGTGTGTTCATGCGCTTTCTTGTTTGATAAATAAAAACAACCCAAACAATGGATGTTCCGACAGCGCAGCAAACTACAGTGATGATTATAATACCCATCATATCTTCTTCGTTCACTACTGACATTACTGGTGGCAGAACTCTTAGCTTGGTCGAGTCTTTCACAGTGCCAAGAGAATTAGTTATTTCACATTCGTACAAGCCTTCATCACTTTGCACGGCACCAACAATAATCAAGAGTTGATCTTCAGCAGTGAAGAAATGTCGTTCAGTTCTTGTAATTGGTGCACTATCTTTTAACCATGTCAAAGAAGGTTTTGGTGATCCAGAAACCATGCATTCTAGTACAACAGATTTTCCGGTTGACACCTCTTTATTTACCATCGCATTCACAAAGGATGGCGCCTCTAAAACTGTTAAACTGGCATTAGATATGATGGCTCCAGCGGGGTTTTGCGCTGTGCAACTGTACACACCCATGTCGGATATATTAGAATTGATAATAAAGAAAACATCATCGGTAGGCATGACGTGCATCCTCCTCTCCCTGGCGGCGGGGAAGTCATTCCCTCCATCTTTTTGCCACGCGATCTGCGGTGCGGGCTCTCCGCTCGCTGCACACTCCAGCTTGGCTGTTTCTCCAGCCTTCACTGTAATATTTAACGGCCTCTTTATAAACTTGGGAAATATAACAATTGTTATACGTGACTTTTGGGAATAAGTAGTCCCAAAACTGTTGGATACTATGCACTGATATTTGCCAGAATCTGAATTGGTAATATTGGGAATTAATAATTCAGAATGCGCTTGAACACTATGTTCATCGGAAACCGATACAGATTCCTTCACGACCGGGCTGGTAATATTAACATTATTTCTTCTCCATAAGAAGACCATGCGTACATTACTGCTGGAAACAGCCTTACAGTGCAGATGAGACGTGCCGCCTTTGATAGCTAACTGTGTTTTAGGATGTTCCAGAATGCGTGGTTTAGGTGAATCATTACAGGTAAAATTTTCTCGGTTCAAATGAAGAAGGGGCTTATTTCTTAGCCAGGCGGGGTATGCGCAAACAGCTTTTACAGAGTTGAGTTGTGGGAGCCTTCGTAACCAAAGTGTTAACCATCGAAGGTTGCAGTCGCACAACAGACTGCTGGTGTTTAAATGGAGATCTCTTAAATTTTGTAAAGGGTCAAAAGCATAGTCTTGGAGGGACGTAATATTATTATCATTTAAATCTAACGACACGAGCATGGTGAGACCGAGGAATGCTTTATTGCTGATAGACTTTATGTGATTATTTGCCAATGAAAACTTGTGTAGATTGACTAGTCTTTGAAAAGGGCCATTCATATCTTCCACCGTCCATGATATCTGATTATGTGACAACTGCAACTCTTCCAATGCTGGCGTATGGCTAAAAGCATTCTCAGCTATAGTTGATATTCTATTATTGTCTAATTTTAACAGTTTCAAATTGGACAGGTGTTCAAAAGTATGACCATAGATGCCTTCCAAGTGGTTCTTGGATAAATCAAGCTCTTCCAGCTGACCATTGAACTCCCAGCAACCTTGTTCTATATTCACCAGAACATTGGACGATAGGGAAAATACAGTCAATGTGTCCAATCCATACATCCAGCCCTTGGATATGGTCGATATGGTATTGCGATCCAAATATAGGGTTGAAATTGACTTTAATCCAAAAAAGACAGCGTCACTCAAATTTTTAATCCGATTCCCTCGAAGCTTCAGTGTATCTAAGTTCTCTAGACCTTGAAAAACTAGACCATCCATTCTTTGAAAATGATTTTCATTAAGTTCTAAAACATTCAGTGATCTTTGATGTTGAAATAAATGCTTTGGTATATTAGTCAACCTGTTTTTATTCAATTTAAGTTTAGTAAGACTCGTTAAGTTGTCAAAAGTACCATTCTGGATGCTTTTAATTTGGTTATTGCTCAAATACAATGTTCTTAGTGAGCTATTTGAAGAAAAAACTGATGGAACTAGTTTTTCAATACTATTATTATTCAAATTTAAATCTTCTAGTGCTGGCAAGGTGATCAGGGCTTCCAGTGTGATGCTTCGTATCTCATTGTGAGATAAGCTTAACTTGCGCAAGTTCTTCAGATAACCCATGTACGGTATTGAAGTGAAGGAATTCTTGCTGAGTTTGAGATCAGATAATTCTCTAAGATGAGATAAACCTCTTAATAAATTATCTTTCAATTTACTGGAACTTAGATCGAGAGATTCCACCCAGGATGGTAACTTGTCGAGTATTCCGGTTAAGTTTGCCTCAGCACAGGACACCGTAGTAATTAGACATGAACATACATTTGGGCAATCATCCAATGCGAAAACAATATTAATGTTCCAAAACGGTAGCACCAAAAACCACAATAGACAATGGTACCCCATTTTAACACTTGTTAGCACATATGCTCACTGACCCTCGGAGAGGTAACTGAATTACGATTTTCATAGTTGACTGGTCGTGTTAAACTATTTAGTAATCAAATAATATGCCAAGGAAAGCGTTCCTTCAGTATTGTGCGGTGAAACCGATATTTTATTTTCAGGTGCAAAACAATCCACAAAATCAGACGACGGCCATTTTGACAATTGACAATAGCTTCAAGCCAGTGCTACCAACTATCAACTGTAATCCACCCAATAGGCCGTTCAAGCACAACTACGACGAAATATAACGATGATAATTCAATCTAAAAAATTAACACTAACTGTCGTGAACGCGTTAAGATTTCTTGCCGATAGTAGAATTAAAAATTTGATATGGCAGATACAATTGTTGTTTAAATAAAAATATTTCAATTTCAATTTTAAAAAACTCAGGCTACTGAATTAGGACAGCCTGAAGCAGTTTCTCTACGATTCAAATTTTCTGTAATCTCCGACCAGTTTGGATTAGTAGTAAAAGCCATAAAAAGATCTGGTGGACCGTGGACCGTGGACGTCTTGAAGTCGTTCTTGAAATTTACGGGGCGATCCATTAAACAATGATGGCGAAAAATCTGGAACTCCAGATTGCATTTCAGTATTATTTGCAATATGGTCAGCTATGATACATACATACAGCTCAGCATGAAATTGATTGGTCGGTGGATATACGGTGCTAAATTGACTTATGCACTTTAAATACGTATTGACCATTGCCAGGAGCGACAACAATATTTACCCCCATTGATGCAAATGGCACGGAGCTGTTGTATAAGCGGATGTTGTCACGGAATTTTCGGTAGTTCGAATTTGTAAAATATGAGAGCAGCGATTGAATAAAACCTGTATATCCCAATGGATTTCCATTGTGATCTTTATCCTGATCCTTGTCATTGAAAACTTATCGTTTCTTTTGTGACAGAAAACTGACAAACAATTTATGGCTCCATTATTACTCAAAACAACTTGAGATTCGTCATAGAAATTGGTT
The DNA here is from genome assembly GCA_031772225.1 of Eubasilissa splendida. Classification (NCBI taxonomy): domain Eukaryota; kingdom Metazoa; phylum Arthropoda; class Insecta; order Trichoptera; family Phryganeidae; genus Eubasilissa; species Eubasilissa splendida. Next base: position 25,628,856 of record CM062850.1, on the reverse strand, counting down.
TCATCTTGGCCTGTAACATTTTCTGCTGACAACGATTAGCGTGATAGAGAACATCACCTGCACGTCTAGTCTGTATTTGTTTCCATCTTTCTTACCAGTTTATCAACAATGTTAAGGTGTTTAAAATGTCGTTATTTTATTATGCTGTCTTTCTCTATCTGAGCATTGCTTTTTCTGAACTGGATCGTCTTCCATATTAATGAAGCATCGTATTCCATGTACGCATCTCTATATACAAAAAACTTCCTGGTTTACTAATTTGAAAAAATGTACTTTTAATCATCGTTCAAATAGAACACAAATTTCATAATGACCGTTAAAATAATAGTTTAGCTGGTCAATAGTTGAAGGTGACCATTTTTAAGTTGTTACCGAAGATAAATAAGTAATATGAGGAATCATCCAATTTAGCATTAAAGACAAAAAGTAAAAATAGTATAGTAGTAGTAGTAGAAAATAAGTTAACTCATTATAATCTTGAACCTGACTTGGGTCATAAAATATTTCGGGATCCTAAATCATCTTAAGAAAAAATAGTTCAACTGTTAGAAGTTCAATGACCTTTTATTTTTGGTATTCAATATATCGTTTGAAATCAATAAAATATTACTTTCAATTAATCAAAGCCCTCCAGTGACTATGATTTATTAAAATGCTTATATCTTTGAACTGAATGAGAATAGGACATGGTAGCTTGAACATTTTTGACTCATGTTTGTATAAGGTGGACTAGGTCTGTTACACTCTGTATATTAGGTAAAGCAAAAAAGAAATGCGTTGTTTTTAAGTCAGTTTGCTTTCGGCTGCGGTCGAGTAAGTACGTCAGCATTGTTATTATTTTGTAGCTCTGTTCATACTCTTACTGATTTCACTTTATTTTTTTCATTTTCACCCATAGTAAAAATGTCAAGGCCAGAGATCGAGAAGCAGTTGCGATGTATTTTGTTGTTTTTATTTGACAAGAATCTACTGAGAGCATAGGAATCTAAAATATAAGAATTTAAACCGAAATCAGGAAGACCTCAAAAAATCGATGACGACGTGTTAAACTCACGCATAAAATCAGATCCGCGCAAAACCATCAAGGGATGATCAGAAGAGATCGGCTGTCCCTGGTCGACGGTAAAAGATTATTTGAAAAGAGTTGGCAAAAATCATAGGCAAGGAGTTTGGGTTCAGCATAGTCTATCGCCGTCGGCCTTGGATCAACGTGTTATAATTTGTTCTTCGCTGCTAAGCAGGTATGAAACCGATCCATTTCTGAGACGAATTATTACTGGAAACAAAACATGGGTCCTTTATGGCAATCCACATTTAAAAAAAAACAATGGCTTTTCCCAAGTTAAACACCAGTTTCAACACATTGATCATAAAAAAGGTTATTTTATGTATCTGGTAGGATATTTCGGGAGTTATTCATTATGGATTATTAAAACCTGGTCAGAGCACTAGAACCGAATTTTATTCTACTCAATTGGAGAGATTAAAGGTGGAATTATTAAAAAACGATCAGTCCTAGCCTAGTTAATAATCAACGGCGCATCTTAAATGACAATACGAGACCGCAAGCAGCGAAAATTACACAGGACAAAATAAAGGAACTGGATCTGGAACTTTTACCATATCCGCCTTATTCTCTTGACATAGCACCATCGGATTATCATTTATTCCGGTCTATGGAATATTCAATAGATGAATTAAAATTTTCTTTTTGGCTTCTCGATTCCATTTTTAAATCAAAACCGCAAGAATTTTACAAAAGAGTCATCGAAAAATTACCCAAATTATGGTAAAATATTATAAATAACAATAAAAATTATCTTTCGGAATAAATATTTTTCTTACTATAATAAAAAAACGACATATCTTTTCGTTTTACCTAATATATGTATATAATATATTGGCATTTGAATAAAGTCGTCAAGCGCCGTGGACGTTGCTGAACGTACCACAAGGGCTCTGTAATGATCTAAACCAGCCATACACAACCTTTTTTTTCTTCGGGCCACATACATATGTTAGCTAAGTTACGCGGACCGCAACATTATACTGATGACGAAAAAAAAAATTCATATAGACAAAACAGTATTGGTTGAAACCCGTTTGATTTAAGATTAGGGCGCCGCCACTTGATAAATCAACAAATATTTTCTAAACTAAAACGGTACGATAATACTTATCGTTATCAGTATACCAGCCAATACCAGCTCAAATATTAACAGCGTATTTTCCTATATGATTTTTTTTCGTCATATCTGTATACTATACCTCAAAATACAATAATGAAAAAAATAAAACTTAAAACTAACGTGTATCCAAGCGTTTATTTTAAAATTAGTGTGATTTTTGATACTGAGATAAATATTTTACTATTTCAAACAAATCGGGTTTATAATTGCTACATGCTACCCTCAATACGTCATCAAAGTGAGAATCGGTAAGACGATTCCTGTATACATTTTTCGCACATTTCATTTTGGAATAGGATGATTCACAAAGATACGTAGATGCGAACAACGTGAGCAGCAGGAAGGCATATTTTTGGAGTCTTGTATTTTTCAGAGACTAATTTCCAAAAATCGATGTACTCCATACCCTCTCTCATTTATTCATTAAAAATAACTTTCAGATTAGATCGTTTTTAAACTCGATAAATTCCTCAAATAGCTTTGCATAATCATATCCCAATGAAGTTAATTATGTTATAGTTGCTGTTTCTAGGTGCCAGAGATTTTCTATAACCAATAAACGATTCTTTATACAACATTATGTTTTAAAATCTGCTCTTAAATTCCTTGGCTAAGGCAGCTAAATATTTTTAAAATATCGTATACCATCTTGTTTAGCTTTTTTTAAGATTGGAAATATATGCGATACTTGGTTTGATTGTTCGCGCGTATCTCAAGGTATTTAAAACTTAGAATGCCAGTTTTTAAAAAAATCACGTTCCTGATAATAAATGTAATTCGGGCAGCACATAATAGCTTGGCGGGCCGCATGCGGCCCGCGGGCCTCATGTTAAGTATGGCTGATCTAAACGCTAAGCGCTGTGTTTTCATCACAGACAAAATTTAAAATAAGGAAAAAGCTCTTGAGCTATTCATATCTATGAAACATTCTTATAAATATATATATCTTATCTATGGCCATTCGCGCTACTGTGTGAGTTATAAATGTTTAACTGGTTTATATAAATGCTAAGAAATAAGATTATTAAATTAAGAACAAGATATCCGACTTACTAACAAATGACCATCGACGTTGTTTAATTCTTCCGCTTCTGCATGTGTCGGAAGGTTGTTAAAAATTTTCTGAACTGAAATATTGTGACTGAATCACATAGACGTATAGTTTTATAATTTATTATACTTAGCGTTTTTTTGCTTATTCGAATATTGAAAAATATATAACATGGCAGATGACGGTTGGAATAGTGACAATGATTGTAATAACTTTACTTCGCCGGCCCCAACGTCTAATGGTAGCCGTTATGGAGGCGAAAGACAACATTTTGGTGACAACAACAGATATCGCCAAAATAATAGTAATCGGGGATCTAGATTCGTCAGAACAGATTGGCGCAAGCAAAATGATAATTATGCAGACAACTCTTCAACAATTGAAGTAAAGTCGGACATGGTGGGCAGGATAATCGGTCGAGGTGGAAGTAAAATAAGAGATCTTGAAGCTTTGAGTCTGGCTAAAATCAAAGTAAATAGATCCTACAATTCTTCCGAACTTAGTATAGTGACTATTAACGGAACTGATGAAGCTAAACAAAAAGCGAGAGAACTCATAGAGGCTTTGGTTGAAGATAAGCCACAGCAGCCTTGTACTTTTGTAAATTTTGCGGGCCCCGAGAGATATATACCTCAAGAAAATCAAAACGATAATTATAATGAACCCGAAGAAGAACCAATTGATTGGCAAAAAGCATATAATGATAGTGTACGATATCAAGAAGCACACTGGGCCACACTTCCTCCAATTTTGAAGAATTTTTATAAGGAAGATCCTGATGTAGCAAATATGTCCAAAAAAGAAGTAGCGAAATGGCGACAGATGAACTATGACATTACGGTCAAGTGCATTTGTGATGACCCTGATGAAACATCACTGCCTAAAATTCCAAACCCAGTCATGAAATTTGACCAAGCTTTTGCTGCTTACCCTGAGATACTTGAAGAAATACGGAAGCAAGGTTTCATCACTCCTTCACCAATTCAAGCTCAAGCATGGCCGGTTCTATTGAGCGGCCAGGACTTAATTGGAATAGCTCAGACAGGGACTGGGAAAACCTTGGCGTTTCTTTTGCCTGCACTTATTCATATTGACAACCAACCGATACCGGTAGAGGAGCGTGATGGACCAAACGTTCTGGTGCTGGCCCCCACCAGAGAGTTAGCCTTGCAAATTGAAAGGGAGGTCAATAAATATCATTACAAGGGCTATAAAGCTGTATGTATTTACGGTGGAGCTAGCAGGACAGATCAGATCGCAGAGGTGTCCAGCGGAGTACAAATAGTTATCGCTACTCCAGGCAGACTTAATGATCTAGTAAAGGCTGGGCATATTAACGTTGAATCAATAACATATTTAGTGTTAGATGAAGCTGACCGGATGCTGGATATGGGTTTCGGGCCACAAATAAGGGTTTCACTGTTGAAGATTAGACCCACCAGACAAACTGTGATGACATCAGCCACATGGCCGGCTGATGTGCAACGATTAGGGTTGTCTTACATGAAAAACCCCATCCAGGTAGTTGTTGGTACTCTAGACTTGGCGGCTGTTCACACTGTGACACAAGAAATAGTCTTTGTAAATGATGACATAGATGAAAAGTTTGTCATTCTAGTAGACTTTTTAAGATCGATGGAACCTGATGATAAAGTTATTGTGTTTTGTGGTCGCCGAACTACGGCCATACAAATTTCAGCAGATATCGCTCTACTAGGTATACTTTACCAGAGCATATATGGTGGCTTGGATCAGTCGGAGAGAGAACAAGCCTTGGAAGATATGCGTTCTGGAGCTGTAAATATCTTAATAGCCACAGATATCGCGAGTCGAGGATTGGATATAGACAATATCACCCATATTATTAACTTTGATTTCCCCCATAACATGGAGGAGTTTGTGCATCGGGTAGGACGAACGGGACGTGCGGGTCGTACCGGAACGGCTATCACTTACATCAGCCGAAATGACTGGTCCAAGGCAGAAGGGTTGATTAAAATTCTGAGAGAAGCCGAGCAAGAAGTTCCAGCACAACTGCTGAATATGGCAGAAAGATACAAGAAGAAAATTCTTGAAAATCCTGAGCGTGGTCGTGGCGGCGGTAGGGGCGGCAGGGGGGGAGGTCGTGGCAGGAGGGATTATTATTGAAATATTTGTATACAAAAATAATTTAGGAATAGTTTCACCATTCCTTAATTACGCTTATAGTGTAGAAGAATGTGATATTCTTTGTTGCGATACCTTATTAATCCACATGTTAAGTTAATTTAGAAATTGAAGAGGTGACTCCATTTGGTGGGAAGATATATTTTGCAGGTACTATTACAAAATCCTGTCAATTTGCAAAATTCACAAAAATACCATTAGTTTGTAATGTCATTAATTATTTAATTTTAGTTATTTGAGCATTTTAAAACCTTTCCTTTAGAGGGGAAACCAAACAAACGAATTTGAACAATTATGACTTTTCGTCATACAATTTACATTGACATTCCGGATATACAAGATTTTATTTTGGAATGTATGTATGGTGTAATTTACATTAAAATATTATAAAGCAGTTTGCTATTGTTTATTGTTAGAAACTATTAATTTAATTTTATATACATTTTGGTTCCTAAGTGTGGTTTTTTTCTACATCAAATCATTTTAAACCATGAGAATGAATGCTTAACGATTACCTACATATTAATTTTTGAAGTCAAAATAAAATTTTGCCAAATTATGAGTTCCGAATTAAAGTTTTGCTTTGAAACCTCAAGGTTTAAGTTTTGATGAATAATAACACAATCAATATTTGTGTTTGAGGCTGCTGAGGAGTTAAATGGTTAATCTTCCTCGAGTGAAATATGCAATTGAAAAACTGTCTTGTCAGTTATTAATTAAAACTATTATGCGGTCGATTATAATCAAAAGATGTGGAAAATTATACCATTTTCTTGTATTTAATATACTTGTTTAATATTATAACTGTAATTAAGTTCTTGGATAAATTATTTTTTTCACAAAATAAATATTTCCTAATTCATTTTATATTATTATTGTAACAATTCTGACCCTCCAGTAATCTTTAGATAATTACAGCCCTGAGGATATTTATCAAAAATTTTGTGAGTTCACAACCTAACTATTGCATCTGACCTATCTCACAGCAAACACCATAAAACTTAAACAGTTGACACTTAAATTCATCAATTTTCATATGCATTACATGCTCAACCTGTTCTTAACTTTAATTTACCCATCAGGTAATTATTATATTACAGGCGATTCTCGATTTACAAACACAATTTAAAGTTTATTTATTTATTTACATAATGTAAACGCGTGAGGAAAAACTTATGACCTCAATTTGTAAACAGTATAAGTGGTTTTGAGGAGCCATTAGAACCTGTGACTGTAGAAATTGTTGAACTGGGTAATTAAAGAGAACTCGACTGATGTAATAGATTTGTTGGACTCATATTCTGAGGAATTGACATCTAGAATTATAAGTAAATTTAAACACAGAAATACAAGAAAAACTTGAAATTTCATATTCCAGTATATTTATGATGCAGAAAATGGCTGCAGCTTTTAAGTTAATTTCCGAGAGATTGGCAAAGTTTGAATAATAGGATTCCAATATGAAGAGAATTGCGAAGTTAAAAAAGGCATTTATGATTCATTGACATGTTATAATGAAAAAAATAAACTAACTGTGCAGTCTTCCATCGAGGCATATTTTAAGAGTGGACGGACCAGCTGCAGTCATTTTATCAGAAGTTCAACCATCTACTTCTGTGCAAAGTAGCACGCATGTGAAAATAACGAACATTAATGAAAATTTGAACAAATAAAAGTTGAATGTACAGGTATGTATGTACATATACAATTTTGTTTATATTTTTAATTAAAATTAACTATTACTATACATATCTTATGTTCTCATAGTATGTATTTTTCAACTTATTTTACGTTTGTAACGTATTATTCTAATAAAACGTACACATCAGATGTTTAATACAATGTTGTTCATATGTAAAAATGACTGCTAATTTATACGATTGCAGCTTGTATATGCAAAAAATGCATATTTAGGTGTTTTGAAGAATAACAAACAAAAACTTTTAACGAAAGAACTGCCTGTATTCTCTTCCCTATTTGTTATAGGTATCTCATCATGCCAGATCATTTGATCTTAGTTCTATTTGCTAAGCTTTAACTCTTTCTCAATATCTTCATTTCTTGCCCGATCTTATGTCTTCACACATTCCTCTTAACAATTTACATTGTATTGGTATGTCTTTTTCATTTTCTCTCATTTCTGTCAATTTCATGTTTCGCGTCCACTACGGTTTAGCACATTCAGCAAATGTTTAAAAAAATGCAAAGACTTACGGGACAACCTGATACATATGTGTATATTTATAATAAAAATAACAAATTATGAAAATTTTATTCTTCACAAAATGCAATGTGCAGGCAGAGTGAATCTGGATTAGTAAGAGAGGTATTTAGGCTGTTTGCTGAAAGACCCTGATTAAAAAGAAAGAAAAAGAGATACAAATAATATTTTTAAGTTATGGTTCTTAAGTGAGTAGATATTAGTGACGAGAAAAAATGCTACTCTTGACTCACGCGTGTGATTGGTATTCGATAATATCAGTGATTGAAAAATGTGTTTCATTACTATTGCGCACTGCACAATGTCACAATACACTAAATAAATAAATAATAATTAAAAAAACAAAATGTATTTATTTACATTCAATAAGGAAATGAAATCTTTTAATAAAATATAAATGTATTTTAAGGGTAAAATCCTCAGCAAATATACATAAAACGTTTTGGCATAATCTGCTAGATGGTGCTAATCATGGATTATGACATTATTCCTTCATAAATATTTACGTTTTTATGTGCGCATGCGCTAAATCACGGTTCACAATCAAATATGAACAAGTGCCACTGCAAGAGTAATATGTGATCATGATTTATATGCAGAATCATGGTTAACAATCACTGATAACAGTGTGAGTCGGACTGTGATCACACATGCGTCGAGTCACAATTAACAATCACTGATATATTGAATAGCAACATTGCATGTAGCGTGAGTATGATCACAGTTTGAATTTATTATTTATTAAGGGTGATTCAATCACCAGTTATTTTACAAACACTTAACAAATTTACTTTTGAATGATGATCCTGCCTACACAGCGCCTATAAAAAGTGTTTTTATAATGAAAATATAGAACATACGGTTTGCAAGCATAATTCTTCTGAAAATATATTTGTAATCCAAAGCAAAGCGAATTTCCCCATAAGAAATAATGGAAACGTAAGACAATTCATTCAACAAACCCAAAAATATTTGTATAAAAATGATTGATTATACATATTTATATTTTTTCTATTTTCTTTTCATTACATACTTAAATTTAATATAATCAAATTTATTGATTAAATTTAAACGTTGCTAGTGTGAGGGAGAGAAGAGAGGAGGATGGTTAGTTTATAAGATGACATTCACTGTCACTAATGAATCACTGCTATTTGTTGGCTCACTTGAATATTTTTTTTGTGCGACTTTAACAAGAAAACTACTTTATCACACTTGCTTTTGCCCCTCATAAAGATTTCACTCCCACGGATGTTGACTATGCGAGAGGCATACTGACTGAGAATGAGCATGGGAGACGATTACCCACAATCCCTCAGCAAGAGAGAAGGACCATCGGCTCAGGATAAAATTGATATAAATAATAAAATACTTTTTTTTAACTCATGCAAAACACTCGCAGACCAAGTTACTCACAATCTAAGGTTTTACTGTATATTATATAAAAATGCACATAAATTAATATTTTGGAAAAATAATAAACTAATGAAATTATTGATTTAAAATTCTGTGTATTTTTAATTAAGTAATAATACGCTTTCTGAACTATTCTGCCACGTGTCTCCGAGCTTTTGGGCCCATCCCATTGCAGGGTTTATCTTGGGGATGGTGCGTCAGCAATGTAAAATCAGCAGAAAATGTAAATTAAAATCTAGTATGGAATATTGGAATGTACAATTTCTAGCGCGTGTATTGCACGCGGTGCACTAAGTGACGTAATGTGAATAATATTGAATTACCAGCAAGCTGATGTGAACATTTTGGTAGATCGCGATAGATGGCGTTCAAATAATAAGTCTTCAGAGTAAAAAAATAAATAATAATGATAAAAAATCAAATCATGAATCAATGTTTTCAGATATTCAATCACTGATAGAAAGTGTAACTCAAAATATTTGTGATTGATTCACAGTTTGTGACTGTGTTCATCAATAGTAGATACACAATAAATATTGATAATGACGTGAATTGACTAGAATGTTAAATATAAAAATTGAATATTAAAATAAAGTGAATCCTCCCGATCTGTATTAATGGATAAACGGGTGATATCAATTTTTGAAAACTCCATTGCAATTTGGAAGGTACAATATTAACTTAGTTTATACAATATACGAGGTGCGTTTTTTAAGTAAGTACCGTTTATTTTTTCATAAAGAAACTTCATTTTTACAACACTTTACTTTCTTCGGACGCTACACAAATTAAAATATTTCTCAACATAGTCGCCACCATTATTACGGCACTTGTCATAATGGGGCACCAATTTTTGTATACCTTTGTCATAGAACAACGCTGCTTGGGATGAAAACCATGTCTGTACTCCGTCTTTGAGTTCATCATTGTCATCAAAACGCTTGCCACAGATGAAGGAAAATATGGAAATCACTTGGTGCCAAATCAGGACACATTTGGCGATGAATTTCAGCTGGTTTCATGTTTTGTGCCTTCAGGAAATGAATCACAGATAGTATCTCATAGTCAGTCGGCGAGTTGATCTATTGTCTTAAACATTTCAACCACTCACTACAAGATGGCCACACTATGTGAATGTCTCTAATGTTGCATGTGGTGAGTCAACAGATGAAGGAAACCATTGCGCATTTGCAACATAGCAACCTCAGCGCTACACCAGGAATATCCGGCAACGGTACTTACTTAAAAAACACGCCTCGTATGTATTTTTTTGATAAGTTGTGATCTATTGTTGTTTGAGATGTGGGAGTTCCGAAATATAGGAAGAGGAATACAATCTGGCTTCTCAGGTCTTGTCACTAAATACAGAATACCGAAAGACCGGGACGATATAAATCTTTTAATATCTTTAACTCAGATATACAGTAGAATCTCGATTATCCGGTGTGGTTGGTAAAAATATTGACCTGGTAATCACCGTTAAAAAAACTAAATCATTATTAATAAAGAAGTCATTTTTAACCTCTGTTCACTTTTCAGTAAATGAAAGAAGCGTGTGCATGGTATTAAATTCCAAATCATGTCTGTGTGTTTCTAATAAATTGTGCATTATGGTCATCGGTCGAACCAAGGGATTAGACACATGTGGTGAGATTGATTAAACCCTTATTGATGCTTTTTGTCAATAATCACTAGTGTTTATAAACATGCAACTAAATATTTAGGTCATAAGATCAGGGTTCATTTTGAATTTATATCTACTATGTTCATAGCAATGTCAAGTATTGGGTTGTCTAATAAGTCTGCGGTTTTGTTCAATTATTTATTATAAAATCAAATTTTTAAACAAAAATTACAACATTTCAATCAGCGATATATTCTCCATTATTGTTTAGGACTTCATCCCATCTTTCAACCAATTTGTCGATGTCTTTTATATAAAAAATCAGCTGGTCTGGTATCAAAATAGTTATCGAGCCAATTTATGAGGTCATTGTCATTGTTGAACGTCATGCCACCCATTTGATTGGATAGCGATTGATCTGACGGAGCGATGTTGGGACTGTTCGGTGGATGCGGCATTTGGAAGCATCGGAACCTTGATTAAAGGTGAAAAGAAGTGTATGTCGAAAATGTTAATTTATCTCAACTTAATATGTACTTCATTATTTAAGCCCAAAAATTAAGATAAACTATGAGATACAGGAAAACGGCGACACTGACGTTTTAGAGCAGAAAAAATGTTATCGAATAGTATGTCATATTTTGTCACAAAAAAACAAAATAGTGGGAAAATAGCATTTAAAAAAAAACATTTTATGAGACAATACAAAATAAGTTTAGTTTCAAAATGTTTTCAGAGACCATTGAGAATCATTTTGTCTCTATCAAATGTTTTCAATGCGGGATTGCCATGGGGTGCATACATACCGACACAACCTGTTTCAGCATGGTATTTATTGTAAGCGACATCAATGCGATTTGAAATGCCGGCTAGAGAAGTTAGACATATGATAGAACAGCCCAGAAAATTTTGTTTTGCTAAATGAATCTTTCATTTTGCAAATTGTTGCAAATAAAATATTAAAAGGAATAAAATGAGAGAATTTTTGTTTTCGCTGTACATACAAATTTAAGATTAAACATAAAAGCTAATAAATACATGTTAAATTTCCTTAAAATGTTCGATGCAGACATTGTGCCAGACGCATTCTTCAAAAAATGGCACAGTTTTGCACAATGCGTCAGCACATTTTATGGTCTTATTCATTTGCTAATATTACATTATAGTGAAGTGCCATGACAGCAGGTTCTTTTTAAGTTTCACAGAGATATCGGTCAGTAAGAATCAGTACATCATTTGGATTGTTTTTTGCACGAATTTGTATAGATTTTTTTCAGTAGTGGACAGTGGAAATCAAAACTTGTTTCGCACCCTTAAAATAGATGTTCTGAAGACTCAATTAATATTTATCTATCAAATTTGTATTCAGTAACCCAAATTTAGTTGCATATGTTATTGTCAGGCATTTTTGTTTACTTCTATCTAAATCTGATTTGTTCTTTCCTATTATCGTTATTCTTCTTAAAGTTTCACACCCATATGCAAGTTGGAAATCATCATTGATGTTTGAACTTCAATAAATAATATCAGCTCAAAGATGAATAATTGTGAACTGTAATGGAGACAGCCACGCAAGTTCCGTGATCATGAAATACAGTAGAACCTCGATATAACGGACTAATGCAGGCGAGGGGGTGTCTATAAAAGCCGAAAGTCTGTTATATAATAAGGTGGTTTTCCGAATGTGTTTTTTTTATTGAGAAAATACAATAACACATGTATATACAAGGCTAGTGAATTCTATATAAATGGATTTAAAAAAAGGATGAGAGATTTATTTCTATTTAATTTTACAAAAAAAATTTCTGCCATATAAATAGAAATAAATAATAAACACCTTTTCCTAAAATATACTTTAATTATATGTATACATAAAGTTAAAAAAAAATAAAAACAAACAAAATCCAATTTGTTCCGTATTTGTAATTTTTTGATTTAATTTCGACATTTTATATTCAATGACTTGAAACAAAATTATTTTTGTTAAAATATAGTGTTATTGTCACCAGTTTTACATTTGTTCATTCACTTGTTGCTCACCTAGTCCAATCCCAATTCAGTACACATTGTACCTTTGGCTTGACTGGTTTGTTTTAGATTTCGTCAAGATTTGGAGAGGAAGTGCCCTTGTGTGATCATTTCGTTTGGATAACTAGTAAAGTATACATCTGACCGCTAGCTCGACTTGTTCGTTTTTTGTATTCATGAACCTCGTTGAGAATCGGGGTGGAAGTGTCATATTGCTGTGATTATTATGTTTAGTGGACGATGAATTTCATCCGAGTTTTGCCGTGGCAGTTTTGTTCATTGGGGTAAACTTCAGAACAAGCCAAGGAGCATCATCATCATAAGCCATTCTAGTCCGCTATATCGAAGGATTTCCTATTTCATTTCCCTATTCTATTCCCTACTCCTTTCACCTACCCATCCAACCATTTCCTTCTCTTATTTCATCCCATCCGATTCCATCATCACCATTGTGATCGGCGACTTATGTCGGTCACACTATTTATTTGTCTTCGGATGATATATCCAAACACATCCGTTGTGGAGTGACGTTAATAGTTGATGTCAAGGCGTTTGCTTTTGGTAATTCTACAATTACCAAAAAATTAAGTCTAAAATTATAAAAATGGGTGTAATAAAGCTGAATTTCGTTATCTGGTGAATAGTCAATAAATGTTATTATATCGCCGAGATGCGATCTTATATTTGAACATGTATAATATTTACAGGACTTTAAACAATTTTCACATTTTACTAGAAATTTTGTCTGAAATCGAAGTTCTACTGTACATCTTCTTTTTTTTTTTCTCCTGTAATAGGACTTGTATTACTTTACTGTTTTCGCCTTTTATAACATGCCCAAAGTAATGATGAGTTAAACTGTTATTGTGACGGTGATTGTGTGATTATAAAGCTGGTTGGAAACCACAATTTAACTGCTGAAAGTTTATTTTATAGGTACCAGTGCAGTTGAACACAAATCACACAGTTAAAATAACGGTTTAGCTAATCACTAGCCCAAACACTCAAGTTTTCTTTTTTTCATAGAGGTCAGCAGTTCATCTTATTTCATATTTCAAAACACTTTCGTTTCGCATTTTGTTCATCCAAAGGTCAATATCCTCCTGTACCACATTTCAAAAGCCTCTACGTATTTTGTGGTGGCATGGGTTAGTGTCTATGCTTCGACCCCTTAAAAATAACTATCATTACTGAATCTAAATACTTTTCTAGGCCATACAAGAAAATATTCCCAAAAAATACCGAATTTGCTTCTCTCCAAAACATAATATAATAAGTTGGGCGCACCTACTTTTTTTATCTTTTCGTAACTAGAATTATAATTAACACACCGGTAATACTATTAAATATGTTATATAATTAATATCAAGCTACAAAATTAGTTTTTTTAAACATACATTGACGTTAAAGATTAGTAATAATGACAGCTGTCATATACATGCTTGTAACGGTTGGGTTATAAATTTTTTGAAGCTCATTTGTACTTAAACAAAATAATGGTAAATTACACAACTTAAGAATGAAACTTTAAGATTAATGGCAGTCTTATAGCACAATAAAACAAAGTTTACTTACATTGTAAGACATCGCAACTGGTTTTTTACTTCACTTCGTTTAACTGTATAATTGTAATTTTGTAAATAAACTAAACGGTTCAATATTAATCAAAATTAGTTATTTTACTTTGAGATATTAATTATTTATTTATACAAATAATTGTTGGATAGTAGTGATTAGTGCCTGGTAATTTAAGGAATTTTGGATATAAACTGACATAAACTATATAAACGTCAATTGAAAACGAACGGCTGTAGACTCGTCTTATCGTGAGGCCAACGATCTCATTATTCTCTAGAAAATAACCTCTGATAATGTAAAAATACGAATACGTTGTTTACGTAATGTGTGCGTGTCTAAACAGGGGCCATTGGGATTCAGGAATAAATATTTTTTCAAGTTTTATAAAATAATTACTACTATTCTTTTTTATAAACGCGGGGTTTCTTCTTAAACAAACAATGATAACAATAATTATATAAGATTACTGTTAAATTTTATTCTTCCTTCCTATGCTATCGCATCCTAACACCTACCAGTAATAGAACAATTCATTTGTATGTCAATGTGTGATATAGCCCTTAACCATAAGTTGCAAGGATCTTTTTATAAAAATCTGTAATATATTGAAGATGAGCATCCATATTATTCATAATATGTATTATTATTCATAGTATAGATTTAGGTTATACAGTAGTAATTCGTCAATGCGTCGGTTATAGATTAGATTACCGCTGTAAAATAAAGATTTGATATTTTTCAGTTGCGAGTGTATATATTTGCGTTAGAATTTTTGAGTACAGACAGTTTTCAATTTACGAACGTTCCACTTACGAACATTCGCTATAGCGAACATCACAATTTTAAAATTTATTTATGTAACGCACGAATTGCAAACGTATATAGCGAACATAATTGTAAGATTGCTGATACACTCAATTTACTTAATACAATACTAATCAGAAAAGTCTTAATACGTATGTAAACAAAATTATATAGATCGAAAATAAATATGTGTTGGCTTATTCAACAAATGTAGTCATTAAAAAATACTACAAACATACATATTTTACACGGTGCGTATAATGGGGGAGTGATATCTGTTTTCAAGAAATAAACAATGCATTGACCGATCTTATTTTGCGTCTAATACTTACATCTGGTCTGCGTCAAATACTTACATCTGGTCTGCGTCAAATAAAAAACAAAAGTAAAAGGGTCATCCTGCATTTTAAAAATAAATTTAAGCTGTCATTCCGTGTAAAATGTAAAAATACACCATTTAACATGTTTATAGAAATGGTGGAATAAATTTGTTTTCTAGCTCAATTTAGCAAACAATGCAAGACCAATACATTAAATGTGACAAGCTAATTTAACAATTTTGGCCTATGTTAAATAAAACAACAAAATTTAAAGGCACCGTTACGGGTAGTTCTACATTTGAAAACAAAATACATGTTTATTTTTTTAAAATTTATCATGACAAAGCAATGCAATAACGCTGAATATGATAGTACTAGTGGTAATATAAGATGCATTTTTTGTTTAAAAATAAAGATAGATTTCATAAAGAAGACAGAAAGAAGTAAGAAGCAGGTGGGTTTAGCTCATTATGTGTCATTATGGTATGAACAGAGTATCGAAATAATAATTACAGGCAAATATAGAATTGTGAAATAACACCTACTTTAATAAGTAGGACAGCGAATAAGAGCAGTTTTTTATTGCACGAGATGGATAAACTATTATTAACTGTTTCAACTTTTTGTTAGTCTGTAGCGTTCGTTATAATAAATCGTACACATTCGATGTTTAATATAATGCTTTTCATGTGTAAAAATGACCGCTAATTTATACGATTACATCGTATATGCAATAATTGCATATTTAGGTATTTAGACGCATAACGAACAAAAACATATAACGAACGACCTCAATGAACGGAACTCGTTCGTAAATCGAGAACTGCGTGTACGCCATTTGGCTATTGAAACCGCTGAAAATCATCATTTTATGTGAGTAATTAATGTTAATGTCTTAATGAAATGTGTAACTCCAACATAGAAAATGGCAAAATAATTTCGTTTGCAGATGACACGGTACTACTTTTTCAAGATGAAACCTGGGAAAAGGTAGTAGAAAAGGTTCAAAATGGGTTCAATCTAACTACAACATGGCTTGACAAAAATCTACTAACTCTTAATGCTCCAAAGACAAAATATTTGTGCTTTTCTATTAATAAAATAGTAGAAATAACTTCTCACGATAAGTTGGTCGTTCATACGTGCCAAACGAAAAATAAATCTTGTGGCTGTACTCAACTACAGACAATGGAGAGTGTACGGTATTTAGGAGTACAAATTCACCAACAACTAAACTGGAGAAAACATGTTCAGTGTCTCACGAGCCGAATAAGAAAGCTTGTCTATTTTTTTAGGGAAGTCAGAGAAGTACTCGATACATCCTTGAGAACAATTGTATACTTTGCACTGCGCCACTCGCTACTTAACTACGCAATTGTTAGTTGGGGTGGTGCAGCTAGTAATATTCTAGACTCCGTAAGTAAAGTCCAAAAAATGATTTTGAGAGTTATTCATAAGAAACCCTTTCGCTATCCTTCAAATGAACTCTTCAAAGAATATCACGACTTAGATATCGATCAAATGTATATTCTTGGTATACTAAAACACTTTTACCGGCGTAAAGAATATTACCAGCAAATTACGCGTCCTCACTTAACAAGGACACAGGCTAACTGTCACTATCTTGCGCCAAAACTTTTGCAAAAAGATTCTATTTGTTTCTAGCACCAAAAATATACAAGTCTAAATGCAATCGTGAAAAATTGCAACCATAGTCTTGCATATTTTTCATGAAAAGTGCAGTTTTGGCTCCACGAAATGGGGAGAAATTACGCCCAAGTACTTTTAAAGATTAAAACTGCTACAACAGTATATTGAATTACCTAATTGCATCATGTTTTACTCTTTATATATACCATATATTATATCTTATACATTAAACAATGCATTTACGTTAAGTTATACAAAGTATTTATCTAATCTAATGACATATTGTTTAACTCTTTATATATATATTTGTACATTGATCATTGCACTTTGTTTACTACTATACCGGAGGAACACTGTCTGCTATAATACAGTAAAATACTAGTGTAGCAGGCAGGGCGCCCAAATATATGTACTTTGCTGAAATGTTTATCCGATTATAATATAACACACTGTACTAAGAAAAAAATAATAAAAAATACTGCGAATCCAAGGTTGTTGTTTAAATAGAGGGTTAGAAATATTTAGGGACCCTTTATCCATTCTGCATTGGAGCCCATTTTTTTAGTAGAGTATTTTTAAAGGTTTGTACTTAATAGTATCGTGACTGTACAGTATACATTTTTTTTAAAAAACAGACCTCTATTTAACGTTAATCTTCCAAGAAAATCTAGTCAAGAAATTTAAAATTAGTCAGAACGCAGACGTGCTTTCTAATAATGCCCCCCTATGCTCTTGCTCAAGGGTCGTTAACTGAAAAAGTCAATTTTTTCACATAACGATGCACGTAATACACTACAGATGAAAATTGTTATGTTGGTACGAGCACAACTGAAAAAATAAACACTGTAGACTCGTTTTAAGAAAAATAGTACATTAATTATCAGACATTAAAATATAATAAAAACGGTATCGTTAATAAATTATTTGATAAGTGAAATAAAAATTGTGTAGAGATTTATTTTCGCTTTACATGACATAATATAGCTAGTTGAGGGGCCGAAACGGGAGGACATGGTGGTAATGTAAAGGAGGTCGCTATAGCGAGTAGAGGGGCCGTTACGGGAGAGCAGGGTGGTGATATAAAGGGGGCCGCTAGAGCGAGCAGAGGGGCCGTTACGGGAGAGCAGGGTGGTGATATAAAGGGGGCCGCTAGAGCGAGCAGAGGGGCCGTTACGGGAGTAGGGTGGTGATATAAAGGGGGCTGCTTTGCAAGTTGCCGAGTTGTTATTATTTGAGGCACAAATGTATATTTTTTAACTAACGTGAGTTTACGAAATTGACATCATCTATTAGTAAATAATGTAAATAAATATTAAAAAATGCGGCTCTATTAGTCAGAAGCAAAAGCTTTTTATATTTTATACAAGATGGCGGTAACATCAACATCTGCAACTCGCAAAATCAATCAATCACGTTCAAACTATCCTACCTATCAAATTTTGCGATTTCGACTTCACTTCTTATTTTGACAATTATGTTTGTTTAATTTGTCACTTTTGACATTAATAAAATTATTCATATAAGTAAATCATTATTTAAACACACCACAACAAGCTTCTCCGAGCTATTTTCCCTTCTAGCAAGATACTCAAAAGCTTTAAGGATTCATCTCGGGCAAATGGTTGAGAGCCTGTCCTTGATAATTCCTGTAAGATGGAGACATTCGTGCGTCTCGCCGTCCACGGTGTGCGCAACACGCGTCTCCAGCATCACACGTTAAAGGCATCAAACCGTCTACTCTCCCTTGCTTTTAGGGTTTATGATTCCACACCATATAAAAATATAGAATGCACCAGAGACTGTATAATAAGCCTGACCTTCGTTGTCTTAGAAATATCGCGGACTTTCCATATTTTGTTATGTCTAGATACAGATCTTCTCACCGTACCTATGCGCCGTTTAATTTCTGGCTCGCAACTGCCGTCGTCGGTGATTATGGACCCGAGATAAATGAAATCCTCGACAATTTCAAGGTCTGGAAGGGTGGCAGCCCTAGCTAGTCTAGTTAAGAGGGCGAGAGTTCGCGGAGATCTATCCTCAATCATGAGAGATCGACGTGGATGATGGATATGTATAATTATACTTTACTCTCTATAATATATTACACGTATATAATATATAACTCTCTATTATACATATATGCAGGGCTTTTTTGTTTGTTTTGTAATGCGGTGGAACGGCGTTCCGGCATTTTTTTCCTTGCATTTTTAATATTTCAAAAGTAGTAAGAAAAACAATGTTCGTGCATAAATGATAAAATATGATAAATTTATGAACCGGATGAAATATGGATGGATTCGAAATTGGCGCTCTCATGGTTTGAGTTCCGGCACCTTTTTTTAAAAAAAAATGCCCTGAATATATGTATAATATATTAATAGTTTATTCTGTGTTATATTTATGTTAGAAGATGATCCTGTTAAGTCTTAATAATCAAGGAGCTTGATAATTGTGTGTCAGTACAGAACAGTGTGGTGTTCTATCCTCTCTGCTTACCCCCTGCGGTGAAACGGCGTGATGGTAGGTTAGTTAATATTTATATTAATAATTGACTGTCTATTATATTTACTCTACTCTGTATGTTAAATAATAATTTACTTTCTTTTATGATGAAGAGCGAATGTTAAAAAATGTATAAGGGACGAGCGTTAAAGCAACAGGAACAGAGGACGTGCGCGGTAGACCTGGTTGACCAGGTATTGAGGACCGCCCAGCTTCGGCATGATAGACATGCATGAGACACGAGTGGTACGTTAGGACAGGTGAGTGTGGCGTTGTCATCTCGGCCTATTCCCGCGGCGAAGTGGCGTGATGTTTAATTACATTTATGGATTGTAGGAAATAATAATAATAATAATAAATAATAGATAACTGTTCCTGGAATCCTATTATGGTATAATCTCGGTATGGTTTAAGGTTTCTGTTGACCGACCAGACAACTTTAGAAACATTTATTTGAACAATGGAATGCCAATATATCTGAGAATTTAGGGGCAGAAGAAAGTGCACATAGTAAAAGTACTTACTGTCTTAATCCCCACCGGCCATTTGGTTTGTGAATTGTTCAAGCTTTTAGGTACACACGTACAAAAGAAAGCGTTTCTGAGAAATTCTAACGAAAAACCGAATACAGACATATTTCAAAAAGCATAAATAATTTTTGCAAACAGTCAAATGAAAATTGAAATAGGGATAATAAATAATTATTTAAAATAGGTCTACCCTGCAAAACAGTATACCATTAAACTTCACCATACGTAGACATGTAATAAAACTATAAACATTTCTGTTTAAAATACTTATGTTCCTTTTATGAAACTGCCTGTCATCCGTGCAGCCGTTACCGCCCTGAAAAAAATATTGAAAATTTTAAAAACAACATTTTTTGACATGGCAACGAACATAGTATTTTAAATATGAATTAAATATATTAATAAGAAAGATATACATATAAAATCAATTTTATCGAAAAATATTGTTGTTGCGCCACTGGGATTCGAACCTGGATCTCTTTCCTAACCGGGGAAAGTGCATTATCCAAATAATGGAACGATTAAATGTATTAATATCAAAAAGGTAACATATAGGTTCGAAAATTGTCGCTAAAAATATTGTCGCTGTAGCATAGGTGGATAATGCACCTTCCCCGGTTAGGAAAGAGATCCAGGTTCGAATCCCGGTGGCGCAATAACAATATTTTTCGATAAAATTGATTTTATATGTATATCTTTGTAATTAATATATTTAATTGATATTTAAAATATCACAGACCGTCTGTTCTGAATAATTACAACTTCACAATAAGAATGTGTTCTCCTAATAATATAGTATTTGAATAAATGTGAATGTTAATAATAACTTTTACTATACCATGCTAAAAATACCCTACGTAGCCACGCTGTCAACTCGTGTTACTGCAAGAAATTTGAGTTTTTGTAACACTTTAAATGGCAATAAAATGCTTTTACAAGCTTAAATGGCTTTAAAATAGTTAATGTCACAGTTAATATAAATATAATAAGAAATAATATTTAAATACGTTAATTTTATTCTCAAACATTATTCTTGTAACGCATTCGTCAAAAGACCCATCTATCATGATCTTCATATATATCTCTCATCATTAAAATTAATGTGTGATCTTTTTCACGTAATACAAGTGGTATTTTGAACGCAGATGGCATGCAACGCATCCATTTTACATAGCGTTGAATTAAAAAATGATTCTTTTTATTATGATTCGCTTTACATAATTGGTTTTCCACTAGTCATTTCTAAGTGCAAATGATTTTTTAGGACTAGTCAAAATGTATATTTATAGAAATACGATTTAATTTGCTCGGCTAGGGAAGGGTTACCAGTGAATGTGTGATCCCGAGCCAAAATTCTAATTTGTTTTCGATGATGACGGGATCAATACCAGAATTATAAAATGCTAATTAATGATAAATTGCTAAGAGCCAGAAAGAACAAATACAATTTAAGTAATGAGGAATCTTTGAACAAAACATGTAACGTAATGCAAGATTGACAATAATTTGAATGTGGAACGATTGTATTACTATGAAGAATGCGCCCGAAGCAGTGGCAGCAATGCATCGAGTGTTTCGTCATCTGGCGTTGATCCAATATGACGGCATCTCTAGACATTACTCCAAAATATTAATATATTTTATTATTAAGACATCAGCGACGGAGAGCATGCGTTTGCCCTGGCACGCCCGAGTACGCCGGCACGTGCACTCTATACAATCAAAATAAACCTGTGCATAATCTTTGCATAAAAAATGTAAATTAAATATTTATTTAAATATATTAATTAGAAAGATATAGATATACCTCGGTGTCACACTGGATTCCAAACTTACGTGAAGCAAACACGTCCAAAATAAATTAAGCGCTACTACACGTGTACTCTGCCCAATGTACCTTGCATTAGGCAGGAATAGCAAACTTGCCACAGACAACAAGCTCCTCTTATACAAAGCCGTCCCAAGGCCTATACTCCTCTACGCAGCCCCCGTCTGGAGTCACATTAATAAACTTCAGATCTTCCAGAATAAAGTCATCCGGTATTCGCTGGGTGGTCCCAAATGGACAAGGGTCACATAACTCCATCACGATTCGGGCACCCTCCCCATAAAATAGTTCATAAGACACCTCTTCGAGCGCTGTTATGGTGGCCTCCCCGAGCACCGAAACCCCACGATTAACGTTCGATCAAATTATGACATAACAAGGATCCCGTCGCGTATTAAACGTTCCAAAATTGTCCTCCTTTAGAGGTTACTTAACCCTTCCCAAACCATGTAGTAACATATTAAACCGCTAATAATTCGGTAAATACATGCAACATAAAATTCATATTTTAGATTATCCTAAAGAAAATATTAGCACTTAGAATGACTAGTAAAAACCAATTATAAAAAGGGAATCGTACAGAAATAATTACTTTTTCCATTAAATTCATTGTAAAATTAATACGTTGGTAAAAATACCATTTGTGATATGAAAGAAGAGATCACACACTATTTTCATAGTGAAAAGAACAACAAACATACAAATATAATTATCTCTTTCTTGCAAATTAAACGAAGAGGGATAAGAAGGAAAGATACATTGTATAGAACTGAATGAATGCTCTAAATTATGTTATTAATCATTTTTTCAAAATTGAATGCTCAATATTTAGAGTAAATTCGTGCTATTAAAGCCATTAAAGCTAATAAAAACATTTTTTCTAACTGTTATTTACGGTAACACGAGTTGACAGCACGGCTGCGTTCGGGTATTTTATGTCATGGTATGGTAAAGGTTAGTACTGCGCCAACTAGCAGTTCCTGCCCCATTTTCGCAGAAAAAATCTAATTATCATTAATAATAAAATTTTAACAGGCCCTTAAGGCATACTTCACGATGAAGGAGAAGAAATATTTTGCTTATTTTGGCACTTTGATCAAATCTTATTCTCCACCCATATTTCAAATAAGATTAAATCTCAAGGAAAGAGTGATACAAGAAGATAAAGAAAACATTTGTGAACATTTTTGAAACGGTGTATGAATGAGAAAGAAGCGAATACATGTTTATATTATGATTGGAATGGGTTGCCATTATTATTTACTACACAAAAGTCCGTCTGTAATTACAGAAAAAAAAAAAAGTATTTTCAAATGAACACCGAACGGTTGGATGGCACCCACCACTGACATTGAATTAAATTATAATTTAACACATATCTAAATTAGTTCAATTATCCAAAAAATAGTGACATCCAGAAAGTATTATTTTTTTAATATCTAATCAAGTGTCAAAGTTCCAGATGATTACAGAGATATTTTGGATAGGTATGTATTCGAAATACGCGCGCGTTTGGTTTGCACTCGCAGGCTATTATTGAAAATAATTAGCATCTAAAACTGTATCAGATTATGCCAACCCTTAGAGTTATTAAATTGTTTATAATAAATGTATTACCGCCACAGCGAACACATTCCCACATTCGTTTATATTAAATTATTATCACGCGGACATGTATAAAATACCTATTTCCAACCTTTAATTCATAGTTTACTGTTCTTCTTCTTCTTCTTTCAAACAGGCAATCCACCCCTCAAACAGTTTACTGTTCAAACTGAACTTAAAATTCCCCAATGGATCGACAACTGTGGTGATAGGACGCTAAAAGTAAAATTACGGCATGGTATTCAAAAGGAGGACATGTCTTCTATTTTTAATTGAAATATAATGTCCTCTTTCCACTTTAAAATGTCTTCCCAACTAACTAACTTACCAGCATGCCGTTTCCCCGTGGAGGTAGGCAGAGAGGATAGAGCGCCACACTCCTCTGTCCTGACATACAATTCTCGCCTCATCCACATTTATACATCTTCTCATAAAAGCTCGCCGATTGTTGAGGCTTCTAACAGAACCGTCCTCCTTTATCTGGTTTACCTGGTCATGCCAAGTCTTCCGCGGACGTCTTCTATTTCTGGTGCCATCAACACTTGCGTCATATATCTTTCTTACCATTCTCTCCTCATTCATCCGTTTCAAATGACCAAACCACCTAAGTGATCCTTTCTTAATCTTACTCACTATACTAACACTAGTTTTACATTATTTCCTTATTTCTTCATTCTTTACTTTGTCATAAATAGATTTGCCACATATACGCCTGAGTGATCTCATTTCCACTGCATTCAGTCTACTTTCGTTTCTCTTCTGCTAGCTCTAGGCCTCACTTCTAAATATCAGTGTCGATACCACGACTCCATCGATCACCGCTAGTGAAATTAATTAAATATATTGTTTTGAAAATACACCGTGCATATAAAAAAATCTATGAATCTAGTAAAGATCTAAGTCATGGAACCATCCTAAAAAAATAATGTTTGAGCGATTGATTAGCAAGGATTAAGGAGAGGCGTGGTGCAAAAAATGGCGAGTCGATATAAACCCCTCCGAAAGTGCCGCCACTCTCTTCTCCAGAAGATCCACCCACCCGCCAAAGGCCCAACATAAAAAGGTTTGGAGAAAACATTCCTTGGACCCGTGACATCAAGCATCTCGGTGTCACGCTGGACTCCCGACTAACGTGGAGCAAACATATTCATGAAAAAGTAAGCGCAGCGTCACGTGCAGTTTCTTCACTATATCCACTCCTAGGCAGAGAGAGCAAGCTCGCCACCGATAACAATCTTCTACTTTACAAGGTTATTCTCAGACCTATCCTCACCTATGCAGCCGCCATATGAACTATAATCCATAAACTATTAGGGGGGACCCGAAAGTATTCGCGTATTTTTGAGACCATATGTTTACCTCAGTTCGTGTCTGGACACGGTGACGGCAACATCTGTGTAAGTTTTTTTTTTTGTAGAACTATGGTTTAACATTATTTTCGTGCATAAATTTTTTTTTTATTGTTAAGGGTAAGATGTTTAGACCCGAAACCAGCGAAGTTCACATCCGGCATTGTATGCTGGTTTTTTTTGATTTGGGTTGGAATGCCACAAAAACTACTAAAACGCTCAAAGATCTTTATGGTGAAGTGGTTACAGCTCGCAGATGTCAATATTGGTTTCAAAAATTTAAATCGGGCAACAGAAGTTTAATTGACGAGCCGAGATGCGGAAGGCCTTCAAATTTTGACAATGAGGCGCTGAAATCTCTAATCGAGTCGGATCCACGACAAACAATCGAGGAATTGTCGCTGAGACTCAGATCCCCATGGACTACTGTACAAACACATTTAAAACTCATCGGTAAAACGAATAGAATTGAAAGAAAAACGTCCATATTTATTCAATCGAAAAAGTACGATACTGCTTCATGATAATGCGCGCCCCCATAAAGCAAAATTGACTCAGGACAAAATACGGGAGTTAAACTGGGAGGTGTTACCACACCCTCCTTATTCGCCGGACCTCGCCCCGACAGATTTCCATCTTTTCAGGTCCATGGAGCATAGCCTGAGAGAAAAACAATTTAGAAATGCAGCTGACGTGGACACGCACTTAAAATCGTTTTTTGCATCCAAATCGGAAGATTTTTTCAAGAAAGGGATCGAAGATCTGCCAAAACGATGGGAAGATGTGTTGAATATTGATGGAGCTTATGTTTTATAATTTACTTGTAAATTTGAAGTTTTTAAAAAAAATACGCGAATACTTTCGGGTCCACCAATCAAACTTCAAATCTTCCAGAACAGGGTCCTCAGGCTAGCACTGGGGGCCCCGCGATGGATACGGATCACACAACTCCACCAAGACTCGGGGAATCCTCCCATAAAGGAATTCATCAAACAACTCGTCAAACATTTTTATGCTGGAATCCCTTAGCACCAAAATCCATCAATAAACATCCCCGCGTTTCATGCGACCTAAAGATATCTTCCGTTAGGAATTTGATACTGCCAAAGCGGCAGCACCTGCACCGTTTCTCGTAGGTAATAATAAAAATAAATAAAATAAAACACCTCCTTTCTTAAACAGCCCATAAGGGACACAAGATAAGAAAGAGTAAGGGGTCCTTACGGACCCGGTACTCAGTAGACAGTAGACCAAAGTCCTAAGATCAAGAAAAGAGGTTTAATCTCTCACGAAAATCTTTAAAACAGTAAATGTTTTTAATCTCACAGAGAAAACCATTAAAAACAGCGACGGACATATTAATTAAATTTTGCTATGATGTTGATAGTACTCGTACATACCCATTACTGCGTAACTAAAAAATACATTTTCTAGATACCGATTAATAATATTTCTTAATTAAACGATTTCTCAAGAATATGAAAAATACCTTTTTAAACACTTATACTAGTATTTATTTCATCAATTATCAACAAAATGCCATTATTATTTTACTTTGTTTAATTTCAGTAGGGACTGACTTTGGGCTTTTGTTTGCGAGGAGGTTAAATGCAATACTTCAGTGCTGAATTTATTTTATCCCTTACAAGCATTTTCAATAACAGAAAAGAGGTTTAATCTCTTACCAAAATTTTTAAAAGACAAATTAAAACATTAAATTAAAGCATTAAAAACATTGACCGACATATTTTTTTAAATTAATTAAATTTTGTGATGATAGCAAATTCCCGTTACTGCGTAACTAAAAATATTTAATATTATTTTCTTTATATCAATTAATTTCTTAATGAAACGAATTCTCGAGAATAAGAAGAATTCCTAATTCAAACACTTATTTGCTTAAATTTTTAAATTAGTACTATTTTGGGATGATTGTACCCTGATATAGCCTCTGATAGGTATGCCAGAGATTGGGATTCTATTATATTTATATTTATGTTATTAAGATAAAATTACTGAGTAACGCTTCATCTTATCTTTAATTTTAATTGGTATGTCAGTTATCTTCTCCATTATTTTGTTTATCCGTTGATCATATTATAATTTGATTAGTTTTTCGATCCCCATTTTATATTACTATACATACTAGAATATTATGTTGCTGTGGATATTTACAAAAATAGTAATCTCGTAATTTTGCTTCTAGTTTATGGTTAGTAATATTATACCGAATGCAGTGGAGACACCGTCGCTCAGGTTGGCATTTAATTTTCATCGAAAAATGCATCTGTCTGCAAAGGAATGTTTCAAATGTTTTCTTTCCTACACATTTACTATGAATGTGGTTTTCTGCCAGCATTTCTCGGTAGCGCTGTCTGTAAAGTACACCAACAATATTCCCACAGGCAATTACCAAAATGGCTATAGTAAAGTGATACGTTATAATTGGTCACTAAGCCGCTTATGAGTAGGTACAGGCGGCCGAAGATGTACCGACGTATTAACGGACTAGTCTTGCATTCTCGGGAACATTACTATTCAATTGCTCAGGTAGATGTCGACGCCCGGTGCTGGCAGAAACCCTAGCTTTACAATAAAAGTAATTAAAAGCAACCAATTTTTATTCAGAAAAAAAACCTTTTAAAGTCTTTCATGAAGATAGAAGTAAATTTATACATTTATGAATTTGTATTGCGTCCTTTTTATTTGACATTTTATTGATATACAACGACAAGTATACATCAGAGAATATTAATATTTTAAATGAGGGTAGAGTTCCAAATGGCTTTCACAACTTCATCGAGAGTCGGGCATTCTCCCCGTAAAAGAGTTCATCACACAAATCTCCAAACGTTTTTACGATGAACTTGCAAAGCACCCAAATGCGACCACCAATTCGTCAGCTAACACGTTGACGCACCGTCCGATATCCAAAATCTGTCCTCTTACAGGATTAAAATTCACTGCGCCGGCGAGCAGTTCCCTGAGACACGATTCAAAAGCAGATTTGTTACCTTGTTGATATAAATCCTAAT
Source organism: Eubasilissa splendida (assembly GCA_031772225.1). Lineage (NCBI taxonomy): Eukaryota > Metazoa > Arthropoda > Insecta > Trichoptera > Phryganeidae > Eubasilissa > Eubasilissa splendida. The sequence continues at coordinate 25,600,960 of CM062850.1, read as the reverse complement.
AATTTAATTTATCAGGCCTCAAAGGCATACGACGGATGTAGGGGCGAGGGGTGCAGCGGACCCGGTACCCTGATTGACATGAAATCAAAGTCAAAGAGTTCCAAAACTAAAATCCCACATTAATCAATCAATAAAAATGTTAATGTTAATATTAATTTGTTGCACCCCTAAAATAGATAAAATATTAGTATAAGCCCTCTTCTAAACCGATAATATGTACTGATCACACTGTATAGAACTCTACTCATGAAAAATTACTAAAAATAAGCGCATCGCACTATAGGGTGACGTTGAATCACAAACAATACACAATAGTCAATTAAAATGACTATTCTTACCAACATACATCTCAAAATATGTGTGTTCGAATGCGAGAATATTATTATTTTTGGTTTATAGTGCATATCTGCGTATGTATCTACATTATAACAATTGTCTGCAAGACTACCTTCATCACTTTGTGAACTTTGACACATGTAATATTTCCTTATCGAGTTCGCATGTCGTCCAAAAGAACTAAGTATGTACTTACCTACATAAATATGGATATACTTCGCTCGGTAAAATAAACAGGCGGGGGTTAATGTTTAGTTCTAATGTGCAATAATACGAGTATCGGTACTATGAGTAATTCTACACCCATGGCATGATTTGAAACTTTCCCCCGAACAATTTAACAACTAAATATGTACACTGCGTGAAGAAAATAAAGAGCAATGGAAATATAAATAAGATTTCAATAAAAATATTATTCATCGCAGAGGGTAATGAAAAGTTTCAATGTACTCGATCATAACAAGATGCACCATACTTTGAAATTAATTAATTAGCGGCCCACAGCGAGGACAACGAAAAAGATTTAGATCATACTTTTCTGAAAAATCGACGTATCTCCGCTATGTCTACCTGATCCGCGGTGCTCAAAAAATTCGTACCTATTTATTGGAAGTACAAAAAAGATAAAAAAAGACTTACGCAGATGGAAATAAGTACATAATTATTGTGGCAAATGTCCGAAGGTATTTTTTATATAAAACATAAAAGTACTATTGTAATTGAATTGTTTACATACCCGAAGGATGAAACCTAACATTTTGGTAGCTCTGAATGTAATACGGTTAATATGCATATATTTGTTATTTTTTGTTAAATAGACTTGTGTACTCAATATTGTTACTAATTTATACCTACTCATCACATCAGTATTCCTATTATTTTAACACCAAGCCAAACGCTTGTGATATGGAAATAGGACTAACTTGCTAGCCTCGAGGAACGGGGCATGAATAATATGTTTTCATGTCCAACGAGTGACGAAAGTGCCGGACGAATAAAAATTATTTTATTCCAAATATGTGCGCTTACGGCTAGCTACTTATTAAAAAAGACTGAGCTGTGCACAAGCGAGAATTATTTCATTATTGTTGATGATGATGATGATTATTTGAATGTCATTCTCACTATTGACTGAGCACGTATAACACTTATAAAGTGTATGTTTAACATTTAAAATGATGATAAATGTACGTATGTACAAATAAACATAATATTTGTAGTGCCACTAAACTTTATTGTGCGTACCTACGTTTATGTAATTTTTAAGAATTGATATATTTAAATTAAAAAATTTAAATTATTCGTGTATTATTACATCTCTGCAAATAAATAAGAATATTCAATGAATATATATGGATTTTAAGAAATATTCTATTGTGTGTAGTATCCTTATAATGCACCTTTAGGATAACCATATAAAATACTCAGATACTACTACAAACCCCGTTGTTCGTGAGAAACACCATCATTCTAGACTTGGCTACAAGGTTCTTCAACAACCTACCCTCCAACTCTAATACCTCTATCTCATCTTTCCCATCTCCCTCCTGTGTAGCCCTCCTCCAGTTCTCTGAAAAATAGCTATAAACAGGCACTAGCCCACCCAACTTCAAATTTAATTTGAAGTAATAAAAAAATATAAAAAACATCTGAACAGTGCCTAGCAAGCACCCCATTCTTCGGGGATAATTTACCTCTAACCCGCCACACTCCAGATTACGGAGACACGGGGACTCTGTCCTTATCATTAAGTTAATCACATATGTCGGATATGGACCCTATTGCTCAGCCTTCCCAGCCTCTTCCGGCAAAATAGTAAAACCCATACAATACCCTTTAGTGACAATATTTATAGGCTTTTTTATTTTTAAAAACAAAAATGGATTAACATTCAAATAAATGAAGATGTTCTATGAATATAAACGTTCTATCATCTTACGATATAACCATCCCATGCCCCATGTTTTCTTTTTGCAGAATAATAATATTTTTCAGGCCATTACGGCAAACAACACGATGAAGGGCCAAGGGGTCCACCGGACCTGGTACCCTGTAAGACAAGATACCAAAGTCCACAAAATGAATATAATACTTACTCGCATATTCATAGAAGAGCTCCATATTTATTTTGTGGCAGGTCTTAGGATGACCTTTATGAAGATTCTGGGAAACCAGGCTGAAAGCTGGACCGACCGAGAGATATATTCCTCTCCTCACCCAGCCCGTGCAGTAAATATAATACAGATACCACACAAGATTGTCGAGACAACTTGCCTTTAAACAAAGATTCAACAAACATTTGACAGCTGGGCGAGCTCCACAAAATATTAATACCAGTTCTTTGATACAACTTTAAAAAAAAATCGTATTCTTTCTTTCCATCTGCGGAGATCTTTTCTCATTTAAACTCCTACCTATTCGGTTGGTTTAAACATAAACTAAAAAAAATCTATAGAAATACAATATTATTAGAGGGTCTCATGAGACGCAACTTCCGAAAAATATTAATGCACTTTCTTCGATCATGACGAGAAGACCTCGAAACCAACATACGTTAAGTTTGTCGGATTTTGAGGACCGTTTTAAAGTAATGTAATCCTCTATTATTTATCAGATTTCGATCAAAGATTTCTGAAAAATTGACACGGAAATCGTAAACTGAAAAATGAAACTGGTAAATATTAGACTACGTTTGTTGACCAGTCAGATCCACCAGATTGTTTCAAAATGGTGGCTAGTCATAAATTTGTAAAAAAAATCGTAACACATAAAATATAGCTGATTCTTGCAGCCAGTACCAGTAAAGATTTTTTACAACTCTGATTAAATGAATGAACAAACTTTATTCTGCGGAAGTCAGACCAGAAAGACCTTTTAGAATCCTAATAATTATATTGAAAACTATACAATACTACACTTTTGCAATATATTATAGTTAACTAACCGTATAAAAATATTTATAGGTATACAAAGAATAACTGACGTTATTGTTGAATTTACTGCGAATTTACTACACTGTTTAATATAATACAAACAAATCTACATTTATTTAATTTATACAATAGGTATACTGTCAATCCACATTCCATAAAACAAAGTAAAAAATTATAGGTACCTATATAAAATATAAAAAATTGTCAAAAATAATGTGAAAAAATTCACAAATTTAATGAAATTGACAAATGAAGTGAATAAGGGGAACATTGAATATTTTTATAATAACAAGTAATCGAAATTAATTTGTTGTTATAAAAGATAAGAAGAAACAAATTGGTACCAAATAATCTAGATTTGCCGATATTAGACATCACTTAAAATTTATTAAAATTGTATGTCAAATCGTGGACAAATATTTATTATGGCGCATTTCAATATCATACTCACTCTCTAATAATGAGTAGTATTTATTTCAAATTCACTATCAATTATCATCAAAATGCCATTATTATTTTACTTTGTTTAATTTCAGTAGGGGCTGACTTTGGGCTATTGTTTGCGTGGAGGTTAAATGCAATACTTCAGTGCCGAATTTATTTTATCCCTTTCAAGCATTTTAAATAACAAAAAAGAGGTTTAATCTTTCACCAAAATTTTTAAAACAGAAAAGGTCTTTAATATCACAAAAAAAAAACAGTGACAGATTAAAAAAAAATTGCATAAAAGTAAATACCCGTTACTGCGTAACTGAAAAAGCGTAATGAGTTATTCAATAATTAAAAATACAATCTCTTTAAGTCACGTAATAATATTTCTTACATATTTAATTTGTTAATGAAACGAATTCTCAAGAACAAGAAGAATTCTTTTTCCAAATACTTGTTCGCATAAATCTTTTGAAATTACTTTCAAATTCTATTTTGGGACGATTGTGCCCAGCCTCCGATAGGTATGACAGAGATTGGGATTTTATTGTATTTATATTTATGCTATTTGTCATATATTAAAGATAAAATTACTGACGCTTCATTGTATCTATATTTTGTTTATCTGTATGAACGTATTATAATTTGATAATTTTTCAAATCCTCATTTTATATTACTATACAAACTACAATATTATGTAGGTACGCATATTCACAAAAATAGTAATCTTGTAATTTTCCGTTTTCTCGTTTATTTTCTTAAGTTTATGGTTAGTAATTTGGTACCGAATGCAATGGAGACGCCATCACTCGGCTTGGCACTTTCTCTTCCCTGAAAATATTTACAATATTGGGATTTCTCGGTAATGCTGTGTACACAAGCCAACAATATTCCCAGAGGCAATTAGGAAAATTGGTAAGTACGTACGCGCGATAATAATTCGTTATCTTTTACCCGTGAAAACCCTAAATACAACACTTATTGTAAGTTTGACCCTCTGTTTCTTAAAATGTTCCGCTATCCTTTTCTAACAGTCTTAAGCTCCATACCTCGTCAACTATTGGCATAAACGTTTTAAATTAAAAAAAATTGAAACATTAGTAAATTTAGCTGTCATTTCTTATACCAATCTATTCATTTTTTAATTTCATATTTATTACGACGAGTTAGAGAGAAGATCCATTGTGAAAAAAAAATCTAGGATGATAAATAATAAACAAATAAAGGATCGATAAAAGAGAATCTAAGAAACAAAAACTGTCAGGAACAAACGAAAAAAAACCAATTAATAAAAGTAATATTGCCAATACCTCCTATTGCTATCCAAAATCAAGAGCAAGTTCTTACTAAGAAGCAAGCCGTATTATGCAAATGCAAATTATCTGGTAACTGGTAACATGCTGGTGTGTCCGTCACCGGACTAGTCTAGTCTAGTCAGGAGGAAACATTTCTGAAACCTCTGACATGATGAACACCGGAGATATTCTCACTAAAGTCAATAAAAGCAACATAAATTTTTCATTTTGTTATTTATTTTATTTTTATAATATCTTCATTGCTATATTAATTTAAATCCTACTAATCTACTAAAAAATGAATTTTATCTCTTTATTCATACGAATCGTGATTTAATTACATTTTATAAAAATAATTGTAGATTTGTTTGTTTATGCTATATAAGAATGTATTTAAGTAGGTACACAAAAGTGAAATCAAATATTGGTATAGTCAATGTTTAGACAAAATATATGATACAAAGTTTAAAAAAAAAAAAAGTGATTTCGTAAATTTTCTTTATAAACTACAAACGTATGTATACAGTTATACGAATTAGACGTTTTTTTCCCATTAAGATTTTTTTCAAATATTGAAAACACGCGCCTTAATGCAAAATATATTATGACCCGAGATAGAAAAAAGGTTTCATATACCTGGTATAATATTTTTCCGTGGTGGGGGTAAGCTAATGCTGCCGGGCCCTATAAATGCCGAGTCAAAGTCAAAATCGGTTCAAAAGTCGATCCACGTTGATCAGAGTTTCAGTGCGTCTCCGGCATTCGTATCTAAATTATTTCTCTTGTTGGTGTGAAACCGTTGTGTTGTGAAAAATTGCGAGAGTTATACGTTACGTTATAAGTTTTTATTTTATACTTTTCGACTTAAAACATGTCGTCCCAATCAAATTCGTGGGTGGAAAACGAGGATTTCTCTCCGGCCCCGACGCGTAATAGACAACATCGCCAAAATAATGTGCGAGGTTCATCATCTTCAAGATTCGCCCAAACGGGTGCAAGACGCAATCAACACTCATTATCTATCAAAGTAAGGTCGGACATGGTGGGCCGGATAATCGGCCGAGGCGGAAGCAAAATAAGGGATCTGGAAGCCAAGAGTCAGGCAAAAATCTCAGTGAAAACCTCTTCTAATTCGTCTGACCTCAGCATAGTGACTGTCAACGGAACCGATGAAGCTAAACGGAAAGCGAAACAGCTGATAGATGCCTTAGTTGAAGAGAAGCCACAACAGCCGTGCACTTTTGTGAATTTTGCGGGCCCCGAGAGATATATGCCTCAAGATAATCAAGACACGTCCAACGAACCAGAAGAAGAACCCATCGATTGGAAAAAGGCAAGCGACGAGTACGATCGTCGTCAGGAGGCATACTGGGCGACACTTCCTCCCATTTTGAAGAATTTTTATAAGGAAGATCCTGACGTGGCAAACATGTCGGAAAAAGAAGTAGCGAAATGGCGACAGATGAACTATGAGATTACGGTCAAGTGCATTTGTGACGACCCTGATGAAACCTCACTGCCTAAAATTCCAAACCCGGTCATGCGGTTTCAGCAAGCTTTTGCTGCTTACCCTGAGATACTAGAAGAAATTCGGAAACAGGGTTTCGCCACTCCTTCGCCGATTCAGGCTCAAGCGTGGCCAGTCCTTCTGAGCGGCCGGGACATGATCGGAATAGCTCAGACAGGGACTGGGAAGACGTTGGCGTTTCTGCTGCCTGCACTTATCCACATTGACAACCAACCGACACCGGTAGAGGAGCGTGAAGGTCCAAACGTTCTGGTGCTGGCCCCCACCAGAGAGTTAGCCTTGCAGATCGAAAGGGAGGTCAATAAATATCAATACAAGGGGTATAAAACCGTGTGCATATACGGCGGAGTTAGCAGGACCGATCAAATCGAAGAGGTGTCCAAAGGAGTACAAATAGTTATCGCCACTCCGGGCAGACTGAATGATTTAGTGAAGGCTGGGCATATTAACGTTGAATCTGTTACTTATTTGGTGTTGGATGAAGCTGACCGGATGCTGGATATGGGTTTCGGGCCGCAGATTCGGGTTTCATTATTGAAGATTAGACCCACCAGACAGACTGTGATGACGTCAGCCACGTGGCCGGCTGACGTGCAACGACTGGGGTTATCCTATATGAAAAACCCCATTCAGGTAGTGGTTGGCACTCTAGATCTGGCGGCTGTTCACACAATCACGCAGGAGCTCGTCTTCGTGAATGATGACATAGATGAAAAGTTTGTCATTCTAGTTGACTTTTTAAGATCGATGGAACCTGACGATAAAGTTATCGTATTTTGTGGTCGGCGAGCTACGGCCATACAAATTTCAGCAGATATTGCTCTACTAGGTATACATTACCAGAGCATATACGGAGGCTTGGATCAGTCGGAGAGAGAACAAGCGTTAGAAGATATGCGAGCTGGGACGGTCAACATTTTAATAGCCACAGATATCGCGAGCAGAGGGTTAGATATCGACAACATCACGTTGATAGTGAACTTTGACTTCCCTCACAACATGGAGGAGTATGTGCACAGGGTAGGCCGAACCGGACGCGCAGGTCGCACCGGAACGGCTATCACCTACTTCAGCCGAAATGACTGGTCCAAGGCAGAAGGATTGATCAACATTTTGAGAGAAGCCGACCAAGTAGTTCCGGCGGAACTGCTGAGCATGGCGGAACGGTACAAGAACCGCAGGAAGTCGGAGCGCGGTCGCGGCGGCGGGTTCGGCCGGGGCGGGAGGGGCGGCGGGGGGGGAGCAGGGCGCTGGTGGGATTATTAGTCATTCTGCCATCACGGATGGACTAAATAGTGTAAATATTGTCTAGGAATCTGTTATTTGTTATTTGTCCAGTGTTAAGCATTGTGTATTGAAATTGAACTACTATTTATTTGGATTACGAATTGTTTTAATGTAATGTATCTATCGTGTGATAAAATATATTTATTGTGAAATAAAATATTAGGTTTATTTATTATTATTATTAATGATTTTTCGCACTGTAAATAAATGTTTTAAAAATAACTGATTTTTATACTGTTCCCGTTGACCTATTATCCGTTTCATATGACCAAACCACGTTAGTGATCTTTTCTTAATCTTACTCACTATCAGCTTTACATTATATCCTTATTTCTTAATTCTTTACTCCGTCGTAAATGTCGGTACCAGAACTTCATTGTGTACCGCTAGTTGTCATATTTCAAATTTTTTAAGAAACATTGTACATACATTAACGAGTAAAGAGATTATAAATTATGGATAAAATAATTTACTCTTTTTAAATATAGTACAGTGTGCACGTATTATCCCATTTGATTTTTATAAAGATAATAAGATCTGAGCGGAGCTGAATAAGCGGTATTTAATAGGTAAAGCCCCATAGATATAACGTAAAATTCTGAACAAAAAATGTTATATTACATTAAATTGAACACCTGTATATATTAGTATATACATTTATATCTAAACATCGTTCATAGGTATATGTTGTAGATAGCTTCATAACACTAGCTTAGTGCGCTGAAGTACCAACTGCACGCAATAAAAATATAATATATAACATAAATAAATAAACTACCACAGAAGTATGTTCTGAAAAAACTGCAACATCACATGTTCTCCTAAATATGTTTAGTTGTATCAAAGTTTATGCAAACTGAATAAAATTAATTTTTAGCGTCTCCTAGCACAGATTACACAAAGGAATTTGAGATTTATCGCAAAAGGTGATGGCCTTAAAAGACAATGTATCAATTTGAAAGAGCTACAGTATGTAAGTTCGAAAATTTGTCGTCAACTTACTCTATTGGCGTGGTGTAACTGGATAACGCATTTCCCCGAATAGGGAAAGATCCAGGTTCGAATCCTGGTAGTAACAAAAATATTCTTTTGATTAATTGATTTTTTCTGTATATCTCTAATAACAACATTCATAACATTTGATGAACAAATCTATCGTAGATTATTCAATGCAGATTATACGTCTATCCGCCCTCCAGGAACCTCCTCTTTTCACTCTCTCCACCCTCGTGACGAGTTCTCAAACGTAAGGAGTTTAAATACATTTACCGGTTTCGAAAAATATCATTTTATACAGAATATATTTAAAAAAAAAAATACAATTATTTAAAAAATAAATTTAGTACCTAACTCAAATTGTTACTCGAATAATTTTTAGAATGGGACTCGTAGTTAAATTTAGTTGGTTGTTTATAATTTTTTGATTAGTTTTGTTTATCTCCAACGATTCCAAATTATTTAATTTGTGACCAACACAATTTTGATATGCAAAATTGACAATCCCAATTTTTTATCAAAACCATGACCATTTTCTATCAATGATTAGAAAATTCTGAAAACCCACTATTGTTCAAACATCCCATATGTTGCCAACCAAACAAAAAGTGGTCGCCTCAAGTCAGTTCGCTAGGGCACGAGCGGATTTGCCCGACCGAAGTCGAGATCCTCACACTCGCTCCAAACCGTCGGTGGACACGGATTCGAAAGCCGGTACCGGACCGAGGGGTCGGGGCAGAAGGCTGCTGGACGGCGAGGTTCCAAGGGATGAGGCGGGATGCAAAATGAAACACTTGCTAAAGGTGTATTCAGTGCACCGCAGTATGTAGTTTGTTGTGTAGAGACGAGACGTTTGACGAGAAGTGACCTCCATACTGCGGTGCGCTTGTATTTATTCAAGATGAGTGGACGTGCGCCGTTACCAGCGCACGCCACCCCAAAACCACCCACCGTACCAATCAGGGCGCGTTTACATGCCTAACCGCGCCCCAAGCGACACGGCGTTCGGCGCCGCCTGCCGGCCGGATAGCGCAACATCGCGCCATTTTTCGGTCGCGGGCTGACAGGCGGCAGAAGCCGTTTTCCGGAGACAAACAATTAAATATTTATACTAAAATTAACAATTGGGGATATCACGAGTAGTGAATTCTGTAGTAAATATCGCGACCCGTGATATCCCGTAACAAGAATTATCCGGCCAGTGTTTTCTTTCGAGTTATTCTATTTTTGTAACTTCGTTATCTCGGAATGTTCGTTAAGCGGGTTTCTTGCCAGTGGCGGGCTCTGCTGAGGGCCTTTTGATAGAAAATGTAAAACTGGCGGGATAATTTTGTATGGGTGCCGTGGACTACGACATTTGTTTATTTCTACTGTTGTCCACGGCACTAAATACACTAAATTTAAACAACAGTGGCGGCGTACCGGCGGGTGGGCAAAGGTTTATTGTATTCCCAATCCCGCGGCACGCCGCGTAAAGCAAATAATAATTATTTATAAGTCAATAATAATATTTCACAACTAAATAACAAATATGTAACATTTTATTTCATGGCACTAGTCTCTGTGTGCAACAAATCTAATCATCCATTATATCACACAAACATTCAGGGTTCCACTCCATGATACATCGTTTAGTCAATATTCCTATGTCAACATCCAATTTCAATATTGAATTGAATACAATTGTTTTTAGTTAGTTATGACATCCTGAAGAAGAAAATGGTATTTTTCGAAACCGGTAGATGTATTTAAACTCAATTTAGTGGTTAAATAGATTCTGGCAAAGAAACAATTTGTAAGTAATATATTTATTTATCCAACTATACTTTTCTTTACAGGTATTTACTATAATATTACGAAAAATTAAGGTAGTAATCTTATTGAAGTTGAACGATTTCCAGTTGGTACTGAGTGTGTTGTACAGTTTCGAAGCTAAGAACACGAAGAATCTTTGATAAAATGTCGTTGTTGCTCTCGGAACTGGCGTGTAGATGTTCTAACTAAATTCGTTATTCGTCATCCTGACAGATGCTGTATGGAAGAGTTATAAAGAAAGTGTTATGTATTTATTTGTTTTATTTATGTACTAAGAATAAATAAGAAAGAAATTAAGTGACAATCAAAAATATTGCTAGATTAAATAAATATAAATTCTACTATAGATCTTCATATGTCTTAAATAGATTAATTGGATTACTAGTATATAAGAACCACCGACTGAAGCGAGAAACGTACGCAAGACTGCATTTAATAATACTTACATTACATCATTACAATTTTGAAATTTCTAAGAATATTAATGGACTTATTTATCTTGAAATTGAAAAATGTACATTAAGAATTAAAAGGTCACATATCTACCTAATGCATATAAGTTAAAATAAATTGACTTTTCACTCTAATGTGATGTGTAAGTTTTTTTCAAATTTCCGTATGCGTAATACGCAGAAGGTCATTAATAGGATATTTCTAGATCTGTAATAATAATTGATGAACAATTTAAATTATTTAAAAATGCCAAAAAGTTAATAATACCAGCCCAACACAAAATCATTTAGGAATAAAATATAATTTTAATGAGAACACATCTTTGAACATAAAGTGAAGTTAAACTTAACAACAAAAATGTGTTCTCATTAAAAATAAAGTTTTATCAAAGTTTATCAATATTTAATAAAATGGATTTATTTAATTCTGGCATCTCTTAGAGTTACTCAAAAGTATTTGGGATTCATTGCAATATATAATTGTTCGCTTTTAAAAATGGATTAATAGATGTATCAATTATATATATATTTTTTTTTAGTCATCTAATTAGTTTTTTCTGTTTTGTTAAATTATTTATTATAAAATAAAAAATTTATATGAAAATTACAACACCTCGATCAATTATGTATTCTCCATTATTATTCAGAACTTCATCCCACCTTACAACCGATTTGCCTTTTCTATACAAATCGGCTGGTCATCGTCGTTGTTGAACGTAACGCCACACACTAATCATGATCTTCTGAGGATGGAGACTATGCTTCGGTCCAGGTGTTGCTGCCTCATCGCCTCACTCACTCCTTCCTCTGCTTCATATTGACGTATAGACACCATTTCTCATTACCGGTGACTATGCGATAGAGAAATATTTGTTTGTGCCCGTGAATGCTTCCATGCCGCGCAAACAAATCCGACTTCAATATTAAAGCGCCGGAAACATTGGAACCTTGATTAAAGGCGAAAAGAAGTAAATGACAAAAATGTTAATTTTTCTCAACTTGACACTCCATTATTTAAACTATAAGATACAAGAACACTGTGACACTGATGTTTTAGAGTAGAAAGAAAGGTAGAATGTCGTTTTTTGTCACAAAAATAAAATAGCGGGAAAACAAACAGCATTTCAAAAAAAAATCGTAAAAACTTTCAAATTTGATTAGTAATAGATTGATATGGAGAAATGGTAACGCATTTCTCCGGATAGGAAAAGTTCCGAGTTCGTATTCAGAACAACCAAAATATTTTTTCGATAGATTTTTTCTTTATATCTTTCCAATTGATTCATTTTATTTGTATTAATATAATATCCTACTGTCGAAACATAATTTTTAAAAATTGTTTTTGTTTTTATGCTTATAAGTATGACATTAAAATTATTATATGCTTGACTTTTACGTTCATTCATCCCAGGATATTATGCTTTTAAACAGATATATGTTCTATTTTTATTTTCATTTTGCTTTAGCATTATAATTATACACACAATATATTCATCATAACACCAGATTTTTCTATTACGGCCCGCGTCCAAGGATGAAATTTTAATTAGATTTTCATCTCAAAACAATCTTTGAGATAGGGATTATGCTCCCGTGAGATTCTTTATATACAATTCTCCGCTTTCATAGCCCACAAAGTATGTATTATACACAAGCCTTAGAAATTTGAGCACTGCTGCTTGTCTCACGCTTCACTTCAAATGTTAATTATTGTAAGTCAAATGTCAGTTTATTATTGTTTCGTTCGTCAGTTGAATAATTACGAATCTCCCCAGCTACACTATATATTTTGAATCTTTAAACATTAAATATTTAACTTTAAACATTAATGATTCGAGTCCCGTATCAGATATTTATCAGTCAACAAATTTAATTAAAATCAATCAGGTATTACCAAAGCTTTCTAGAAGGAATTAATAGACCGCGAACAAACTCGTTTGAATTTATTTTAACAAGATGATAGGGAATCGTGCTGTGTAAAAATCTAAATAAATAATAGTAATCAAATCTGGTGACGTGAACTCGCCCCTAACTGCAAAACACACTAATCTGTGCCTGTACTGCACCAGAGAGAACGACCAACGCAGAAGTCAACTGATACTCGTAGTTAACAGGATTAACGTCCGCGAGCCGGGGTACCGTTGCAAATCTATTTATTTACACGGTTGCCGTTTGATCTGTCACATCAATTTGCAAATAGATAACGCGGTTACTCTCACGTGACGTATGAACACAATTATGAATTCGACATGTTTGGAAATTCAAATTCTACGGAAGAGAGGACAATGGATATTTAACCGCGTAATTTTGTTACCGCCATATTAAACTATTATTAATTTAAATCCAAAAAATAATCATTGGTATTTGATATACAGCTGTTGAGACGTATTCTAAATATTCGCCTGGGTTGACTGCGTTACCAATGAGAGTTAAATGAACTAATTAGACGTATAAATAAGTTAATAGAACACCTATCAAACGGAGGAAAGGTGCATGTTTCGGACACATTTTCCGCGAGGTGATTATGCAAGAGAAGATAGAAGGCAACATAGGCATAGATAGAAGATATTATCTTGGCTGCGTTACCTCGGAACGTAATTCAATGTCCAAAATATCAGCTCTCATTTGTTACATCTTACAGAATAAATATGTCAATTAGAAAGGTATATAAAAAAATTCAATTTATCGAAAAAATACTTTTGTTGCTACCGTTTTGTGCTAAATTTGTAATAATAGATGTATCAATCTGAAGAACTACAGAACTACAACTACAGTTCGAAAATTTGTCATCAACTTACTACGTCGGTGTTGTGTAATCGTTTAACGCATTTCTATAGATAGGAAAGGATCCAGGTTCGAATGCCGGTAGCAACAAAAATATTTTTTCGATAAATTGAATTTTCCTTTATATCTTTCTAATTGATACATTTAATTTGTATTAAAATACCACAGAACTATGTTCTGAAAAACTACAACTTCACATTAATAAATCAGTACATACCTACTGCAATTGGTCGTCAATCTTCGATAATAATAAAAAACTTTAAATAATTAAGTACTACTTAAAGTAATTTCTACTGCGTGAATTTGAAAGAATAAGTCGTGCTCGTTGGATTGGCGATACGATAATCAAATGATCGAAGGTTCGAGTCTCGTCTTGGGAGGCAAGGTGGTTACTTCTATTTTCATTGCACAATTGCTTAGCTTAATTTGAAAATAATAATACAAGAGATGTATTAATAAAAAAAGTATAGTTGATATACAATCTCTAACAATTTTATGTACATCTATTGTAAGAAGTACGCTGGAATTTAACTTCACTCTGTTGTATCCCTACTATGGCTCACATATTATAAAAATCGCTAATCATTTTATAGAGAATGGTCATGGTTTTGATAAAAAATTGGGATTGTCAATTTTACATATATACGGTGTTGGTCACAAATTAAATAATTTGGAATCGTTAGAGATAAATAAAGCTTGTAAAATTAATCAAAAAATTATAAACAAAAAAATAAACTAAAAATTATTAGAGAAAATTTGTATTAAGTAATGATTTAAGTTAGGTACTAAAAAATTTTTTTTTTTTTTAAATAGATTCTGGCAAAGAAATAATAATATATGTTATGACATCCTGAAGAAAATATGGTATTATTCAAATATAACAAAGATAATAATAAATAAAGATATTTATTTTCGCAATAAACATACAATAAATAATATACATTACGTTGTTCTTTCCTTATTTCTTCATACTTTACTCTGTCATAAATGAATCTGATATATATATTATACTTCCAAGTGATCTCATATCTTTCGTTCTTAACAGATACACAATATATTTTTAATTATAACCATTTAGTGAGTTTAAATTACAAGTGACTAAAAACGCACCTTTTCATTAACTCAAATAACAATTTTTATTTTTAAATTACAATCTGTTATTTATCATTGTAATCGCTTTTGGGATGAATTTTTTTACGGAAATGGCGCTATACAAATCATCCAATATTAGTAATTGATATTTTAATGCTGTATTTCTATACCCGCTAGGTGAGCGTCTGCACATGCAGTCAACCTTAATATACACGATTTCAACTCCTTCAATAGGTCAACGGGAACAGTATAAAAATCAGTTATTTTTAAAACATTTATTTACAGTGCGAAAAATCATTAATAATAATAATAAATAAACCTAATATTTTATTTCACAATAAATATATTTTATCACACGATAGATACATTACATTAAAACAATTCGTAATCCAAATAAATAGTAGTTCAATTTCAATACACAATGCTTAACACTGGACAAATAACAAATAACAGATTCCTAGACAATATTTACACTATTTAGTCCATCCGGGATGGTAGAATGACTAATAATCCCACCAGCGCCCTGCTCCCCCCCCGCCGCCCCTCCCGCCCCGGCCGAACCCGCCGCCGCGACCGCGCTCCGACTTCCTGCGGTTCTTGTACCGTTCCGCCATGCTCAGCAGTTCCGCCGGAACTACTTGGTCGGCTTCTCTCAAAATGTTGATCAATCCTTCTGCCTTGGACCAGTCATTTCGGCTGAAGTAGGTGATAGCCGTTCCGGTGCGACCTGCGCGTCCGGTTCGGCCTACCCTGTGCACATACTCCTCCATGTTGTGAGGGAAGTCAAAGTTCACTATCAACGTGATGTTGTCGATATCTAACCCTCTGCTCGCGATATCTGTGGCTATTAAAATGTTGACCGTCCCAGCTCGCATATCTTCTAACGCTTGTTCTCTCTCCGACTGATCCAAGCCTCCGTATATGCTCTGGTAATGTATACCTAGTAGAGCAATGTCTGCTGAAATTTGTATGGCCGTAGCTCGCCGACCACAAAACACGATAACTTTATCGTCAGGTTCCATCGATCTTAAAAAGTCAACTAGAATGACAAACTTTTCATCTATGTCATCATTCACGAAGACGAGCTCCTGCGTGATTGTGTGAACAGCCGCCAGATCTAGAGTGCCAACCACTACCTGGATGGGGTTTTTCATATAGGATAACCCCAGTCGTTGCACGTCAGCCGGCCACGTGGCTGACGTCATCACAGTCTGTCTGGTGGGTCTAATCTTCAATAATGAAACCCGAATCTGCGGCCCGAAACCCATATCCAGCATCCGGTCAGCTTCATCCAACACCAAATAAGTAACAGATTCAACGTTAATATGCCCAGCCTTCACTAAATCATTCAGTCTGCCCGGAGTGGCGATAACTATTTGTACTCCTTTGGACACCTCTTCGATTTGATCGGTCCTGCTAACTCCGCCGTATATGCACACGGTTTTATACCCCTTGTATTGATATTTATTGACCTCCCTTTCGATCTGCAAGGCTAACTCTCTGGTGGGGGCCAGCACCAGAACGTTTGGACCTTCACGCTCCTCTACCGGTGTCGGTTGGTTGTCAATGTGGATAAGTGCAGGCAGCAGAAACGCCAACGTCTTCCCAGTCCCTGTCTGAGCTATTCCGATCATGTCCCGGCCGCTCAGAAGGACTGGCCACGCTTGAGCCTGAATCGGCGAAGGAGTGGCGAAACCCTGTTTCCGAATTTCTTCTAGTATCTCAGGGTAAGCAGCAAAAGCTTGCTGAAACCGCATGACCGGGTTTGGAATTTTAGGCAGTGAGGTTTCATCAGGGTCGTCACAAATGCACTTGACCGTAATCTCATAGTTCATCTGTCGCCATTTCGCTACTTCTTTTTCCGACATGTTTGCCACGTCAGGATCTTCCTTATAAAAATTCTTCAAAATGGGAGGAAGTGTCGCCCAGTATGCCTCCTGACGACGATCGTACTCGTCGCTTGCCTTTTTCCAATCGATGGGTTCTTCTTCTGGTTCGTTGGACGTGTCTTGATTATCTTGAGGCATATATCTCTCGGGGCCCGCAAAATTCACAAAAGTGCACGGCTGTTGTGGCTTCTCTTCAACTAAGTCGTCTATCAACTGTTTAGCTTTCCGTTTAGCTTCATCGGTTCCGTTGACAGTCACTACGCTTAGGTCAGACGAATTATAAGAGGTTTTCACTGAGATTTTCGCCTGACTCTTGGCTTCCAGATCCCTTATTTTGCTTCCGCCTCGGCCGATTATCCGGCCCACCATGTCCGACCTTACTTGTATAGATAATGAGTGTTGATTGCGTCTTGCACCCGTTTGGGCGAATCTTGAAGATGATGAACCTCGCACATTATTTTGGCGATGTTGTCTATTACGCGTCGGGGCCGGAGAGAAATCCTCGTTTTCCACCCACGAATTTGATTGGGACGACATGTTTTAAGTCGAAAAGTATAAAATAAAAACTTATAACGTAACGTATAACTCTCGCAATTTTTCACAACACAACGGTTTCACACCAACAAGAGAAATAATTTAGATACGAATGCCGGAGACGCACTGAAACTCTGATCAACGTGGATCGACTTATGAACCGATTTTGACTTTGACTCGGCATTTATAGGGCCCGGCAGCATTAGCTTACCCCCACCACGGAAAAATATTATACCAGGTATGGGAAACCTTTTTTCTATCTCGGGTCATAATATATTTTGCATTAAGGCGCGTGTTTTCAATATTTGAAAAAAATCTTAATGGGAAAAAAACGTCTAATTCGTATAACTGTATACATACGTTTGTAGTTTATAAAGAAAATTTACGAAATCACTTTTTTTTTTTTTTTAAACTTTGTATCATATATTTTGTCTAAACATTGACTATACCAATATTTGATTTCACTTTTGTGTACCTACTTAAATACATTCTTATATAGCATAAACAAACAAATCTACAATTATTTTTATAAAAAGTAATTAAATCACGATTCGTATGAATAAAGAGATAAAATTCAATTTTTAGTAGATTAGTAGGATTTAAATTAATATAGCAATGAAGATATTATAAAAATAAAATAAATAACAAAATGAAAAATTTATGTTGCTTTTATTGACGTTAGTGAGAATATCTCCGGTGTTCATCATGTCAGAGGTTTCAGAAATGTTTCCTCCTGACTAGACTAGACTAGTCCGGTGACGGACACACCAGCATGTTACCAGTTACCAGATAATTTGCATTTGCATAATACGGCTTGCTTCTTAGTAAGAACTTGCTCTTGATTTTGGATAGCAATAGGAGGTATTGGCAATATTACTTTTATTAATTGTTTTTTTTTCGTTTGTTCCTGACAGTTTTTGTTTCTTAGATTCTCTTATATCATCATCCTAGATTTTTTTTTTCTCAATGGCTCTTCTCTCTAACTCGTCGTAATAAATATGAAATTAAAAAATGAATAAATTGGTATAAGAAATGACAGCTAAATTTACTAATGTTTCAATTTTTTTTAATTTAAAACGTTTATGCCAATAGTTGACGAGGTATGGAGCTTAAGACTGTTAGAAAAGGATAGCGGAACATTTTAAGAAACAGAGGGTCAAACTTACAATAAGTGTTGTATTTAGGGTTTTCACGGGTAAAAGATAACGAATTATTATCGCGCGTACGTACTTACCCATTTTCCTAATTGCCTCTGGGAATATTGTTAGCTTGAGTACACAGCATTACCGAGAAATCCCAATATTGTAAATATTTTCAGGGAAGAGAAAGTGCCAAGCCGAGTGATGGCGTCTCCATTGCATTCGGTACCAAATTACTAACCATAAACTTAAGAAAATAAACGAGAAAACGGAAAATTACAAGATTACTATTTTTGTGAATATGCGTACCTACATAATATTGTAGTTTGTATAGTAATATAAAATGAGGATTTGAAAAATTATCAAATTATAATACGTTCATACAGATAAACAAAATATAGATGCAATGAAGCGTCAGTAATTTTATCTTTAATATATGACAAATAGCATAAATATAAATACAATAAAATCCCAATCTCTGTCATACCTATCGGAGGCTGGGCACAATCGTCCCAAAATAGAATTTGAAAGTAATTTCAAAAGATTTATGCGAACAAGTATTTGGAAAAAGAATTCTTCTTGTTCTTGAGAATTCGTTTCATTAACAAATTAAATATGTAAGAAATATTATTACATGACTTAAAGAGATTGTATTTTTAATTATTGAATATCTCATTATGCTTTTTCAGTTACGCAGTAACGGATATTTACTTTTATCCTATTTTTTTTAATCTGTCACTGTTTTTTTTGTGATATTAAAGACCTTTTCTATTTTAAAAATTTTGGTGAAAGATTAAACCTCTTTTTTGTTATTTAAAATGCTTGTAAGGGATAAAATAAATTCAGCACTGAAGTATTGCATTTAACCTCCACGCAAACAAAAGCCCAAAGTCAGCCCCTACTGAAATTAAACAAAGTAAAATAATAATGGCATTTTGATGATAATTGATAGTGAATTTGAAATAAATACTACTCATTATTAGAGAGTGAGTATGATATTGAAATGCGCCATAATAAATATTTGTCCACGATTTGACATACAATTTTAATAAATTTTAAGTGATGTCTAATATCGGCAAATGTAGATTATTTGGTACTGATTTGTTTCTTCTTATCTTTTATAACAACAAATTAATTTCGATTACTTGTTATTATCAAAATATTCAATGTTCCCCTTATTCACTTCATTTGTCAATTTCATTAAATTTGTGTATTTTTTCACATTATTTTCGACAATTTTTTATATTTTATATAGGTACCTATAATTTTTTACCTTGGTTTATGGAATGTGAATTGATAGTATACCTATCGAATAAATGAAATAAATGTAGATTTGTGTGTATTATATTAAACAGTGTAGTAAATTCGCAGTAAATTCAACAATAACGTCAGTTATTCTTTGTATACCTATAAATATTTTTATACGGTTAGTTAACTATAATATATTGCAAAAGTGTAGTATTGTATAGTTTTCAATATAATTATATTGAATCGGTAAAATCTTATACTGCACGATATGTTTTTCGCCTAGTCGAGGATTCTAAAAGGTCTTTCTGGCCTGACTTCCGCAGAATTTATTAATTTAATCATGGTTGTAAAAAATCTTTACTGGTGCCATTTTGAAACAATCTGGTGGATCTGACTGGTCAACAAACGTAGTCTAATATTTACCAGTTTCATTTTTCAGTTTACGATTTCCGTGTCAATTTTTCAGAAATCTTTGATCGAAATCTGATAAATAATAGAGGATTACATTACTTTAAAACGGTCCTCAAAATCCGACAAACTTAACGTATGTTGGTTTCGAGGTCTTCTCGTCATGATCGAAGAAAGTGCATTAATATTTTTCGGAAGTTGCGTCTCATGAGACCCTCTAATAATATTGTATTTCTATCGATTTTTTTTAGTTTATGTTTAAACCAACCGAATAGGCAGGAGTTTATATGAGAAAAGATCTCCGCAGATGGAAAGAAAGAGTACGATTTTTTAAAAATTGTATCCAAGAACTGGTGAATATTTTGTGGAGCTCGCCCAGCTTTCGAATGTTTGTTGAATCGTTGTTCAAAGGCAAGTCGTCTCGGCAATCCTGTGTGGTGTCATCTGTATTATATTTTCTGCACGGGCTGGGTGAGGAGAGGAATATATCTGTCGGTCGGTCCAGCTTTCAGGCTGGTTTCAGAATCTTCATAAAGGTCATCCAAGACCTGCCATAAAATAAATATGGAGCTCTTCTATGAATATGCGAGTAAGTATTATATTCATTTTTTGGACTTTGGTATCTTGTCTTACAGGGTACTGGGTCCGCTGGACCCCTTGCCCCTTCATCGTGTCGTTTGCCATAAGGGCCTGAAAAATATTATTATTCAGCAAAAAGAAAACATGGCGAATGGGATGGTTATATCGTGAGATGATATAACGTAATTCATAGAACATTTTCATTTATTTTAATGTTAATCCATTTTTGTTTTTAAAAAGAAAAAATCCTATAAATGTTGTCACTAAAAGGTATTGTATGGGTTTTACAATTTTGCCGGAAGAGGCTGGGAAGGCTGAGCAATAGGGTCCATATCCGACATATGTGATTAACTTAATGATAAGGACAGAGTCCCCGTGTCTCCGTAATCTGGAGTGTGGCGGGTTAGAGGGAAATTATCCCCGAAGAATGGGGTGCTTGCTAGGCACTGTTCAGATGTTTTTTATATTTTTTTATTACTTCAAATTAAATTTGAAGTTGGGTGGGCTAGTGCCTGTTTATAGCTATTTTTCAGAGGACTGGAGGAGGGCTACACAGGAGGGAGATGGGAAAGATGAGATAGAGGTATTAGAGTTGGAGGGTAGGTTGTTGAAGAACCTTGTAGCCAAGTCTAGAATGATGGTGTTTCTCACGAACAACGGGGTTTGTAGTAGTATCTGAGTATTTTATATGGTTATCCTAAAGGTGCATTATAAGGATACTACACACAATAGAATATTTCTTAAAATCCATATATATTCATTGAATATTCTTATTTATTTGCAGAGATGTAATAATACACGAATAATTTAAATTTTTTAATTTAAATATATCAATTCTTAAAAATTACATAAACGTAGGTACGCACAATAAAGTTTAGCGGCACTACAAATATTATTTTTATTTGTACATACGTACATTTATCATCATTTTAAATGTAAAACATACACTTTATAAGTGTTATACGTGCTCAGTCAATAGTGAGAATGACATTAAAATAATCATCATCATCATCAACAATAATGAAATAATTCTCGCTTGTGCACAGCTCACTCTTTTTTAATAAGTAGCTAGCCGTAAGCGCACATATTTGGAATAAAATAATTTTTATTCGTCCGGCACTTCCGTCACTCGTTGGACATGAAAACATATTATTCATGCCCCGTTCCTCGAGCCTAGCAAGTTAGTCCTATTTCCATATCACAAGCGTTTGGCTTGGTGTTAAAATAATAGGAATACTGATGTGATGAGTAGGTATAAATTAGTAACAATATTGAGTACACAAGTCTATTTAACAAAAAATAACAAATATATGCATATTAACCGTATTACATTCAGAGCTACCAAAATGTTAGGTTTCATCTTTCGGGTATGTAAACAATTCAATTACAATAGTGCTTTTATGTTTTATATAAAATATACCTTCGGACATTTGACACAATAATTATGTTCTTATTTCCATCTGCGTAAGTCTTTTTTTATCTTTTTTGTACTTCCAATAAATAGGTATGAATTTTTTGAGCACCGCCGATCAGGCAGACAGCGGAGATACGTCGATTTTTCAGAAAAGTATGATCTAAATCTTTTTCGTTGTCCTCGCTGTGGGCCGCTAATTAATTAATTTCAAAGTATGGTGCATCTTGTTATGATCGAGTACATTGAAACTTTTCATTACCCTCTGCGATGAATAATATTTTTATTGAAATCTTATTTATATTTCCATTGCTCTTTATTTTCTTCACGCAGTGTACATATTTAGTTGTTAAATTGTTCGGGGGAAAGTTTCAAATCATGCCATGGGTGTAGAATTACTCATAGTACCGATACTCGTATTATTGCACATTAGAACTAAACATTAACCCCCGCCTGTTTATTTTACCGAGCGAAGTATATCCATATTTATGTAGGTAAGTACATACTTAGTTCTTTTGGACGACATGCGAACTCGATAAGGAAATATTACATGTGTCAAAGTTCACAAAGTGATGAAGGTAGTCTTGCAGACAATTGTTATAATGTAGATACATAATAGGATATGCACTATAAACCAAAAATAATAATATTCTCGCATTCGAACACACATATTTTGAGATGTATGTTGGTAAGAATAGTCATTTTAATTGACTATTGTATATTGTTTGTGATTCAACGTCACCCTGTAGTGCGATGCGCTTATTTTTAGTAATTTTTCATGAGTAGAGTTCTATACAGTGTGATCAGTACATATTGTCGGTTTAGAAGAGGACTAATACTAATATTTTATCTATTTTAGGGGTGCAACAAATTAATATTAACATTAACATTTTTATTGATTGATTAATGTGGGATTTTAGTTTTGGAACTCTTTGACTTTGATTTCATGTCAATCAGGGTACCGGGTCCGCTGCACCCCTTGCCCCTACATCCGTCGTATGCCTTTGAGGCCTGATAAATTAAATTATTAGGATTTATAACAACAAGGTAACAAATCTGCTTTTGAATCGTGTCTCAGGGAACTGCTAGCCGGCGCAGTGAATTTTAATCCTGTAAGAGGACAGATTTTGGATCGAGTTTAGCTGACGAATTGGTGGTTGGATTTGGGTGCTTTGCAAGTTCATCGTAAAAACGTTTGGAGATTTGTGTGATGAACTCTTTTACGGGGAGAATGCCCGACTCTCGATGAAGTTGTGAAAGCCTTATCCATTTGGAACTCTACCCTCATTTAAAATATTAATATTCTCTGATGTATACTTGTCGTTGTATATCAATAAAATGTCAAATAAAAAGGACGCAATACAAATTTATAAATTTACTTCTATCTTCATGAAAGACTTTAAAAGGTTTTTTTTTTCTGAGTAAACATTGGTTGCTTTTAATTACTTTTATTGTAAAGCTAGGGTTTCTGTCAGCACCGGGCGTCGACATCTACCTGAGCGATTGAATAGTAATGTTCCCAAGAATGCAAGACTAGTCCGTTAATACGTCGGTACATCTTCGGCCGCCTGTACCTACTCATAAGCGGCTTAGTGACTAATTATAACGTATCACTTTAGTATAACCATTTTAGTAATTGCCTCTGGGAATATTGTTGGTGTACTTTACAGACAGCGCTACCGAGAAATCCTGGCAGAAAACCACAATCATAGTAAATGTGTAGGAAAGAAAACATTTGAAACATTCCTTTGCAGACAGATGCATTTTTCGATGAAAATTAAATGCCAACCTGAGCGACGGTGTCTCCACAGCATTCGGTATAAAATTACTAACCATAAACTAGAAGTAAAATTACGAGATTACTATTTTTGTAAATATCCACACCGACATAATATTCTAGTATGTATAGTAATATAAAATGGGGATCGAAAAACTAATCAAATTATAATATGATCAACGAGATAAACAAAATAATGGAGAAGATAACTAACATACCAATTAAAATTAAAGATAAGATGAAGCGTTACTCAGTAATTTTATCTTAATAACATAAATATAAATATAATAGAATCCCAATCTCTGGCATACCTATCAGAGGCTATATCATCCCAAAATAGAATATCTTTACTAATTTAAAAATTTAAGCAAATAAGTGTTTGAATTAGGAATTTTATTCTTATTCTCGAGAATTCGTGTCATTAAGAAATTAGTTGATATAAAGAAAAGAATATTAAATATTTTTAGTTACGCAGTAACGGGAATTTACTATCATCATTACAAAATTTAATTAATTTTAAAAAATATGTCGGTCAATGTTTTTAATGCTTTTCTCTGTGAGATTATAAACTTTTTCTGTTTTAAAATTTTTGGTGAGAGATTAAACCTCTTTTCTGTTAATGAAAATGCTTGTAAGGGATGAAATAAATTCAGCACTGAAGTATTGCATTTAACCTCCACGCTAACAAAAGCCCAAAGTCAGCCCCTACTGAATTTAAACAAAGTAAAATAATAATGGCATTTTGTTGATAATTGATAGTGAAATTGAAATAAATACTACTCATTATTAGAGAGTGAGTATGGTATTGAAATGCGCGATAATAAATATTTGTCCACGATTTGACATGTAATTTTAATAAATTTTAAGTGATGTCTAATATTGACAAATGTAGATTATTAGGTACTGATTTATTTGTTTTTTCTTATCATGTATAACAATAAATTAACTTAATTTACTAGTCGTTATTATCAAAATATTGTTCCCCTTATTTTATTCATTTGTCAAATTTCGTTAAATTTGTGTAGTTTTTTCACATTATTTTTTATCTATTGTATAAATGAAATAGATGTATATTTGATTGTTTTACTTATATATATAAAATAGTGTAGTAATGCCTAAGTAAATCGAATAATAACGTCAGACGATCTTGGTATACCTATATGTATTTTTATTCGGTTAGTGAATTATAATATATTGCAAAAGTGTAGATATGTTTTTCCCCTAGTCGAGGATTCTAAAAGGTCTTTCTGATCTGACTTCCGCTGAATGAAGTTTGTTATTATTCATGTAATCATGTAAAGTTGTAAAAAATCTTTTCTGACTGCAAGAATCAGCAATATTTTGTGTGTTTTTAACTTTAGTTACAAATTTTCGTCCAGCCGCAATTTTGAAACAATCTGGTGAATCTGACTGGTCAATGAATGTAGTCTACTAACATTTACCAGTTTCATTTTTCAGATAATGATTTCCGTGTTATTTTTTCGGAAATCTTTGATCGAAATCTGATAAATAATAAGGAATTACATTAATAGGGAAATAGGGGATTATATTACCATAAAACGGTCCACAAAATCTGATAAACTTTTTAACGATGGGTGGTTTCGAGGTCTCCTCGTCATGATCGAAAAAAGTGCATTGATATTTTCCGGAAGTTGCGTCATGTGACCCTTGAGTTTTATTGTATTTCTATCGAATTTTTAAATTTATGTTTAAATCAACCGAATGCGTAGGTGTTTAAATGAAAAAATATTATGAATACGCCCTGCTTTTACATTTTTGTTGAATATAGAAATATGCAATTTGTTTCGACACTCGTCGGCAGTATCGCAATTATATTTTCTGCACGGGCTGGACGAAGAGAGGAATCTGTCCGTCGGTCGGTCCAGACTCCAGGCTGCCGATTGGTTTACCCTGAATCTTCATAAAGGTCTTCCTAAGACATGCCATAAAATAAATATGGAGGTCTTCTATGAATGTGGGAGTATTATATTCATAGTTTTGGACTTTGGTCCCATGTCAAATGGGGTGCCGGGTCCACTGGACCCCTTGTCCTTTCATCATGGTGTTTGCCATAATGGCCTGATAAATTATTATTATTAGTTTTTATTTTATTTAGGAGAACACATTCTTATTGTGAAGTTGTAATTATTCAGAACATAGGTCTGTGATATTTGAAATATGAATTAAATATATTAATTAGAAAGATATACATATAAAATCAATTTTATCGAAAAATATTGTTGTTGCGCCACCGGGATTCGAACCTGGATCTCTTTCCTAACTGGGCAAGGTGCATTATCCAAATAATGGAACGATTAAATGTATTAATATCAAAAAGGTAACATATTCGAAAATTGTCGCTAAAATTATTGTCGCTGTAGCATAGTTGGATAATGCACCTTCCCCGGTTAGAAAAGAGATCCAGGTTCGAATCCCGGTGGCGCAACAACAATATTTTTCGATAAAATTGATTTTATATGTATATCTTTCTAATTAATATATTTAATTCATATTTATTATTATTAGTGTTATTATTATTATTCTGCAATAAAAATTTTGAAAATTTTTAACCGGAGCCTCTAGGTGAGGACTGTCTTGGGTCGTTTGATTTTAGACGGGACGTTTATATCGTAATTAGAGAGGGTATTAATCATGGGGTTTCCGTGCTGGGGGAGTTCCGCTTAGAAACGCTTGGAGACTTGTTTAATGTACTCCATGACGGGGAGTATGCCGGAGTCGTGGTGTAGTTGAGTGACTAATCCATTTTGGGGATTTCAGAGCTAGCCTGACAGAATAATCTCGTTTATTTAAACGTGAATCCTTTTTGTTTTGAAAAATAAACAGTCTTTAAATATTGTCACTGAGGGGTGTTGTATGGGTTTTACAATTTTATTACCGGGAAGGCCGAGGAATAGGGTCCTGTCTTCGAAACATTTGGTTATCCCAGAGACGCATTATACGGATACTTCCCAACTCCTACTTAAGACTTTAAATATTTTGCGTAATCCATAATAATAATAATAATAATAATGGATAATTTGTATAGCGCCGTTTTCGTAATAACTTTCACCTCAAGGGCGCTTTACACATAATATGTTTTTTTGAAAAAGTGCGTTTTTAGTTTCTTCTTAAATAAAGTATCTGATGCAATGTTTCTAATAACGGAGGGCAAAGAGTTCCACGCTTTTGGGCCTGCCACTGCGAATGCCCGTTCACTAAATTTAAACTTCTAGCAACGGTTGATCGGTTCTACAACCCTTCCTGCAGCTGAAGTAGAGGCTGACCTGAGAGTTTGACGTCTACCATTCAAATTGTCTGGGATACAAAGGGATACATAGCTTTAAGGGTTTTTTTACTGTATAATAATATAGCGCCATTTCCGTAAAAACTTTCACCTCAAGGGCACTTTAATGTGGGATGTATTTATGAATTATCTTTTGTGTTTGTTAATTTCATTTTGTATATATTCTATGAAGTAATTGCATTCATTATTGGAGTTTGTAATAAGGTAAAGGTCATTCCAATTCATGGTAATTAATGATATTTTTAGATTTTCATAGATAATTCTCGTAATTTAATGTTGGTATTATGCCTTAAAGTTGTTATTATTAAGTGTTTAATGAGACCATAGTCGCCAGGTGGCCTCTCATTTGTTCAGATCTCACTTGATAAATTTCCCAATGTGTGAGTGTGGTGCCGAGGAGGAAACCTTTGACCATGTCTTTTTTGCCTATCCATTGCGGATTACAGGTTTTTTTTACAGTGGTCTCGTTAATGGTAATTTTCAGCTTGTGTCATTTTCTTTTCCTTAACTCGCCACGTTTAATCCATACAATAGCAAGTTTTTTGAACGACAGTGGTATTGACTTGTAATATAGTAATTTCTATTCTACAATATTATTGTACATTTTTCTATAAAACAAAGTTTTTAACTTGATTAATGGCACAAATCACTCTTGAGGGCGTGGATTGCCTATTTAGAAGAAGAAGAAGAAGAAGAAGAAGGGACCATAGTCGAGTAGTCATCAGTCATTATTTGATAAAGTTCTTTGTTTTATCATAATGTGGTCGATGCAGGATTTAGAGTCTTTCGTGACTCTCTCTGAAGTATTAATGGCGCTCATAATCTCGTGGTATGCGAGCATATTGATATAATCGAGACTTGCGGGTGACAATTGGTCAGGATGTTGATATTCAGATCGCCAATTAAAACAATGTTTTTTTTTTATCAGAAGATAAGTGAGATAGATAGTAATTTAGCGACATTAGAAATAGTGAAATATTTTGTAGGTACTGATGGGGAACGTTAAATTGCCAGAATGCATATATCACTGTTATAATTTACTTGTAGGCTGTCAGCATCCTGAATAATGATTTCCGATACAGAATGATGAAGTTCATTAACTCCCCCGTCATGGAGTTCATTAAACAAATCTCCAAGCGTTTCTATGCGAAACTCCCCAATGATACTACTCAAACTACGACATAACCATCCCGTCCAAAACTAAACGCCCCAAGACAGTCCTCGCCTAGAGGTTCTTAAATCACTGCGTCATTAAGCAGGTTTAAATTTTCTTTTAATAAATCAATTAATCAATAATTAAATTTTATCAGGCCATTATGGCAAACTTCACGATGAAGGGGCAAGGGGTCCAGCAGACCCGGTACCCTGATACACATAAGACCAAAGTCAAAGTTATTAATATAAACTACAATTCCATCATTTTTTGAAGAATGTTTAGAGATGTTATAACGAGTGTATAATCCTGTGATCTCAAGCTTATTACATAGTTATAGCTTATACATAGTTTTTATTATTAATTGATCTAATATATTGATTAAATATTTTAAGGTTCTCAATGCCATTGCAATATTTTCCGCACGATTTTGAGTCTGAGGTTACAAAAGACACAAGGGAATTTATATCACTCATATCAATCGGTTCTTGAGCCATTTTTAATATTGTATATTACTTTTAGAGATGTAAATGAATATTAAAAAATATCAGTGAGCTCCGCCGCTATTGGAAAATTGGTGTACTACCATATTATCGTTCAAGTACAATATTAGTTGTTCGTTTGGCAAAATTGTTGACAATTACTCACCGAGTTTATCACCAAAATATTATTTATATCAGGAGAACACATTCTTATTGTGAAGTTGTAATTATTCAGAACAGACGGTCTGTGATATTTTAAATATGAATTAAATATATTAATTAGAAAGATATACATATAAAATCATTTTTATCGCGTAGCTGTAGCATAGTTGGATTATGCGCCTTCCCCGGTTTGGAAAGAGATCCAGGTTCGAATCCCGGTGGCGCAACCACAATATTTTTCGATAAAATTAATTTTATACGTATATCTTTCTAATTTATATGTTGAATTCATATTTATTTTATTATTTATATTATTTTGATTAGGTCGTCCCAGTGTTTAATGTAATGGTAAATGGTGCCTTTTTGACCATGATTTTTTTCATTTTTAAACCGCACAGAAATATAATTATTTTCCCGCCATTTTTGTTTAACTTTCCACAACGGCAACAAACAAATTTTAAGAATCAAACATATCTATTAAAATAAAAGATAAGGTGAAACGTTTCTCGGTAATACGTATCTTATTTACATGACGTATAACATTTAATATAATATATCAAATATTTAACTATTGCCATCCTTCTCTCTAGAATATGTAGGCATGTGTCACAGCAGAACAGCAGATAATGCATTGTTGTTCTTATGATTACTATTCTTTGAAGTATAGGGAGGCACTTAACTCGCAAAAATATTACACACCCTGTTTTAAATCAATTTTCGCCAAATGTTTCTTGTTTTCAGAAAATGCATTAGGTATATTTTTTTTTTCCGTACTGCCGAATCAGAATTCCTCGGAAACGCTTTCTTAGCGTAAGCCCGAGTAGTTTACAAAATCCCTAGCAGCAATTAGGAAAATATCTAAAGTAATACTTTCTATTTGCCTCTGAGAGAATAATTTTACGATATGTATGTATTCAAAAGCCTTGAATTCTTGGGACAAAAATTGCCACTCAGGTAGATAGATATTTGGACGGTAGTGTCTCCGTGCAGAATAACATTTATTTTTGAAAAATTATCTTTAGTTAATTAATTTTAGATTTTGTACTTACATATTTGCCTGACTGAATTTATTAGATATCGTAATTCAAAACATCGGCATTTTGGGAGACAGCATACCTAGACTTAAGAGGCTCTTTGAAAATTAATTAATCTTTTCGCATTTTTGTGAAAATGTGAGTTTTTATTATTAATTTTTATCTGAAGTTATATACTAGATTAGAATTTTTTAGAGCCAAACAGAGGCGTAACCATAAAAATTGGCTTTAGAGGAGAGTTATGTCAGATTGGTAAAAAAAAGAACTAAAGATGCCTTCGCTCAGAAACATGTATGTATGTGTGATAGCGTGAAGTATGAACAAATTTGGAGCGAATATATATTTTTAAAAAGGCACGCTGAGATGATTTGGGCATGTGGAACTTATAAGGTTGGTATGTTCTCTTCCACCCGTATAATGTGGCTATACGGTGCGTATTTCAGATGTTCCGTGTTGTCCGCCTAAATTGTTGTACACGCAGTTCTCGATTTACGAACGATTTCCATTCCTTTAGGTCGTTCGTTGTATGTGTTTGTTCGTAACGCGTCAAGACACCTAAATGTGCATTTTTGCGTATACGATGTAAGCGTATGGCGTTGTTTCTAAATATTTTTTTGGTCTTTGACTACGACTAGCACTATCACAAATTTAAAAAAAAATGAAACATATATTTTTGTCTTCAAATGGAGAATTACCCTTTACGGTGTCTTTAAATTGATTGACCACGTTTTATTATTTATTTGACATGGCCCATAATCTACTTATATATCGGTCTTGCATTGTCTCAATCTATAAACATGTCTAGCAGTGTATTTTTTTAAACTTTTTTACACGGTATGATAGCTTAAATTTATTTAAAAAATGCAGAACGACCCTTCTGCTTCTTTAAATTATTTTTCGTGTTTTTTATTTGACGCACACTACATGCATCGGACCTAAAATAAGATCGATCAATGCATCGTTTGTTTGTTGAAAACAGACACTGCTCTGTTATACGCACCGCATAAAATATGTATATATGTAGTATTTTTCAATTGCTATATTTGTTATATTAGCTAAGAAACGTTTATTTTGAAATTATTATCAAGAATTTTCTGATTAGTTTTGCATTAAATAAGTTTAGGGTACGAATCAGTAATATTACAAGTATGCTCGCTATACGTAGAAATAAAATAAATTATGGTGTTCGTTATAGCGAATATTCGTAAATCGAGAATTGCCTGTATATTATTCACACCGTTTTGCTGCGGGAATATAGCGCCACACTCTTCTGTCCTGACACTCAATACTTGGCTCATCTACAGTCGTACATTTTCTCATGCATGTTCGTCATTTGTTGACCATATTCAAGTATCTGGTTTACCTGGTAAAGCCAAGTCATCCACGGACATCCTCTATTTCTGGTGCTATTCATTCGTTCATTCCTCATTCATTTGTTCTACGGGATCAAACAACCATTATGCTAAGACCAGCTTCAAACACTACTAATTTGTTTATTTTTTACTCTATCATCAATGCATTTGTCACATATACGTCAGAGTGATCTCATTTTCACGGCAATTAGTCTACTATCGTTCATTTTTTGCCAGCTCCATTCTTAACTTTTATACATCAATTTTGGTACCAGGACTCTATTATGTGCCGCTAGTCTTTCCTCGATTGACATGCTTCCATTAGAAATTTCTCCGTTCAAAGCGCCATTTATTTTATTTTTATGTAAACAAATGTATTATACAGATGTAACAGACCTAGACCACAATATTTTACGGGTGGATACCTGACTAAATTACGAGTCAAAAATGTTCAATGAATATTTGCATCGATTAATTGAAATATTTTATTGATTCCAAATTACATATTGAATGCAAAAAATTAAAGGTCATCGAATTTCGAGCAGCTAGACTATTTTCTGTTAGATTATTTAGGGCCTAAAGCAAAGATATAGATTAATAATGGATAAATTCGTAAATATTTATTTCGAAGTACGTAGACTTAACATGATTTTGTTAAAAAAAATTAATATTACTATTTTCCGTAAAGACACATAATTTACACATATTTCATGAACCTTTTCGACTCATAATTTAATCAGGTATCCACCCATAACATATTGTGTACTAGGTTTGTTACATTCTATACGTGCTTGATGTATATTTTAAAACCCACAATTTTTGAACATTTCTTTTGCGAGTTAGGACCGGTACCTATTTGTAGGATGATCGAAAATTTCGTGGAAATATGAGCGGTCTGCGTAGGGAATTCTCCTTACCCCCACCACATTCCCTTCAGTAAACATAATGCCATACGCATATAATGCCCTCCAGGTATACTGTAACAATTCTTATTGTTCATTTTTAACTAAAAACAAATGGGGACAACTTCTGCAAAAGGTTTACAATGTATTCATTCCTTTTGCCTAAGTTGTCTTATCTAAACCATATTACTTATCTATGAAATGATTTGTCCTCGTACGTAATAAATTTAATATTGTTTTCTTATTTAAAATTATTTCACAATTTTTAATGTAATCAAATCTCTTAAGCAGACGTAATAATTATTTTTGTATTATTTTTTTAATTGTATTAGGAAGAGCAATCAAAACATCAGTATCGGTACCAATCATGTATTCAAGATTTATTTATATATCTTGTATCCATAACTCTATTATTATTGACAAAAACTAAACATAGGGGGCAATTCCACATTTTTCACAAAAAACTCGTAATCATCTGTTGGCATTCAATTAATTTAATCAAGTTTATTTTTTTACAAGAATATACAGGTTGATTAAAAAGAAGTTCGTCAAGAAATTGAGTGTTGTAAATGGATCAGAATTAACTGAATTAATACAACTAATCTCAGTACTCCAATAAAATAGGTCAACATATGTGCAAATTAAATATTTAGTAAACTCAATTCGTTCTGGAAATGTTGTTCTTAAGCGAAATTTTATATAACGAAAATTAAATCAAACATTCAATTACTGGTTCTTATGGTGAAATCGTGTTTATGATACAATAAAATTCCACTGATTATTGAACTAAATCTTGTCAGTGAATATACCTTGCCGAGGATTGCGATGTCTGGAAATTTGTCGTTAGGGAGACGATCTAAAAATATTATAACCCCTCATTTTTAAGGAATGCAATTGAAGGAGAAAAAGATATTGCGAATATATAAAAAAAAATTAAGAAATTAATTGTATAATCAAATTAGTGTAATTAGCTATATATTTTGTATAAGTCGAGATTTATTATTATATTGGAAAGTATCGTTGTTGTTTGTTTGAGTATCAGTTGAAATGATAGGCCGATTGTCACAATTTGTTGATTTAGATTTTGAGGCAATGGTTGCCGATATTACTGTTTAAAATAGAAAAATAACTTTATTCGATTTATATTATTATATAAATTGATAATAATAATAATAAAATCAGAATTCTTGTATTTAGTGGTTTTACAGGTTCGATATTTTTGTCTTCATTACGATTTCCTTTATCGGTTTCGTTACTATTTCTGACTGGAGTATGTTATTTATCAGTTAGTATTGTCGAATAGGACCATTTATCTATGAATGGGACGCTCGAATCTAGAATCGAATCTTACTCCACTTCCAGCTCTAAAATAATCACCACAATTAAAATCGCTATTCTTGTAAAACATGCATAAATAAATCTCATATAATGATTGCTCGTGCAGTGGGGATTACTGTAATGGTAAATAAATACATAAATAAATTGTATCGGGCAGGAGCACTTTGACACTGTATAGCCTATAAGCTAACATAACAACTGTATGCAATGTACCCATTACTAGGCAAAAACAGCAAACTTGCCTCAGACAACAAGCTCCTCATATACAAGGCCATCCTTAGGCCTCAATTCCTGTACGCAGCCCCCATCTGGGGCCACGCGGTCAAGACACACATGGAAAAACTACAGACCTTCCAAAATAAGGTAATCAGATTAGCTCTGAAATCCCCAAAATGGATAAGAGTCGTATAACTACACCACGACTCCGGCATACTCCCCGTCATGGAGTACATTAAACAAATCTCCAAGCGTTTCTATGCGGAATTCCCCAAGCACCGAAACCCCATGATAATTACCCTTTCTAATTACGACATAAATATCCCGTCTAAAATTAAGACAGTCCTCACCTAGAGGCTCCTAAATCACTGCGTCATTAAGCAGGTATCATGCGCCAGGTTTAAATTTTCTTAAAAAATTTTTTGAAGAATAATAATAATAAAACCCATTAATAATTAAATTTATCAGGCCATTATGGCAAACATCACGATGAAGGGGCAAGGGGTCCAGCGGACCCAGTACCCTATTTGACATGAGACCAAAGTCCAAAAAACAACTGTATTTATTAAAAATAAAGAATAATTAATCTATGATTTTAATCATAAATGCTTATTTTCGACTAATGGCAATACTTAATTGACATTTTATTATCCACCTCTTATCTATGTATGTTATTTTTATAGTCGTTTATCGCGTGCAAAGTTTCGCCGTGTTAATTTTTCGGTGTTGAATTGCCGAGTTAGCGCTTGCTTTTACGTTGTTACTCACTTATAAATTTAAATTTGGTCGTTTGATTGCCTTTAAGGATTTGGATTTTACGTAAGATTTTTTTTTGTATTGTTATTTATTGACTCGTTTCTCTTAGTATCGAAATGGGAAATTCCTTTATCAGAAATATTATGAATCCATGAGTCATTTCACACTTCATCATGAAATGAATTCATTCTTAAAAAATAAAGACAATGTTAATAGTGCCGCTAACATCCAGTGCTTTTATTATCTTTAATTAAGTATTTTTTAATTAAAATATCATTTTGTGGGTGGAGTAGATTAATACGCATGTCCTTACGTTTTATTTCAAAACATGCAGTCCCAACTATAGTATAGCTCAATAATGGATATTGTCATTGGAAATACGTGTTTTTACTTCGCAGAAATTTTTTGCATGTACCTCTTTAAAGTTTAAAAGGAATGCAACGCATTCAGAACATTGCTTCTTGTTTTGAAAAGCTGAACTCGGTTGGCGCGTAATAGTTAGGCTTACCATATTATATTTAAGCATGTTTTAGAAGGCTGTTCATTGTCAGGTCCGTATTTCATGTAGTAATAATAATAACTTCATAGCAACTTTAGTTAGTGTGTGCGTCTTCGAATTTCCTGCCTCCTGTCACCAGTGTTGTGATCAGCCTGATAACTTTAGTACGCTAACCTTTGCGCAAGTAGTATAATTCTATTTATCTGAGTTCACCGAAAGTTAAAGACCGC
The DNA here is from genome assembly GCA_031772225.1 of Eubasilissa splendida. Lineage (NCBI taxonomy): Eukaryota > Metazoa > Arthropoda > Insecta > Trichoptera > Phryganeidae > Eubasilissa > Eubasilissa splendida. Next base: position 25,565,599 of record CM062850.1, on the reverse strand, counting down.
GTAAAACGTTGCGTGACGGAGGATCTTGTTGCAATCCGAGCAGAACAAATGTAATTTGGAATAAAATAATAAATCTACTACAGAAATAATAGGAATGATCATGAACAAATCATCAAAAAACCGCTATTAGTGATCGTGATTTGCCCAAATAAATCGCTTCTTGAACTACCCCACATCCTGCTATTTGGGAAGTTTGTTGTGATGCATTAGCAGTATGCACAACCAGTATTTTCATTTTTGACCAACTTATTTCTAAATCAAACTGCTTGCTTATGAATTATATTTTTTTGTAAAATGATTTCCAGTTCAATCTCTGTACTGGTCACAATCGTGATGTCATCAGCAAAATGTAAATTGGTGATCTTTTTTCCACCGATTGTAAAACTTCCCTGCCATGTTTTTATTATTATTATTAACTTATGAGGTCATTTCAACAGAAAAACATTGGTATTTTAAATGACTGGTTTTCCTTGTACAAAGAAACATCCTTATTGGAAGAACAATTTCGGAACATGCTAGTTTAATACACTCTTCAATTATGTTTTTTACAATATTGACAAATATTTATTAGTTTTAATTTAACGAGGTTATTTTAATCCTTGTTCTGCAAAGGAGTAGAGTGAATCGGGGTAAGTGCATACATGGGGAAGTGTAGTTAAAGTCTACTTACGTTAGAAATTGAATTCTAGTGTCGCAATCTATTAAGAAATATTATAAATCAATATTTGAAGTGACAGTCCAGAGATGGTGCTAATTCAAACATTAGTTTGTTTGTGATACTATTTAAAATTGTATTGTGTATGCCTTTTCAATCTATCGTATATTTCAATAATCTTTTGTGCTAGAACGCTGATATTAGGCAAGTACCTTTATAATGAATTCTAGTTTGCAATGTAGATTTTATGATTGTTTCCGCAGATTACGATTTGTAAAACCGGATACACTTACCCCATAAACATTACACCGTGGGGGACGTGCAACCACTGAGTAGATCCACTTACCCGATATATTTACGTATGGAAACTTTTTCAACTAGTGATATGTAGAAAAAATAGAGAATTTAATTTTGAAATGCATTTTTTAAAAATCATTTTTATACATCAACCTTTACTTAATTGTTATTTTCAAATAGATACTGTTATTAGTTATAGTAAATCATTTGTATTCAATTTTTCAGAAGGAATGGTTTTAAAACTTATATGAAATAAATAAAATAATATTTATAATTTTATTTATTATCATTGTTTTATTAACCACTTAATTGAGTTTAAATACATCTACCGGTTTCGAAAAATACCATTTTCTTCTTCAGGATGTCATAACTAACTAAAACGTATATTATTGTTTCTTTACCAGAATCTATTTTTAAAAACTCAATTTTTTAAAAAAAAAAAGCAATTATTTAAAAAAATCAATTTAGTACCTAACTCAAATTGTTACTTAATTTTAAAAGTAAAATAATATTTTATTTAATTATAGTTTAGATTGTAATCCCAACATTAGTATGTTGCACTTCCATAAGTATTCCCACTTTCCATTAGAGTCATAAAGGTTTTCAGCTCATTAGCAACTTCTAATAAGAATTATGGGGGGGATGTGGTGAGCTGAGGGCTCTGAAGGGTGATCCGGCGCGAGTTTGAGGGGCATTGTTCTGGTGGGCTAGGTGAGACCGGTCTCCGTCCAAGGCGCCACTACTGGGATTCGATGATTGGCCTGAAGTATGAGTTAGGGGGTTGTGGTGCTTGCCAGGTGGGAGCGTTGTTGATGTTGGCGATGTTTGGCCATGGGATTGAGGAGGCCATGAGTGGGGTTGGATTTCCTTGAGCAATGTCACTGGGCGACGTTGATGTTAAGGGTGACGTGGTGTGAGTCGGGGGGCAGAGTGGTGGGAGGAGTGGGCTTGGCACCCCTAGTAACAAGCGGGGTAGGGACCCTCGCACAGCACGTATTTCGCGAGGGTGTCCCTAGGTTTAGTGCACTCAGAGGTTGGGTGCTCTCTTTACGCAGCGAAGTTTGCCTTAGAAAAAACTAAAATTTGCTAAATAAAAGTGTTATTAAGCAGATCAGTAAAGACGTTTTCATTATTTTGACCCTTACACCGCTATGCGCACCGGGATTTGAACCTGGATCCCTTCATATATGTTACACTTTTCAAATTGATCCATCTATCATTCCATTATTTGAAAGCCATCTTCTTTATTTTTATTTATTATTAGGTTCGAATTCTGGTAGCAATAACAATATTTTTCGATAAAATTGATTTTATATCTATGTATATCTTTCTAATTAATACATTTAATTAGTATTTAAAATATCACAGACCTATGTTCTGAATAATTACAACTTCACAATAAGAATGTGTTCTCCGTAATAAGAAATGAATAGTGTTTTCTTCTACAGAATGGCTCTTTACCCTTCATTGGAAGATATGAAGGTGGACCACCTGGTTCAAGCCCAAAGGGAGGTCAGTTACTCCGCCCAGCCAGCGAGCATTGCGGCCATGGGTCCTGGAGGACTCGGTGTGATGTATCCAGCGTTAACTGATTTCATGGGCTTGGAACTTACTCAAGAAATGATTGCAATAAACATGCCAGAGTATTCCCAAAATTCAACATCCATGGCCATGTTACCTGTATGTATTTTTCAAATATGATTTTTTTTTAATGTGAAAATTTTCTGTCTTAACGTTATATATTTTACCGGTTTTAGGCAGGTAACATGACTGGGTCAAATGTTATAGCAAACATGGTTGCCCCACTGTCAGGAAACTCTACAGCTTTGCAGAAATCATTTGTAACCCAAGGCATACGTCAGGTTGTACTTTGCAAAGATGACAAGGGAAAAATTGGTCTGAGGCTGCGTGCCGTGAGCAATGGATTATTTGTGTGCCTTGTCATGAAGGATAGTGTGGCAGCATTGGCTGGATTACGCTTTGGCGATCAGGTGTTGGAAATCAATGATAAGTCGGCTGCTGGAATGACCATGGATGAAGCACATAAACTATTAAAGCAGGCTCCAGTCAACGGCATAAGACTTTCCATCAGAGACAGGTCTGTACCCAATATTTTAGGTATTTCAAAAATGACAATTTTACAATGTATAAATTGTGTTATTTCTTTCCAACAAATATTGACATACAGTGAAACCCCTTTTTTTACATTTTTGAAGGGAATGATAAAAAAAAAATGTAATTAGAGGGAAAACGTATGTACATACGATCTTCAAAATACGATGAAATGGAAGAAATCCTTAAAGAATGGTTTGTCAGCTCGCGTTCCACCAATATGCCAGTCAGCGGTCCATTAATTCGAGATATTACATCGCACTTTTTTCAATCGATTCGTGATTTTTTATTATCGTAGTTAAAGTTGTAATGGGTATCCCCAAATCTCGCGCGAGTGAAACACATGAACCAACGTGTTTATTCACTTTTTTATTTAATCTAAATGAAATAATGACAAAACGTTTAATATGTTATTCCATATAATATTAATATTAATATGAAAAAATGTGGATAAAACTCAAGATATTACTTTTTTTTGCCAGCTTATCTCGAATGCGAGAAAATAAACCATTTTACTATTGTCCTTTATATCAAAACCTTCCTCTCTGGTGAGATTTATGTAACAAATAACGTCCTTTAATATTTAGGTGTTTATTATAAGTAGTTCTCATCTTAAAATAATATGTGATGTTAGGTTATTTCTTCTTTCTGCCTCGGCGTCATGTTCAGGGGGGAGGCATCTAGCCTAACTGGTCCTTCTTTTAAATATTGACAAGTCAAATGGTTATGAAATGAAAGAATATTTTTTATAAGAAAATTTATAATCTGTATTTTAAGATACTTGCATGTGTTAAAAGTGAAAAATGAGCAATTTACTTTAATACTTATAAATAAGGCTATTCTAACATAATTACAATTAAATTAACATTAAATATTTGTGTTCATCATGCCAGCATAAAGTTCTCTACCAATTTGCCTATGTTGACGCTTGTCTGATGTAGATTATTCAGGTCCCTCACGTAAGGGATTACCTCTTAGGATGGTCCTGGATCCTGGACGTGAAGTGTGGTCAGCTCCTTGTGGTGCCAGCGTGGGGTGACTGAGTTCAGGCTTGTAGTTGATGACAAGACGATGCCTAATTATCCAGGCAAACCGGGACTCTGGACGCGATATTCTTATGCTATAGTGACAGTCTGTTCTCGCTTCACTGATTATATTTATCAACTTTTTATAGATCCAGTGGGACCCTTTTTGATACTTTCACATTTACGATTAAATGCAGAGAACATCACAGACTAAGCTTAAACTCGAGGTGCACAGTTTAAATTTTCCCCGGAATTACAATCTATGAAACGCTTACTTGATACTTTTAGAGACGATATTGATTTTATTTTCTAATTGAAAATAAAATCTCGTCTTAGGTGGAGCCACTTCTCCCGGCGGAGAATATCAGAAGACTGCTCGCCTATGGTGATGCATCTCTTAAGGTGCATTTTGCGAATGTGACTTTAGTCACGTACTCCGCTTTCTTTATTGCTGTACCCACGCTGCGTCGGTACACCTGCGTCTAAGAATACCGAGTTTTTATTACCGTCCGTCCCTTACTTCGACTAAGTGCTTTTGTATCCTTGAACAAAATATTGTTTTGGGTAATTTCGCATTCTAACAGTGATTCGCGTAGAATTTCTCAAATTTCAAATTGAAAAAATGAAAGTACACCCTCAATGTTTGAATTGAAATAGTGCTGTTAACTATATAAATAAATAAAAATTCTTTGATCTCAACAAATTGACCTCAAATAATATAAAATGTTTTATGTTTGCAGGCCTTTCGAGCGCACATTGACTCTTCACAAAGACTCTCTTGGACATATTGGATTCCATTTCAAAGATGGACAAATAACCGGTTTAGTGAAAGATTCGTCAGCAGCAAGAAATGGCTTGCTCATTGACCATCAACTGGTTGAAGTTAATGGACAAAATGTTGTGGGACTTAAGGACAAAGAAATTGCCAAGATAATAGAGAGTGGTGATGGAATTGTGACCATTACCATAATACCTTCCAGCATTTACAAGCACATGATAAAGAAGTAAGTTTATTATTATTTGTCTTGTTACTAGGGCGAAACTTATGATAACTAACAAAATTCGCAACATTTGATACATTTATTCCAATAAATACATTTATATTTCTACTTACTACATACCTGTCTCATGACCAGTCTAGTACCTTTTGGGGTCGAATGAATTTGATCTTATCACTAATTAATATAGTAAATATAAATTATTATCACCTATTTTACGAGATAGCATTATTGTTTGTACTTGTGAAAATGATGATATTTTATAAAGGTTGCAGAGGCTTTGTTGATTATTTATTGTAAGCAAATTGTAAATTAATTTGCAGTGGAAGAGGTTTCTGTTTTCCCAGTGTTGTAGTAGTCGATTAGAAGGTCACCATTTCCAAATGTAATTGGCAATAATTAAATACTTAAGAGAGTACTAAAACTTATCATTAGCGAATAGATTTTACATAATAGACTGTACATATTGGATTGGTTCTGGTCTATATAATGTACTAAAATTACCCTAAATTAACAACACAGTTCTCAGTAGTTTGAACAGATGAAATGTTGTAGAATGCAATTTTATATTATCCTTCAATTGTATTTTACGTTTTTTTTCTAAATTATGATTTTAATTTGAGTTTCAAATAGTTGCAGAAATATAGCATAATCGTTATGTAGGGTCTTTCAATAAGGACGCTCGATTTTAAAATGTAAGTAAAACAAGTGTGTGAGATATCCACTCAATTTTTTTTCCATTTGAAAGTATATTTTATGGCATTAAGTGTGGAATATAACGTCGTTCAAATATCCGCTGTGGCTTTGCTTGGTGGCACGTATTCGGGAAGTCCAATTTTCAATGACTTTGTCGCATAAATCTGGCTGAATTTGCTGGATGGCGTTTGTTATGTTGACTTTGAGGGTGTCAATTGTTTGTGGTTTATTTGCAAAGACTTGTGATTTAAGATAGCCCCAAAGGAAGAAGTCTAAAGGTGTTAAATCGCACGATCTCGGTGGCTAGTTCACGTCACCGCTGCGCGAGATAACCGTGCCCTCAAATCGCTTGTGCAGAATGTCTATCGTGGTATGTGCTGTGTGGCATGTAGTGCTGTCCTGTTGGAACCACATGTTATCAGTATTCATATCATCCAGTTTAGGCTACAAGAAGTTGCTTATCATCGATCTGTAGCGCTCGCCGTTGACGATTATGGCAATGCCATTTTCGTTTTGGAAGATTATGGACCGATGATTCCGCCAGACCAAAATCCGCACCAATGACTTTCTCGGGATGCATTTGGTGCTGGTGTATCTTGTATGGATTGGTATCGCCCCAAATCTGATCATTTTGCTTTTTCACATATACATTCATCCAAAAGTAGGCCTTGTCGCTTAAGATGATTTTTTTGGCAAAATTTGGGTCATCTTCCAACTGCTCCAGAGCCCAATCAGCGAATACACGGCGTTGTCTATGGTCGTTTACCTTTAGTTCCTGGGTTAGTTGGATTTTATATGGGTGCAGACCCAAGTCACGATGTAAAATTTGCTAAATAGAAGTCACACAAAGGCCAAGTTCTTGTGAACAACGAAAAATTGATTGCCTTGGGTTTTCCCGTACTTTCTCACGCACAGCAACGATGTTTTCAGCAGATCTTGCGTTTCGGTGACGTACTGGTGTTGGCCGATTATTTACCGAACCGATTAACTCGAATTTGGCCACAAAACGTCGAATAGTCGGCTCGGCAGGACGGTTGTGGCGAGGATAAAAATCATGTATTGCGCGGAACGTTTCTCGAATGGAGCGGTGACTTTGATAATAAAATTTTATGATTTGCACACGTTGTTCAACGCTATAACCTTCCATGGTGATTTGCCGTACACTATTAATAACGCGGCTGCTATAACTTAACAAATTTCGAGCGTTCCTATTGAAAGACCCTGTATTTTTTCAAATCACAAAACTACTTATGATTGTGTTACACCGAGAGTATAATTACCCTCAATTTAATCTTTCCACTATTACACAAAATTTTATCTGTTTCTGAAATGTTTAAAATCAGAGTTCCACTCCACTATATATAATTAATTAAATCAATAAGGAGCTACCGAGGTACACTATTGATATTTTTTATAAAACCAAAATAACATTAATATCGAAGAAAATGAGAATTGTATTGTAACTTCTTTATTGATGTAATTATTTTTTTCAGAATGGCCACAAATTTGCTGAAAAATTCCATGGACCACACCCCAGCTGTGTAAGGGGCCTCCAGAAAAATGTTACGATTGAAACTACATTTTTAATGATTAAATATTTTTTCTTAATGATATTCAATTGAAATTTTTTTTACAAATTATTTATCAGTATAATCATTCATTCTTAAAAATTATGGATGTAGTCAAAGGTAATTTGATTACTTACTATATTATTAAATGTAAGAAAAAAAAACTATACGCTTCAAAATAAGATGATCACCACCGAGGGAACTGCTAAAAGTATCACGGCCTACAAATTGTAACTGCCGACCTTAATAATATGGTTCCTTTTCACTTCTACCCATTACATTCAGATTCCCTTGGTGGAGATGGTTTAAAATTCCCTCTTTTGAGGATGATTCAGTTATTCTGGTTATATTACATTACAAATATGTGTCTGTAGATGAAATTTTATTCTCAAAACTAATGTAGTAACGCAGTATAGGACAGTACAGAATTAGTGCTGAATCATTCTTTATCTATTATATTGTTTGTGGAGAGCTGATTAAACAATTGACATTGAATGTACCGACCTTTACCGCCAAACTCTTTGAGTCTCGAGGTTAAAATTTTATTCACACACATGCACCATAAGAGATTTACTTAACATGTATGGATACATTTTATACTCATCATTTTTTTAATTTGATAAAAAAAATAGATAAATTTATTTTGTAATGCTCACTATGCATTAGCATTTGAAAATGTAATTATAAAACCTGTCTATTGGAGGGGGTAAGAATTAAGTTTAAAAAATGCCAGATAATTTATATAAGTATAACTGGTGCGAATTAATCAATTAGAACAAATTTTGAAGGAGTGTGATATCAGATGTCTTAATAACCCAAGAAAACGTGTGAGGTGGAATTAGATGTGTCGTGATAGGAATGTATGGTAATCTACTATCTCTGTTTGGTGTGATAGTATATACATATATGAGATAAGATATTCTTTTGATCACTTTCTTCATCTATAAATGTGATATTAACGCCTTAGTCTCAGTGTCAACCCTTATTAATAAATGTACCTTCATACCAAATATAAACAATTTTTTTTGCACAATTGTCCTTCATAATATATCTATTAGTACAAATGTGAAGGGATGAAAATGTTATGCAATCTTATGTCCTTCAGTAGACTCTCGATTATCTTTATTGGAAAAAAATTTGACCTGAATAAACTCCATCAAAAAAAAAAAAACTGAAACAATTAGAACAAAAATTAAAAATTATACTACAGACTAGCGCACATATAGCTGTGTGACACTAAAATATAATACGATTATATTGTGTAGAATATAAATCGATTATATATTATACAAATAAGTTCATAATATACCACAGTCAACTGGCATTTATGTGTACTTTTGCCAGTTTAATTTTCTAGCATTATTCAATCAAATAAAAAATTATTTTCATATTTAATTTTAAAAATTTATCAGTTTTTTGTTCCGGTTAATGCTACCCCGGATAATCGAGAGTACTATTTTTTTAAATTAAGTTGAAGTTTCTATTGAGCCCGCTTTACATACCATTGAACGATATCTGCGCCAATGCCCGCCTGCCTTAATCTTATTACAGTGGTGACCCCGCCCCTCAAACCTTTGTCTAGGTTTACCTTTTCCCAAATAAAAAGACCTTGGGTAATATCACGGTAACAGATAAAAATGGGATTTATTATTGTGTTTATGACGCCTCTCCTGTACCACCTTAAAGTATGTCGCATGTGTATTGAGTATGTATGTAAGTAGGCTTGACAAAGAAAGTGATGGTGAAAATATTAATTTCGTTATTGGTAAATGTAATAATTAGTGATAAGCTAAACCATTATTTGAACCGTGATTGTAAAATTTGTGTTTGTTGTAACAATGATTGCTAACTGATTATTCGTAATTTGGCGACTAGAAATTAAATTAATCTCAGATATACCAATCACATAATAACAGTTTAGCTCGTTAATAATATCAATAGTTTTTTGAAATGTATGTCATTTATTTTTGGAGGGCAGATTTCTTATTTTCAGTGTTATTCATCTAAGAGTGTCAAAAAGGATCACATTTTAGAAACAATTGAAATAAATAATCAAGGTATTTGATATGTCATCAGTCAGTTTTTGAGGCGTACAATGTAGCTACTATTGTAAAATTTGAGATTGACAGAATATAAGACTTATATACATTTTACAGGAAAAAAATTTCAAATATATTATAATAATCTTTAAACAATAGACCAGGGCTGTGGAGTCATCGATTTATGGTATTTTAAGTGTATGTAGTCCAACTGTGTGGTATTGTCGGAGCCAGAGTCGGTAAATTTTTAAATAAGTCCTCAGTCCAGCAGTAGACTCCTCCCTTTGTCTTAAGCCCATCTAGAGGTGCTAGTCCTGGCACCGAAGGTGCTGCCAACATGTTTCAGTCATTGAATACTATTTTATGACTGACGCCAATGACAACTAGTGCCATTTTTATATTTCTTAATTTGAGTAATAGAATTGTTATTTTCTAACATTTTTCTTTGTGAACTAACCGTGCGGTTATTAATATGTATATTACAAGTCTTTTGGGAGTATATCTTGACACAATCAAATACGTATCCATAATAATATTTATTTACAATTTCACTACCAAAACGAATGATGCGTTCCATTTTTATCCTTATCATTTAATACAATAATATTTTCCAATTGAGGAATCAGTCCTCATATTTTTTTATTGAATAATATTGTTTAGTGGCCATTTGCACCTAAATTAAAACTTATGTATATTGTGTGTTTTAACTTTTCAATCTGTATTAATCTGCTAGTTGACAGAAGTGAAAATTTATTGGTGTGTAGAAAATCACTTATTTGTGAAGAATCATTAAATTAAAAATATTATCTAATAACTTTTATTATATCTTTTTAATTTTACAAATGTATTTGTGTTAGTCTAAAAATGTATTAATTGTTTTTCAATTACGTCACACTGAACAATTGAAGAGTGGGACTCAAATGTCATATATGCATCAAAATTAACATCTTGAGATAATCTAATAAAAAGGTTTATAATATCTATAGACAATTAAATTTTGTCATTTATTTATTTTATATGAATAATACAAATTAATGTGTCTTAAACGTTAAAGAAATATAGATTTTAATAAAAAAAACTTTAATGAAACTTGAGATAAAGAGTAAATAATTGATGCATTTAATACATATGTACCTTTAACAACTCTCAGAGATCAAAGTCTCATTTATAGATTATCATGGATATGGGCTATTAGAATTATTTAAAATTTTTGTAGGTGGGACTTAGCCGTTTTAAGGGTGTAAATATTAACCTTAGCACATAGATTATATTTTTATTATATATTTATAATGGCATTTATATATGTATAAATATTTTAATTCCACTCTTCGATTGTAAATCCTTTGGCTCGTACATCCTCAGCCTAAAAGATTTTTTTTATATTGCAAATTTTATGTGATAATTTATTTTTAACTAAACGTGCATTTAAATATGGTTATTTATTACAATATTTTATCCGCAACATACAAGTAATTCAAACTATAAATAGAATATAAAAATTAAATAGTTTATTATTCTGAAAACATTCCTGTTTGCTGAAGAATTCATTTTCATACACTCATTTCATTTCATATACAGAATATAGTGAAATATTCAAAAAAATATGCAAATTTCACAATCACAGTCACAATAACGGTTAAAGTAATGATTTAGGTCATCACTACATAATCTGACAAATTGCAAGAAGTACACAAAAAAAAATTCCATTTACAATCAGCATATATTAACCTAAAAATACAGTTATGTGTAAAAGATTCGAACAATTAAAAAGGTTGTCAACTTCATATTTGCCTCAAGTTTTAGTTAACCACTGCGTTAATTTTAATACTTGGATAGATGTTATTAAAAGTATTATTATTTCAAAGCTTTAAAATTTTTCTCATTTTATATCTCCTTGTAACATATAGTCTTATGACTATATCTTGAAATTGTGAAAATTTGTGTTAAACAACTCTTGAAATTATAGGATTTGTATAACAAAGAAAAATAATTAATGGAATTTAAATATTTTTATTTATGTTAGATTTTTTTTGTATTATGATACAATTGATGTGCTTTTTTTTAAAAACTCGATTGAATTATTGATGTGTCTTGTACTATGAAAAATTATTAAGAATATTAAATATATTTTATTGGAAACAAATTTACAAGTAATTTTATTAACAAATTGTTCAAAGACCAGGAATCCATTAATTATTGTGGAACCATTTAAGTATGTATGTCTTCACTATATTAGTTTCTTTAACCCTTAGGCCGCTTAATAAATATGCATCAAGTGACATCTCTGGGCGGGACTGTTTTCGTAAATTGTAAATTCTATTGTAGGACACTTTTAAAATGACATTTTGTTTTTCATGGTAGGTTCTAAAGCACGGCCACACATACAATGTTATATTACACACTGGGCATTTATACTGTGACATTTTTCTTTTTTTGGAAGCAGCGCAAACTCGACAAGCTCTCTGCAGTTTTTTAGATTCATTGTTCATAATTGGTTCAGGCATGTGTTTTGTTAATAGCCTAGCAGTAAATCGTAATGGTGTATCGCGTGAAGAGTGAGAATGAGGCGCAGATCGAGGTGTTATGTGAAACATTTCTAATAATTGTCTTGTTACTGCTAATTGATCTACTAAACTAACATTTTTACTAGTTACCATTTTATAAGCAATATATGCATTTAATATAATATAAATAAGAGTCAATTATATGTAAGGCCGATTTTTTTATACCATTTAATTGTTTTTTGCAAGCAACTTAAACTGCTCAACATCATGTCCACCTTATCCACAGAGCTCATACACTTATTATAGTCAATAACGCACTTAGGTTTTACAATTGGCTGATGCGTTTTCCAATGTATCTATTCAGTTTTTTCCATAGTCATCGTGTAAGGTCGTTAAAATGTGAATTTCTCTTTTATCGGACCACTTGAGTGCTAAAAGAGGTTCAAGATGTTGAGTGACCATTTCACCTTTTTTTAGTTTATTGAACTTTGCCATGCCTTTACATCTTGCTTGCATCATACCAAAGGCATTTGTTTTATTTTTGTGGAGAAATTCATAGATAGGACTGGTGTACCAGTTATCAGTATACAGGTTATGTCCTTTACCAAAATAATCTCTAAGTAGTGTCTTTACTACCGCCCTCGAGGTCATGAGATGTTTAGTGTCAGTTGTCGTAGTTTCTTTACCACAATAAATAATAAAGTCTAAAACAAAACTTTAATTCCAAACCGGTGATGTTTGGAAGGTAAAAATTAAACGGCCTTTGAAAATAATTATGCTTTCGTCTATGCATAAATTTTCAAAAGGCATCAAAGTTTTTTTAAATAATTTACAGGTATGGTCAATTAAAATGTTGAGTTTGTGAAATTTGTCACCGGGAACTTGTGCGTCAATGTCTGAGAAGTGTAATATGCGAAGTAAAATTTCATAACGATCTCTAGTCATGATTTTGCCGAAAATAGTACTGGCGAGCAATGGGTCGGTGGACCAGTGTTCCTTGATAGTTAAATGTCAGTTTCTGGTCATTAACATTAAAGTCGCAAAAAAATGTACATTTCGATGGATGTGTCTACTCATCTACGAAGTCTAGATTTTTGAGACGGTTCCTATTTGGAAATAGCTAAGTAATATTATTAGTTTCCTCTACTATTTTTGTCATTATTTCTTTGTTCAAGAAATATGTGAAGAAATCAATTTCTAGTGAATTTTCAGAAAATGAAGTAGATAGGTCGAAACCAGACACAAACTCATCGAATTCATAAACTTTTGGAATAAATGGACCCGAGATCCAAGAAGAACATTAGAATTTTCAGATCCATCTGAAGTACTTGATCTGTGTCGTCGACTTGTCCCAGGGGCGTCCATTTCATTTTCATCTGCTTCATCAGTAAATGGTACATATTGGCCATTAGGTTGACTCATCTCAAGGGCGTCCATTTCATTCTCACTTGCTTCATTAATAAATGGTGCATCTTGATCTTCTGCACTCATTTCAAAATCTGAGTATACAAGTTTTTCGATTCTTACCGCAAACGACTTGGTCAAATCAAATTGTTTCTCACAAATGATAACTTCACACAAAAAATATCAAAGTTTAAAGATTAATTCACAAATAAAATTACATTGTAATAATTATTATGTATAACACTTTCCAAACAAATATTCACAAAAATAACAACTGTTTATATTCCCAATGGACCGCAGAACAAAAATTGACGATCGACACAAGTCTGATTTAGGCAACCTGGCAAATACAAACTAATACACGATAATTGTAGGGCGCGAAATTCAAACAACTGAATTGAGGTTTGAGACGTCTTGGTTTATAAACTGTTATTACAATAAGATTTCACTTGTGATCACGAGATGTCAGTAATGGTACTGATTTAAACTAATTTTTCATATGTTTCTATCAAATCTGCCGCGCGGTTATGAAGTATTCAGCAGTACAAGTTGAACACATAAATATATGCGCTTAGCGCTGGAGGCATGGCTCGCATGCGCATAGCGGTGTAAGGGTTAATGATCCTCTTTATTTGAGTATACAGTAGAGTATGTTTAAAGTAAAACCATGTGAACAGAAATATTTTTTCATGTTAAAAGAATTTCAAACAAAAAAAACTCACCGATGTTTTAGATGTCATAATAAAAGTGAGTTAGCCATCTCAATTTTTTTACAAATGTCTGTTTTCTAAGAATCTCCTACATCTATCGCTTTAAGCAACTCTATTTTCACTTTAAGCAAAATAGCACTTTGTTTTTGCCCTGATTTTTCCATTTTATTATACAATAGTGGGAGATAAATTTATTGATTTTTACTAAACATGAAATTCACCACTTCATACATGTTACAAACTTCAAGAATAGACTGTTAATGAAATATTTAGTTCGCTGACGGCCGATCCCATCTGTTTAAAATGGTTTGGGTGGTGTGCAGCATGTTGACATAATCAATAGATTAACACATTTCCCCAGGTAGGAAAGGATCCAGGTTCGAATCCCGGTAGCAACAAAAATATTTTTTCGATAAATTGAATATTCCTTTATATCTTTATAATTGATACCCACAGAATTATGTTCTGAAAAAACTGCAACTTCACAATATTAATGTGTTCTCCTTAATGTATTAATTTTATCTAACATTTTATATTGATGCAAGGAAGCTTTAGTTAAATCATATGCATTAAGAGAAAAATTACCAATTTCATTTTAAAATTGTTCCTGATACTTCGCACCAAACGGAAGAAGACTCTTGGCACTTGACAGCTAATGATTAATTTATTAATAGCTTCCTTAAGCATCTTAATATGTTCAGCCCCATGGTAATCTAGATGATTTTCTTATGTGCATTTAAACACAGTAGATCACTGTAGTTTGAGAGAACAAGTGTTATTGCATTTTGCCGTGGTGACATTTGTGAAATTATTTATGACTTATTATATTCAGTACATTATGCAAATTCACAAGAGAATATCTGTTAATGTGGTCATATCCAAAGTTAAAGATGTTATTAGAATTTCAGAATTAATTTTACATCGCCTCGATGATTGAAAAGTTTTTCTGAAACCGGTTGCCATTAAAGGTTTAGTGGTTAAATACAGAGTCTAGTAACAGTGTCTTGTAATAAATAGATCCTTAGAGAAAATAATACACATAGAATTTTTAATATTATGAAGCTGTAAATGGTTCATGGAGATTGCACGATATGGTTCTAAAATGCTTTGAATAGTGTGTCAAATAATTGAGTAAAAATGGTTCCATGAGCACTACACATTCTAATCACTGGCTGCTCTTTTTATTAATACTTCAGAATCTGCCGTGATTAATTTTTTTTAGAGTTTATGCAGTTTCTAATGATTTTCTGGGTTCGAGAGTAATTCAGTATCACATATAAATAGTAATATTATAAATATATTTTCTTAACTAGAGCATTCAACACAACCAAAAATGCATCATTCATAGTAAATAATACATATTTCAAAGTAATTTTTTAATTGCAATGTAAGGTATTTAAAAGTAATTCTTGAATAATTAAATATTACATTAACCATCTACATTCCCCGCATTGCTCGACGAAGGCGCATTTTGAAATTCTGCAGGAGGTAGTGAATATTCAAAAAGATTTTTATCATCGAGAGATCGCTGACTCTGCGTAGGTCTTTTGTTTTCTTTATTCCTTGTCATTTGATCTGTTGTAAATGAATTGAAATTTGAACAAAGCCACAGAATGTCATCTTGAGAGAGGCTTTTAGTCAGTCGTGGGGGTAAAATTGACGAAAACACTTGCTCTGAGGTGGAATGCAATGTATCAAATGATACAGCACTCATATTCGACATTGATGTCGGTCCAGATATGTGTTTACTGGATGCAACAGAAAGCCAATGATGATTTTGTGTTTTATTTCCGACTGAAAAGAAATATGATGCAATGTTGATAATTTTGTTTCTTTCTGTCGAGTCTTTAAGATACTTTTTACACAACACATCAGATTGTACAAATAAATCATCGCTAAAACAAACCATTGTTATGTGACGATGTTGATAGTGTCAGTGAAAGTCCAAGATCTGGTTCAATGTAACCTGTCGTGTCTAAAGAGACTGGTGGTGAACTATCAGGAATCCTAAGCAATGTGTTGTTCATTATTTCCGGAGTTTTCTCAGCCGGTAAATTCACAAATTGCTTTTTTGTTTCTGCTGCCTAAAAATATAAAAATTGATTGCATTTATCTTGTTTATAATAATAATCAATAGAAATTCAACTAATTTTATGTAAGTATATAAGTGATTTATACCAGAGAGCTACTTGGTTCTGTGGTTTCATCTTCATTGTGACGATGTGTAGAATCTCTCCCGATTAATCTACAAACATTCAAAATGAGAAAGTTCAATTTTTTTCTTCATGCTGTGCTGCCTTCTATCGCAGGTTGGCGACCATGTTGCAGTATGTTGATTTATATAAAATATTGCAACATGGTAATGGTAAGCATATATAAGATTGCCAACATTTTGGACATTGAACAACTTTCTGAGGTTACACAGCCAAAATAATCTCTTTCTACCTACACTACTAGCTCTGCTGCCTTCTATTTCCCCCTGCGTAATGAGTTGTAAAATATCATATTTTTCATTGTGGAGAATGTGTCCAAAGTAAATAGCTTTCCTTGACAGTTGTTTATTAGTTCTCTTGACTTATTTGTGCATCTTAATAGATTTTCATTAGTAATGTGGTCAGGAGATCTTTAACATATGTCGATAGAGCTACAAGACACTAACATTACCTTACCAGTAAACAAAAAATGTTACCATACCAACGATTTTCTTCCCCAGCACACAAATAAAAGCATTGATCCTTAAAATTGCACGAGACATGCACATTTTCAGAAGAGGAAATGTATTAAATATTTTTTATGTTTAGTGTTCATTTGTGTGTTTAACCACTAATATTAATTTAGAAAATAACTAACTTTGTATAATAAACCTCTTTGATTAATTTGATGTCGACCGGTTTTGATACCACTGTATCTTCGTCAAGACAGACGATGTACGATAGTCATTATTATCATACCTTTTTTAATACATTACATTTGTTATTAAAAATTCTATATATTATTTCATTCTCTCATTGAGTAAGTAGCAGGCTCAAGTTTCACGAGTCAACATTTCATGTAGGAAAAGTTTTTGACCTTTGTGTAGAATGTTTTCTACGCGGGCCGGCCGGTTTCACAACTTGGTTGTACTCTGGAGGGGGTTCATACGTTGGTGGATCGTCTCGATCCTCTAATTCTCCAATGTCTGAAAAAGATACTACATAATTATACTTATAAAATATAGAAAATGTTTTTTTACACTGTTGTCACTGAATCGTTCTCAACACATCATAAATGACCAAATGTAGCATGAAATACCAAGAAATATTCTTAATTACAAAGTAGTGGATCTACCCTGTTCCTGTACTATCACTGAGTACTTGACAATGCTAGGATATTGATTATTTTGTCTATTGATTTGTTACATTATATTGATATATTATTAACACCGCTTATTACATTTCTGCACGTGGAGTGATGGTAGATGTTACATTATAAAGACTGTATTTCCTCGTTTGTATTTTTTTTTTTTTCAATCTTCTGAAATTTTTAACTGATTAATAATGATTTGTAGAGACATGCGTGAAGGTCATGTAATACGATTTCAGAATGTACTCCGTCAAAAAAAACAAATTGTTTCACGTTGGATTTATTCAAGAGAACTGGTTACAAAATATATATACTGGCGTCTTATATAAGCAGATTTCCTGCCTACTTGCTATTTATGGCGGACATGATATAAATAGGCCCTATTATATATTAAGATGCATGTTTTTACATACGAATGTCCTTTTTAGCTGTTAAATTGCAGCTTACAGGAAATGTTGTACATGGGGCATCATGTATTTTTTTGTTTGTAGGTAGGTGCACCATGTAGCTGAATTCTCAGATAATATTGTTATTCATGTTCGTAATAGATGTATTGAGCAGTTCAGACCTTCTCAAACTCTCTGCGTATCACTATCTGCTGCCTAATGTGAAGCGATTCAATGTGGATGAGTACTGAGAACTACGACAACAACATAGGCTTAAGAGTCCCAATAATTGTACGCATCACTGTAGAATACAAAATTTAAGTTTTATATTATCAATGAAAATAATATACTCACTAAGAAGATGGGCTATGGTCCTTGCGTGGTCCATGTGATGTTGGGCATGCGAAGGAGGTGGGGAGCGCACGCGCAGAGCTATACGACACAGGGCTGCAGCTAGCAGTAGGGCTGCCCCAACCAGGGCCGCACCCAGGGACAGCAGCATGCCACCCGGCCCACCGGTACTTCCTGTGCCTGCCCCTCGCACAGGCCACCAGTACTGACCTGAGATTTTCTCAGCCTCATCTACATTTTTATGATTTTTAATCCATGATAATTATTTAAAATACATATGTATTTACATATGAGACCCCCCGTGCAAAAACACTGTAATCAGTTTTTACAAATTTTGGTAGATAGTCGGTCATATTAGATTATATGGTTGTTTGAATTACCATCCCATACCCAAAAGATATACAACATTGTGGCATTCATAACTCAGATCTGCCTAAAACTAACATACAGTGTTGTTGCGAGGGTGTTCTTGTATGTAAAATATCTATTAATTTTTAATGTGTTGTGGGCTAAAAATGATTATGTGCTTATGATAATAACTTATACATAATACATAGGTAATAAGATTAGCTAATGTTTGAGAAAGAAAATAAATTATTACATGTATAAAGTATAAATAATAATCCAATGTATATTTGTGTTCAATAACGCAGCTATTAACATAGATGGTTAGTCACGATTTTTTGTAATTCAAAATGTTTTCTCAGTATCAATATTATCCACAGTAGGTGTTTTTCATCAAAGTGCATTTTAAATAGGTACCTATTATAGTGGGGTATCCAAAAAATGATAGTTTTTTATACTATCTAGAGACGTTAACTTAAAAATTAGCTAACAACATTGGATTCTCATGGTCCAGTGTCTAAAGATTGGAAACACTGGATATGAGTACTACAAGAATTAAGTGAAGAGGATAACACGTATGAACGTGTGATGCTTTGGCCGCGCAGGAAACAAATTCATCTTTTTGCATCATATAGTAACTGGGGGCGAGAAGTGGATACTGTATAACAAAATATGTAAAATGCAGTGGCTATCAAAGAAACGGGTAGAGAATACAACCCCTAAACCCAGCCTTACTTTAAAAAAGATACTATTGTCTGTTTGGTGGGACATTTATGGGATAATTAATTTTGTATTGCTCAAATCAGGTGAAACAATAACAGCAGAAAAGTACTGTGAACAGTTGGATCAAATACATCAAACATTGAAAACAAAAACAGCTGCTTAAGTAAATCGACACACAATCTTTTTAGAACGTAATAATGCTCGTCATCATTCAGCAAAAATAATGTGAGAAAAAAAATAACACACTAGGATGGAAAATTCTGAATTGCTCTTTATATAGCTCCGATCTGACACCATCTGATTACCATTTGTTTATGCAGCAGAATTATTTAGATATAAAAAGATTTAAGATTTAGAAGACAAAAAAAAATGGCTCAGAGTATTTTTTGTCAATTTTTTTTTATAAGGAATCAAAAACATTATTGAACATTAGAAATTATTAAAATAAATGTTTTTAAAAAATTGCTTTTCATTTTCTTTTAGGTATTATATTTATTTACTAAAACTTAAACAACTGTCCTATGATTTATAGACTAGTACAGAATAAGAATGCATCAATTTTTGAAAATGTTTCAATCACAGAAAAAGTCAAATAAATAGATTTATTGATAAAAGAAAAATTATTCAAGCACTCCATACAACATGTATTTCCACATGCTTGGTTAAGCTTGTTCCATGCAATATATCATTTTACTTTAAAATTAAATATTTCTTATAGACAATAAACATGATTGGTTTAGTATTCTTGAATGTGGGGATGGCGGGGTTAATGTGAAATTGAGTTGGAGTTCTTAGCAGTCAGATAGGCGTACAGGGAGTATATCCATCTGATGGGAATACAGTTTATTTTTGACAACTTTATGTAGTATCTACAGATCTGCAATTTTTTATTTTCTTTTCAGAGCTTCTAGAAATTTGTTAATATCTTTAACAATTTATGTATTGTTTAAATGATTTAAAATTATTCATATACATACTTGAATACACTACGAATGCAGGAACCTATTATGCTGCACATTATACAAAATTTATCGAAGACACAAACCTTTCGGACCAATTGATAATAATAATTATCGCCGATTGGGTAATGAGATCCAGAAATATAATCCGTCGCCGAGTGGCATGTGTATCAAGGGAATTATAAGTTATGTAAATAAGGATACGTCTGATTAGATATTTGTTTATGTTAATTGGTTAAGTTAGGTTAAGTCCACGGACTGTAGTCGTTGATTTATGGTATTTTAAGCAGAGTCTAACTGTAAGGTAAAGTCGTAGTCGGTAGATTTTTAAACTCCACAGCTCTGATGATCGCTAACATTCGATAAGTGAACAATCATTAGAAGAAGAAGCAGAGTAGGTCTATCACATTACATTGTACAATATTGTATAAAAGAAGATTAGTCTCAATGATTTGATATTTTTAATACAAATTAAATGTATAAATTAGAAAGATATACACATAAAATCTATTTTATCGAACAATATTGTTGTTGCTACCGGGATTTGAACCTAGATCTCTTCCAATCCGGGGAACGTACATTCACTGATTATGCTATACCAACACAGTGGATTGACAACAAATTTTCAAACTTATATGTTACACTTTTCAAATTAATACATCTATCGTACCATTATTTGAAAGCCATCTTATTTATTTATATTTTATTATTTTTATTTTACGGAATCTCAAATACCTTTGAGTAATCCGATAGGAGACGCCAGAATTAATAATTGGATTGGAAGAGATCCAGGTTCGAATAATATTTTTCGATAAAATTGATTTTATATGTATATCATTCTAATTAATACATTTAATTTGTTTTAAAAATATCACAGACTGTCAGTTCTGAATAATTACAACTTCATGATTTGGTATTGATGAAAAAAACTACAGACCTGGTTTGCAATCGCCAGTCTCGTCACTGTTGTCACCGCAGTTGTCAACAGAATCACACATTAATTGTACAGAGATACATCTTTTATTGTCACACAAGTGATCAATTCCTATCAGGCAGTCTGAAAATATTAGTTACGGATCAAATTAAAGTTATTTATTTTTTACATTTTCAAAAAAATTATACATCTACAATATGTGTGAGATGAAAACGGATGAGGATGAGTAGCTGGTACCTCAACTCGAATGACTCAAGGCGATAATTTATACTTTTATATTTTCCTGTCGATCTACATTACAAAATATTAATCCAAATTTAGAATAATGGGAAAGTTCACAATAATTTTGTACATACAATGAAAATAGTTGAAAACATCAAACCACGGGCGCTGAAATATTTTTTCATGGCCAATTTAATATTTAAAAAAATGACAGTTGCTTGATTAGTTAATAAAAAGTAATGTAATTAAATAAAATAATGTTTAGTTTTAAATCACATTATTATATGCACATATTACACACCTAGATCAAAACTAAGACAACTCAAAAAAACGAGAATTTTGAGTTATTTGGTTATTTTGAGTTATTATTTGAGGTATTCGGATACTCTGTTATACACACAACTAAGATAGCTCCAGTTCTCGAACAATGTAATTTTAGGATACATTTATGACCTAAAATGTTATTTAGTTTCATAACTTTAGTAACAAAATTTGGAGAAAAATGTTATTATTTTTTTGTCTGTTGAAAAATGACTTTTTGAGTTGTCTTAGTTTTGATCTAGGTGTGCGATATACTAAAGTCAACTAGTTTCAGTTGGATCCAACCATCTTCAGGACAATATAGTATGTAGACTAACCTAAGTACAGATATTTAAATATGAGGTAAAGAAGAGAGAGCAACAGCATATCAGAGTGGGACAGAGTATTAGGTAGGGGGTGGGAGAGAAGGGTATGAGATAGAAGAAAGTAATGTTTTAAAATTATAAACGGTAAACAATTCAGTAATAACGTGGCTGATAAATAATCCAGGTAATGTTTAAAATGGTAAGGTTGGTATGCAGAAAGCAACTTCCTTGTAACTATTGTTTAACTTCAGACGTATCCTAGTCAATGAGACATGGTGGCCTTTCTATTTTTTCTTCATTTAAGATGTGAATATTTATATGTTAAATGTTTTTTGTTTCAGTTATTACATGAAAATATTTACATTTTAAAAGAAGTAAAAATATAATAAAATTGTATGTATACATATTATATTAGAGAACATATCTGTACCTTAGAGCCATAAGACATCATGTCGATTTTGGCCAAAAATGATGTTGAAACACAGAATTAATGTGTTTTTTTCCTCTATCCATTTCCCCTCGGGGACATAGAACACTATGTGGACATATAGTTGTATACTTCTAATTATATTATTTTCCAGTGACATATTGTTGTATGAAAAAAATACATTTTTCTGATCTCTTGCAAAGTTGTCTAAATCAACATGATATCCTATGCCTCTAAGATACATATATTATATACATTCAATTAATATAAATTATATGTGAAAACTTTTTTTATTTTAAAATTTTCAAACAAATATACTTATTTATTGCTTTATATAGAGTAAAACTCTGTTAATTTGTAACCCTATATTTCGTATTTTCACGGAATTCGCACTTTTTCACAATTTACCCTGAAAATAACATTTCATACTAATTTCTACAGATAATTCGTAAAATCTGATTATTCGCAGTTCAAAATAAATAGTTTGTTCATGTAATTCACATATTTGCCATTGTTTTTAAATCGCTAAACTCGCGCGTCTAGGCATTTGACCTTCATCCCTTTGTAAACATCTGCAACTAGCTCCGCCTACCAGCCAATCGCGACGCCGCGCGCTGGCATGACAGGTGCCGAACTGAGCCATATGTTATATGGCAAAACTAATGCACGTAATATGATATGTATATCAAATTCCATATATATAAGATTTGTTGTTGTTAAAATAATGTTTTCATTAAATCACTTGATCTAGTTTCTATGTTTATGAAACGTTGCGATTTGCATATGTAGGTACTAAAGAAACTACATAAATCTTTCATATTTAAATACGTTGACATATTTTATTAATTTTTTTTCACGTTTCGTTTTCTAAAATGGCACCAAAATCTTGTAATTCGTATAAATCCTTGACCATTTGGATAAATGTAGCTTATTTTGAAAACTGACAAAAACTATCAAAGATAAAATTGGCGAAAAAAATTGAGTCCCAAATACCTTTCTGGGTTCGAAATAAGCTTCAACCAACGTTTGAAAGTTAAAAGTTTTAAATAGTTTAAATATTCCAATTCGGATGGAAAAAGTGAGTCAAATTAATGTGCGTGATTTTGTTGCCTTGAGAGACTTCCGCGTCACCACTCACAACACATCTTTCTTATTCAGGAGAAATACGTTATTTGATAAACATTTCAACAAATAAGAAGCTGAAATAATGGAGACAATTTCAACAGCGGCGACGCGCACTAAATCACGGACGCAGTAAACTAACACATTTTTATAAAAATTTCTTTCTAATGTAGTCTTTAAAAAACTTTGTTTTCACTATTCGTAATTTGGATTTTTTTTTTTTAAATTTCGGTCCCGTGAGTTACGAATTAACGGAGTTTTACTATATGTATTCTGTTAAAAAATATATAAACTAGGATAGGTGCCAGTAGAATTCAAATAGAAGATATTTGTCGTGAATGTTGATTATTTTCATTGACAGTATGATTAAAAATTGCATACTATTTATGAGCATTTTTTTTCTCTTAATTTAGTTTCAAAATAACATACCCATGTAAGCAAAAGCTGCGTACGCTATTACTAATTTGTCTTCTGGTAAAAGATTTCCTCTAAATGAAATGTAGAATCCTTTAGCAATAGGAGCGACATGTTCTATAGGAATCATACGAGGCTCGGTAAATATTTCAACAAGCCGAGATTTAGATGTTAAACCATCACGAAGCGTCAAGTTACCTGCAATCAACAAACAACTTTCACATTCAGTAAAAAGTCTAAATTATGTTCAATAATAGAAATACAATTTTAAGCATGTGATGCAACATATTAATTAAATCAGAATTAATTTCAAACATCACACAACACGCTCAATTATTAATATCGTTACCTTGAGAATATTCAACAATTTTAAGATAAATGTGAGTCTTAAAATGTGAGATTGTTGCGGCAGGTTGAATTATCCAGATACAGTCGTAGAATCCTAATAAACCAGTCATATAAATTGTTCCACCGAGATTGTCCACTTCACCTCCGCATTCTAAAAATTGAAAAACAATATCAACTGACTTACTAAGCACAGATAATTAAAAAATATACACATTATTATATTTGTAAATTACAAAAAGCATAAAAACCTGCAAGCATATAGAATTCAAACTACAAGAGTACAATAAAATAATACGTACACGTAATATCACATGTAAACAATAATAAGTAGATTATTAACAGATTGAAAATAACGGAACAAGGTTAACAAAATAAATAAATAAATTTTAAGAACACATTTTTGTTGTGAATTAAATGAATCAACTAAAAAGATATAGATAAAAATCTGTCCATCGAAAAAATATTTCATTGCTACCGGGATTCGAACCCGGATCTCTTCTTATCCGGGGAAGCGTGTTTTCTATTTTTGCTATAATAATATTGGATAATTTGTATAGTGCCACTTTCATAAAAACTTTCACCTCAAAGGCGCTATAGCAATCAAATACATTTTTGACAAATTATGAACTTATATTCTGCAATCTTTTCAATTGAAACATCTATTATTCCATTTTTAAAAAGCAATTAACTTTATATTGCGGTGAATCTCAAAAAAGTGCAGCCTCGGTTTATGCCATAACTCTGTTCCTGAAAGAACTGGCGTATACCGAATTTGCATAAAATGAACCCAATTATAATGGGATGAACAGAGTTGGGTTCCACGTCATCAATGAAATATAACATTATTATGTTATTTGAAAATAACACATAATTCAATGATTATATGTATGATGATTGTGCTATAATACTACTGAGAAATTAAAGTTTTTATTACGTAGAGAAGAGTGAAATATAATATTATATGTTATTTAATCAAAAATAGACTAAAATTATATTTGTTGGTATCAGAAATTAAACAATTATTTTTTAAATTTGTACATTTCCCTCAATTAAGTATTCACCAGATTATTATGATTCTTCTCATTCTTTTTAAAGATATTGTGTAAAATTCAGAAAATTAGAACAACCAGATGGCTTAAACAGAAGTTGCAGACACAATTCTAGGCATTGTTTAACAGCAATTTGAGGCCTTGTATACTGTTATTGTTCAATTGAATTATTTCAATGTGATATATAAAAGTTAACAAATGTCCTTGCTGGTTTTTAATTTTTTTATTCTGGTGATTTTATTATTTTTGATGGCATTCTTGGGTGAAGACAAGTCATCGGTTGAGTTTGATCCACATCAAATCATAAGAATGGTCAAACAAGCTCAACTTCATGTACACGAAGCGCCTGTATAATGTTGTAAAAGTAAATAGGCACAATGTTTGACTACAACTTCACTATCATCATAGCAACAAAAAATAGTCTAATATATGCTTGTTAATCAGAGAAAAGAATGAGCCATTCGTGTATTGGATTATCAGTGGTGATGAAAAATGGATTTTGGAACAAGTGAAAAATTCAGAACATCAATAAAATTCTTCTGAAAATTAGATCATGTACTTAATAAAGATTATTTTCGCCATCCCAAATACACATGTATAATATTATCAGTTTTTGATATCTACCTGTATTGATACTTGCAACATCTGAAGAGTTTTGAAGAAATTGATATGTAGCTTTATAACCCATAGATGTTCCTCCATTTCCAAAAAACCTAATTACAAGTGACGATCCGGAAGATTGGGTGGGTTTAGGTCGCGCAATCAATCCAGAAACAAGTTGTAAAGGTTTTCCGTCCGAGTCGTAAAACTAAAATTTGTAAAGAAACATTACAGAATTCCTTGATTTGTTGTACTCAAATAAAATATTTTTGTTAAATGAATGAGTATTATTATATTTTTAAAAAAACACACGATCCAATAAAAAGTAAAAAAAATAATTTATTAATCCAAAAGTGACTTGTATATTTGTTTTTAAGCAAATGCGTATTGCAAAAATGTATATACCTCCATTATAGAAGTTGGCGATATAAAGAAATCGGTAAAGAGAAGACTTATGATGCAATTCTCACTGCTGCATGATAAAATGTGTTCGATTCCAAAATCACGTGGATAAAGCGATGGAAAATTTGGAGAAGTTAAAAATCCCAGCTGTCCTACTGCACCACTCACAAAATTTTGATTTCCTGCAAAAATATTAATAAAAAGCATTTAATTTGAAAATTAAATACTCATTCATTTTAAACTTATTAAAACAACCATAGTTTAAAGTTCAAGGAACCACAATAGTAAAATACTAACTTTGAGCGATAAACATCAATGAAAAAGAACCAGTCCAGTTTTGAGGAACAAGATCGAAGGCTATTCCGACAGAGCGAGTTGAACTAGTAAAGACATTTGTATTGGTCAGAGAACACACACGAGTTGGTGGCGTGTGTCCTGAAGGCTCCCAAACTGTCAGGGCTCCACACGGACATTGCTCGGTCGATCCATTCACTGTATGTTTGACAAAAAAGCTAAAATCTTAATATTAAAATATTGACTGTTATCCAAATATTCTAACAAATTTAAATTTTTTTTTTTTTTAAATATAATTACAAAAACTAATTATCCTAGAATTGACCATACTTTATATTGATTGCTGTGTCTAAATAATTAATTATACTGAAAATAACCCAACATTGTTTTAAATAAAATTTTACAGTGGCATAACTACAAAAATTGGGTCCCAATGCAAAACGGAAAAGAGCCTCCACTGTATATAAGAATATTAAGAAATACACAGTTTTATTTAGTTAACAATATGAATAAAATTTGTCACTTGACTCTTATAATATTCATACCTAGATGAAAAAAATAAGATTTTAAGTATTTTTAAGCACTCGCAAGAGAAAAAAATTCTACCTTCATTTAAGGTGACAGTCTGGTCCCTAATCTAATACATTAGCGGAGAACTACTGTATACTCACATCAATAATGTTTTCACATATTTTCATAATACATTTTTGTTCAGTTGAATCTTAAAAATAATAAATAATCCATCCATATTAGTGCTGGGAATGGGAATAGTATCGACCAAAAGTACTGAAGTACGCAAACATTTTGGGCCCCTATCCAAGTGGGCTCCAATGCACCGCATTGGCGTATTTACCCCACTGACTTTACATATCTTTTTTCCCATTTAATTGAGAAAGACAAATTACTGGCTTTGAGATGTTTAGTCAAAATGATAAATTAATTAATAAATATTTTTGCCATAGCTACATTAAAGTGTTGGAACAAAATGTGTTCTGAATTTGTCGTCCATCTTTCGAATTTGTTAATTTTACAGCAGTCGATATATTAACAGATTGCGTGTTGAAAAATGAAAAAAAAAAATCTTACCTATATTTTTTGATTTAAAGCAGTATGAGGTGTGTTTATTCCATAAATTAAATATTACTTAAATAAGAGTGATTACTTCAAAATGTTTTTATGTAATATTACTTCATTGGAATAAAATTCAGATATGCCTGTTTGAATGGATTGTAGGCATGTGTTTGGGCAATGTAAACCCGGTTGTGACTCAATTTCAACTAAAAATGAGATATGCGTTTTTGAAGATGAACTCCTGTAACAACACTATCGTTTTTGGGCAGATCTGAGTTATGAATGCATATCTTTTTAGGCATTAAATGGTATACATATTAAACAACCATATAAAATAATAAAATACATTTTTACACACAATTTCTAAGTGATTTTACCTGTAACAACACTGTATATTATTCAAGATGGCTGATGCTCCCATCTATTTATCAACATTTGTAAAAACCGATATACAGTGTTGTTGCAGGGTGGTGTCAATTGTTTAACATTGTTTCAAAAATTTATTTTATTTATTTCTCAAAGAGCTCTCACTTCATTCCTTAACATTTTTAGTTATTGGGTGTGACCTAGCTTAGTATTAAGACCTTCCAAAATGTAGATGGTAATGAAAAATGTTAATTTTTGTCATTAAATCATACGAAAAGTGAATCTGTTGATATTATAACGGTGCCAGTTTTATAAATAATGATTGATTATTTATTAAAATATAGATTAGATTTTAAAGTGTGTCTTTTGAAAGATTTAAATAGTTTTGAAATTTTCACTCCCTGTCTTGGGAGCGAAAATATCACAAACTCAATTACCTAATACTTTCAAAAAACATAGATGAGTGGCTATCCGACTAATTCGCTTATCAACATATTAGATACATTATGTAAAATAATATTATTACATTAGATACCTTTTATAAAAAAGTATTTTTGCATAAAGTATCTAATAATAGGTATAATATCTTTTAAATATGTACTAAATAAGTTCTATAATATTTATATAATGGTATTTTTCAGAATTTTATTACAAAATCAGTTAGGTAATTATAAGATATTGTATTACATACATAAATCCTATTTTTCTGTTCTGTTTAAAGATGTCTTTTAACAAATTTTGGCACAAATATTTTTTCTGAATAAAAATTATATTCCTATATAACCTATAACATATTTACAGTCCCTATAAAGAAGGAAATGATTACCTAAAGAATTGTCAATACATATCTGTGGTAAGTCCAACTGATTGATAGAGATCTTGATAGAACAAGATGGACAAGTCACCAATTCCATACTACATCGTGACCGACTCTTATTAAACCATGTCTGAAAATTTAAATATATTGTAATTATTTTCATGACAAAGCTAAAGATGTTTAAACATGCACATTTCTTTATAATACATACTTGGTTACGGTGCACAATGTTGCCATGTTCACCCAGTTGTAAATAAATAGTTCGACTGTTAAGTGCTCCACACAATTCTTCCTGGTTTGACGACACGAGAAAAGGAATCCACCAGAAATTGCGTACTAAATACATATAAAATAAAATCAATTTTATAATAATAATGAGATTTTTACTTTATTTTCACAGTGCATGTACACAGATAAGGTATTGATTGATCTTTAGTCTCAGAGTTTTGGCAGAAAATATTGGTTTGTGTCAATTGATCATTCTAACCTGTGTAAAAATACAGTAGTCAACGAGAGACAGCTCACTCTGTACTCAAAACTTTGTAGTGTTATTTACGTGGCATTTGAGACAAGTCTCATCTGTTTATACGTACCATTTAACTATTTCTGCATTATGACTAGCCCTTATCAGTATCAAGTATTCAAGAGCCATGCTTAGGTTGGTTAAATTTAATCCTAGTTAGATTATAATGATAATCTAACTAGGATTATACTAGTTATACAGGTGGGCCATAAGTTTTTGCACTTTTGAAAATAAATAAAAAAAACTACAGGTCGTATGATAATAAATGTTTATTTCACTGAAAGAGCACAATTGGGAAAATCTTGTCTTAAAAATAATGTTCACCATCCCGCCGCCGGCATTCCTAGAATCTGGCACCTAGGTTTTGAAACACTATGACACGAAGCGCATGGGTTGTTGGTTATCTCTTGATGAATATTTGCCTTAAATTGGGTTATTGTGGTTGGTTTATTCAAATAAACACGACTTTTGAGATAACCCCATAAAAAAATCAAGAGGTGTCAAATCTGGACTGCGGGGGGTCACCTCTACGCGATATCAATTTGTTAGGAAACATATCCTTCACCACCGGTATTAGTCACTTGAATGTATGGCAGGTTGCCGCATCTTGCTGCATCCAAGTCCTCTGATCGTATCCCGGGAATTGCGGCTGGAAAAAATCCCTCAGCATCTTGACATATTCTTCAGAATTAACAGTAACAGAATTGCCACATGCGTTTTCAAAAAAATAAGTACCGATAATGCCCTCTGATGACATAGCCACCCAAACTGTCTCTTTTGGAGAATGGAGAAGCCTTTGATGTTTTGAGTTTGGGGTTCTCCCTGCTCCAGAGCCTACAAATCTGACATGCCCGTTCAAATGAAAATGGGCTTTGTCAGAAAACAACATGTTGTTGAAATTGGTAAATTGCTCTAACATTGTCTCAACTAATATTTTTCGTGAAATCCAATCATAGAGTTTTAAATCTTGCACCAATTGGATCTTATATAGGTGTACTTTCAAGTCCAGTTTCAAAATTCAACGCAAAGTTGATCTTGGTATCGTCATAGCAGCATAGCTTGCGAGTCGACAAGCCCGGATCTTGCACGACATTCTCTTAGCTTTTCCTGCTTCGTGGTCGCCCGGTTTTCTTCTCATTTAGAACTTCCTGAGCCTTATTTAGTCTCCTAGAACTTCCTGAGGCACGATATAATTAAATTAACACTGTGTATTCGGTACTGAACGCGAAACAATCACATAAGAATTGTTGTTTTGTAAAACTATTTTACGCATGCATTATTCCTCCATAAAGAAATCCATTGACTAAATTTCTAAGGACCAAACTCCCGGAGCGTGCCCCTCCTTCGTGCGGTTCCCTCGCAGAAGTGATTTAAAAAGTGCAAAAACTTATGGCCCACATATGTACTTATAGGTTTTATACGTTCCCTACCAACTTTATTTCACTGGTTATATTACATTTCAAATGCCAGAGAATCAGCGATGGTTAAGTCTGAAAACACTACAATTTTAATTTTAATTGAGGCCTTTAACGAAAGCTTCAACGATAATATTTGTGACTGGCATCCGTCATTGTGAAATTGTATTCAGAGTAAAAAGCAAACTTTAAAATTATTTATAGTAAATAATGTTATATTTATTGTAATTAGTATATATATTACTGTTTCACCAAACCTATCGTGCTCTCCTATATGTCGTGAACGTATTGCAGATAAATTGAGACTAAAAAAGAGTCAAGTGAAACGTTAACCACACCCATAGCAGATTGAAAACGTAAGAACTTATATAACTTTGTATTATATTAGAACAAAATTATTATTATGTTCGCAAATGACAAATTTTTAACTGGACAATGTGATTTTGACTTCTTAATTAGCTGAATTTCATTTTGCTTCCAGAATGGAAAACATCATTGATCTTGCTCAAATAATTTCACGATGCACATTGAACACACTTTATAATGGTTTATAAAAAATTGAACAACTGCTTCGAATCAAATATCACACATTCTACAATACAATTACATATAACTTGTAAATATTTTTTTAAATAATATATCACATGGCTAATTGCTTGTAGGCTAATAACTGTAATGAATATACAACGTGGCGGCGTATTCACATTGAAATAGAAAAAGCAATTGCGGGCACACACACATGATTATAATTTAAAATAAAAGATGTATTAAAATCAGTAATGAAATTAACTAAATGAATACATACTTAGGGATTTGAAGTGCATTGTAGAGCTTACTTGAAACACTGAGGTTATTTTCCCTGCGAGGTTTTGAATGGCAAAGCCAATTAGGAGATTATTGAACACCTGTCTGTTGTAAGGATTCATTGCAAAAATATTTAAGTGTGAAAAATGGATAAACAGTTATATACACAGCTGTGGAATATTGATTTGTAATGAACAAAAATAGATCGATTGTGGTGGAATGAAACAACAATAATTATATTCATAAAAATATTTTATTTTTAAAAAATTATAATGCGCTACATACTCGATAAATGAAAATATTGATTTTAAAAGT
The DNA here is from genome assembly GCA_031772225.1 of Eubasilissa splendida. NCBI lineage: Eukaryota > Metazoa > Arthropoda > Insecta > Trichoptera > Phryganeidae > Eubasilissa > Eubasilissa splendida. The sequence continues at coordinate 25,533,736 of CM062850.1, read as the reverse complement.
AGGTAACACGATATGCTTAAAAGTCGATGCTGTCTTCGGCTGAAAAAAAGAAGCAATCCATTAACATTTAAAAATATGATTCAATTTAAGGAAATCTTAGGTTTTCAACTTTCATATATTATATGATGAACAATTGTGAAGCAACTTTGGTTGTTATTCAAGGTTTACCACAATCTGAAAAATTGTACCCATCAGCTCTTTTTTTACCCTCCACGTCCTCAACCCCTCTTTACTCTTACTTATGCTTCTTCTCTTTCTCACCTTTATTTATCTACTTGTCTTATCGCCCTCTGTTATCCTTCTTAGAGAGACGAGACTTCTTTTATTTAGTACAGATACCGATAATGCAATAATTGTATCAGTAAACATCTATTTTATTTTAAACCCGATATGTAATTTTTTTTTAAATGAATGGTGAATGTTAAAATTTGTAACAGGTACTAATCAATGTCAAAGGCTGGATATTTATTTTTCAAACTGTTCCATTTAAAAAAAAAAAATAGCGAATATGAAAGTACAATACCATGTAAGAGTGCCATGTAGCTATTATACACTAGAAGATGTGCGATTGGTATTTTTGTATAAAATAAATTTTAGAACAGACCCATAGATTTATCACAATCGGCTTGTCAACAAAGTGGAAGAATCATTCACACTAGCAACTGCAAGCAGTTTTTGTCATTATTGGACATCTTTACAAATGGTTCATAGTTTACAAAATATTTAGACTTGCCAAGTGGCTTCATTCGCGGGGAAGATAAATTTAATAAAAAATTAATAACAATTAGATGTAAATAAATTAATAAAATAATTAAGGACTACCTGCTGCTCGTTTTCTCTTGGCTTCTTCCTTCTCTAATGCCCACACGTGATCCTGGAAGGTGGCAACCGCTTCTTGCATTAATGCTTTGGCCTGAGTGTGATTACTGTCTTGTTCATCGAGCAGATTACCAAGATGTGGTACATTTGCAGGGTGGAATTCTGCTACACCACTCATTTTAAATACAATACAAACTCTTCCTGTCTTTGGATGAATGCTGAAGGGAGCTTTCAGCAGATGGTTCGAGCCTTTGGTGACATTTATGTCTAATCTGGGATAACACCACTGTAGTTGAATTTCTTCAATGAGATGCTTCAATCGGCGGTTTCCATTATGCTAGAAAAATAATAAAATATCAGAAAAAATATACGATGATGACGATGAACAGAAACCATGTCAGAATTTTCGAGCACTATTTTTAGATTTAGCTTCCTAGATTTTTTAATTGTGGTTTCTAATAGTTTCCACAAGCCTTTATGAGGTTGCTTTCTTTCAGAATAACAAAAAAAAATGAATTGAGATTTTTAAAAAAGTGCTATAAAAATAAAACATTTTTTACTAATATTATATATGCTTACATTATTTTCAATAGTATTTTTCTATTTTGTTGATTATATTATCCGATTATACGGGGTAGATGATGAAAAAAAAATTCCAGATAATCGAATGTCCCGGTTGATCCGAAAGCTTTGAAAAAAATATTCAAAAGTTACAAAAATCAACACCTACAGCAGCAGTCCGAAAGTCGCACACATGTGTTTGTGCAAACGCAAATGCCGACTAGGATGTTGTAGAGTTGTTAAATATATTTCATCATAAATGACAACTTGTTTGTCATTTTAAAATGTGTGAATATATGTATATATAATTACTTCGAGTTGTAAAAAAAAAATTAATACATAAAAAAAAAAGAAAGAATTTCTGAAATTTTCAATTTCATCATCGTAAGTCGTTATTCGAACTTTTTTCTTGTTTATCGGTACCCTCAAGTTCGATTTTACTGTATATATATATTTTTTTGTATTGAAATTTAACTTGAGCACAATTTAAAAAGAAAACACATTTTATTAAATTGAATAAAAAAAAACATAAAAATTTGTAACAAGCAAAACATCCTAAACTGTATTGTAAGCGAGTGAAGCTTCAACGTGGTAAAAAAAATATAATAAAAACATAAGAGCCATAAGTACACGTTTTAGTGGAAATATATTAAAATTTCGTCAACGTCTTTCGTAAGATAGATAATAATACGACTATTAGTTTTAATTTCAATTAAATTTGTAAACCACATCTTGAAATATTAAAAAAAAAAAAACCCTACTGTAAAATGTGATTTTTACGCTAACTATCTTTTGCCATAATAATAAATGATAAATTACCTCATTACAGAATGATCTATAAACTTGAACAAATGTCTTCCATCGTAAACATGAGTCAGGAGAAAGATTTTCAAAAGATTTCTGAACTTGAGAAACTAGATTATCATCGGGGATAAGACGTAGAAATTTGGCAACACCATCTGGTGTGGATATAAACTGTTGATCGCTAAGTATATCATCAAATAGGTTTGTTATAGTTTTGTGAGCCCGTCTGAAATGGAAAAGGTGACATAAGATGTAAAAAAAATTGGCTTAAATAAATACAATAAAAGTTTAATAAATTATATTTCAGTGGACTAAAATATTTTAGTTACTAGTTCAAATTATAAATTCCATTAGCAGAAAACCAATCGGCGATAGCAGATCGTTTATTGTTAACCTTTGTGGGCGGCTATTGTGGCCGCTTTGCAGTCGCGGTAGCTGTGTGGACATGGTTTCTGCAGAATCTATTTTTCAATGCGGAAATCCCTATATTACTTTAATAATTCATACATAAAGTAATGTACTTTGCCTTTATTGCCAGTGAGAAAAAACATTGTTATATGTTGTCCGCATTGAAAAATAGACAACCTTGGTCGTGCAACAGCCACCGTATAGCCGCCCATACCGATAGCTTTTCTGGTGGTCTTATACAGTAAAACCTCGTTATTGCGGAATCCAAAGGACCAAAAAATAAAATTTCGTAATAACAAATTCCCACATATGGCGAAAATTTTTTTTTTGCTAATATATGAATATTCCGCGCGCGCTGTAGAAATAAACGTAGAGCGGCTTTAAAAAAGTTTTTAAGTTCCGCAAACAAGACACCCATTGTCAGTTTAATATGGGATATAACATAATAAGGTATTCTGTAAACAAAGGAGGATTTTCTGTATAAAAAAAACTGAATCTGAATGAACTGAGAAATCTTAATTCAGACTTATTAAGAAAAAGTTTGATATATTCATGTCAAAATTCAATGACGGATGGTCATACACTTGCCAGTAAGAAAAATTCCCAAGATTCCGCTACTTCGGTGTTTTTTCTTTTCGCAATAAAGACAATGTATTGAATATATATTTGTATACTGTAATGTAAATCTTATTGAATATATATAAGAGAAAACATTCAAGTAATCTTAACCCAGAGATATTGAAAATTTAATATATACGGCATGCGATTTCGCTACATCGGTATTTTTTCTTACTGGCAATGTACACTAACATGTATTATTTAAGACAATATAATGCTATAATGAACTATAGAAGAAAAATAAACTCTGAAGGCAAGGAAGACAAGAAAGCTTGATGTTTTTGAGATGTGACAATTTTTTTTTTTGATATCTTACGAGAAGAACGGAAAGGAAAAGGAACATCCTCTCATCCGTTGGACTAACAGGTTTAATGAAGATCACGATCCTCAGTCACGAGGGACCGATGTGCATGGATGGATGGAACACTAGAATAAATTATGAAGACACCGAGTTATCACTTTTTAGAGAGCTGATAATGAATAATATGTTTATCATTTGTAAAAAAATCTATATTTTCAGAATATCTAATCTAAAGCTCAACTGTTAGATCTATTGTCTAATTATGTGTCTAACCGAGATGCATAAACAAACAATCACAAAACTCAAATTCAAATGCAAGTCAATTTAGTATTTTTTAATTTGGATACCAAATAAATGTGACAGACTGTTAGACAGGATAGGACAATCAGATCTAAGAGCATATCAGGTATATTGAGAAAACACTCACTTGATACTGGAGTGAATATTATCAGAGTTGAGATGAACCTTCTTGGCTTGCGAGTCTCCACCTGAGAGCAGGGCGAGGTAATCCCCCACAGCCGACCTGCCACTGGAGGAGAGCGAGCGGGCCTCGTAACTGGACACCCAGCAGTGAACCCCTCTTCGCCCCGAGTATACCCACAGAACACTGCTGAATCCAAAATCGTCTACAATGGAAAACATACATATTAGGTGTACCCGAAAAAAGATTATTTTTGAAAAGACAAACACTTTTTTTAAACATTATTCTAAAATATATTCTCTGTCAATAGATCTGACTTTCTCCCATTGTTCAAGCAAGTTTTTGATTCCTCGTTTATAAAATATCATAGGCTGTGATGGACAAATGAGAATGTCAGGGGAGTGCAAGAAAAGAGGACCATGGAAAATCAAAGGGGCCAATAAATAGCAGGGACGTGCACTGCATACAAACAAAAAATAAATTAAATAATCCTTACCTTATGAAAAGACCCTACATTACCCGGATTAGCGTAACTCATGGCTAGACAAAACTCTGTTATTGGGTTATTTAGAAAAATCGCAAATCATTTGTGTACAACTTCATGGCGATGCTGGCAGACAATTTGCTAATATGTACGTATTGATACACATTTTACCTCTCTTGCACAAAGTATAACAAAATTACTAGCACTCCGAACGGGAGGACGAAAATACCCCAAGAATATTTCCTTTAATAGACTGCTTTTAAACGAAAATATGTTTTTAAGTGCATGGGAATAATTATTATAGACATAAATATAGATATATAAAAAATAATTGCTGTTATTTTGGGATTATTGATGTTGGGATAATAAATTATAAAATTACTGTAGTTCCGTCATCTCACCAGCATTATATGCCTTCCCTCCATTTCCTCAAAAACGACGAATCAGAATTTTGGCCACGCATTGGGTAATCTCTACTGAAAGTCTTCTGTTGAAAAGATATCTACCAAACCATTGCAATAAATTTCCATGAGTGTTTAACTATCAAGGTATAATGTGATACCTTGTCTAATAAAAATAACATACCGGTTCCGGAAAAGGGTGGGGTTATTTAGATGCCTTTCAATAGAATTGTTTTCAAAACATTTTTTTGATACCAAGAATACTTAGTTAGCATTGTCGATAACGGCATAACTGATGAATAAGAGACATTTTTAGATACAACACATGCTTCGGAAATGTAATTGAGAGAATACAGAAAAACAAAGAATGATAATGAATAAGATGAATGAATGCAGACACCTATAGACAATTTCTGAAAAGTTTAACAAAATTAAACACGTATATCAATTTTACCATTCGGCGATTGTGATCATGATTATTTTTAACCATTTCTGATTTAGTGCCGATGTAAGCAGTTATACTTGCGAAACTGTAAGGTTTCAAGTTTATGAAAATAATGTAACCTGTACATAAAATATCCAGTATTCTGAGTTTACCGCATTATCATTTTTGACATCAAATATTTTATTTTATAATTAGAGGGTGGGGAGGTACCAAAACATTGTTAAATAAATATGTTTAACCTTTGAGGGCGGCATCCAGTACTTGACAGGCGACAACCATAAACTTCCAACATTTGTCACACACATCAGCTCCCTGGCAACATGTTCGTATATCATCATAGTCTGTCAGATCAATATCAAAAACAAGCTCTCTCGACAGCACTACTGAACCTTGCTTGGCAATGGAAGGCCTGAAAACAAAGTTTAAAAATATATATTTTTTAAATTTAAAATAATTTAATTTTGGCTATTATAAGTAATCCTATTTCATACATCTTTTAAATTTTATAATAATCAAAAAATATTTTAAACATTTAAGATTATTCATATATATATATATATATATATATAATTCATACATTAGCGGTGATTTAAAATTTCAACCAAAAATGTCTGTACTATTCTACTTACCTGAAGAAATATGGGTAATCTGGCTTCTATGAAAAAAATAACTGTATTCAAAATGAGCTTTTTACTTACTTGCTATTATAAACAGCGCCAATATCTATTTTGAATGGACATTTTTTCTGAAACAATGCCTGCAAATCTTTTTGATTTGAAATCGACAAATAACGAATGTAAACATCTTCCGCTAACGTGAATGATAATTCTCTGTGTGCAAGCGGATGAGGCGTGCTTCCACAACTAAGCCAACGACAAAATATGTTAATAGGGAAATAACGATTGTAATATACAGGGAGGAGATCGGGAAGAAGATTTGTATCAAAAGACATGGTTAATTATTCTTATATTAAAGTATTAAGGAACGTTGATTTAAAAAATATATATAATTAAATTATCAAGTTAAACACAGAAACGTAAGTATTTTCAAACACAAACACTTTGTTTACTCAACAATCTGACACTTGACAGTTTGTTCCCGCCCAATTACGTACAGAGAGGGGCATAGATAAGAGATAGAGAGGAGATATGCGTACCCATACCATAGAATAGAGCATACTACGCATAGATATGAGATAGGGGTGCAAGCAAGGTACAACATAAAGATTACTACTTATTTTTTTGTCTTGCCACTATGATCTTTATACAAATGGCTTTTAAGATTTTTTTACGTAAAGTGTACGCCAATGGTGTATGCATATGTGTAGTATAAATATAATTATTTACTGTTCTACTATTAGCATAAATAGGAATTTCTTTCTATTAGTCAATCAATCAATTCATCGCCATCCACCCTTGAAGGCCGATTTGCGATATAAATTACCCAATAAATGCAGTTTTCTTTTGCGGTGGTGCTCTTCCTGCATAAACATTACAATATTTTTAAAATACGAAATACATAATTGATTATTTGTCGTTACATTGTTGTACCACGACCTCTATTATGACGCGAGCGCTTCAAATTCGATGATATTAATTAGATAATTGATCGCAAACACGTAAGAGCCATGTGTCTCCACCAACCGCATTGGTCCAAGCGGGCGAGGGCGCCGTCAACTTGACAAAGAACAGACGAGCTAAAATATATTAGATATTTCTTTGAAGGCGTTGTCCCTAAAATTTATTTTATCTAAGGGGGAAGTAATTACTCATTGGCAATCGACAATAAGCAATATATCACGTTAGAGTGACGTGTATAATTGCTACCGCGTCTGTTAGCCCGAGTATGACTATAGCATCTAAAATAATGGCTCCCGAGGGAGCGTTTTCTAGAGAACGAAGGCTTCGGAATGGATTTTGTAAACATACGACTGGCCATGTGTTAAGTGCGAGCGCGGACACGTGTCTGAGACCTCCGTGCGGAAGGTCCGATACCGAGAAAAAAATCTTCGATACTTATGTATCTTAAATAACCTACCATCACGCCATTGTGCCGCGGGGGTAAGCAGATAGGATAGAGCGTCACACTTACTATTCTCCCCTCAAACAACCAAACCACCTAAGCAAGTCTTTGAAAAACGTAATTGCCGAAATTAATTTTTGCCTGGTCGTAATTAGGTCTACCACATAAATGCCAAGGAAAACTCATTTCCACCGCATTCAGTCTGCGTCCGCTCCTTTTTTTACCAGTTGCAGGCTTAAAACAATATACCGACGTAGATACCTGCCTAGTAAATGCAAATAATTTTATTTATTTAAATCAGGATGAAAATAGACAAATAAATAAAATAAAAATAATATAATAAATAAAACAAGATAAATCAAAAGAAATTAATAAAGATTATGTAATAGATATAAGAATAGGAAATTCAGAGTACGAGTGTCATTGTAGATGGATATGTCAAATGTAACAAAATGATTGTATGTAAAGTTATATAAAAAAAGGAACCTCTATATGCAATTAAATGTAGGGTTTTTAAAAAACAATGTAGTTAATATGTAAATGTATGGAGATAAGTGTATCCATAATTTAATATAGAAAACGATGCCAACGACCAGGTCTTAAAAAGAAGGTCTCATCGCGAAATAACCTAAGGTAAAATTAAGTTAACATTAAGAATGTACACCTGCCCATTTGTAAATATGTAGGGACAAAAATAAATAATTGATTCATTGGTTATATAATTCACCTATCTTCCCTCTCATAATCATAGTGCCATAACGATGGAGACCTGCAAAATGAATCGCAGAGCGGATATTTACCAGAGTGCGTGGTGTCGCTTTGATGAACCGATTTAGAGCTTCTTCTTTTTATAGCCCTCCTATCAACATAATTCAAAAATTGCATTCTGAAAATCATACCAAAAATTAGCAATATATTCAAATTTTGATTTTACTGTTTCTATTATTAAAAAGTAATAATAATGCAATGAAAAGTATCCAAACATTTTTTGCACCCATTTCAATTGAATATATATGACATAACTACTTTATGTACAGAAACTGTTAAAATAATTATACCTTATTGTGAGAACTGTCACTTGTTTTGGTACATGTGTGTGTGTGTCCGCCATGAGAGTGTGAGTGTGTAAACTGTTTGTGAGCTGCGCTTTGGGAAGCTCTCTCTAAGGGTTTTTTACACTTCCAATTCATCTATTAATATAAAACACATATGATATTTATTACAATAAGGTAGTTAGATCAGCGCTGATGCACTTGTAGTAGTAGATTAGATACCTGAGTGTAAATCTTGTATTAATCTACGTACTTTAAGTGTTGTAATAAAACTATAATTGTTGGAAAGCAGTACAGCGATCAGAATTCATATCCACCGCCATTGACGCTAGCGACAGCGCGGCCGGCTGCTGCTACAAGTCTAGCTCGATGATTCACCGCCAAGCAGTCTCTCCAGTTTCATCGTTTCACAACGGCGGTCTTGCCGGCCCATGGACAGAGGATAACACCAAGAGTTACCATACTTATACATACCCATTATGCTAGATACATATTATGACCATTAATTAAGGTATAGTTTAAGTAATTCTGATTTTATTTGAATTTACAATCTTTTCCCATTCATATATAAAGGTATTATTTAAGAACTGCCCGGATTTAGTCATCCCTTATGATAAAATTCAGTTGGACAATCTTCAAAAATATCTTTTTATTTCTTCATCATCAGTTTTTTTTATTTTTAATGTATTAAAATTGAATATTTAATTAAATACAATATAAACAGGCCATGTTGTACATCGCTTGTTAAAACCTATTGGCTCAATTAACTTTTGATTTATCTATCATAGCCTATTTTCTTAAAGTTAAAAGCTACTTAAATCTCACTTTTTCCAGTCTCTAACGACGTGTTCTCCATAAAGTATAGTTATTAAGACTGAGCGGTGATTTTTTTGTTGTTGCATATAACACTGCCAGTTACTCTATAACCGTGTTATGAATTATGGTTATAAAGTGGTTGCTTTGAAATGCTCACCCATCATTTTCATGACACATTTAACAGCCAATCAGATGTAGAATAATCAACTACAAAGATTTGCATTTTGGAGTGGGCTTCGTAACAAGAAAATATGTAAAGTTTTATAATTTGCGCACGGTGTGCGATAGATTGATGAAACATTGACTTACTGTCTGAATATTGGCAACACTCACTGTAAATTAAGGAAGATGGGATGCTTCCTGACTTCATCAACATAGTTCAAATCTCTTGGCGCTAGAAGTAGATAACGCACCACATCTTATAACATTAAGTGTCTCTTCCCTTACGATGATGGAACGCAGATATTTGATGGTTCTTGAACAGAGGGCGTAGTGTTGGCAGGCGTTTGTACAAATAAACTGTTGTAAGTGCGAATGGTTGTTACACAAGATGGTAGTTAAGTGAGGAGTGACTGTGTATGGTTTTTTAATTAGAGATTTGCTTTTTTTGTATACAGGTGATAAAAATATGAACTAATTTTGTGTTAATGTTTAGGAATGAAAAAACACATCATGTCGACTTTAACCGTTTGAACCCAATGGGCCGGTAAACCGGCCTTAAGAAAAGACGCATATACCCAAATGAATGTTTACCAGCCTTAGCATCTAACATCATTACCATGTAGACAATGTAGACTCCTAAACACATGCCTGAAGCTACATCAAATAATAGATGTGTTGTCTGTGCAGAAAAATATTGAATCCTAGTGCTAAGAAGAATTTGTCAAAATGCACCAAGACCATTTACTGGTGCAAATCATGCGAGATGTTCCTTTGCATTGGATTTTTTTAAAATTGTATCATTTAAAGGTTGAGTTCTGGCAATAAATTATTTTTCACTTATTGTATTTACCATATTGTTCTTACCTATTATATTAGTTTTATGTAATATAAAATTTAATATATTTTTTTTATTGCTATTCTTATTTTGAAACACAATTTAACATGCACAATTGTCAAAAACTAAAAATTTTTTTTTCAGGTTGGTCGAAAATTGCTCAGGACGCTTGTGGGACGAGGAGTTTAGGGTTCTAAGGGTTAATCCATCTTGGGTGGAAACTTACATGAGTTATATAAAAATCTGCAGAATGAAACTGTCACATAGGACAATAAATCTTAAACTTGAGTATTTTAACCAATAAAAATTGATCAATTGATTGTTTATTTTTTTATTATATATAATACATTTAAAAAATTGTGGATATCTTGTTTTGATGAAAACTAGTTATTAAAAAATATAAAAGAAATAATTGATTCTCCTATGATGGAAGACAGCGTAATTGTGACATTTTAATGTTTCTGCCCAATTCTGTCTTATGCTTGTGATGGTTGTATACTTAACTTAATCAAGGACATCGGGTTGAATAAATACTTTGTCATTAATGTTATCGGCATTGGTAGATTTTCTATTAAAAAAAAAAAAACATAAAATAATTGCTGCATGCAAAAGATAATTGATTTTCAATGTGAAATTAAAAAATATGTATCTTGACTTCTAGACTTACTTTGCGCGGTGGGTAAATTTAGGGAGCTTTTTCGTTTTTTTATGAACCAGTGCGTGCACTCTAAGAGATGACATCAAAGAAAATGTACGGTCACATATATTACAAGTAAAGGGTTTCTCCCCGGTATGAATACGGCGATGGCGAATGAGGTCAGACAGTTTGGAGAAACTGCCCGGACAATCATCACATTTGTGTGCTAAAGGTGGCCATTTGAAGCATTTCTCTATTTTCTTATTGCTGGATACTTGTTTGGTATTCCTAAAAAGAAATTGTACAGTTAATAATATGTTTATGCCGCTTAGCTATCTGAAGCGGAGTTGAGTATATCTAGCTGTGCAAAAGAGGAATATGAAAACAAGCTCAACCTTGATTAAATAATTTGGAAGTAAATTATACAATAATTTTTTTTAAACAAAATACATACACATGTTACTATTTTCAATTTGAATTGACAAAAATTTAACAATTTGATTAATACAGTAAAACCGCGATATAACGAAATCCAAGGGCCCAAAAAATAAAAATTCGTAATAACGAATTCCCACATATAACGAAATAAATAAAAAAAATCCTACTATGTGTTACGCGCCGTCGCAAAAAAATGTTGCGCGGCTTCAAAAAAGATCGCAAATTCTGCAAACAAAGGAGGAAGAAGACCATAGGGAACTGAATACCTACATATTTTTAGTAGTTTTGTTATTAAAACAGATAAGCAAATGGATAATCAAAGGAATTAAATTAAGAACAGAACCTATTCAACACCAATTGGAAGATATTTTTGTAAATTCCAGAATATTGCAAACACAAAACAATATTTTAATTGTGTTTAAATGTAGAGCCGCTTCAAACATAGTTTTGGGCATTAAACATAAAAGATAATTCAAAAATAAAAATTTGACAGTTGAATCGCGGCATTTTTATAAAATGAGTCGTATATAAATTACGAAGGTACTTACCGGTAACGGCGGCAACCACTTCAAAATATGATACTATGAACCCAAGAAGTTTGAATTGTTTTACTACCTTGTCGGCAGACCGCCGCGCACCGCCGAAAAGGCCATAAAACCGTTCGCATACGGCAGATGCAGCGGCGCGGCTTTGTAAGTGCGAAATAATATTTTCATCTTTTAACATTTTTTTTATTTCGTTATAAATTTACGTAAATGTATTGGCATTTTTTCGTACGGGACAAAAATGATTTTGTTATAAATATTAACGGGACTTTGTTATATAAATGCATTTTTGTATGAAAAATTGGTTTTAGGGACTAAATTTCGATATTTTTTTCGATATACGTCATTTTTCGCTATATCGGGTTTCGTTATATCGCGGTTTTACTGTATAACATTTTCATAGTTTAAATCATAAAAGTGAGCAAGTGAGACACTATTAATCTATCGGTTTAAATCAATATGAATTATAATCATATGAATTAAATCAATATGAATTAAAATGTCTAAGAAAATTGTTTTTTTAGTTTGTTGAATTGATTTGTGCAATTGGTTAGTCAGTTGATAAAACGTATTGTTGCTCATTCTAATGTTGTAAGAATAAATAAATAAGCTTACTTACATAACTCTTTTTTTGATAGGTTTTTCTGAATTATATAATTTTGGTTTTGAAATTATAGAACAATTTTCCTCATTGGTATTTTTGACAGAAAACCTATTAAATTCCACATTTGGAGGGTCTGGTGTTCTGGTTATGTTGTTATCTTGTGAAGCGGTATTTTTGTGATTTAATGAGTGCATGTTTGAAATGACATTGCATTTCAAAAGAACTACTTGTCCATTATCTATGGTGACATAATATTGGGTATTGATAGAATTTGAAATGTTATCACAATTTGGGTCATTTTGAAGGCAAACAATGTCCATTTCGGATTTGTGGCTATTGCCTTGAATATCCTCTGTGATAACAGGCGTATTTTCAATTGGAAGAATGTAATTTCCCAAACACGAGATTTTATTGTTGAGATCCATATTGTTATTGATTGAAGGAGTTGATTCTGTTGCATTTAATGAGCATACAGGGTCCGAGATAGGTGTGCAACTTAATTCTCCACAAGATGATTCAACTGCATCACCGCTGAATGTTACATAATTATTTTTATGTAAGTCATTGGACTTTAATAATTTATGGTTGAGTTTATCAACAGCGACAAAAGATATTTGTGGCGAAATGTCTATTGGCTGTGGCCCACTAGGGATAGCTTTTTCCGTAACTTCAAGGTCTGTTGGATTAAGATGGCATTGTCCTCTATAAAAAAAAAATACATGTAACAATACCACATATATGTAGTTATTAAAAAATAAATTAAAAAGGTACACTTCACATTATTTTCCCAAGAGTAGTTTTTAATCTTGTTTACAAATAATTATTAAAATACAGTCTCGTGATTATCCGGGATCACATCAACAAGAATATGAAAGAACTGGGATGGGATAAAAATGAGATTGTGGTTGTTCAAAAACCATTCTCCATTTTGGCGAAAATTAATTTTTCTTTTCTGTTGTGTTTATTAATAATTCTTAGTGTCCAAAGTTTTTTAACATTTTTTCCATGGATGTTGACTAACCAGGTTTATTTTTTTCTCCTTTTCACCCCGGAAAATTAATTGAGAGACTACCGCAATTTATTTTACAGGTCTGTCAAATACTTTATTTTTGTTTTTAAAATACAAAATAAAAATCTTCTTTTACCTAGTGTTGAGTGTTTTGCAAAATCCAGTGGAAGATCTTTTATAATTATTCTGGAAAAAAAAGGTTTTTTTATTTGTTTTGATATTATCTGCCTATCTATGTATTAGTATTTTTTTTAGTTTTATAACTGATAGGCAGTAGATGACCTGTACATTCTGTTCTTTTTATGCACCCGTTGTATTCCATTTTAAATCCCTCTCTCATCTGCTGTCCTGCTACTTGGATCAATTATTCTACCTAAATCTGCTCTCCTGTCCAATGTCTTGTTCAAATTTATCCTTTTGCCTTAGTACATTCAACTTCTGTCTTAATTTACTATCACGCTTTATTCACTTATTGACTTAATCTATTTTTCTTAAAACTACCATCTACATGAATAAATTTCAAATGCCATATTCAAAACAGGAGGTAAATTGAAATTAACATACAATACACCATGGTAAATATCCTATTTTGTAATTCAAATATATTTTGTTACATCAATACTTTATCCATGTAAATTACAGTGAATCGTTTATAAACTAAATATGTAATTGGTGTGTGATGTAATTGTTGATTGTAATAGATAGACAATTTGAAATTTCTTACTACTAAATAATTTTTATATCGGTCCTATTAATATGTGTTTTTTTTTGGTTCATTATGCTGGTTCCAAGCAGATATATTGGACGTAAATCAACGCTCCCTGATTTTTCAGAAAAAAATACCGATAAAATATATTTACACGCATATGTTTGCTACAATATGAATTAATATTAGTATCAATTCACAAAATAAATTGCAAATTTTCAATTAGATGGTTTTACACTGATCTGAAGGGAAAACAACTTTTTCTTGTTAAACATGTTAAGGGCACCATTTAGAAGCTTTTCAGACTTTAATATTACGTGTATATTTGACACCGTTGTCTTTTAAATATAGCAAAATACTATGTAATTATGAAACAAACAGAGCACAAAACAGCAACAGAATATACAAAGCAATCATATTAAAGAAATGCAAGAAATAAATTTGACACAATAATTTTGATCGTAGAACATTGTTGATTTTTAGAAATTTAAGCAATACAATAACCCTTTAATATTAAAATATATATATATATGATTAAATAATCTGAATGGCAATAGACATATTATGGATATAACAATATCTGTAATAAAGGTGGAGATTCATATTTTTTGACAGCTTGTCTCGAATGTGAGGAAGTCAACAATGTTATTTTTTTATCTCTTATTAAGACTTTTTCTCTTTGGCAAGATTTACGTAACAAATATCATCCTTTAATATTTTAGATGACATGGAAATTAAATGAACTGTTAGTCTCGTCTTGAAAGAGTATAAAATATGCATAGAATTCCTCAAAAATTAAACAAGAAAAATGAAAGGCCCTCCTTATAGCATATGATTAAGATTAATTAAGTATTTAACTTGTAATGTGAAAGGTATATACCAATTTAGATGTTACTCCACTAGTTACCAGGGCTGTCTGTAAAATGTTACTTTTACTTCCCGGGTGCTCTTTTATATTTGATGATTTCAAATTGCATTGAAATGCAGATGAGGTTTTTTCTTGCTCCGAGTTCTACAAAAAATTAATAAATAAATATGATTTTGTAAAATGAAATACTAGAAAATTTTGTAACTACATACATATTTGGCTTTTTATTCTCACAATATCAAATATTACTATACAAGATAATTATAACAGTAACAGAATTTTTCTAGATATAATCTGTTGACCTAAGGCCGTTGTGTGATCAGTAGTTAATTTTGACCATGGTAAATTATTAGTAAAGTAACTTTTTATCATCGCCCGTTGTAAAAAAACGTTTGCAGGTTGTTTGTACGTCAAATTTACTTTTACTACTGTCAAAGGAAATCCCGCTTAACAGTGTGGCAAGTCGAATGATCATCAAATACCTGCAATTTTGACCAAAATTGATTTATTATAAATATTCACCATTGGCAATACACGCAATTTTATGCTTTATTCACCCCTGCGTTCGAAATCTGTCACAAAAATCTATGGTAATAATATAAAGAGCGAGATCATCATCGGACAAACTTTCATCACTAAAATACCGGGATAATGAATGAATGATTGTTGTATACTGCAATTTTCAAAGTATCAATATGTCAGATAACTTTTGAAACAGCTGTGAAGAGTCTGGCATTTTTAACTAACAATTGATAGTTTTGCTAAAAATAAATAAATTAAAAAACTATAAATTAGTTTACTACTGGATGTACTTTCGAGAAGTAAATTTATAATTTTTATATATTTACTTATCTATATGATACATATAATTGTGATTGGACTGTGCCCATCTCACTAGAAAAATCTGTGTCGAGACGGGCAAATATTTTTTATCAATGACCCGTTTTCGCAAAAAAATTACTTTAGTAACTTTTTTTACCATAGTAAAAACTTACTACTGATCAGACAACTGGCTTTTAAATCAGATTTTAATAATTTTACAATTGATTACGTGTATCATAATGTAATGATAGATTGTCTTAACTGATGTTTAAAATTAACATAATTGTAATATTGTTTATGGTTTTTAAAATATTGAGTATACACTTCAAAGCCTTTTAAAATAATGTTACTATAAGTTAACAGTAAAATAAAAATGATTTACCCCATGAAATTTTAAACAATGAACATTGTAACTTGTTCTATTCCGGAAATAACTGTTACAGTGAGGGCAACGCTTATGGATTTGGTTCTCAACTTCTTTAGGGTGTACACGTCGCATATGTGTTTGCAGGTTCCCTGTTAAATAAAGAACAAATATAGCTTCGCAAATAAAGAACACAAATAATAGAATAGTTAAACATAAAATTGAGAAAAATCAGAAAAAAATGTAACTTAAGTACGTAATAAACCATCTAAAATGATTCGTTTTAGTTGAGTCTATTTTATATGATATAAATATTTTGGGCTATCTCGCAACAAAAGTTTTATTACCAGTTTTATTTTTATTATTTATTAACAATATTGTTGGTAAATTTGATAAAGTGGACATATTATTGTTTGCTGATGATTTGACCTTAAGATATCCAGAACAATTGAGTCGATAAATGACAGTCTTATTCTTCAATCTAACCTTAACAATAACATGAATGGTGTACACACAACAATTTTTTTTTAAATATTGATAAATGCCAATTTATAACATTTTGCAGAATCAAAAAACTCATTGTTTTTCATGACAGCATAAACAGCGTTACTCTTAAAAAAGTATCTCAAATTAAAGATCTTGGCATATTATTTGATGAAAAACTATCATTCGTTCCACCAATAAAGCTATGAAATGTCTTAGTTTTGTATTATGTTATGTAGTTTTGCACAAATTAAAATTAGAAAGGGTTCAGCGTAAATTTTTAAGGTTTATTAACTTCAAACTGAGTATACCTGCTGAACAATTGAATTATGATTTTCTAATGAGCACTCGTAATTTAACTAACTTGTCGTGTAGAAGAACTTTAAGTGATTTATTATTTTAATTTAAAATAGTAAATGGCATACTGGATGCCCCTAATTTAACTGAACTGATTGTATACCACGTTCCTGCGCGGAGTATCAGGTCGTCGGTGCTTTTCCATGTAAATTCATAATTTACTAATTTTCATAGGAATGCACCCACACAAAGACTTCACAGGTTTGGGAACGATTTTGGTCTTGTAGATATATTTCGATATTCTATGTTTAAATATAAGAGAGATTTTTTTGATGCTGTTTTGAGTCAAAGATACAACTGATTTTGATACTCAGCTATTCTGTGTCAAACCTAAATTTTTATTATTTTATTTTTAATTTTTTTGTATTTACCTTTATTTTTTATAGTTTTGCTTATTTTTTAATTTATATTTTTTCTATTCTATTTTAATATATATATATATATATATATATATATTCCATGCTACTTGTGTAGCTGCTCATGTGTTTTTTATTATGTTGATGTGTCCGGCCTAATGTGTCGCGAATTCCCCATAGGATTAAGTAAGGAATAGAGTACTTAACTGCTAGTCTGAACGCAGTGCATTTGCTTTAAGGGATTTGCATGGATAGCAAGTCTGAGTAAACAATAAAATTAAGTGAACTTGCTGCTTTCTTGGGGGTCTAGGGAACATTTTATGATGGTCCACCCCCGAGAAATGTGTTTAATCTTAACTGCATACTGTCGGCAACGTACCTTTTGGATAATGAAATATCGCCGGGAAAGGATGCGTTTACGACGGCTGCAATTAGATTGAGATCCCAAAATAATTATTAACAAAAGACATTGTTCTCAGGGCCCAATTAATCCGGATACAAAGCCATAAATTGCCCCGCCGTGCCGAGAGGCATTTAACAGAATGACATGGCTGGAGTATTGGGGGTGTAGGGTGCTACCAGCCTATGGTAGCCACAAAGAAGAACCCGACCAATCACCGTCTAAGGGATGGGCCGAGGGACGTGAGAACACACTCTAAGGTGCTTAAAAAGGCCGGACATGGCGATGAAGGGAAGTCAGTCAGAGAAGATCGGTCAGAATCAGTTAGTTCAAAAAAAAATCTGTTGAATCTATGCAGTAAAAAAATCTTGCACGATAATTAAAAACCTAGAAAGTTAAAAATCACGCAGGGAGAATAGAATTTTCTACCCCATCGTCAGCCATCGGACGGCTGGCGACTAGCGGTTGAGATCGGCCAGCATCAGAACGAAGATCCAGTTTAAAGAAGGAGGTGGAACACGGAAGGCAGAGAGTAACAGAAAGATCTCAAGAGAACAGTTGAAGGCAGTTAGTAATAGTAAAAATCTCGGCAGAAATCGGAAGTTGAGTGGAGTTGAAGTTCAAAGCAAGGAGCCTCCGTTAGCCATCGGATGGTTGGCGACCAGCGGCTGAGACCGGCCTGTACCAGGATGAAGGAAAAGTAGATCGAAGAACGAGACTAGAGGCGCCCGATTCAGCTGGCAACTAAGCTATCGGTTGCCAGCGGCGCAGACTATCAAGAGGAATGGGCACTGGCGCCCATGAAAACGGGTCGGCAATGGTAACCGACCACCACAACGGTGACGGCGACGAAGGTCCACCACCGACGAAGATGAGTCGTCGAGGGATACAGCACCGACAGCATTAAGAGTGGATATGACGGCGATCAAACCCCTTCCGTCCACTTCCGTGACATTGCAGTCCGGACGTCGCCCCCAGTAGTATCCGATGGAGTAATTAAGGTAGATTTAAGATTAAGTAGCCCATAAGTTAGATTAAGAATTTAGCCTAAGATTTTTCTTTGATTAATGCATAATAAAATGTATATAATGATCGCCTATTGATTTACATCCCCGCCACCTTCTCAGTGACCAACGTTATAATAATAATAATAATATGATGATTGTGCAAGGACGAAAGCCTAACGTTATATTAATGTTTTATACCAAACCTATTTTGTAAAAGCCCATAAGGGCGTTAATAAATTAATAAATAAATAAAAAATACAGTGGATATGAAAATATGGGAGACAGGGTTCCAATACTTTAAATCAACTCATGATTTAAAAAAATATATATTTTAGTTTTATTTGAAGACAATAATGAAATAAAATTGTATTTTCTTAAGAATATACAGTAAAACTCCGTTAATTTGTTTACCCATATTTTGTATTTTCACATAATTCACCATTTTCGAAAATTTTAGCCCAGAAAATAACATTTCATACTAATTTCTACAGATAATTCATAAAACCCTATTATTCGTAGTTTGTGTACATTTTTTATACCCAAAGTAAATAATTTATTCACATGTTTTTAAATCCAAACTCGCATGACTACACATTCATCATCCCTTCGTAAACATTTGTAGCTAGCTCCACCCCCTAGCCAATTACTGTTCCTTATCACAATAGATAGGTTGTGCTTAGAGCTCGCAAGACCGCAGCCGAACTGAGCGATACCATATGTACACCAAATTCTACACTACGTTTTATAAGATTTGTTGTTATTTCAACAATGATTATGGGCGCGTTGCGAATATTGTAATTTTATTCACCCTTGTAACCCCTAATTAAAATAATTTTAACAATTTTCATTGAATCTCATAATTTATAAATTAATTGTGTGCAACAGGTTCTATTGATTTTATATTCAGTTTTTTGTTTATGAAATGTTGCGATTTGTTTAATGTAATAAAGAAACTGTAACCTTTATATTTGAATACATAACCTATTTTATACTTAATTTTTTTCCTGTTTCATTTTATAAATGCCACAAACATCTTGTAATTCGTGTTCCTTGACTATTTGAAAATATAGAAGTTATTTTAAAAACCGCAAATAATAAGCTCCAACAAAGTATGAAGATTTAAAAATTGTTAATTATTTTTCACGAGCTTTTTAATATTCCAATTTCTTGCCCAATTTTGATGGAAATTGATGCATTATGATTGCTTCTTTTTTTGCACTTAGATGAGAAAGCTCACCAGGGCAGCTTTCTTAATTATCAATGAGTACTTGTATAAGTGGATGCGAGACGGGCGTGGTGATTTCGTTGATCTAGAGATAACTTTTTTTTTAATTTCTCAGCTTTTGGAACATTGCTCCAACCACTGCTTCAATAGTTGGCAAGATATGTAAATTAAAATCATAATTAACAAAACTTGCCTCTCTGGCTGAATGCAGCTGGACACTGTAAGCATTGGTATGGCCGTAACTTTAAATGAGTATATCTATGAAGAACTAGAGAGTATTTCTGGGAAAAACAAGTTCCGCATTCTTGGCACTGTAACAAGTAAAATATAATTTTAAACAATGTAAAGTAAATGATTGAAGTGAGTGACAATTTAAAAATGTACATGCGAGGATTTAAGATTGGTGACAATTTAAAAATGTACATGTGAGGATTTAAGATGGGTGATAATTTAAAAAAAACATACTCTCCTGAGGGAATGCAGTATTGTATCAAAATTATTAAAGAGATGTCAAAATATTGAAAGGCCATAATTTATTAAATTAAATATAGTAATTCCTCAGCATGTGAATATTTTAAACAAAAGCTGACTTTGAATCTGTCTCAATAATTTGAAAAGTGGAACATCATTAATCGTAATAATGAAAATTAAAGCATGCTAGTATCTACTTACACTACGTAGTAGGTACAAGCATACTTTTTAACTGTTAAAATTCAAAGATTGAAAAAAAAGTAATTTCTAGAGAAATTGATAAACAATAATATGAGCACATCAATTAAAATATAACAATTATTTTGCTATTGTATTTTTACTAAATATTAAACTATTAATTTCCCTTTAATAGTTGACCAGTTATTTCTAGTTTTAAAAAAATGTCATGTAATCCTACATACCATGTACAGACTTATTGATATTTTACTTTCTTAGCACAAGGGTAATGTAGGAGTAATTAGCATGGTTGTTAGCAGAATTGAATCCTTCTCTGATTTTACGTTTGAATAAGAAATAAATTAATATATATATTACAGTAAAACCGCGATATAACGAAATCCAAGGGCCCAAAAAATAAAAATTCGTAATAACGAATTCCCACATATAACGAAATAAATAAAAAAAATCCTGCTATATGTTATAAAAAATGTTGCGCGGCTTTAAAAAAGATCGCAAATTCTGCAAACAAAGGAGGAAGAAGGCCATAGGGAACTGAATACCTACATATTTTTAGTAGTTTTGTTATTAAAACAGATAAGCAAATGGATAATCAAAGGAATTAAATTAAGAACAGAACCTATTCAACACCAATTGGAAGATATTTTTGTAAATTCCAGAATATTGCAAACACAAAACAATATTTTAATTGTAATTAATATTTAATTGTAACTTCAACCATAGTTTTGGCCATGAAACATAAAAAATAATTCATAAATAAAATTTTTACAGTTGAATCGCGGCATTTTTATAAAATGAGTCGTATATAAATTACGAAGGTACTTACCGGTAACGGCGGCAACCACTTCAAAACATGATACTATGAACCCAAGAAGTTTGAATTGTTTTACTACCTTGTCAGTAGACCGCCGCGCACCGCCGAAAAGGCCATTAAACCGTTCGCATGCGGCAGATGCAGCGGCGCGGTTTTGTAAGTGCGAAATAATATTTTCATCTTTTAACATTTTTTTATTTCGTTATAAATTTACGAAAATGTATTGGCATTTTTTCGTACGGGACAAAAATGATTTTGTTATAAATATTAACGGGATTTCGTTATATAAATGCATTTTTGTATGAATAATTGGTTTTAGGGACTAAATTTCGATTTTTTTTCTTCGATATACGTCATTTTTCGCTATATCGGGTTTCGTTATATCGCGGTTTTACTGTATTATCTAAAAGTTTATTATTTATATTATGTTCAAACAAGGACTTAGCGTCCCGTGCTACAAAAATCAATTAACTTGTAACTGCTGGTGAAGAGATCAAATTATCAAAAGCTAAGACCATAAGCAAGGATGATGTCACTCACCTACCACTGAAAAAATAGATTTATAATTACCTTAAATGGTTTGTCCCCAGAATGAATGCGGATGTGCCTGATCAGTTGGCTAGGCTTATCAAATGCTTTTGCACAAAATTTACATGTATTAGGGTTGACCTGAAAATAAAAAATTAATAATTATTATCTCAGTTTATTTATTTATTCAAAAATGACAGTAAGTGCCGGTTGTGTAAATTGGTAAGTGGTAAATTTTTACAATCGTAAAAAAAGTTCTTAAAGTAAAAATTTTTCAAAAATGGGTTGTTCTAATATCCTAATGTAAAACCCGATATCGTTAGTTAAAAATGGCAAACCCTTCACAGCTGTTTCAAAAGTCATTTGTCACATTGATACTTGACAATGAATCATTCAACATCTTAATGATGAGTTCATCCGATGATGATCTCGCTGTTTAATTGATATTAATGAAGATTTTTCACCAGCAAAGTGACAGATTTCACACACAGGGGTGAATAAAGCCATAGATAAAGCGTAAAATCATATGTATTTGATGATTATTCGCATTGTCACACTATTAGGCGGGATTGAGTTTGACAGCAGTAAATTTCATGTACGAATAACCAGCAAACGTTTTTCTACCACAGGCAATGGTAAAAAGTTACTGTAGTAAAAATTTACTACTGATCACACAACAGGCCCTTAGTTTCAATATACAGTGGACTCCCAATATTCATCATTAATCCGTTACACAGGGAAGGATTAATATCAAACAAATTTTTCCCATAGGAATTAACTAAATTGGTTTAATCCTTTCCCAGCCACGAATTTTATAAATCTATAACAAAAAAAATATCACTCGAAAATCATTGCAGATTACGTACCTTATTAACCACTACTTATTAATACTTTATTGTTATGATAGATTTACTAGTTGATGCGAGCACTTTGAATCACCACCTGAGACTGACTGACTCATGTGGCAGGTGGGACAAATATTGACTTTTCGGGCGAATATCAAACAATAATTTGTATGAAAAATAGGACGAATATCGTCATGGATGGATGATGGACGGATATTGAGAATTGGAACATTGCATATTGGTTTTTGCAAATGTTGATAGATAGATGAAGCATCGGCCATCTTGTATGATATACAGCGCAAACATATAATGTTGTGAAATTCATAACATAGATTTGTCCAAAAACGATATCCGGCGTTGTCGCAGGGGTGGTCTCATATGTGTCACTTAATTGATCAAATAAAAATTAGGAAAATGAAATAATTTTGTTTTAACTATGTAATTAAACTAGTAATTAAAAATATATATGGTTCAACACGTTTGAACAACTTACCATTGTATATTTTCCATATTGGAGTTTGAAAAACAATAAGTTAAAACACAATAGATAATTTCAATTGGTGGTGTTTACAAAGTTAAAACAAAATCATCTTCGTGATTAATAAAAACTACCACAATTAGCACTACATACTACCACAGCTAAAAAATAAGGATGAAAATGTATTGTTGAGATTACCTTCTTGATTTCTGTTAACAAATTTTCATCAATCTCAGATAAGTAGGGATTATCAGTATCCTAAAATAAATTGAACCTAAGTTTAAATAAATATTTAAAACTAGAAATTATTTCAAAGAGAAAATATATATCGGCGTAAAAGATTAGATTAGAGGATTAAATTAATTCGAAGTTTGTACCTTATTACTTTTCATTAAAAATTTTCTTTCTTTTTTTTCTGATAAACATGAGTTACATGTATCCTGAAATTAAAAAAAAAGAAGATATTTATAGTTACTCAATTCTGCATTAATTAATTGAATGCGAGCAACAAAAAAAGGTGTCATAGATTAGAAATACAGTAGGTGTCGCATAACAACACCAGATAATAAATTCAGATATAATCCATGCATCACTTGGATGCAATTTTTAATAATAAGAATTAAAAGATAATTTTTTGCAGGGCAAATGGCAAAAAAAAGATTGGGTCGCAAATTCGCAATGAATACAGTTGCTTTTTGAATGATGCAATGCCAAATAGGGTAAACTCATCATATTCACAATTTTGTATTACGACCCGAGGGTGATTATGCTTGTGAAAAAATTTGAAACTTTAAAGCGTAATCATTTTTTGCAAATAAGTGTGACACAAACATTATTTTTATTTTTTTAGCACACAACTCCACCGAAAACACACCTTTTATAAATATTTGAGGAGTCACTATTTTTCTCAAGTTTAGCCGCGTTTCTTGACATATAAAATTACTAATGTGTTTTGCGACCGACGGTCAGCGTTTTTTTTTATTAATTACCTTGTCCCATGGTATAACAAGATATGTATATATTTGAAAATTTATCGACAAAATAAAAAAAAAAGCAGAGCATTTATATATGTACTGACAACTGAATTAACTTGGAGTAAATTTAATCAGATTTATTTTTGTTTGATTTAACTTTTTATGCTTTTTACATCGGCACAAAATAAATAAACAAAACAAAAAATAATATCGTAATCATATTTGTGATTAAAAATAAAATTTTAATGTATTTTTGCATAAAGTTCGAGCCTGCCGTCGTCTGCACAATAATTTCTCAAAAAATGCACAGTAAATGAGATTCAGAAAGGGTGAATATTTCAATTGGTTACTTGTTTAATGGAATTCAATAGCTTTTATTGACATTACGTGTAAGGTGACAGTTAAATTGATCATAGCAATACATTGAGGATACATGAAATTGTCTAAAAATCACTAAAAGTCATCAGTTTTAGGTAAAAAGTCAAACGGGTTATTATTTACTAACAGTACTTTTAAAAAAAATATGCATTCTTCAAGTTAGTCAACAGGAAACAAGTTTTCTAAGACGCCCTTGCTACAAGTAAAAAAAATTACACATTGTAAAAAGAAATAAACTTAATGCAAGGTAATACAATAATGTCCAACTTATTGATAACATATTTTGTCGTATTTCTCCTGTCTCCTATTACAGATGAATAATTTGAATTTGAAGATTATTTCGCATTTTTGCCTCCTTGTATGTCAGTTTATTTTATTTAGGTAGTTAGCATTTTAGAATAATGTTTTAATTTTATTTCCAATTTATTTTTCATTTAATATTATTTATTTTAGATATTTTCTAGCATTTTTTTTTTCAGTTTAGATAGCTATCCTTTTTTAGTAGTAATAATAGCACATATAATTTCTTTTTAAATGTAAGTTCACAGGTAGTTACATAGTTACATTTTTTATGATACCTATAACTACAGTTTTCTTTTAATAGTATATAGATTGTAAATAAAATATTTTTTAATAGTGGTGAAATTCAAATTCAATTGTTTTGGTTGTAAACAATTTGTGTATGTGTACTTAACATTAAATTAAAAATAATAATAATAAAACATTCTTAAATTATCATAATATTAATTGAACTTTAGTTAAAATAATGCAAAATTAGATGACAATTGTAAATAATGTGTAAGAATATTGAAATCCCTGCTAATATGTTTTCATGCTTAATAAGTTTGAATTTGCCGCTCTCTCGGAAAATGAATTACCATACATACTCGTCAATAAGTCAGTGAGGGCAGTTTTTTGACCAACAATTATGAATGATGCTATGACTCGTAGATAAGTCAACAGTATAAGTTGGGGCTATTAAATTCTGTGATTTTTATAATATTGTCAGTAGCAATCACTGCACTGTGTACTAAACAATGGCCGGTGTGTGGTCGACTCCAGACATATCACACCAAATGCTTGTATCTAAATATTCATAAGTTAAAGCTGGGCAGACTACATATTAAGGACATGTCTGAAAAATATCATATACGTATCAGCAATAAGATTTTATTTATTTATGTAGCTAAAAAACTGGATTAAAAAATTAACAATCATAACGGGAACATTTCCATTTATTAACTGTAGAGAACCCCTTAAATTTATTACAGGGAATTACACAAAAATTGTTGCCCCGCATTCGATGTACTACAAAATTCTATTGAAACTAGTATTGACCCGCGGATAAGTCTCTACTCTGCGTTTTAAAATGAAGTTTACAATTAAAATTTCTCGACGTATAAACGATAAGAAGAAGGTTTCACTGTATGTACGAAGTTAAATTTTTGCTATAGAAATAGTTATATTTAAGATTATTTACTGTTTAAAAAGGCTGCCCATAAGAAAAAGAATAATAATACAAAATACAAACATTACTAGCGTTGAGAATATGATGTTTCATAAAGTGAGTGGTCAATGCTGCTTTTCTGAAATATTTTAAGTTGCATTTCATGGTTCCAGATAACGGACATCTACTACCAGATTCCCAGTGATCCAACTCGTGAAGAATCAGTTTCATCTGTAAAATAAAATTATACAATTAATTATATAATTAATTATTGTTATTCAATTTTAAAGACCGATGCTATTATTGTGCATTGGAGGAGAAAATAAGAAAAACATTACCATACCGGTATAAGGCTACCGGTGGGGCTTAGATCAACCATATTATAAGGTATATTTAGACGCATAAATAAGTCAAGAGAACAATAATAACTATCGAGGAAAGCTGCATACTTCGGACACATTTTCCACAATAAAAAATATGACATTTTACAACTCATTAAGCAGGAGAAGATAGAAGACAGCACAGGCTTAGATAGAAAGAGATTATCTTGACTGTATAATCTTAGAAAGTGGTTCAATATCCAAAATGTTGATCTTATACAGGATATATCAAAATGATCGCCAACCTTAGATAGAAGGCGGCACATGAAGACATCTTGTAAAAATTATGTGCGCGTGCACATCCGCACACCTTAGAGGGAACATTTAATTGTGACATCTCAAAAGATTTATAAAAACAGAAACACTTAGATAAAATAAGTTTGCAACAATGATGAAAATCGTCTCAATAATAGATTTTGCTAGATTAAACTTTATTCTACTATTTTCCGAAACCGGTTGGTGTTTCAACTCATAAAGTGGTTAAAAACAAAGTTTAAAATAATTTATATTAATGCATATACAATTCTCACAGCCGAAATACCATAATCTCTAAAGACTAAAGCCAACAACCAGTGTGTGTCCTTCGTACTTATGCATGGAGCCGAGACGTGGACCCCCCACCATCAATGTTGTATACAAATTAAAAGTTGCCCAAGGAGCAATGCTTGGAGTGTCAAGTATTAATGTACTGAGATCGAGTACCTAATATACAAATTCACCAGCAAACCAAGGTGATAGATGTTGCCCAAAAAATCTGCTTGCTCAAGCTTGATGCAGTGGCGACATGAAAAGAATGGCGGACAACAGATGGATGAGAAGGGTTAAAGACAGAGAATTGGCGATACTTGGGGGAGGCCTTTATCTGGTGGCATATAAAATCAAAACCCGATACAACTTATACAGACCCTATACAACATAACATTAGTCCATACATCATACATACATATTTAACTATTTACACAAATATATTTAACAACTTTAGAGCCCTTTCATTAATTACCGTCCCGATAACAGCACATTCTTTTCACAATTAACTTTTACATACTTCAAAACATTCTGATCCACCTTATTTTGAAATTGCTTCTCAGTTTTTTATAATTATTGACAAACTATCTTTTATAAGCCCTTGTAATCCTTTTGTAAATTTTCAAATGATGATAAATTTTGATAACAATGTTTCATTGTGATACATTTTCAAAGTCTACTGTGAATATGCTTCAGAATCAAAAGCTTAATCAAGAATCTACGTGTAAAGAAAATATCTTTGAAACCCCAACTATTAATCTAGAACTTTCTGCATACGACTTAAATAGCTTAGTTAAATACTCTCATTTTTAACTGATCTGGGTCTCAGGCACATAATTACGTACTGGTTGACACTTATAAACTGGCCTTAGAGTATACAATCCTTGGAAAAAAATATTAAACATAAGTGCATGTTCATAAGTTACCGATTATTGCTCCGAATTTCAATGTTCCTTAAAAACAATTAAAAAAACTTTGCTCTGCAGTTTATTAAGTAGAAATTCCACCGTATTCATAATCTGAACTGATTAATTTGTAGTAAAGATCTACAATGCGAATGTATGACATAAAATAAATTAAAAATGTTCAGGAAAGACCTGACATGAACAGGAAAACTAGATATTGGAGCTAGGAAAACTAGATAGGAATGAGCTTTTAAGAACCTCCACAATCAGTGAGAACTCACGAAAGCTAGAATGTGGCAAGATGAAATACTTTATAACTACAGAAAAACACTATGAAAATCAGTCAATTTTGAGTTCTTTAAATTTAAATAAATTAATAGGTAGTTATAATCACCAAAGAATCAAAACATTTAGCACACTTCTCACAGTGGTATTTTTTCTGTTTATTTGGATGGAATTTCATTATGTGTTTTTTCAAAACATTTTGGTTAAAAAATATTTTCCCACAATGTTTACACGAAACCTGGAACAAAAAGACAAAAAAACATTAAAAGTAAGCAATATTTCTTTTCTTGCACTCTCCAGTTAGCCCGTTGCTTCTAATTTTGATTTTATATGAAAATTGTTAAATGATTACATTATTTTCTCTTAATCTGCAATTCTTATTCAACTGAACCAATATATTCACAGTAAATTAAATGGATATTACACAAATGTATTGAAAATAACTTTAAATGTATGTACATAATGGATAGTTCTGTAAACAAATTTCAGAAATACTCACTGACGCTTTACGAGGTACGGAACAATCAAGTCTCTCTTGTGTTTCAGGATCTTCATGGATGACTTGAGAAATATTATTGTCCCCAGTGGAAACATCATTCTTTACGTCCATATTGTTTAATGATGGTTCGAGAAGTTTGATATTTTGATAATTGTGTAAGTAAATGTTTGAATTGAAAGAATCATTGAATACCAACTGTTCCGAGGTCAGCCATGAGGGTGTCAATATTGCCCGATTCTAATTCAACTGAATCTGTTTCGGGTAAATTTAAATTATTAAATTGATCGAAAGATGAATTATTGATATCACTATACATTAATTGTGGAAGATCACAAATATCTTGACTTATGTTTTCTGTATTGGGTAAGGTGTTCACTTGGGGATAGCTTATTAATATCGGTTGTTGAAGTGACATATTGTCGAGAGTCATACAGGAACTTCCGAGTGTATCCTAAAATAAGGAGAATAATAATAATAGTTCAGTTTAAAATAATACAAATATGTATACGAAACTCAAGATAACATCATCGTAATTTACCTGAGCAAGATATATGACGTTAGAAACATTATTCCCGATGAACTGCATAGGTCTCCAGTAATAAAAGCCATTTTAGATTGTAAGAAAATGAAATCACATAAACATATCATTTCCAATAATAGGATATTTCAAAATAATAAACAAATAAATAAATGAAAATCCTAAACCGGCCGACAAAACTTATAAGTGAACCATAGATCATAGAATAAAGAAATATACCAGAATCTAGTATGTATATCTCATATCTATGGTATATTCTCTACCATAGACATAATATAATAATCAGGCCTATTCTCAAAATTGCAATATTGAAATGAAGGTGATTGTTACACCAACCCTCAAAAATAGTGTTATATTTGAATGAGAGAGAGGGAGAGAGAGTGAGGGAGTGAGGGAGATAAACGTACCATAATCTGTCAAAACTATCTGTCTATTTTTGAGGGTTGGTGTAACAATCACCTTCATTTCAATATTGCAATTTTGAGAATAGGCCTGACTATGTACAATACTACTGGACCAAGCGTCAGAATTGTTAAAGCGAGCCAAGATAAAAAACAGCTGATCTGGGGCAAAAAAAACAAACGCTAGTGAAATACTATTGAATATTGTTGAGTCCTATTTTGTGAATTAAATGTAAGTTACTGTAACATACGTAAAGATATAAGTGCTTAATGCATAATTTATAAGTATATTATTATATTCAATTTGTATTTTTCAGAAGATAAAATGGTAAATACATGTGCTACTTATAATTGTAACGCGCGTTCTTCCAAAGGGTGTGGATTATCCTTTCATTTGTAGGTAAATTTGCAAATGATTGTTTCAATGAAATATTAAATAATATTAATTGTTAGTTATTAGGATATTTTCCGATCAGATTATTAAGAGTAAAGGAATAAAACAAACTTAAAACAACACATTGCAGATCAATACCCAACTGCTAATCATTTGTTACAATTGTTAAATTATATTTTTATTTATTAATTTTGTTTTATTAACCACTTAATTGAGTTTAAATACATCTACCGGTTTCGAAAAATACCATTTTCTTCTTCAGGATGTTAAAACTAACTAAAAACATATGTAGCGATCAGAATTCATATTCACCGCTATCTCAGTAAGGATCGACACTAGCGAAGCGCTGCCGGCTGCTGCCATAAGTCTGGCTCAATCATGCTTCGACAAAACAGTTTTACCGGCCCACGCGCGCCGAGCGAGACTGCCGACTAGCTTCATTTCATTTCATAATACATGCGCGCCTTCTAAATCTTCATTAATTTCTATCATTCTATCTGTCTTCCTTGTTTTTAGTGTCATAATAAACACCTCAACACGCAAACAACATTTCTTTCATTTAACCAACGACTTAATCCCCAAACAAATATTATTGTTTCTTCACCGGAATCTATTTATAAAAAAACAACAATTATTTAAAAAATAAATTTAGTACCTAACTCAAATTGTTATTTGAATAATTTTTAGGAAAATTTTTTAGAATGGGACTCGTAATAAATTTAGTTGGTTGTTTATAATTTTTTGATTAGTTTTACACGCTTTATTTATCTCCAACAATTCCAAATTATTTAATTTGTGACCAACACCGTTTATATGCAAAATTGACAATCCCAATTTTTTATCAAAACCAACACTATCAAATGACTAGCAAATTTTGAAAACCCACTATTGTTCAAACATCCCAAATGCTCCTTTACTCTTATATTAAAATTTCTACCCGTTTTACCAATATAAAATGTAGCATAATCCTTAAACAAAGTTATAGACATCAGAATTGTTAAATTTATCATTTTTGTATTTAGAATTTATAAGTAAATTTCCTGTATTATTATTTGTATAAAATGCCGGTCTAATGTTTTGTGGTAGGTGTTTAGATATTTGATTCGAAAAGTTATTTATTTAGTAATTTTAATAAAACAAAGTTAAGAAATAAAAATATTAATTTTAACCACAAAGTTAATTTTGCTAATTTCAAAAGAATTGTTAAATTTGATATTAAGCATGTATTTTAAAATTCGTATTCATCATCAAAATGATATAGTAAATGAGAATAGTGTGAAAACACGTATCCGCACTGTGTACGCTAAATTAATCAATCACCAATAATTTCTCGATTTCTATTCGACTAAACTGTTTGGTTGTTAGAAGTGCGCATACAGTCAATCAGATCTCCCAATATTTGCGTGCGTGCTCCATACAACTTAACAGTCGCGGATTGACTATAGTCGAGTGTAAGCGTAAGCCAATACACGCCAATGTACATAAATGTCGAGTAATAGTTGTTCAACTGTTTTGTCAAACGACGATCGATGAATTTTTATGATTTTTTTATCGAGCGACTATCGTGTCGATAATATGCGCACTTCCATATGATCCAATAGCTTTTTGACATACAATTAAATAGTCGAGCGATTAAAAAGCCTAAGTGAAATCTCATGATCCTATCACAAATAGTTAATCTGTTAAAATCATTTAAATTTCTTCTCAACTGCAGTTTTTTAATTTTACAACAATTCTATTAATATGAATTTACTAAAATAATTTCAAAAACATAACCACGGTTATAATTAATACATCTTTATGTGAATTATGTATGTATTATTATTTCAGCTCTGAGATAAATAAAGTTTTTTTTAAATATTTGTTAGATGGCATAATCGAAGTTTGATATATCGATAAGTAGCCTTTAAGGTTTATATGTTATTTTGGTAGCAGTAATGTCATGCACACGATGATCTACGACGATAATTTGGCAATTATAAATCGTATTCATATATTTAAAAATATCGTTGGTAGCAGCTACTTTTGTATTTAAGCTGCTACCGACTTGATATGAACCCTGACACTCTGGTCGTAGCGCAATCAACATTTAGTGGAGGTTACGAGGAGGTGGCGGGAGGGTAAATTGATTTAACAAGATTTCTATATATATTACACATTATTTTACACAAAAAAAGGAATATTCTCATCACTACTTTTATTTAACCTTATTTAATACGGACGCGCTGAGTGTTTTTCCCACTCAGTGTTTACTAACTATCGTGTCCATTTTCACACATGTGGCTAACTACATAGCCAAGTGCGGTTTGCTGCGGGCGCGTGCGATAAGCTGCGTTTGGAGTCCGCCCCTGGTTCAGTTCACGGGCGCGAGCTTTGCAGCTTCGCTCGGGTCACGCGTCTTCGCCACGTGATCTTTACGGGCCGCGTTCGGTCATTTCGAAATGGGCGGCTTCCGATTCTCTAGTGTGAGCGGCTGGAATATCCGCCATAAAACGGGGTCTTCGGATACATTCCAGAAGGCACGTCGCCGCTACCTGGCGGCTTCGTCTTGGGGCAAAACGCTTTTCGGTATGGTTCCGGAGGTCGGCCGTAAACATGCGGCACTCCGAGAGCAGATCCGGAGCGTAGAACGATCGGGGAGGGAGAGAGTGTCCTGGGCTTGCGTTGCGGTCCATTTTGACCAATGCGCGGGGGAGGAGGGTAGCCATCCTTCGTCCGGCTATGAACGCCTGTTTAGGAGCGAGAAGAAGTGGGGTTAACATCGCCCGGCGCGCAGCCCGTGCACTACAATATTGAAATATTTTAAAGTTTCGCGACAAAAATAATAAATGCAATACATGAACGCATAGATAAGATATGAACGTCACATGTGAGATGCCGTCGTAACAAACTGTAACGTAAATATTGACACAATCAGGTCTATTCTCAATTTCAAAGCAATTTCAATAACCATGATCTACTCCGTTATTGTATAACATTGTATACTTCGTCAATTTTGACGTATTCTACGATTGAGTGACGTGAAACCAAAGGTTCAATTTCAACGATTGGTTATGCGAATATTGCTAATGTTTGTTGTCTATACTTGTATATTTTATTTATGGTGTAGTCGGCTTCTGATTGGTCGATAACCAAATAGACATGAAAAAGGGTTGTGTATTCGCAAGCATCGACATCAGTACATGATTTTATTTATTCTGTTAGAAAAATAAACACGGATTATAATTTTTTAAATGTCTTATATACATATTCTTATAAATATACAAAAATTAATGATTTACTAAAATAAGTAAGCTGTCTCTCTGAAACGCATGATTAATAAGTATTTTCATTGATTTATACCATATTTCAAACTTTTTGGTTTAGCAACTGATATAATTTGTTGATTCGCTAATTTGTTTTTACGAAGGGCACTTTACAAAAATAAAATAAAACGGTATTTAACGATCCAGCGTCTTTAGTTAATCAACATATTTTTTTAGATTCCGATCCGATGCGGGACAATGCGCGATTAAATAAAGGAACAGTTTTCACCTCTGTACTTTCTAATACGTATCGTTATTAAATAGTTCCCATTTATATTTATGCTTTCATTATAAATAATCATCGGTCAATCGTACGAACTTTATTTAAACATTGAATATGGTGAAAAATCTATGCGCGCCCATTCAGAACACAATTTTTTTTCTAAAAATATATGAAAATTTTAATTTTACCGTAAAATAACCAATATTATTATTCCGCATATAGTACACAGAAAGAAAAACACATCGAAATTGCATTAGACAGATATAATCAATAAATCCTTTTTATGTGTTTAATATGTCTGCATACATTAATAAAACATTATAGATCTATTAAAACAGTAACTATTCAATTAATAACATAAAATAAATATTAAAGTGGAAAGTAGTAAAATATTTTTCACGTTATCTGTAGAAATAAAAAACAATCAGTCATTACTATAGGAATATAAAACTTATCAGTCAAGATGTGTACATAAAATAAATAAAAGCGTTAACTAAGTCAGGCGAACCAGATCACCTTCGCCCACCTTGGCAATAATTAACCATTTCTTAATGTAGACTACAAAGTTGACTATTATCCTACCAGGTACAAGGACAAATCCACGCGTCCATTCCTGCAATGCTAGATATTTCTTTACTAAGTAACGCTCAGTCAGGAATCTCCCATTCCGCCACTGTGGCATAATTTAGTGCAGCGGTATATATACAGAAGTCAGAACAGCAGGCGTTTCCTGTGAAATCATTATTTTTTCTATAACGAATTCGATGTTATCGAATAA